>OY728153.1:79209049-80459049 GCA_963277665.1 Viscum album
TCATTTTCATAAATAACCCAAAATCAACTTACTCTTAATTCATATAATCATATAACCAAAAAGAGTCAGTCAAACTAACCAGGGACTTCACGTAGTCCAGTGGTAGGCGATAAATACCAGTCGCACTTTGGTTGTGGGTTCGATTCCCGCAGCTTTGTCCAACGCGATGGGTTGTCACACGGTCTGCGTGTTGTCCTTTTTCCAAAACTATATAATTCTTAAATCATTCCCCAAAAAGAGATAAAATCATCAAAAATGATCATTACATATTTTAACCTCAAGTTTTTCTCATGCCTTTAATTTTCCGACATATCATATAATAACTCATAATTACCTCAAAAGTAAGGATCATATAAACCCTAATGGTTACCTTAATAATTATTACCTGAATTTCCACATCAAGTTGGCCATCTCGTACATGATGCATTAGAGAACTCACCGAGGTTGAAGTGGTTGATCATGACACCTTGATAGTTGGTTTAGAACAAACATGAGATTCCTCATTGAATCCTCCATTTTATCTAGTATCTTAATCATAGAACCACCACAGTTTCCTTCAAACCTATTGTCTCTTTGGTGCCTACTAGATCCATCATTTCACTAAAAAAAGAAATGTCAGTGTGATTATATCAACAAAACCATTATGTACTAATGAGTGAGATAACCACTAAGATATACTTACTCATTCACTTTATCTAAAACTAGGACTCTTTCTGAAATCCTAACCATTATGGTAAAGTCACTTGTGCTTAAAGAATACCCTAACCTCTAAAGTTATCTAAACCGACCTATGATACCAACTATAAGGCCCCAGCCTTAAACCTTACTTATTCTTGAGTTATTACAAGATTACACATTGAGGATCTTTTCAGGTTTAGAGTTTTAGAGAATTAGATCATGAAACTTGCATTACATTTCACATTTAAACAAAGTGGTTACATAAAAGACAGTATTCATTCTTCCCATCAACAGAAACATATTGAAAATAAAACATGGATTCTTTCTTGACACATCCTTGACACTATCATCACATCATGTACCTTTCCCTTCACCTGTGAAAAACATTTCAAAAACTTGGGATGAGCATAAAAATCTCAGTAAGGGTTATAAAAATATGGAAAGGAAACATGAGTTCATATATACATAATAATGAAATCATACTTTACCCATAAAACATAGGCACTTTAACATACCTCATCAAACCATGAATAAATCATAGAAAACATAAGACATAAAGGTAACTTGAGGCATTCATAACATTCTTACGTAGGGAGTAACCCTCTTGGTTACGTTTGGAATACCCATCATAGTATATTCCCTAAATCTCTTCGGAGAAACCTTAACATTTCACTCCTTCGCGTTACCCAATGCATTGGAGAGCTATATCGGGCTCACCTGCCCTTAGTTTATCACGGAACCACCCGTTTTCATAACAATGCCCAAGAACCATAACATAAACGTATCACATTAAACATGAATAAAGGAAACATAACATTTCCACATTTTAATCTCAATATAACATTTTAGTATATTGAAATAATGAATCCGTTCAAAAAGAAACCATTTCCAAAACCATTTAAAACATTTAATAAGGAGAATTTTGAATCAAAGTGTCCCATACCACCTTGAAGCTTTTAACATTTTAAACCATTAATATCTATATAAATAAATCCTTAAAACCATTTTGAAAACATGGATATTAATAAGAACAAATCATTAAAACATTTAAAGCGATATTTTGGTGAAAGGGTTTTTACCAAAATTAAAGACACTTGAATACAATAATTGAGGAATAACATTTAATCAGAACTTTATAATATCATGAGAATAAATGGATTCATGATATAATATTTCAAAGGACAGTAAATACACCATATAAGAGTGAATTGGTGCATAACAACAATGAAGTCTCAATAGGGATGTAAAATGTGATGAAATCCCTTATAAAGAAGGTATCCTTAAATTAAGGATAAATCAATCTCAAAATTATGTGTGACAAATATAAATACACCCAATATAAGTGGATATTTAAGTGTAAAACAATAAAATGTTATTCACACATATTCAAATTATGACATATTCAATAACTACATGTTGAACCCAAAGAAATCGAAATTGGGTTAAAAAGTTCCCTTGGTAAAATTCGACAGCCTAACGGTGTCGCTTCAAGAATTCAGAAAATGAGTTGATGAGAGATAAAAAGGGAATCTCATCACTTGGAAATAAAATTTACATCAATCAGGATATAGAAGAACATATCCCAACATAATATTATGTGAATTAAAAGACATAACAAATGAAGTCTTTTAAAAAGAGGGGGGTGAAAGGTTCCCTTACCGACTTGGGTAACTTTTGAAACGTACACCCCATGGAAGAAGGGTCATACAATGAAGATATGAATACCCATAAATGGAATTATATTAAAAAACGAGTGTAATAATGGTTAGTACATAAACCACTCAAAGGAAATTGTGGAAAATGTAGCATAAATCTCACGGGAATAAAAGTGAGATGAAAAATCTCTTACAAAAACTCGGCAGCCTAACGGCGCCACTTAAAACTTCCAAAATGGATTGATGAGAGGAAATAGAGTCTCTCATAACATCAACATAAAGTTTATAGAAATATTAATATAAAAGAACATCCCCCAACATAACAAAGAGGATCTTAAAAGAAGTGACATAAAGGAGATTACTTAAAAAGAAATAGAGAGGTTAGATCTCTTACGAAAATTCGGCAGCCTAACGGCGCCACTCAAAACATCCAAAATGGATTGATGAGAGATAATAGGGTCTCTCATCACATGAACATAAAAATTACAGTAATATTAATATAAAATAACATCCCAATAACAAGAAATATGAGCTTTAAAAGGAATGACATAAAAGAGTGTACTTAAAAAGAAAGAGAGGAGTAGGATCCCTTACCTCGGGTCCGACTTGACTCGATCGTTCTTTAACGTACTGAATAATAAACTTGAGTTAATTTATACTTGCTTAAGAACCTTTTACAATTTAATTATTCCTTTTATATCAATTATTGACATGTTATAAACATTATGTAATCATTTAAGTTAATAATGTTTATTTTGTCGATATTTGGTTCTTAAGTCGAAAGTGGACTTCTTACAATTACATGTTGTTCGTGTGGTCAAAGGTTCTTTATATCTAGAATGAAATTCCTGATTTTGATATCATATATATCATATATATATAGAATATACATGTATTTATAATATCACATAATCATTTAGAGGTAAGAAATGAAATGCACCGTTCATGGAGACGGTAAGCCATACGTACGCATGAACGCTACTTTCATTTCTTTGTCATATTAATGGAATTAAAAATAAATGAGAGTTATGTATATTTTAATTTCAGAATTATATTCATCATTTAGATGTATCATTCATTATATATATCCATTATATACATGTACTTATAATAGTACATTACATTTGGGGATAAGAAATGAAATGCACAGTTCATGGAGACGGTAAGCCGTACGTACGCATGAACGCTGCTTTCATTTCTATCTCATACTTTAATGGAAAGAAAAAAATAATGATATAGAGGTATATTATAATTCCAGTATAACATCATATATAATAACATTAAATCCATCCTTTATACGTCCCACGTATGGCATTAACGAATCACATCACTTTGAGGGGGCGGTAGTCCACACTTCCTAAAATGAAGATATCGCGTATACCCATAATGGAATCCATAAAGGTAAGCCACAAATGAAAAATAAAGAAGCTTAAGTAAAACATAAAAATATTATATATCATATATAAATATAGTGAAATCTTAATGGCCACCTTTAAAGGTGTTAAAAGTATGTTGAACAATCATCGTTTCGGGAGGCATAAATTCGCCATCCACGGAAACAGTATGTTCGTTAACCATTAGATGTAGGTGTGTGTAAGTGTAGATCTAATAATTATTATAACAACATTCTAGTATATTGAGGATACTGTAGTTGTTACAAAAGAAAATAATAAAAAGAGTTTAGGGGGTTGGAGAAGCAAAATAAAACAAAAGGACTCAAAAGAAGACGTTACCTTAAAATCGGGTAACTCCCATTGGTTTGAGCTCAAAGGCTTCCTTGGGAAGACTTATGCCCAAAGTGAGGCTTCAAGGAGTAATAGAGAGAAGTGTAGAGACAAAATGGGCAGAGGTTGGCCGAGCCAAAGGCTTTGGGTGTGTGGGTAAGGAGGTAGAGGTGGGGGTCTTTTATAAGAGGAGAGGAGGGTCACTCTTGGAAAGTAAAAATAAGTTACTTTATTTTAAAATGAGTTTCGGATTCAAAAGGTCCCACATTGATATAATTCGAGGATAAGGTGATAAGGGTTCTAAATCCACTCATCCAATTGGTTTTGTCCATGTGTAGGTCTTAGATTTTACATTATCTTTCCATTTTATTTAAATCCTTTATTAATGAGGTAATCGCTGCATCATCATAATGTCATAAATAATTTAATTTATTTAATGTCTAAAAATTATAAAAAAATAATATGATGTAGGAAATATTTTTAGCTTTCCAATTAATATTTAGAGACAAAAATCTGATTTGTATAACCCCTTGTAAAAATTGTTTTAGTAAAACATTTCATGTTTGTCTCATTTTTACTTTAACTTTAAATAAAAAGATATTAATGTCATTTTCCAACCAAAGTGGCTTCATGGGGTCCCCAAGTTGACCCATGGGTTGTCTTGGTCGGCCATGACACATCCAATGAGGTTAGGACATGTTCCAAGTTCATTTCATATTATTAAAACATTATTTTTTCCTTAAACTACACTAATTACCTCTAATCGCGATTAAAAACTTAATAAGTTACTATTCACCAAAAAATTATTTTTATCCCATTGAACCACATTTTACTTCTTAATGACAACCATGTATGTCGGATTTTTGAAATTCAAAACACAAAGATGACAAAACTTCATTTAAGTGGAAAAATCAGTTTTTATAAGTACCACTTAGTGGTTTCACTATTCATCAAAAATTGAAGTTTTTTAGAAAAATCCCAAAAATTCACCCTAAGCTATATTTGATATTCCGAATTCAAAAATGAAGTCTATTTTAAAAAATTCAAAACATATAAGTCACATTAATTAATTTAATAATTAATTCCCGCTGTCAGAGCAAATAGCGTGTTTTTATGAAACAATAAGTATCAAAAGATTGACTCTAGTTTAAGTCTGATTTTAAAGTGAAATTAATTCCAATGACCACTATTGGATTTAATGGTAAAAATATATTCTAATTTCACTTTAAAAGCAATTAAAAAGATAATATAATCATATAAATAAATTAGATTAAAAAGAGGTTTTGAATTAAAATACAACATTTTACACTATTCATTAAAAAAATGAACTTTATCGGAAAGATACCAAAAATTTACACAAAGTAAATTTTGATGTCCCAATTCATAAGAAGAGTTTTATTTGGTCCAATAGAATGTATAAGAGTGAACAAAACTATATTTAATGACGGTTCGCCATCAAAAGGCGATAAGTGAACCTTTAGTGAAAACTATGGCATATACGCCTAAAATTGAATTCTTTCCGTATTTTAAACCTTTATCTTTTATTGGATAAATGTAAAAACATTTAAAAACATATATAATCATATTTTAGTTATTTCTATCCATTCCCGCCAATACAACGGCTACATGTTAACTGCTATTTAAAATAATATTATTTTATTATTAGAGTGCAACGTAAGATTCCCAAGAAACTCGTTGTTGCGTGTTGGGTACGCCATCGAACATAGCGTCCCCTTTAAAGTCATATTAATATTTTATTCACAAATATGGATAAATATGAAATTTTCATATTCATTATTTACCTGGGGTGTTACAACGATGCCTGGTTGATTATGCATAGGAGAAGGGGAGCACAGGACCGAGCTATGGATCGTGATGGTGTCTGGAGATAGTTCTTTTTATACTTTTTTTACTTTTGATACATGTATTTTATTGGATGTCTGTTTCCATGTATTTACTCCCATTTTGTATAGAGACATGACATACTCATCTTGTATATGATATTACCCTTGGATTTGTTTATTTCTCCTATCATCTGGATGATTATCTTATGTCGCTGATTTATATTATGCTTCCTCATATTTATTCACTTTTGATCTGGCTACGTTACTCTGGTCATGAGGTTATAGTCTCCCCATCGTACCACCTTAGACCCTCACTGCTAGTTAGTAGCCTCTGGTGTATAGGGAGACGTGCTTGAGGCCATGTGACCCACCGGATTGGGGCACTATTGTCACGACCCGCCCTCGGGGTCCGTGCCGTGACTACCCCAAGCCTGCCTTCCATAGGCCAGGGGCTGGTGACTAGCACCAAGGCGTAAATCCCGGTAAAAAGGGAAGGCATTGCCTTTGTAAAGTAAACAAACACCACAGAGTAAGCAAGCGGGAAGTAAACACTAAGTAAAAGCAGAGTACAACTGAAAGTGCGGAAAAGTAAATGGGCCAGTATACAAACCCAAACTGAAGTAAAGTACAACTCGAAAGGGAAAACAGCAACTGAAAGTAAAAGCCGCTACACCGAGCTGTCCACTGGAAGTCCCACCTGAAGGGTGGGTACAGATAGCTCCACTAC
Source organism: Viscum album (assembly GCA_963277665.1). Lineage (NCBI taxonomy): Eukaryota > Viridiplantae > Streptophyta > Magnoliopsida > Santalales > Viscaceae > Viscum > Viscum album. The sequence continues at coordinate 79,215,678 of OY728153.1, forward strand.
TCCACGGGTCCCGCCGTCCACTCCGAGCACGTCCCGCCCAGTGGTCCACCTCCAGGTACCGTCCTGCTCTGCAAGCCTCAGCTAAGATCAACGCTGTCCGTCGTCTGCAACCAACACAACGTAGTGCGGGCAAAGCCCGTGCAGGGGTGAGTATAAGCTACTCAGTAGGAACCCTGAGACCCCTGAAGGTCTCTCAAATCCACAAAGGATAAATCACGAAGAAAGGTACAATCACGAAGTAACAACTGACACTGCTTAGGTATATGCCCATACATATACCTAAGTCATCAATTTCAAATACGCTCCAACCTCCGAGCCCAAGTACAACTCAATCCACACAGAAAAGTAAATGTATTCCACACAGGAAAGCAAAACGTAATCCACACTGGATAGCACAACACAATCCACATAGGAAAGCAACAGGATTCAGCTCACACAGGTATACTTCTTCAAAGGATGATAAAGATGATCTCTGATCCATCTAAGTCGTCGGACCCACGAAGGATCGATAGGTAACTAACCCCCGCAAAAGACCCACACAGGATCGGGCCCACACAGGACCTGTAGGCAGGTGTTCACACAGGACCGCTGAGCGCAAGGACCCACACTGGATCGGACCCACACAGGATCGGGCCCACACAGGACCTGTAGCACTGATCCACGTAGGATCGCTGAGTGTTGTAGTCGTCGTCGTCGAATCCACACAGGATCTCTGTACTGTCGTCGTCGCAGTCACAGTAGCAGTAGTAGCAGTAGTAGTCACAGAACAGTCGCAGCCAGCACTAGGGTTCCCGCACACAGCAAGCTCGTTCGGAGGGTCCGCTCCACGAGCCGAAAGGCTGATACATCAACTTTCACAAAGTCCAGAGTTGATGTATCCAAAAGTTCTGTATCGTCAACAGGAACTCAACGCAACAGACGGCGCGTCGATCGGACGCCCGGTCTGAGAGTTATTGGCATTTTCGTCCCCGAGGCCCGGTTGGTTTTTAAGGCAAAACCAACCCAACCGTACTCCACCTGCGTCCAAACCTCGGGCGGAGTATGCCAAAAGATCCGTCTCATTAAGAGGAACACAACAAAGCTGACGACACGTCAATCGGACGTACGTAGCTCAAAATATGAGTGTTTCCGCTCCGAAGGCCCGGTTGGTTTCGTGAACGAACCAACCCGGCCAAACTCAAAGTGTTCCGAAACTTTGAGTGCGATATACCGAAACGACCGTCTCGATCCAAGGATCGCATTGCCGCAGACGGTTCATCGATCGGAGGTCCGTGGCTCAAGTTATGTCCAAAAGACCGAAACTGTCTCGAAAACGGGGTGTCCGGGTCCGGGCCGACCCGGCCCGACCCCCCCTGGGTCGGCCCGAACCGGGTCGACCTGACCCGGGTCCGACCCTGCCCGGCCGGCCGGCCGGCGGCGCGGCGGCCTAGCGGCGCACGGAGGCAGCGCGCGGGGGGGCAGGGCCCCCCGCTTGATTGGAAGGCGGCGCGGCTTAAGTGTCGCGCCCCTTTGGAAAAACCGGCCCCCCACGTGGGGGCCTGCTTGAAGAAACCGGGGGGGCCGTCTTCCCCCCTCAAGGAAACCCCCCCCCCAATTAAATGGGGGGGCTTTTGGGCGCTGGTCGGGGGAATTAAATTCCCCCGAATTTGACCATCTGGCCGGCCACCTGTCCGGCCGGTTTCTTCTCCAACGGGACCGGAAAAAACCGGTCCCCTTTCCGGCTTCCGACGCCGGCGGCCCGGCCGCCGGTCTTCTCGTCCCGCCGCGGCCCGGAACCGGCCGCGGTGTTCGTCGTCCGGCGCGGTGCGACGGCACCGCTCCCCTCCGCCGCGCCTTCGATTCCTTTCAACGCGGCGCGACGGCGTCGCGTTCTTGATGATCCTTCCTCGGCGTGGCGCGACGGCGCCGCGCAATATAATTGTGCGATTATCCGCGTGGTGCGACGGCACCACGCCATCTTGTTTCCACCCGCAAGATAAATCAACAAGAACGATGGAGGGGGTTCGGCCGTGTTCATGCGGTCCGGCCCCCCTCACGTTAAATGATAACACAACTTAAAATCCTCACGTTAGACATGCTAGAACTACGAACAAGGATCAATAAATAAACAAATAACAACAACCCCTACCTTGGGTATAGGTTCGAAGATTTGTCAACGTCCCGCGGAAGACAACGTCACGGAGGTCGGGCGTCGCGGTAATCGTTCGTCAAATCTGATGACGAAGAGGTACGTCCAAAAAGGTACGTCGTTGGTGAATCTTCGTATGCCGACGAAGGAAGTCCGAGGAGGAAGCGGCGTTCCCTCTCGTTGACACGGAAGACGAAGAAGAGAGGAGCGGAGTTCTTCGTCGGAGCTTGAGCATTCTTCGTCAAGGCTTGAGCGTTCTTCGTCAAAGTTTGAGGAAGAAGGAAAAGCTATCAAAAGCTCTCAAGATGGCTAAGAGTTCTAACCCAACAAAAAAAAAGATAAGAGCTTATTTTATTCACAAACTTAACAAATGAATTTCAAAGGTTTGAAATTCAAAAAGGATAACTCCAAAATTAAATAACAATTGTCATGTCATTAAAAGAGGGGTTAAGGGAGTTTGAGAGAAGATGGAAAGTTTAGGGTTCGTGTGGGCCCCACCACACTTAATCCTCTCAAGGGAGGTTAAGTGGGTGTGGGTCCCACCCCTAACTTCCTTTGAGAGAAGTTAACCAACAAGTCTAAATAAAAAAAAAGTGTTCAACATTTTTTTATTCAACTTTTTTATAATTCTCCCCAAAACTAACTTTCGTCCCGCAATAAACACAACTTCGGAAAAGGTCTCCTTAAGCGAATATCGACGCTGCGAGTTCATCGGTGCCCTCAGATTTCGATTCCAAGCACCGGATCAAAAGTTAGGAATTCTCGCTCGTTCGTTCACTGAACGTACCCGAGCCAAACTTCGGAAATTGATTCCGGGCACTCCAGGCCTCGGAATCAGGTGCTGTCTGAAACCGCGCTCTTGTAAAATTCCAAAGAAAATTAAGAAAAAATTTCCCTTGAATTTTACAGGTCTTTACATTACTCCCACCTCAGGGCTTTACGTCCCCGTAAAGGTACATCAAAACTAGGGAAACAAATGAGGGTACTGAGCACGCATCTGAGCCTCTCGCTCCCATGTGCTCTCCTGGAGATTCACGTGCTGCCATCTGATGCGCACAAGAGGAATCAATCGCCCACGTAGGACCCGCTCCTGTCGATCCTCTATCTCCACCGGGACCTCCGTAAAAGTCGCCCCATCGTCAACGTCAAGCTCCCCATGGTCAATGATGTGCGTCGGGTCGTGCACGTATCTCCTCAACTGAGACATGTGGAAGACGTCGTGCACCCGGTGCAACTGAGGTGGTAGAGCCAGGCGATAAGCCACCTCGCCTATCCTGCTGAGGATCTGGAAGGGTCCGATGAAGCGCGGAGATAACTTGTCGCCTTGGCCAAATCTCCGAATACCATGTCGAGGTGAGACCCGCAAGAAGACGTGGTCGCCATCCTCGAACTCCAGTGGCCTCCGCCTCCTGTCAGCATATGACTTCTGCCGGCTCTGTGCTGTCCTCATCCGCTCCTGGATGACCTGGACCTTCTCTGTCGCGGCCTGGACCATCTCCGGTCCCACAAGTGCTGACTCCCCAGGGTCTGTCCAGCACAAAGGAGATCTACAAGGTCGGCCGTACAATGCCTCGTACGGTGCCATCCCGATGGTGGAGTGGTAGCTGTTGTTGTACGCAAACTCCACCAAGGGTAGGTGGTCCTCCCAGCTACGACCAAAGTCGAGGACACATGTGCGGAGCATGTCCTCGAGAGTCTGAATGGTCCTCTCCGTCTGACCATCCGTCTGAGGGTGAAAGGCTGTGCTCAGACGTAGCTGCGTCCCGAACGCCTCCTGTAACCCCTTCCAAAGTCGGGAAGTAAAGCGAGCATCTCGATCGGAGACGATAGATGATGGAACACCGTGAAGCCGCACAATCTCCTGAACGTAGAGACGTCCCAAGCTCTCCACTGAGCCCTGCTCTCTGATGGGTAAGAAGTGTGCCGACTTGGTGAGTCGGTCAACAATCACCCAGATGGAGTCATGACCTCTGGAAGTGCGTGGAAGTCCAGTCATGAAGTCCATAGATATGTCTTCCCACTTCCACTCCGGAACCTCCAAGGGCTGTACCAAGCCTGCTGGTACCTGATGCTCTGCCTTCACCTGTTGGCAGGTGAGGCATCGAGAAACTAACTCTGCTACTGCCTTCTTCATGCCCGGCCACCAGTGCTGTCGTCTGAGGTCCTGGTACATCTTTGCCACTCCAGGATGTACCGCCAAAGGAGAATTGTGAAACTCTCTCAGCACTTCCTCTCGCAAAGCGACTGGTACCATGGTACATCCTCTGAAAAGGATGTCGTGCTCTGCTCCAAGGGAGAAACCATCAGGTGCCTGTCCCGAGGATATCTGTGCACGTCGTGTCTCACAGTCAGCGTCCCCACGCTGTGCCTCCCTGACTTGCTGCAGTAGTGGAGGAGTGACTGTGAGAGACTGAAGGAAGGCTGCTCCATCTCTATCCACGAAGGATATCTGCAAAGAGGCTAGCTGCTCTGTCGCCTCCTCAAGTAGCTGAATGCCCGTCCTCCTGCTGAGGGCATCGGCTACTACGTTCCCCTTCCCAGGAGTATAGACTATCTCAAAGTCATAGTCCTGGAGGAACTCGAGCTATCGCCGCTGTCTCAGGTTCAGGTCCTTCTGCGAGAAGATATACCTGAGACTCTGATGATCGGAAAAGATTGTAAAGCGCTCGCCCATCAGATAGTGTCGCCATGTCTTCAGAGCGAAGACCACTGCTGCTAACTCCAGGTCATGGGTAGCGTAGTTCTGCTCATGCGGCCTCAAATGACGTGATCCATAGGCGATCACTGCCCGCTCCTGCATCAGAACACATCCGAGTCCGGTCCCTGATGCATCGCAGTAGATTACGTACCCTACTCCCTCCTCAGGCAACCTCAAGATAGGTGCGCTGTTCAATCTCTACCTCAGCTCCTGGAAGCTCTGCTGACATCTGTCTGACCACACGAAGGGTTTCCCCTTCTTCGTCAAAGCTGTGAGTGGTGCCGCAACTCTAGAGAAGTCTGGCACGAATCTCCGATAGTATCCAGCTAGTCCCAAGAAACTTTGAACCTCAGTCATGCTCCTGGGTGGCTCCCATGCTAACACAGCCTCAATCTTCGCCGGATCTACTGCAACTCCCGCCTCAGAGATAACGTGCCCCAAGAAGTGGACCTCACGTATCCAGAACTGGCACTTCAAGAGCTTACCATAAAGCTGGTTCTCTCAGAGTGTGTCTAGTATAACTCTCAAGTGATAGGCGTGCTCCTCCTCAGTCGTAGAGTAAATCAGAATGTCGTCGATGAAGACCACGACAAACCGATCGAGGTATGGCTGAAAGATCCTGTTCATGAGAGCCATGAACACTGCTGGAGCATTGGTTACACCGAAAGGCATAACCAAGAACTCATAGTGGCCATACCGACATCTGAAGGCCGTCTTCTGCACATCCTCATCTCTGAATCTGAGCTGATGATAGCCTGACCTGAGGTCTATCTTCGAGAACCACCGTGCTCCCTTGAGCTGATCAAAGAGGTCATCAATCCTCGGTAGCGGATACTTGTTCCTCACTGTCACCTGGTTCAGGTGACGATAGTCAACACAAAGTTGCAAGCTTCCGTCCGCCTTCTTGGCGAACAATATCGGGGAAGCCCAGGGTGAAACACTGGGTCGGATGAACCCCTTGCCCTGCAAGTCCTCCAACTGTACCCGTAGCTCTCGAAGCTCGGTGGGGGCCATCCGATATGCTGGAGTGGATATCGGGGCTGTCCCGGGGTACAAGTCAATATAAAAGTCTACCTGTCTGCGAGGAGGTAGCCCTGGGACGTCGTCGGGAAAAACGTCCGCAAACTGATTCACCACTGCAGGAAAACCAGGACTCCGCATGTCAACTGCTCCAAGGATGAGGCTAGCCAACTGATGAGTGATGGGTTGTCCTCTCCTCTGCGGAAGTCCATCCTGTGCTGCTAAGGCTCCCTTCTCGCCGGTGAAGGTGAACCTGCTCCTGTCGGTGCGTACACATCGCACCTTGCGCCTAAAACAGTCAATCTGTGCATGGACCGTAGATAGCCAATCCATGCCCAAGATGACGTCGTAAGGCCTCGACGCTGCTACAAGAAGATTCCAGCCGAAGCTCTCGCCTCCTAGAATAAGCTCACACTGTCGGCACCAGTGCGTAATCGTCGAGTCTGCTTCCGTAGGAGTCTCTAGCCGTAAGGATCGAGCCAACGGCTCTGTCGGAATCTCCGAGCTCCGAACAAGGGCAGCGGCTATAAAAGAGTGACTCGTTCCTGTGTCTATAAGTACTGTAGAAAGGGTAGAATAGACACAGATAGTACCTTGAATCATCTCAGGTGCGCCGTGGTCGTAGGCCTCTGCTGCCTAGAGCTGTGTCTGTCTCTGCCCGCCAGCTCCCTGTGGTCGGGGTGGACCTCCTGGTGGTGGTGGTGGCAGAGCCTCAAAGCGTCGCCCACCACCGGCTGCTCGTCCAGCTCCTCTGCCTCGTCCGCCTCCTCCCTGCGGACCGCCACGGTCGACCCTCTGCCTCTGCCTCGGTGGTCCCTCAACCGACTGTTGTTCCTCGGCACGGCGGGTCGGGCAGTCACGAGCCATGTGGCCCTGCCCGCCGCATGAGTAGCACTGTCTGCCTCTCGAAAGACTGGCTCCACGCTGTGTGCCCCGCACTGCTGAGCCAGTGTCCTGAGGTCGTCTGCCCGAAGTTCTGGTCTGTCTGGACCCCTGAGTCATCCGCCGACTGCCTGCTGCAGATGACTCTGCCACGTGCCGCCCTGCGGTGGGTCGCTGCGCTGGTGTAGACTCAGCAAGGAAGCTCTCGATCAGAAGGGCCCGCTCCAGTACTCCTGTCTGAGTCGGTATGCTGAGGGAGATCAGCGATGCCCTGATCTCGTGTCTCAAACCCTGCTCGAAGGTCCGGGCCCGGAAGAATGGGTCCCGTACCATGTCGGTCGAGTAGCGCGAGAGATCAATAAATCTTGCCGAGTACTGAGCGACCGTCATGCTGCCCTGTCGCAGCTGAAGAAGCTCCTGGATACACACCGCACGAAGGGTGGATGGGACGAACTCCAAGCGGAAGAGGATCTCAAAGTCCGTCCAAAGTAGAGATGCCTCATCGTGCACCTGGAGCATCAAGCTCCACCATCGTCCCACTGCTGCGTGTAATAGGCTCGCAACGAGGATCACCATGAGGTCTGCTGGTGTCCTCACTAGCCTAAACACATGTACCACTACCTCCAGCCAGTCCTCGGCTGCCTGGGGATCCGTCTCCCCGCGAAACCTGGGCGGTCGCTGGTGCTGAAACTCATGCAGTGCGCTGAGGCGACGTGCATCGTCAGCGGCTGGCGCTGGAAGTATCGGTGGCTCGGCGGGCAGAGCTACCGCCGGTGCCACTGCTGACAAAGGGCCCTGCACCGAAGCCTCGTCGCTCGGTGGGCTGTCGTCACGCTCGACTCTCGGAACCCTAGATGGCTGCCGTCGTGGGGCCATCCTGAAAAGAAAACAGGTGCGCCACGGTCAGAATAGTATACCTGGTGAGCTGATATAAAGTAATCACAAAGAAAACTTTGAAACACACACGCAATCAATGTTTTCGTGCATTAAGTCGGAAATCAGAAGTCAGGGTCCTGGTGTACGGATACGTCGGCCGCCGTACCAACACTGGACTCCCTGGACTGATAACCACACTAAATACGCTAAACATTATTGCTTCACATAGAAAAGATCAGAGTTCGCGGTAGAACCGAACTCCTCTGATACCAATTTGTCACGACCCACCCTCGGGGTCCGTGCCGTGACTACCCCAAGCCCTCCTTCCATAGGCCAGGGGCTGGCGACTAGCACCAAGGCGTAAATCCCGGTAAAAAGGGAAGGCATTGCCTTTGTAAAGTAAACAAACACCACAGAGTAAGCAAGCGGGAAGTAAACACTAAGTAAAAGCAGAGTACAACTGAAAGTGCGGAAAAGTAAATGGTCCAGTATACAAACCCAAACTGAAGTAAAGTACAACTCGAAAGGGAAAACAGCAACTGAAAGTAAAAGCCGCTACACCGAGCTGTCCACTGGAAATCCCACCTGAAGGGTGGGTATAGATAGCTCCACTACTCCACGGGTCCCGCCGTCCACTCCGAGCACGTCCCGCCCAGTGGTCCACCTCCAGGTACCGTCCTGCTCTGCAAGCCTCAGCTAAGATCAACGCTGTCCGTCGTCTACAACCAACACAACATAGTGCGGGCAAAGCCCGTGCAGGGGTGAGTATAAGCTACTCAGTAGGAACCCCGAGACCCCTGAAGGTCTCTCAAATCCACAAAGGATAAATCACGAAGAAAGGTACAATCACGAAGTAACAACCGACACTGCTTAGGTATATGCCCATACATATACCTAAGTCATCAATTTCAAATACGCTCCAACCTCCGAGCCCAAGTACAACTCAGTCCACACAGGAAAGTAAACGTATTCCACACAGGAAAGCAAAACGTAATCCACACAGGATAGCACAACACAATCCACAAAGGAAAGCAACAGGATTCAGCTCACACAGGTATACTTCTTCAAAGGACGATAAAGATGATCTCTGATCCATCTAAGTCATCGGACCCACGAAGGATCGATAGGTAACTAACCCCCGCAAAAGACTCACACAGGATCGGGCCCACACAGGACCTGTAGGCGCTGGTTCACACAGGACCGCTGAGCGCAAGGACCCACACAGGATCGGACCCACACAGGATCAGGCCCACACAGGACCTGTAGCACTGATCCACGTAGGATCACTGAGTGCTGTAGTCGTCGTCGTCGAATCCACACAGGATCTCTGTACTGTCGTCGTCGCAGTCACAGTAGCAGTAGTAGCAGTAGTAGTCACAGAACAGTCGCAGCCAGCACTAGGGTTCCCGCACACAGCAAGCTCGTTCGGAGGGTCTGCTCCACGAGCCGAAAGGCTGATACATCAACTGTCACAAAGTCCAGAGTTGATGTATCCAAAAGTTCTGTATCGTCAACAGGAACTCAACGCAACAGACGGCGCGTCGATCGGACGCCCGGTCTGAGAGTTATTGGCATTTTCGTCCCCGGGGCCCGGTTGGTTTTTAAGGCAAAACCAACCCGACCGTACTCCACCTACGTCCAAACCTCGGGCGGAGTATGCCAAAAGATCCATCTCATTAAGAGGAACACAACAAAGCTGACGGCACGTCAATCGGACGTCCGTAGCTCAAAATATGAGTGTTTCCGCTCCGAAGGCCCGGTTGGTTTCGTGAACGAACCAACCCGACCAAACTCAAAGTGTTCCGAAACTTTGAGTGCGATATACCAAAACGACCGTCTCGATCCAAGGATCGCGTTTCCGCAGACATTTCGTCGATCGGAGGTCCGTGGCTCAAGTTATGGCCAAAAGACCGAAACTGTCTCGAAAAAGGGGGGTCCGGGTCCGGGCCGACCCGGCCCGACCCCCCCCCCCCCCCCCCTGGGTCGGCCCGAACCGGGTCGACCCGAACCAGGTCGACCCGACCCGGGTCCGACCCGGCCCAGCCGGCCGGCCGGCGGCGTGGCGGCCAGGCGCCGCACGGAGGCAGCGCGCGGGGGGGCAGGGCCCCCCGCTTGATTGGAAGGCGGCGCGGCTTAAGTGCCGCGCCCCTTTGGAAAAACCGGCCCCCCACGTGGGGGCCTGCTTGAAGAAACCGGGGGGGGCCGCCTGCCCCCCTCAAGGAAACCCCCCCCCCCCCCAATTAAATGGGGGGGGCTTTTGGGCGCTGGCCGGGGGAATTAAATTCCCCCGGATTTGACCATCCGGCCGGCCACCTGGCCGGCCGGTTTCTTCTCCAACGGGACCGGAAAAACCGGTCCCCTTTCCGGCTTCCGACGCTAGCGGCCCGGCCGCCGGTCTTCTCGTCCCGCCGCGGCCCGGAACCGGCCGCGGTGTTCTTCATCTGGCGCGGTGCGACGGCACCGCGCCCCTCCGCCGCGCCTTCGATTCCTTTCAACGCGGCGCGACGGCGTCGCATTCTTGATGATCCTTCCTCGGCGCGGCGCAACGGCGCCGCGCAATATAATTGTGCGATTATCCGCGTGGTGCGACGGCACCACGCCATCTTGTTTCCACCCGCAAAATAAATCAACAAGAACGATGGAGGGGGTTCGGCCGTGTTCATGCAGTCCGGCCCCCCTCACGTTAAATGATAACACAACTTAAAATCCTCACGTTAGACATGCTAGAACCACGAACAAGGATCAATAAATAAACAAATAACAACAACCCCTACCTTGGGTATAGGTTCGAAGATTTGTCAACGTCCCGCGGAAGACAACGTCGCGGAGGTCGGGCGTCGCGGTAATCGTTCGTCAAATATGATGGCGAAGAGGTACGTCCGAAAAGGTACGTCATTGGTGAATCTTCATATGCCGACGAAGGAAGTCCGAGGAGGAAGCGGTGTTCCCTCTCGTTGACACGGAAGACGAAGAAGAGAGGAGCGGCGTTCTTCGTCGGAGCTTGAGCGTTCTTCGTCAAGGCTTGAGCGTTCTTCGACAAAGTTTGAGGAAGAAGGAAAAGCTCTCAAAAGCTCTCAAGATGGCTAAGAGTTCTAACCCAACAAAAAAAGGATAAGAGCTTATTTTATTCACAAACTTAACAAATGAATTTCAAAGGTTTGAAATTCAAAAAGGATAACTCCAAAATTAAATAACAATTGTCATGTCATTAAAAGAGGGGTTAAGGGAGTTTGAGAGAAGATGGAAAGTTTAGGGTTTGTGTGGGCCCCACCACACTTAATCCTCTCAAGGGAGGTTAAGTGGGTGTGGGTCCCACCCCTAACTTCCTTTGAGAGAAGTTAACCAACAAGTCTAAATAAAAAAAAGTGTTCAACATTTTTTTATTCAACTTTTTTATAATTCTCCCCAAAACTAACTTTCGTCCCACAATAAACGCAACTTCAGAAAAGGTCTCCTTAAGCGAATATCGGCGCTGCGAGTTCATCGGTGCCCTCGGATTTCGATTCCGAGCACCGGATCAAAAGTTAGGAATTCCCGCTCGTTCTTTCACTGAATGTACCTGAGCTAAATTTCGGAAATTGATTCCGGGCACTCCGGGCCTCGGAATCAGGTGCCGTCTGAAACCGCGCTCTTGTAAAATTCCAAAGAAAATTAAGAAAAAATTTCCCTTGAATTTTACGGGTCTTTACAACTATTAAGTGTCTCACAGGTTGGGATGTTACAAAGTGGTATCGGAGCCTCTTTTCTTACATTACTATTTGAGATAATAGATAGAAGATTAGGAAAAAAATTGAACTAGGTTATAATCTATGATTGGGAGTAGTTAACCCATGTTCGGGGTAATTACCAAGTTTCCTGGGAAGAGGAATTTTTGTTCTATATTTTTTCTATTATAGTTGATTTGATTAAACTATTTGGTGATGCACATGATATGTGGTGTTATTATTGCTATGATTGAGGGTGGAACTTTATCCTTGGACTGATATGGAAAGGAATCATTGATCATGCGTCATTTTATGCACATAGTAAATTCACATGTCATGAAAATTCCATGCCATATAGGATGCATTGCTTGACTAGATGATATTATTATGTGTGTCTTGCATGATATAATTGTTATCGACTAATGTTTATTTCAAGATATTAATAAACATAATTGGTACTTAGAGTAATTGTCGTAACTTAAAAAGTGTTTTCCTACATAGGCTATAACTGACACCTTAAGCAGTCAATTATGGCATGTTGAGTCATGGAACATTGGTTTTATGTACTGGAACGTGTTATGGATGGGATTAAATAGACATCACACTTCAATTTATAAGGTGTATTGGCCCTTATAAATTAGAAATTGTAGTCTATATAATTCAACCATTTAAATATAATTGTAATATAAATACAAATTTAAATGATTTTGAGTTCTGGAATGGAAATTTTGTCATAAAATGTAGTTTCTAATTGAAACTTAAAAGGGTGTTTCCTCTATAATTGCTCTTGATTGTTCATATATAGGAACATGTGTTGGGAAACAGAGAGATTGACTCAGAACTGACCTTAGTAGTGGGCAGTATGCAGTGACTCTGGTGTTCTTAACGATTGTTCCTATTACCCATTCTTAGATTTAGGAGCAGGTATAGGGGTGTAGCTTGGTTATAGGGGGATTTTACCATTCCTATGTTTATATATGTGATCTGGTTGTTACCGAGTATTTTATAAGGCATTTTTTTGGAATTTGTAGTGATATTCCACCATGACGACCTCCATTCATAAAACAAGAGGGTGGCGACAACCATGCTCTGGAGGTGGTGGTCCCTAAGACACCAGTAGAACCTCCAATAGTTACACTTGCGGAAATTATTGTTGTTTAAAATATGGGTGATGATTTCTAGTTCTGATATTATTTACTACACTTTATATAGTCCATTCAAGGAGCCCATCAACCTACCTTGACTATAGCAGAGTTGACATGTGTGTTCCAGTAGTAGCATCCACCCACATTTTTAGGGGATGGTAGCCTATAGGCTTCTAGGTTGGGGATTGAGACTTTTTTTTCAATATTTCAGCACTTGGAGACTCCTCTAGAGTGGAGAGTCAAGCTCGCATCATATATGCTTTGGGGAGCCGCTAAGCACTGATGGGATGTTTTGAAATAGGATAGTAGGCTTCAAAATATGGTTTGAAGGGATTTCAAATCTAGTTTTTATGACTACTTATTTCCTGAGACTTTGAGAGATGAATGGACTAATGAGTTTATGCATCTATAGAAGGTTTTGATAACCGTTATGGAGTATTCATCTTTCTTTATATATCTTCATCACTTTTTTCCTATATATCTTATTTATGATACATATAGGGAAATAAACTTAGAGGAAGGTCTCAATCATGTCATTTGATCACAGATGAATGTGTTTCGGTTGAATACCATAACTGATATAGTGAACCAAGCACTGATTAATGGATGTAATTTGAGATAAGGTGGGGTCCATAGTAGGGTAGTATAAATCCTCGACCTAGTGGTTTAGGGATAGCTAGTAGGAAGTGGCATTATGAGGCTTCTCATGACTAGAATACCAGCCAGGGTGTGAGTGTTGGTAGTTTGTTCTTCTATCATTAGTGTGGAAGGCAGGGACACATGAGGAACCATTGTGATAGAGACCCAGTCAAGTGCTAAGGCTATAGCAGGATGGTCCATATACAATGTTATTTTTACCTTCCCTCCAATAGTTAGTGAGAGGGGTTGACACCAAATCTAGGTTCAAGAGTGGGATTCATAGCTCTGTGTCAGGTTGGAATCTGGAATACTACCAATTGTTCAGGATGAGGGGGTGGTCGTGGCCAAGGGAACCAGAAACCAGTTGTACCTCGATAGCAAAGTGATCCTACTCAAGGTTGTAAGAATGTTTCACAAGGCCATGGTTCAGGATAGATATATTTAGTACATCCTATACATGTGGAGAAGATCATCAGGTTATCTATAGTGATAGGTATGATCTTATTATCTTCTAATCTAGTAATTTTCCTTTTTGATATAGGTGTTGCACATTCTTTCTTATCTATATATATTGTGGAGAGACTTGGAATCAATGTTTAGTTTTCTGATGGACTTATGACACTTGATACTTTGTTGGGGATCAGATCAGAGATTGTACGCCAGTTCATAGAGTCCCCTTGATATAGGTGGGTATCACTTTTTAAGGAATCTCTTTATCCTCGAGATGATAGGGTTTGGCATCATTTTCATAATGAATTAGTTTATTTTCTTACCATTCCCGTATCGATTTCTATCACTGGAGGGTATCCTTAAAATAACCAGAGGGAGGTAGGTATATCCACAGGGGAGGGTGGGATGTTCAGGAAAGTAGAGTTGGACTAGAGCATCATGGGCTATGTGGCATGACATCCCAGGTTATTAGTCTCTATCTAGATGATTGGGGAATGTGACTAGATGGATTCCCTTCAGTATTATATTGTTTTAGGGATGTATTCATGTATTATTTTTTAATGACTTGGATCTTACGACACATTAATTTTCTAAAAATATGATGATTGAGGTGTCTAGGGGAAGTCAGGTTTGCTTTTGATACATTTCGTCCATTCTAGCGATAGTTCATTTTGGCAGTTTTTCATTTTTTCAAAAAATTACTTACGATGGGTCATTCTAGAGGTAAGTCATTCTGAATGTAGGTCATTATGAAAGTTTTCAATTTTTCCAAAAAATTAATAATGGTAGGTCATTTTTTTGATAGGTCATTCTAGCAGTTTAATATTTTCCTAAAAATTACTAATGGTGGGTCATTCTGGTGATAGGTTATTCTGGTTGTTGGTCATTCTAGCGGAAGGTCATTCTGGCAGTTTGTTGCTTTTCCAAAAAATTACTGATGATGGTTCATTCTGGTGGTAAGTCATTCTAGAAGTAGGTCATTCTGATAGTTTTCTATTTTTTCATAAAATTAATTATGGTGGGTCATTCTTGTAGTGGTCATTCTAGTAGTAGGTTATTTCGAATGGTAGGTCATTCTGGCAGCAAATCATTCTAGCATATTTCTATTTTTCCAAAAAATTACTAAAAGTGGGTCATTCTGGTAGTAGATCATTCTTGAGGTATGTCATTTCTAATGGTTGGTCATTTTGGTGGTAGGTCACTTCTAGTGGTAGGTTATTCAGGAATTTTTCTATTTTTCCATAAAATTAATGATAGTGGGTCATTCTTGAGGTAGGTCATTCTGGAAGTTTTTCATTTTTCTAGAAAATTACAAATTTTCCATTTTGACACTTTTTATGATGAAAAATGAGTTTAATGCCTTAATTAATGGGTTTTAAATTTGTTTCAAAGGTGATGAATCATATCTTAAATTTATAAAATGTATAGATACCTTTCAAATGTTTAAACCATGTGGATTTAATAATATACTCCTTTAATGTCCAATCTAAACCATTTCAAATACTGCTAGTTTCGGATCTGGTCTTTATAAAGTGAAAATCCTTCCTTTGTTCTTTCCTTCTTATTTCTTTTGAGATGGGAGGTTCCAAATCCTTCTTCCATTATAGTCATAGAACCTTGTTTCCATATTTGGATCAAGTTTTCCCGAATAGATTTTCTCTTGTACGTGCACACCATATTTTAGTGTAGTAATTTTGGGAAAAGATTATTCTTCCAAGTAGGTTTTTCCCTTGTTTCTCCTTATGTATATCATGCATTATGGGTTTATTATTGTTATCTATTGTGAATATAGTTGCATCTAGATTAATAAAGATAATGAATCAGTTTAAATTAAATTTAAATGGGTAGGGGAAAGTGAAGTATGATCTTAATAATTTATTGATTTGATTTGATTTGATTTGATTTGATTTGATTTGATTTGATTTGATATTGTGATTTTATGGGCGTAATGACTTGATGAAAATCATGTATGTTGGTGGATTGATTATGTTGTAGTAACTTTTTTTTAAACTTTTTTTTGTTATTGTTTGATATCATCATAAATAACTCGCTAACCACTTATCTTCAGTTAATGGAATAGATGACCCAAGATCTAATGTATTGTGTGATAACACCCTTGATTAACATAGTGAAATTGAATAAGATAACCTTTGATTAATCTGAAAATTTGTTGTGTTGTGGTATGTGATGTGAAGTGTGTGGGGGCATTGGATGTGATGTGGTTGTGAAGTGGGGTTGCAATGGTTGTTATGGTGTAGTGGTGTAGTGGGGCAGCGATGGTGGTTGTGGTGTGGTTGTGCAGTGGGGCTGTGAAAGTGGATGTGGTTATAAAATGATGTGGTTGTGGTAGTTGGGTTTTGGTGTTGTGCTTGTGTTGTGTGATTTCTTTTTTTTCTATTTACCTAAGTATTAATGGAATTAAATGCATGATAATGATTTCAAATGGGCATGTTTAATGATTGAATTGATGATGGGTTGTGTGGTTTAAAAAAATAATGTTTATATACAAACTAATGGGATGGAAACATGAAACAAGGTGTCTTCCTAAATGAAATGGGATGATAATGAATGTTGAATATAAAAATTAAATGGGTTGTTAATGTGGAATTTATTGATAAACAGATACTTTGGAAAATGTCTTAAACACTAAAATATGAATTATGGATTGTGTTTTGTTTGGGGGATTTTATGAATTTAGAGGTGATAATTATTGTGTGGATTTTTTAATGATATGGTTAGTTCTTGTTGTAAACCCATGGGATGGGCTTGTGTGTTGTAACTCTGTATATATATACCTATATATTATTTTGATTTCTATATGCACCCCAACCTTGTCGAGCACTTTGTGTCGACACCCACATAGTCACACAGGGGTGTTTTTACCAACATCCTAGTGGGAGGGTGGATGGATGGCTACCCGCTCTTCCCTACTCTCTTTTTTGGGAGATGAGAAGTAGATGCATGGGCTGTAATGACCATAAGTCAATAGTTTCATTGTTAAGTTGTGATGTGATGAGATGTGATGGTCCAGGTGTGTTCGGGCGAGATGTGGTGAGATAGATTATGGTGGGGTTCGTGCATGGTAGGGTGAAGGCACAAGGTTTATATCATTCATGTTCATGATACCCTACTACCCTAGTTATGATATGTGATGTGATGAGATAGCCTAGGTGTTTGTAGGAGGGATGTGATGTGATGTGTTGTGGTGTTATTCAGGAGAGGTGGGAGCACTAAGATGTACGTCCTTTGGGTGTGAGAGTGTAAAATAATTGGTAAAGAGGTGTGGGGTACCCTATCATAGATGTTTTTCATATTATATTATTATACTTGGATGAATTATTTGGTGAGAGAGCCTTTTGAGGTTGGGGTTTTGGTTATTATACCTG
Source organism: Viscum album (assembly GCA_963277665.1). Classification (NCBI taxonomy): domain Eukaryota; kingdom Viridiplantae; phylum Streptophyta; class Magnoliopsida; order Santalales; family Viscaceae; genus Viscum; species Viscum album. The sequence goes on from OY728153.1 coordinate 79,232,606, forward strand.
GATAGGAGCTGTTTGGTTCTACTGTTTTTCTCATGGGTGCATTAGTATTCTCTTTTCACATGTGCATGAGAGACTTTGGTTTTCCTACTGAGTATACCTGTATGCCCATCCTGTGTATATAAAAACTATTTTTAGGATTCTAGGAGGACTTTATGGACCACACTGGACATTTCTAGTTCAGACCTTTGGATTTTTTGTTGTGTTGTTGCCTTATCTTTTATTCTTTTGGGATTTCATTTGGAGACTTTTATATGTATCGGTTTTATTTATACATGAATTGTGGGAAGTTTTGACTTTATTTTATATTATGTGAAGGAGTTTATATTGTATGATTCATTTTATCTCTCGGTCTTGTATTTTTATAGAGGGCAATGCCTCTCATACATGTTATTTCTATACCCTCTTTGATAGTCACCAACCCAGGGCCCACTGAAGGTGGGAATCGGGGGTCATCAACTCTCTCCCCTCATTGTGGAATCTTTGTAGGGAGGGGGTTGTGAAAAAGTGGTATCAAAGATGATGGTTGAAAGATAGGATGGAGTTCTAAGTTAGGAATAGTGATGATTTCATGGGTTGGTATGGAAGTGGTTCTAGTTGACCTTGGTGCGTGACATAGGCTAGGAAGACCGACTGGGACATTGTATTTAGGGCCCCTTATGATCTGATGAAAAGACTCTGAGACTACTGAACGACCAAGTAATGTGGCACCGCTTGTGGGGTAGAGACCTAGGATAGGTACATGCATCATGATTTTTTGTGTTCTTGTTTGAATTGGGTGATCTTGGGATGTTAAAATGAATTAAATAAATCATGAAATTATATGTGTGTTTCTATAACTTTTTTTATGCTATTATTTCTAATAAATTGTTATTATTTTCTTAATTATTCATATAACCTAAAAGGAAAGAGTAAAATGATAGTTAACTAGCATGAGATATTTTTTTGAAACCTTCTTGAGGTTTGAATGTTTTTTTTCCTTACCTATTATAGCATGATTCTTAATGAATTGAATTTTTCTTCCTTCATTAGAAATGTATAACATTCTATATTGTTTCCTGGTTTTTAAAATTATTAGAGAAGCATGCTTAGTTTATTTTGTTGTGAAGAACTATTTAATTTTAAAAATTATTATGAAACATGTTATCCTAAGTAGATTTCACACTAGCATGATAAATAAATTATTTTGAAACCATGATTATAAGTATTATGGTTCCCATGTGAGTTAATATTCCATGTGTTTCTTTCCATTTTTAATTTATCATAAGCATGTGTTGTTGACTTGTTGTAAAACGTGGATTTGTACATTTAAATTATGAAATTCTTGAAAATTTTCATCTTAATTATTGATAATTCCTTTGAATTTGGAAGCATTGAAACGAATAACTTTTTCCTTATTTTAACTTTATTGAAGTTCTGCAGTATTGATATAACTATATGTTGTAAGCATGTGTTAGGGTAGAAATTCTTGTGACATTTATTTCTAAATTTTGGAAAATGATAAGCATGATTTTTGGTAACTTATTGAGGCTTAAAACTATTTAAATGATTAAACTTATTATTTTATGACTGATAATAATTTTTAAGTAATGAAATAACCTTACCTCACATGTTAATTCTTGAGTATTTTGATATGGGAATCATTCCTAAAGATAAAATAATTTGTGTATTAACTAAGGAAATTATAGTATGAGATACATGATCATGTAGAATGTTTAATATGTTTTATTTAAATACATAAGTAGAAACATGTTATCCTGATTGATGTATATAAGCATGTTTTCTTGATCCATTAAATGACTAAAGAATGTTTAGTTTAAGAATGATAAATAATGAAACATAGTAATACAACATGTGCAATTTTAATTTTGTTTTTAGAAAGAATTTTTTATTTGGATGAATATGATAGAATATTGGGTATAGAATGTAGTATTTTAATTAAACACAATAACCTAGCATGTATAATTTTTCAAATGAAGTTGTAATTGTATTTCCTTGGTAATAAGATGAACCTAGAATTTATTTTTTAATATATTAAACCTTATGTGTGAGAAGACATGTGTGTAGTTTCATATTTATCTTGGATGTGTGTTAGATACATTTAAATGCAAGGCATGATATTTCACTAGAAATAACCTAGAAATGTTGAGTGTTGTTCGTGGTTTCATTTTTAATGTTGCATTAAAGTGTTGATATGCCTTGTTGAAAATAACGGTTAGTTGAAACCTTTATTTATCTATGATTATCATGGATTATGAGACCCTTGATGTAACTTATTGATTAAGATAACCTCATATTAAAAGGATAATCACTTATATATGGTTAATGAACTATTTTCCCATAGAAAATTTGAAATTGTGTGAGAATACTCATGCTAAATAATGAGATGAAGTAATATAATCCCCTTTATAATAATGGAAGATGGTGTGTATTGCTGATATGTGTGACTATTATTATTGTGTTTCCTTGTGTGATGTGTGATTAAAAAATTCAAACATGTGAAGAGGGGAAATATGATCCCTAATTGAGATGCATTATAATTTGACACAATTAAAACCATTAGGGCGAGTCAGTTACGCCCAAAACGGATAATTTCTTGACATGGTAGAGGGAATTCCTTGATTTGTGTGCTTGGAGATTTGATGTGTGATGATAGTAGTGATCATTGTTTGGGGTAGTGTGTAAGATGAGATAGATAATGTGGTTATGTGAAAATGGTGGTTTCATGTGGATGGTAAGGTGGTGAGGTGATGTGGTTGTGTGAAATGTATGGTGAACTTTTTTTTTTGTATGGTAAGTTTGGTCAATGGTTATATTGTGGGGTGGTGGTGATATGCGGTGGCATAAACGTGTGATTGTTGTGGTGGAATGACTTTTTTTGTGTTTTGATATGTTTGTATTTATGTAATCACCCACCTCCCATTAAAAAGGTTAAACACTTTAAGTCATTAATAAAAGAAAATGGTTGTTTGGAAAACTATGATATTGATGAAGATGGTCTTGCCTCCTGCACCTAATTTTTTTTTTATAAAGTAAGTGATGGGAATGTTTGACTATTATCTAGTTGGTTGGGTTTGTTTTGATTGATCTTATTTTGATGACACATTTTATGACCTCAAACATATGAAGAGGGGGGAACTCTTTCCCAAATCAATACATTTTATATTATGACATGTTTTAAAACCATGTGATTGAGTTAGTGTCACCCAAAGAGGAAAATATCATGGTTCAGTGGATGAGTTACTTTGATTTGTGTGCTTGAAAAATATCCATCAATGTTTATATCGGTGTTTTAAATAATAATAATAATAATAATAATAATAATAGATTTTTTTAAAAGATTCATAAAATGGACTTTTCCAACATTATGTTTTGTTTTGTTTACATTGTATATCATATGTAAAATTTTAGACTCTTTGAAATGTCATAGTGTGTGTGATGAAAACCCTTGATAGTGACTAAAGAAACAAAAATTATTTATTTCCCAAAAAAATTCTTAAGTTGAAATTATGATTTAAAGAAGAATATTGTTAAAATAAAAAGGGTGTGAAATGTTTTATTATTTGAGTTGGGATTATTTGAAATGAGTGGCATGGGTTTTAAAATATATATATTTGTTTTTTAAATAAAATTCATATAATTGTGAAATAAAACATTTTTTTAGAGATTTGAAAATATTGGGTGGAAAAATAAATAAAATAATAACTTAAAATGAAAAGTGATTTGATGAAATGTTTTTTATGTAGATTTAAAAAAAGGATTTAAATGATGGGTGATTTTGAAAGGAATGTATTTTTTAAAATTTTGAATGATAATTTGGGTTGAAAATAATGTTTTTCTCACAATTAATTGATATGAATTTCTTGATTTTTTTATTTTTTGGGTTATTTGTGTGACCTTACATGGGAATGAGAGTCATAGATGTGTGCTCAAAAAAATCAAGTTATTTAATGATTTTTTGGGATAAATTATTTGATCTCATGTTGATATATGAAATGGATTTCCTCCATTGATGTAATGTTTCATTAATGGTTTTACTTTGGTTTGAGAGGTATCACCCCTAGGAGATTTTTTTAATGTGTTGTATATCTTTTCACTTAATTTATATAGTGTTTGTTGTGCTCTAAAAGTATCAAGATCCTTGAGAGGTATCTTGAGGGATATTTTTTCATATCCTTTATCTTCTTCTGGGTTCATTTTGAATTGTTGAGGGTGAGAATAGTTTCATAGGTATCTGATGTAATGGACCGAACCTTCTAGTCCGTTAAATTTCCAAAAATCTGATGATTGAGGTGTCCAGGGGAAGTTAGGGGTTTTTTTGATACATGTAATTCATTTTTTGGTAGTTCATTCTAGTAGTTTTTTGTTTTTCCAGAAAATTACTGATAGTGGGTCATTCTGGTGGTAGGTCATTATGGCAGTAGGTCATTCTGACAATTTTTTATTTTTCCAGAAAATTACTGATGACGGGTCATTCTAGCGGTAAGTCATTCTGGTAGTAGGTCATTTGGGCAGCTTGCTATGTTTCCAGAAAATTATTGATGGTGGATCATTCTAGAAGTAGGTTATTATGGTGGTAGGTCATTCTTGTTGTTTACTTTTTTTCTAGAAAATTACTAACAGCAAGTCATTCTAGTGGTAGTTCATTCTGGATAGTTTTTTATTTTTCCATAAAACTAATGACAGCGGATCATTATGGCGATAGGTAATTATGGAAGTAGGCCAATTCTGATGGTGGGTCATTCTGGCGGTTGGCCATTCTGCTAGTTTTTCATTTTTCTAGAAAATTACTAATAGTGGGTCATTCTGGTGGTGGGTCATTCTGGCAGTGGGTCATTTCTGGCAGTGGGTCATTCTGGAAGTTTATCGTTTTTTTAGAAAATTATTGACAGTGGGTCATTTTGGAGGTAGGTTATTATTGCAGTTTTCTATTTTTTTAGAAAATTATAGATTTTTCATTTTGATATATTTTATGATAAAAAATGGATTTAATGCCTTAATTAAGGGGTTTTAGAGCTGTTTCAAAGGTGATGAATCATATCTTCAATTTCTAAAATGTCTAGAGATATTTAAAATGTTTAAACCGCATAAATTTAATAAGATCTACCTTTAATGACCAATCTAAACCATTTCAAATCCCACTAATTTCGGATATGATCTTTCTAAAGTGAAGACCCTTCCTTCATTTTTTCTTATTCTTTCTTTTGAGAGGGGAGTTTCCAAATCCTTCTTCGTTTGGAGTTGTATAACCTTGTTGTTGCAGTTGGATCGAGTTCCCCTAAAGAGGTTTTCTCTTTTATGTGCACCCCCTATTTTGTTGCAGCAAGTTTGGGAAAATATTCTTCTTCCAAGTAGTTTTTTCCTTCATTTCTTCTTTGGTGTATCATGCATGATGGTTTTATTATTTTTCTCTTGTGAATATGGTTTCATCCAGATTATAAAAGATAATGAATCGGTTTAAATTAAATTTAAAGGGGTAGGGTAAAGTGAAGTATGATCTTATGGATTTATTGATTTGATTTGATTTGATTTGATTTGATATTGTGATTGTATGGGCATAATTACTTGATGAAAAGTGTGTCTTTTAGTGGCTTGATTATGTCATAGTGACTTTTTTTTAAACCTCTGTTTTTTTAGTTGTTTGAAAGAATCATAAATAATTGGCTGACCAAATATATTCAGATAATGGAATGGATAACTCGGGATCTAATGTCTTGTGTGATAATACCCTTAATTAACATAGTGAAATTGAATAAGAGACCCTTTGTTAAATCTAAAATGTGTTATGTTGTGATATGTGATGTGATATGTGTGTGGGTAGTGGATGAGATGTGTTTGTGCAGTAGGACTACGATAGTTGTTATGGTGTAGTAGTGTAGTGGGACTACGTTGGTTTTCATGCCTTGTCTTGGGTAGCACTCTTCGGTGAGTATCTAATGAGAAAAACAATTCTTGAATCAGATTTTGGATGAAGAAGAAATCCAAGAACCTAGGTGGAAGAGGAGGATGAGGTTCTCCAAGAGAAAAATAAGTCTCTTGTCCATTGGAATGAAGAAAGGAAATGGGTTTTTAGGTTATTATAATTTTAAGGGTGAAAAGTTAATTTTAACCAAATTAAAGGGGTCGCATGGTTTAGCCACATAGTTGTCCAAACTGTGCGCCAACCTTGCTACTTTCACTATCCAAGGAGGGACCTCACACGGTTCATGTATATGGTTTGGGAAACCTTGAACAAACTATGCTTTTTGGATCTATTAAAAACTGTATAGCCCTCGTATGGGCATGCAACCTGGGTTGCATGGATTTATCAAACTGTGTAGCCCACTTTTGTTCCCTATAAACCCCTAATGGTTAGTAGTAACTGTGCGGCCTGGGCTACACAATTTCTACTAACAGTGCAGCTCAACTACTTGTTCCAAAAAACAGAGCTCTGAAATCCGAACAATCCCTAGACACCCCTAAAACTCCCTTAAAATCATTAAGCACTCAAATTAGGCCAAAACCAAGGAATTAAACTGAAATTAAAATGATCCATACCTTAAGAAAAAACCCAAGATCTTACATTCTCCCCCTCTTAATACAACTCATCCCTGAGTTTCTCTCCTGAGGGTGATAAAGCATCTGAAAATATTTCCCACCACTGAGCATGTACATCTATCTCTCTCTCTCTCTGGTATCATCCTTCACATGTTCATGCTTCCATAACACCCAAACTAAAGAAATTGACCTTCCTTGGAGATATTTCAAGCTCCAATCAATGATATGTATAGGATGCTTCTCGAAGGATGCATATACCTGTAACTCAACCTCATCTAGATGAAGAGTGTGAGATGGGTCTGAGAGATAATGATGTAGCTAAGATATATGGAAGACTTAATGCATGGATCAATACCTCTAAGATAACTACTGCTGATAGGATACTTGCCCGACTCTCTCCAAAATCTTGAAAGTCTCGATATATCATGATGAAAGATTACCTTGTCTCTAAATCAGTCTATGTCCCAGCCTCGATGAGATACGTAAAAAACCCGATCCCCAACCTCAAAATCTAGAGATCATCGATGATGATTGGTGTGGGATTTCTATCTAGACTGTGCAGTATCCATCTGTTTTCTAATCAATTGGACCTGCTCTTAAGTCTCCTATACGAGACATGGTTCGAGAAATGTTGTTTCTCCTTCCTTTAACTGGCATAGAGGTGATCGACATGAACTATCATACAAATATTCATAAGGTACCATCTGTATTGTCACCTGATAGTTATGGTTGTAGATGAATTCAATTGGGGGTATATTCCTTTCCTAAGAGCCCCCAAAATTGAGGATTAGTGCTCTAAGAATGTTCTCTAGAACCTATATAGTGTGATCTGACTGGCCATCAATATGAGGGTGTTATGACATGCTCAAAAGAACCCATGTACCCAACACCCTCTATAAGATTTTCCAAAACCAATATATAAATTGGCAGGATTGTGGTTGTGGTGTAGTTGTGCAACTAGAGAACATTCTTAGAGCATGAATCCTCGATTTTGGGGGCTCTTAGGAGAGGCATATACCCCTAGTTGAATTCGTCTACAACCATATCTATCAAGAAACTATACATATGGTACCTTATGAGGATTTGTATGGTAGTCCATGTTGATCACCTCTATGCTAGTTAGAGGTAGGGGAGGCAGCGTTTCTCAAACCATGTCTCATATAGGAGACTTTGAAGCAGGTCCAATTGGTCAGAAAGTAGATGGATACTACACAGTCTAGATAGAAATCATATTATAATCATCACTGATGACCTCTAGAGTTTAAGGTTGGGGATTAGTTTTTTTATGTATATCATCAAGGCTAGGAAACGGACGGATTTAGAGACAGGGTAATTTTTCATCGCGATATATTGGGTCTTTTGAGATTTTAGAGAGAGTCGGGCTGGTGTCCTATCAATTGTAGTTACCTTAGAGATATTGATCCATGCATGACATCTTCCATATATCTCAGCTACATCATTATCTCTCAGAACCATCTCACACTCTTCATTTGGATGAGGTTGAGTTACAGGTATATGCGTCCTTCATGGAGTATCCTATACATATCATTGATCAAAGCTTGAAAACTCCCCAAGTAATGTCAATTCCTTTATTTTGGGTGTTATGGAAGCATGGTCATGTGAAGGATGGGTCCTAGGAGAGAGAGGAAGATGTACATGCTTAGTGGTCAGAACTCTTTTCAAATTCTTTACCACCCTTAGAAGAGCAACTTAGGGACGATTTGTCTTAATAGGGGGAGAATGTAAGATCATAGCTTTTTTTCATGAGGTATTAATCTTTTTGAATTTCAGTTTAATTCCTTGGTTTTGGCCTAATTTGAGTGCCTAGTAATTTTACAGAAGTTTTAGGGGTGTCTAAATCTTTTTCGGATCTCAGAGGCTTGGTTTTTGGAAGAAGCATCTAGGCCGCACTATTAGTAGAAATTATGTATCCCAGGCTGCACATGTGGGGTGTTATAGGGAATATAAGTTGGCTAAATGGTTTGATAAATCCATGAAACCTAGGTTTCATGCCCATGCGGGGGATCTACAATTTTTAACAGATCCAAAAATCATAGTTTTTGCATGGTTTCCCAAACCATATGCATGAACCGTGTGAGGTCCCTCCTTGACTAGTGAAGGGCATAATGTTGGCACACCATTTGGAAAACCGTGTGTCTAAACTGTGTGACCCCTTTAATTTGGTTAAAATTAAATTTTCACCCTTAAAATTCTAATAACCTAAAAACCTATTTCCTTTCTTCATTCCAATGGACATGAGGATTATTTTTCTCCTAGAGAAGCTCATCCTCCTCTTCCACCTAGTTTATTGGATTTCTTCATCATCTGACATCTGATTCAAGAATTGTTTGTCTCGTTGGATAATCACTGATGAGTTCTTCAGTCTTTAGGATCATTTATTCATTCTTCTTTCTATTGAAAATTCTATTTTGGTGCAAACTAATATTCCCTATTTTTTAGGTTATTTTTTCATTCTTCCATTTTCTTCCAATTTGGGTTAAGTTAGGGGTCAATACTAGACTAATGTTTTCTATTGTAGGAATAAGGTAAGTGGTCTATAACTTTTCCCACAAATTCTAGTTGTTTTATAGCTAGTTTTCATTGTGTTGCATGTCAGATCATCTGAAAGTTGAACCTAAATTAATTAAATGCCTTGATTAAATTATTGGAATCTTGATAGATTTTCCACTTAGTACCATGTGATGGTTGGAGGTTTTCAACCTCAACCCAGACCACCAATGAGGTCTGCTTTTGTATATGACCCATGATATACCACCCCATTGGGTTCATGTGAGCTTTCCATCTTAGTCGGAGCCTTAATTAATTAAATAAGATATTGGAAGAGGGTTTATGCCTCCTTTTCCATGTGATTACATGTTATTAAAATGATTAAATGGGGTGAATAGAAATTGTGGAATGACTTGTATGAAATCATGGCTTCTATATGATTATTAAATGGGTTATGAAATGATTAATGAGATGGTTATGATTAAACTAGATACCATAGACAATTCTACTTCATGGATCCAGATTAATTTGGATGTTATGGGTATTTCTACCCCTTGTATATGGATTTCTTGGACCACCTTGCACATGCTCCTTGGGATCCACTAAAGGCTTTATCGAGTTTTCTACAGAGATACTCCATTGATCCAAAGAGGATGCCTTAGTCATTTTATACCATGGATCTAGCCCTTATAGGCCTGACACTAGATTACTAAGCCTAGGCCATAGTGGACTCGATGAGGATGCATTGTTCATTTTATACCTTGGATCTAACCTGTGTAGGACTGACACTGGATTACTCAGCATATTCCACAGTGGATGTTTTATCATTCTTTACAGATATCCTTTGTTATGGGTAAATGATTATAGGTGATATAATGGATAGTATCAATCCTTATTATTCATTAATATTGATATTTTATATTGCACACTACTACATCTTATATACACATACTGGACTTGTTATAGACATCGTTGGTGATAGCCTACTAAGTGATGTCTCGCACCTTGTTTGGGCTGTTATTGGGTACCCAGACAGACTTTATGAATGCAAGTAGAGATTGGGGAAAGAACACACTTTATGATGCTTGATTGGTTGTTCATAGGAGCAGGGGAGCATATGAATGATCTATGGCTCATAATGTTATCCAGATATAGTTCTTTTTGTTCTTTTTGTTCTTTTTGTATTTTTGATACATGTATTATACTGGATTCATGTTCCCATGTATTTTATTCTATTTTGTATAGAGACATGACATACTCATCTTGTATAATATATTACCCTTTGATTTGTTTATTACTCTATTGTCTAGATGTTTATCTTTTGTCCATAATTTATATTATGCTTCCGCTTATTTATTCACTTGTGATATCACTGCGTTACTCTAATCTTTAGGATATAGTCTCCCTACCATACCACATTATACCTTCACTGCAAGTCAAGAGCCTCTAGTGTATAGGGAGGCATGCTTGAGGTCATGTGACTCACCAGATTGGGGCACCGTTATGTGCCTCCCAATTTGGGATGTTATAGGGATGGAGTGGGATGTCGACATTCAGGGGGATGCGGAGGTGGCGGGGTCAGGCTGGGGGTGGAGGAAGATGTCGATGACAGGCGGGAGTGATGAAAGGAGAAAAGAGTGGGTTGGGAGCTGAAGGATGATGACACATGAGGATGGTGAAGGAGGAAGGGGGTAGTAGAGGAGGCAGGAGAGGGATGGGGTAGAGGAATATGATAGAAGGGGGAGAGAGGAGGCGGTGGGGCAGTGGAGGAGGTGGAAGTGAACTGGGGAATAGTGGATGTCGATAGGCAGGGGGTGGAGGAGGAGAGGAGGAGGTGAGAGAGGGGTGGGGGTAGAAGGATGGCGGTAGGGGGAGGGTATAGGATAGAGGTGTGGATGCGGTGGGTGAGGGATGGGGTCAATGACGACAGCTTGGGTGGAGGTGGAGGATGACGACATGGAGGCAAAGGCCGGTAGATGAAAGGAGGTCGGGATGAGGAACAATGTCAGTGGGGCTATGGAGGAAGGAGTTGGAAGAAGGAGGTGGGTAGGGGGTCGACGTTAGTGAGGGTGTGTAGGGAGTTGGGCTAGAATGAGGCAAGGTCAATGACGAATGATGTTAGTGAGGATTTTTTGGGGGGAGGTAGTCGTATTGGGTTGGGAGGTGGTGTTACACTATGACAGGCAAGGGGATGGAAAGCTTGGGGTGGGGGTGATGATGGCGGCATGGCATGAAAAACATGAAGTCGACAAGGGGGTGTTTCTTTGTATGGAAAGGGAGGAGGCAAGACAACTCAGTGCAATGATTAGTTAAATAAACTTAAAATAAAGAGACATTGAAAATTGGAGAGCATGGGAGGTTGTTCGTTTGAGACGTGGGGTGAATGAGATTGTCAGGTCGTGCAACATGTGGGTCTCGATACTTATAGATTAACTTTGAAAAATTAATGGGCTTATGATTATTTAAAAATTTTAAAATAGTTTGTGGGCCAACCCGTATCTGTGCAGGCTGTCCATATAAGCCCTCTTTAGATGTGTCTTTTTTTAATACACACGTCCAGCCCCAAACCCACCCCAACCCGCTTAACCCGTGGTCCTATATCCTATTTTACATTATTATACTCACCATAAGCTAATAACACACATGCATATTTGGTATATGCATATTTTATGTGCTATTTAAATGGATTACATGGTAGGTGGGCATGCCTATATATACTTCATAATCTTTTCTTCATAAATATATGGGAAGTTCATTTCTAAAATAGATGTTAATGATATAAATAATTTTCCTCAATAATAGGTATCTGAATAATCAGTAACTCATGGTAAATTATTATACAAGGGGATTTTATAATAATCTAATGATGATGAATTGTTTAATAATTTAGTAGACATGCATCCATTAGATAAATTCATGATTCTCCCTCTGATGGATGTTTACTATTTTATTAACAAGTTAATGCTCATGTATACTTGAATCAATATCTTTCATTATAATTGATTTTGTATGTCCTAAACCATCATTTCATATATTTTAAAGTGTCAGTATCAGTAAACTTATAGTTTACCATTACTGATTCGATTGTACATAACAAATTATTTATAATCACTTTTTATGAATGATTGTTACATATCAAGGTTTCTCTTTTATCCAATGTCTCCATATGATATTAATTTTCAAGAATACCACTGATATATCTCTTCGAGACTTCAGATATAACAAAGAATTAAGAATTTGTATTGTCATATAGAAATGTATTCATTGTTTTGGAGTCATTAATTGATTATCTATACCAGTAAATGTACTTACATGTGCGTATACTAACTCATATATGAGTTAATTTAAAGTATTTAACCAAAATAATATTTATAAATATTTTTCTTCAAGATATATATGTAATGTTTTCAGGATCTTTTATTGTGCATACTCATATTTGTCATTATAATTTCCCCTTATGGTGGTTGATAAATCCATAATATAATCATAACAGGATAGGCCCATCACCAGGCTGATTATTGTATATTTTGGAACTTTTAGCCCAAATATTATTTTACAATACATCTACTTGGGAGTGGATTCCCCGCATATTTTGAATTTGGTGAATGTTGTAAAGAGAACCAATATAGAATAATCTTTTGGATTCACAACACACACCTCATCACCATAAAAAATTATAATTCATTAAAAATATCACTTTACCAAATATAGGAGAAATCATTTGATCAAACTTCATCAACTCTCAAATATTCATGAAAAAATTTTAAGTATGAGAAGTGCAAATCATATCAGATTTTTCTTGAATAATTTCATTCTCTTTAATGAATGAAATAGAGTAGTTAAAACTATATTCACCTTGAGGAATGAATTAATTACTAATTTTATTTATCATGATGACCATTGTTTAACCACTCTATGCGATAAAATCATTTCATATAATATATTGGATTATAATGGTTATATAATTATGTTATCTTATCTATGAACTATAAGTGGAATAATATTCACTTTAGGGGATAATATCAAATGAATTACATGAGATGATATTAATAATCTATAAGAACATAATAAATGATAATGTATAAGCACGTGATAAATGATAATGTCTTTATTTGATATTTTTATAATAAGAGAAATAATTGATTAATGAAGATATATTTTAATATAATGTTAAAAGTCTATGTCATCCTTCAGTGATGCATTATTTTATATTCAGTATTAAAATTCACTATGCTCTTTAAATGTTTATTATCATCAAACCACTTCTGGTGGTTATATTATTATTATTTGTTATAAACAAATACAACACAATTATCATTCGCAAAATATCATATTCACCTTAAACTTGATTTAAAATAAAATCATTTATATTTTCATTCACATTGGGGAATGAAATAAATATTTTTCAATAAGTATTCGCATTCACTTCAGGGAATGAAATAAAATTATTTGTTAGGGTTTTATAGTATATTCAAGACAATAACATGAATATTCGATTCATCATTTTTATCCTACTTAGGGGGATGTGTGTTAGTAAAATAAATATCATCTCTATCGTGGTAATTTAATCATCGTAATCAAGTTTTAAACCTTCAGGGTGTACAAAGAGAGAAGTGATGTTAAATTTTTTTATGTCCCCATCATTTTCATGATATGATTAGTAAAGTTTACTTCATCGTTTCGATGTACATAAAGTATGTGATGTTCATCATTCAGACACTTCAGGTGGCATTGTTTCATTCTTTTATTTGATGAATTATATCTGTCTCGAAATTAACTACGTCAGTTATTAACCAATCACATTCACTATAGGGAATAAACTAGAGTTTTAGTAGTCATGAGCCATTACAACTCTTTAAGAGCTCTTTATTTTTCTCATAGTAAAAGATTAAGAAAACCATATATTATTTTCAAATTTATCAAGAGGGTGGAAATAAATATGATATAGAAAACAAGACTCAGCTATTGATATAGCTCTTTGAATGAGTGGAGTTGATGTGCATGTGTAGATTCATGTCAAAAGAAGGATGTTTGAAAAATATGAGGCATACCTTTTTCATATAATAATTATCTTATATTGATGATAGCGTCATCATAATGCACAATGCAGATAAGTTGATCATGCTGATAACATGTTGTGAAATCGACCAAACACTAATTAAAACCATGAAGAATTTCAAAACTGGAAATGTAAGACTGGTCATGGGTGAAACACATTGTTGAAAAAATGTGCATCAAATATTTGTATGATGATGATGATTCCAAATGGAAATACAAATATAATATAAATACAAGAAGGAGAGGGAACATAATGTATATCCCAAGAGTTCACCCATTTCATTAACACATAGCCACATATATAGAGTACATGTGATATGATCCAACGGTTAAGATTAATCCCTAAAATATCTAATCCAATGACTGGAATTCCCAAGGTCAGAGAATATGGAAGGTTTGGTCATGTGAAGGGTTGTATTGGGAACTAAGGATTCATCATCGTTATCACCATTATGAATTCCAAAAATTAATATTTCATAACAAATAACATAATAATATATTATTAATTAATAATTGATGTGGGAGGTGTGTTGCGCAAGGTAGTATGAAATCAACCGCGGTGATTGATTTGGGTGTTTTGGTTTGCAAAATATGAAACTGAATAATGAAAATGATTTCTAGTTTATAATATGCAAACCAATAAATAGAAAACAACACGTTCAAGTTGCATTCCAAATATTAGGAATAGAACAAATGAATTTATAGTAGTGAACAAACCAAATTGGACAATGGATATTATAATAATTCAATGCTTGCAACAATTCTCATTACAACAAAAACATAATTTTGTACATTCTGATTCATCCAAACAGAATCAAAACAATTAGAATTGTAAAATCCAAAATCAAAAAATACATTCTAGAATAAGAAAATGCAGCAAGCAACAATTATGCAACAATAAAGAAAACAAACCACAACAAGGGGTTTCAACATCTTCTATGTGAAACAAATTCAAAACTAGAATTGAATTGAAATCAATAATTAAATATCATTTAGCGATTTATAGGTTAAAAAAAGAAAAAAAGAAAGTAGTAAAAGGAAAACATGATTTACGATCTTCAGCCATTTGGACTACGTGCATGGGGAAAGACCGTCATGAGTTTTACACTATGAAAAAGAAAAATGAGTACAACAAATGATAATAAGAAATATACAAAAACAAATAAAAAATTCACATGAAGAAGAAACAATCAGTAATCAAGAGACCTCCCAAAAAACGATAAAGAAAAACCCAAAGAGAACCAAAAACCCCTTACCGGGGCTTGGTCAATCCTTTATTATAGAAGATGGTCGATGTAGCTGTTGAAATCATCATCATCGAGTTGTCCAGGTTCATCATCATCCAAGATCACATGTCAAAAGTATCCAAGGGATCACAACAACATCGAGATCCAATGATAAACATCATGAACTAGTCAATATACAGCTTATAGCATCCCGCATTTTTATCACATAAACTTTCATTGCATTACACAAAACTAAGGATCTTTAAGGTTTAGTGTCTTGGAAACCAGGAACTTAAAACATGAAAACATAAAACATTCTTCTTAAACACTTGAAAGGCTTCTCCTCACGTTCATCCTAGGTTCATTACTGCATCTCATAACCTGGGGACATACATCAAAAGAAAGGGTGAGCATAAGGCCCAGTAAGGGAAACAAGATAAACATTTTACATGCGAACTTGAGATACTTCAATAAGGTCATGAAAAGAACTTTAAGGCATGATAAAGAAATCATGAGGTATTTCATAATAAAAAAAACATTTTTCATAACTTGAAGATGTGGCATCAACATTTAATATAGAAAATCATGAACATATCACCAAGGTCCATCCCCAAGGTGTCATTTGAAAATTACCAAGGTTATTCACCAAGATATCGTGAAAATTGTAATCTCTAGTGGTTACATCATTACCCAATGCATTGGAGCGCTATCAGGGTGCACCCTTAAATTTGCCTTTATTATCATGTGAGCCACATATATTATCATAAAAACTTTCATAAATAACCCATATAGCATAAAATAAATGGGTTTCATTTCATAATCATAACGTTTTAAAAACAGCTTTAAAGACATGATCTTTACGTCACTTTAAACCCACGAAAAGGGAAAGCGGGTCTCATGCATGTAAATACCAGAATTTAAAATAGAACATTTTGGTATATATGTGAATACCCATATAGAAATAATAGCTTTGTGTATTCACTTAATAAAATAAAATATCTTTAAAAAAAAGAGAGACATTTTGAGATGAAAATTCTGCAGCATAACGTCTATGTTACAAGGTTTTTAGAAAACATTGAAAAGAGAGGGGACATGGGTCAAACATTCATAAATGACCCATAAAATAGTAGAGGGACAGAATATAAGGGATTTAAGAACATGGTAATGAAATTTGAAAATATACCATATGAAATGAAGAACATTAAAGGAAGACAAAAATAAGATTTCTCTTATGAAAATTCGGCAGCCTAACAGCGTTACATAAACTTCAACCAAAAATGAATTGATGTGATCAAATAGGGTCTCTCATCATATGAAAATAAAAGATCAGTATGATAGATATAGAGATCATACCCCAACATAACAAAAAGGAACTTGAAATAATTGACATGAAAGTAGAACTTCAAAACGAGAAGGGTGAAGAACCACTTAAAAATTCAGCAGCCTAACGGTGCCACTTAAAACTTCAAAATACTGAATTGAAGAGATCAAATTGGGTCTCTCATCTTATGGTCATAAAAGATCAGTATGATAGATATAGAGATCATACCCCAACATAACAAAAAGGAACTTGAAAGAATTGACATGAAAGTAGAACTTCAAAACAAGAAGGGTGAAGAACTACTTAAAAATTCGGCAGCCTAACGGCACCACTTAAAACATCAAAATACTGAATTGAAGAGATCAAATGGGGTCTCTCATCATATGAATATAAAATATCAGTATGATAAATTTAGAGATCATACCCCAACATAATAAAAAGTAACTTGAAATACTTTACATGAAAATAGATCTTGAAAAATGAGAAGGGAGAAAGAATTTGTTACAAAGATTTCGGCAGCCTAACGGCGCCACTTAAAACTTCATAAAACAAAATAATGAGAGTAAGAGGGGATCTCTCATTATATGAACATGAAATGGGAAGTAATAGGAGTATAAAATAACATCCTCCAACATAAGAACATGGAGCATAAAAGAAATGACATGAAAGAGATTACTTGAAAAGAAAGAGAGAGGTCGGATCCCTTACCTTAAGACATAACTCTTAAAACTCAAAGGTTGGGACCTTGAGGGCTTGGGGGAACCTTGGGAGGACTTCTTGGGAGGTAATGAGACCAGAACTTCATTGGGGAAGAGTGGGGAGTCGAATGGATGAGAGGAGGGCTTGGTATTTATAGGGAAAGTGAGGGGACAAGGCATTAATGGCCAAGGGACACCTCATTAGTGGTTTTGGCAAAACCATGGGCTTGCCCATGGTATTTGCCCATGGTATTGGCCACTTGGGACACCTCACACAATAATTCACCCCCTTTATTCAAACATCCCTTAAAATATCTCATGACATCATCATGACACAGTTATGATGTCATTAAACATATCGAAACCCTAAAACTGTATTTTTACTATTCACTGAAAATTCATTTTTTTCAGAAAAATCTCAAAAAATTACCTTAACATAATATTGATGCTCTGAGTTCAAAAATGAAATCCATTTTATAAAAATAATTTTCTAAATATTTTTAATTTAATTTTTAATTAAAAAACACTATTCACCCGAAAAAACTAATACTTGAATAATAATTTATGAAACCGTTATTTAACCATTTTATTGAATCACATTACTTAATCAAGATGGCTAGATTATTTTAAAACTTTCTTTAAGTGAGATTACTAATCCATTTGGTCACATTACTAATCCTAAGCATAAAATCACTATTCATAATTTACTATTCATCAAAAATCAAGTTGATCTTATTAGACTCTAAATTTCGTACTGAACATAATTGTAGAAGACAATTTTTTGAAAATCATTACACATTTTTAATAATTTAAGGTTTACATAAACATTTTTTTAAAATATCCTTTTTAAAATTCATCAAAAATATGCATACTATTTTTATCCGGTCATTTGAAAATTCATAAACTTCATCATAAGAAGAAATCCCAATTTTTAGTTAAAACAAAGGATTACACAAGGCAGTCATGGTCTCCTTACATATCCCCTTATAATACCAGCATAGGACCTAAGAGTAAGGTGTGCTAGGGTGATAGAATCTTGGGGCGGCTCGATCAACATTGCCCGAGTGGTAATTTCTATCAGTTTGAACTTCTCGCGAAGGCGATTCCGTTCTAGCTTCACATGATGAAGTTCGGCTTGGGTTTGGTCCAGAGCAAAGTCCAATGGTGCTACCTCCTTCCCAAGTTCTATTAGATGGGCTTCGATCGGTCCAAGACTACTGTATGAGGCCATCGAGTCTTCTTTCTATATTAATTAACCAAGATCACTTGTATTTAGAGACAATAATCGAAACATTTAGTTTCTAGTGGTCATATTGAACAATGGTCATATAACAGTCAAAACCCAATGGTCTCATTTTAATTATAATCATGTTTATCAAATAAAAAAAATTTGTTGAGTATAAAAATAAAATAAAATAACACATGAAATTAGGAAACAAGATTTATTCAAAATTTCGGGTCGTTACAATCTTCCCCCCTTAAGAAATTGCGTCCTCGCAAATTTTTTAAAATTGGGTTTTGAAATTTCATTGAAAGTCCCACATCGGAAAAAGAGTCAGTAATACTATTACTTTAAAAGAAAGAAAAGGAAGTACAAAGGCCACCCGAGTTTACTCATACTAGGATTCCTTGTAGGAAACATGGACATGGAGGAGAAAACAAAGGGTCACGTTCTAAAGGAGAGTGATAGAAAACATTATTAGGAGGAAGTTAACCACCAGAAAATCCCAAAATTATGATTTGTGTAAACGGTCTTTGATTACCTAGTAGGAAACGTAAACCAACAACGTTTTTGTTTTACGTTCCTTTTCATAATTTTGAGGAATTTATTTACTACATAGAACAAAACATAAGAAAATATACCTATCTTCATGTAGAGTTTCATCATTTAATAAGTTTCTACCCAAAACTAATCTTTTCTCCAAATGATGGGCATTCAAAACTACTTGATCTCATCAAAACACAAGAATAATCTTTTATAGAATCACATAATCTATAAAATACTAACTATCTATTTCTTCTATCTTTAAACATTATCCCAAAAACAGAAAGGGTAAGGTAAAACAACTCTTCAAAAAGAAAGAATCCCATAGGAATGGAAATTACTTTTAAATCTTCAAAGTTCCATGGTACTACCCAAAGTTCATCATAGAACATTCCATAAATAACGGTCCGTAAGATTCCTCAAAATGAACCAAACTAAGATTGAAACCCAAATACAAGAAGGATTTGATAACATAGTATTCCAAAATAAACTTCATTGTTCATCTCCAATCAACATCAACCACTCCTAACATCTTATAACAAAAGTATCTAACCTAAACATATTTTACCCAAGATAGGTTAATCATTTCCATAAGTAACCTAAATTAATATAAGTCCACCTTAAATTCATCAATTCTTCAAAATATAAGTCAACCTTACTCCTCAATGAAAATACCATAGTAATCTATTAACCTCGATCATATAGGGTCCCCAAAATAGTGAACGTCTTCCAAAATAATAATCATCTTTTAATACCCTAATCATCTTTGTCATATTAATACGGAAATTGTCGCATTTCCTATCACATTGGTTGTTGGGACATGTTCTTCCATTTCCCACCATTAACTAAGAAGAGAAAGTATAATTAGAGGCTTAAATACTTAACCAATAATCATGAAAAGGAGCTTAAAGCATATAAGGATAACTTGTAGAAGAAAAGTATACCCTAACTTGTGATCCCCTAGGTTTCAAACTAGGTTATCCATGATCATATATTCTTATGTGAATATTTATTTTATTTTATCTTTGTTCCTATAACAATGGTTCATACTAAGATTATGAATTTACCAAAGCATATCCCCCGGGAGTGTCGTAACCAAGAGTGCAGCAAGGCCCGTTGTCATGTACCAGTTCCCGTTCGAGTCTAGCTCAAAGTGGTGTTTTCAGGTTTTACCCCTATATACATCTGTGCCAGAGCCACCTCTACCTGCTCGTATCCAGACAGGGATGTATTTGCTTGGAAACCCCTTTACTCAATACTCACCAAAATACCAGGAAGATTTCCTATATTTAAACTTTTCTATAGGGTTCTTCCTAGGGTTTTCATATCCTAATTTCCATAAATAACTAAACCATCCTTTGATACCAACTATA
This sequence comes from Viscum album, assembly GCA_963277665.1. Lineage (NCBI taxonomy): Eukaryota > Viridiplantae > Streptophyta > Magnoliopsida > Santalales > Viscaceae > Viscum > Viscum album. The sequence continues at coordinate 79,253,089 of OY728153.1, forward strand.
GCATCCCACCTTTTTATCACATAAACTTTCATTGCATTACACAAAACTGAGGATCTTTAAGGTTTAGTGTCTTGGAAACCAAGAACTTAAAACATGAAAACATAAAACATTCTTCTTAAACACTTGAAAGACTTCTACTCACGTTCATCCTAGGTTCATTACTGCATCTCATAACCTGGGGACATACATCAAATGAAAGGGTGATCAGAAGGCCCAGTAAGGGAAACAAGATAAACATTTTACATCCGAACTTGAGATACTTCAATAAGGTCATGAAAAGAACTTTAAGGCATGATAAAGAAATCATGAGGCATTTCATAATAAAAAAAACATTTTTCATAACTTGAAGATGTGGCTGCAACATTTAATATAGACAATCATGAACATATCACCAAGTTCCATCCCCAAGGTGTCATTTTAAAATTACCAAGGTTATTCACCAAGATATCGTGAAAATTGTAATCTCTAGTGGTTACATCATTACTCAATGCATTGGAGCGCTATCAGGGCGCACCCTTAAATTTGCCTTTATTATCATGTGAGCCACATATATTATCATCAAAATTTTCATAAATAACCCATATAGTATAAAATAAATGGGTTTCATTTCATAATCATAACGTTTTAAAAACAGCTTTAAAGACATGATCTTTACGTCACTTTAAACCCACGGAAAGGGAAAGCGGGTCCCATGCATGTAAATCCCAGAATTTAAAATAGAACATTTTGGTATATATGTGAATACCCATATAGAAATAAGAGCTTTGAGTATTCACTTAATAAAATAAAATATCTTTAAAAAAAAGAGAGAGACATTTTGAGATGAAAATTCTGCAGCATAACGGCTATGTTACAAGGTTTTTAGAAAACATTGAAAAGAGAGGGGACATGGGTCAAACATTCATAAATGACCCATAAAATAGTAGAGGGACAGAATATAAGGTATTTAAGAACATGGTAATGAAATTTGAAAATATACCATATGAAATGAAGAACATGAAAGGAAGACAAAAATAAGATTTCTCTTATGAAAATTCGGCAGCCTAACAGCGTTACATAAACTTCAACCAAAAATGAATTGATGTGATCAAATAGGGTCTCTCATAATATGAACATAAAAGATCAGTATGATAGATATATAGATCATACCCCAACATAACAAAAAGGAACTTGAAATAATTGACATGAAAGTAGAACTTCAAAACGAGAAGGGTGAAGAACCACTTAAAAATTCGGCAGCCTAACGGTGCCACTTAAAACTTCAAAATACTGAATTGAAGAGATCAAATGGGGTATCTCATATTATGGTCATAAAAGATCAGTATGATAGATATAGAGATCATACCCCAACATAACAAAAAGGAACTTGAAAGAATTGACATGAAAGTAGAACTTCAAAACGAGAAGGGTGAAGAACCACTTAAAAATTCGGCAGCCTAACGGCGCCACTTAAAACATCAAAATACTGAATTGAAGAGATCAAATGAGGTCTCTCATCATATGACCATAAAAGATCAGTATGATAAATTTAGAGATCATACCCCAACATAATAAAAAGAAACTTGAAATACTTTACATGAAAATAGATCTTGAAAAATGAGAAGGGAGAAAGAATCTGTTACAAAGATTTCGGCAGCCTAACGGCGCCACTTAAAACTTCATAAAACGAAATAATGAGAGTAAGAGGGGATCTCTCATTATATGAACATGAAATGGGAAGTAATAGGAGTATAAAAGAACATCCTCCAACATAAGAACATGGAGCATAAAAGAAATGACAAGAAAGAGATTACTTGAAAAAAAATAGAGAGGTCAGATCCCTTACCTTAAGACATAACTCTTAAAACTCAAAGGTTGGGACCTTAAGGGCTTGGGAGCACCTTGGGAGGACTCCTTGGGAGGTAATGAGACCAGAACTTCGTTGGGGAAGAGTGGGGAGTCGAATGGATGAGAGGAGGGCTTGGTATTTATAGGGAAAGTGAGGGGACAAGGCATTAATGGCCAAGGGACACCTCATTAGTGGTTCTGGCAAAACCATGGGCTTGCCCATGGTATTTGCCCATGGTATTGGCCACTTGGGACACCTCACACAATAATCCATCCCCTTTAGTCGAACATCCCTTAAAATATCTCATGGCATCATCATGACACAGTTATGATGTCATTAAACATACCGAAACCCTAAAACTGTATTTTTACTATTCACTGAAAATTCATTTTTTTCAGAAAAATATCCAAAAATTACCTTAACATAATATCGATGCTCTGAGTTCAAAAATGAAATCCATTTTATAAAAATATTTTTCTAAATATTTTTAATTTAATTTTTAATTAAAAAAACACTATTCACCCGAAAAAACTAATACTTGAATAATAATTTATGAAACCGTTATTTAACCATTTTATTGAATCACATTACTTAATCAAGGTGCCTAGATTATTTTAAAACTTTCTTTAAGTGAGATTACTAATCCATTTGGTCACATTACTAATCCTAAGCATAAAATCACTATTCATAATTTACTATTCATCAAAAATCAAGTTGGTCTTATTAGACTCTATATTTCGTACTGAACATAATTGTAGAAGACAATTTTTTGAAAATCATTACACATTTTTAATTATTTAAGGTTTACATAAACATTTTTTTAAAATATCCTTTTAAAAATTCATCAAAAATATGCATACTATTTTTATCCGGTCATTTGAAAATTCATAAACTTCATCATAAGAAGAAAACCCAATTTTTAGTTAAAACAAAGGATTACACAAGGCATTCATGGTCTCCTTACATAGCCCCTTATAATACCAGCATAGGACCTAAGAGTAAGGTGTGCTAGGGTGATAGAATCTTGGGGCGGCTCGGTCAACATTGTCCGAGTGGTAATTTCTATCAGTTTGAACTTCTCGCGAAGGCGATTCCGTTCTAGCTTCACATGATGAAGTTCGGCTTGGGTTTGGTCCAGAGCAAAGCCCAATGGTGCTACCTCCTTCCCAAGTTCTGTTAGATTGGCTTTGATCGGTCCAAGACTACTGGATGAGGTCATCAAGTCTTCTTTCTATATTAATTAACCAAGATCACTTGTATTTAGAGACAATAATCGAAACATTTAGTTTCTAGTGGTCATATTGAACAATGGTCATATAACAGTCAAAACCCAATGGTCTCATTTTAATTATAATCATGTTTATCAAATAAAACATTTTTGTTGAGTATAAAAATAAAATAAAATAACACATGAAATTAGGAAACAAGATTTATTCAAAATTTCGGGTCGTTACACGGCTTCTCCTCTGGCGAGCCAAGCACAAGGGGCCACCGAAGCTCTCCCTTCAAGATTCTCTCTCTCTCTCTCTATATATATATATATATATATATATATCTTTGTGTGTGTGCGTGTGATTTTGGGGAGATCTCCACAAGCCAGTTATTTTTTATCGATCTTCGATCTAGAAGAAGAAGGGTAAAAATACCCAAAAGAGGCTTGAAGGGTTGTTACAACAGAACAACTAAATTGAATGAAATGAATGGATCAGAATCATTCAAACCTAATAGCATGATAAATCCATGAAACATAAATCAAAACTCATGCGTAAAGGTAAATAAGACTGATGTGTAAGGGTAAGGTGGTCGAAGTCACTGCAGTGTGAGGGTGAGACTCGCGGTGTCAGGGAACCATGTAAGGGTCATCAAAGCAGTGTAAGGGTACATGTTGCTACGTGAGGGTCCTTTAGCCACTACATAAGGGTAGAAGTCGCTAAGTAAGGGTCACATCGACACTACGTAAGGGTAATCAACCACTTGTGCAAGGGTACATATCACTTGTGTAAGGGTTGGGACCCAACTGTGTAAGGGTGCACAACTCAAAATCGTGGATATGTAAGGGTATCAAGGGAACCCCACCTAAGGGTATAACCAATAATATGTGAGGGTTAGGGACCTCATGTAAAGGTAAACCAGAACTACCAAAACCCATGTAAGGGTACCCAAGGACTTACATAAGGGTAAAGGAGAGAAATAAAGGTTGGTGTAAGGGTAAAAGGAACTTCAATGGGGTTACATAAGGGTACATAAAACCTCACGTAAGGGTAAAATCAAGGAGGCAGAGCTCATGCAAGGGTCTTCCAGAGACTCACGTAAGGGTAAAAACCAAAGACGAGGGTGAAGATGAAAAACAAGGAAAAGAAGCATATTAAAACCCACATTTAATTAACTACACAAAAAAGGGGAAACCCAAAACAACAAATCTACACCTTGGAGATTAAATACATAAGTGATTTAATATACTATATCATCACACTCTCCACTTGAAAATTAAAACCCTAAACCACATAATGATTCTGCATCACAACTATCATCAACTTGGGCATATCATCCTAGACAGGAAACATCTATAAGGTAAAACAACTATAAGACCTTAGTCATGCTATCAGTCCAACTGCCCCTAACAATTATCAACTGTGACACATGCTTCCCGGAATTGAATGATATTCTAAAACTACTAAACATGTTCAGAATTTAAACAATTCTAAACAACTACATGATAAAAATTCATACCTGTACTTACCTGAGTTACTATTTGAGATGATATCAATGAGGAAGTCGAGACCAGCAAATCACATGCCATGAGAGGTCCTTAGAACAGCTTGCAAGTGCCTGCAGAACACCAACAAATAGAGAAATATCCATCCTAAAACAAAACAAAGCAAAATAAAAAAATCACATAAAATCTATAAGAATGCAACTCGAAAACAACAATGTAATCATGCAACCAACAGAAAAGGAAAGCAACAAAGAGAGAGAAAACATAGCAAAAGAAACAACTGAAAGAGTCTTCACTTGAACCCATAAAAACCAAAGGACCAAACATCCTAAGAGGGATCCAGAATCTCCACATAAGGAGATCACTTTACCTATACTTGCCCAACAGGAGAGGTTCCTCAACAACACAGAACCATTGCAAAACCCATGCCGACCTAAGGTCCTAAGGGAAAGCTCTAGAACCATGAGAAACACCAGCGATCCAAGGGCAACAAGCTACCGACCAATAAGAATACTCATCCCGGTCTAATTTCCTAGCGACACAAGGTTCCTAATTCCTAGGTAACTATACCAAGCCACTGGAGAGATCCCAGCAGAACCTCCATGAAACTTAGTCATCATCGAACCTATTCATGTGACACTGCCTCTCTAAAGCACTGCCCATGTCCAATCACCACTTTCAACGGGTCAAAACCTAAAGACAACAACCCAATCCAGGACACAAAACAGAGGAACAAACTTAAGCTAATTACCAGGTCATTCTCTTAAGGTAAAAGGCAAAACCAGGAGACCAAACAAACCCGGACAGACCCTGTTACACACATCATTGCTAACCAAGACCCCCCCCCCCAAGCCAGCCTCAGACAAACCCCTCCTACCCCGGAACCTAAGACACAACCCAAACAACTCCAAGGTGCCTAAGGTCTCTACTAGGGCATGAAAAATAGGGATACAATAAGAGAAACAACAATCAACAACATATTGAAAAATTACAGCTAAAGAGAGAAAACGACCTAATTGAACGAAACAAAGCATGTTGTAAAGTAAAAGCCATTATCAAATCATTTTAAAGCAGCAAACAATTCGATTTCAAATTTTTAATGAACCAAAATTAATCCCAAATACTCCCCTCTGATGCCATGTTGATGTGGGAGGTGTGTTGTCCAGGTCAGTCTGCAACCAACTGTGAGGATCGATGTGGGTGCTTTGGTTTGAAAAATATGAAACAAAACAAAGAAAATGGTTTCCAGTTTATAATATACAAACCAGTAAACAAAAAACAACAGGTTCAAGTTGCATTCCAAATATCAGGAATAGAACAAATGAATTTACAACAGCAAACAACCAACATTGGATAGTGGCTATTACAACAATTCAAAGCTTGCAACAATTCTCATTATAACAGAAACAAAATTTTGTACATGTTGATTCATCCAAACAAAATCGAAACAATGAGAAATACATAATCTAGAATCAAAAAATACATTCCAGAATAAACAAATGCAGCAATCAACAATTATGCAGCAACAAATAAAACCAACCACAACAATGAGTTCCAGTAACTTCTATGTTAAACAAATTCAAAACCAGAATTTAATTTAATTCAAGAAGCAATGATCGTTCAATGATTTACAAGTCGATAAAAAGCGAAAAAGAAAACAGTAAAAGGACAACAAGATTTATATGCTTTAGACATTTGGCCAACGTGCACGAGGCAAGATCATTGATGGTTTTCCATTATGCAAAAGACGAAGGAGTACAAGAAACGACAAGAAGAATTGGACAAAAACAAATACAAAATGCACACGATGAAGAAGCAAGCAGTAATCAAGTGGCCTCCAAAAAATCGACAAAGAAAAACACAGAGGGTCGAAACCCGCTTACCGGGGCTCGATCAAACCTTTGTCGTGGAAGAGGGTCGAAGCAGCCATCGAAATCATCATCACTGAGTTGTCCAAGTTTGTCTCTATTGTCTAGGTATGTTGTCCAGGATTGCACGCCACGAGCCTTTAAGGGATCGCAACAACAGCACGATTCGACGTCGAACACCACGAACCGGCCGATATACAGCCTCTCCTCCAGTGAGCCATGCACAAGGGGGCACCAGAGCTCTCCATGAGCCAATTCCTTTCAATCGATCTCCGGTCTGGACGAAGATGGGTAGAAATACCCACAGGAGATTCGAAAGGGTTGTTGCAACGACACAACTGAATCGAGAGAAAGGGATGACTACGAACTATTCAACCCTAATAGCTCGGTAAATCTACAAAACAAAAATAAAAAAAACCACACGTGAAAGTAAATAAGGCTGATGCGTGAGGGTAAGGTGGTCGGAGTCACTGTGGCGTAAGGGTGAGACCCACAATATAAGGGTATCGTGTAAGGGTCATCAAAGCAGCGTAAGGGTACCTGCCGCTGCGTAAGGGTCTTTCAACCACTACATAAGGGTAAAAGTTGCAACGTGAGGGTCATTTCGCTGCTACGTAAGGGTAATCAACCACTTGTGTAAGGGTACATACCACTTGCATAAGGGTCAAGACCCAGCTGCATAAGGTTGCACAACTCAAAACTGTGGCTATGTAAGGCTATCGAGGGACACTTGCTAAGGGTACACCCAAAAATACGTAAGGGTCAAGGACCTCAAGTAAAGGTAAACCATAACTACCAAAACCTATGCAAGGGTGCTTGGGGACTTAAGTAAAGACCCACCTAATAAAAAAAATTATTAGGCGCGAGCTTTGTTCACACTTACTATATCAAATGTGTACATTAGACGTGAACTCGAGTCATGCTTATTTCCGGGCTCTCAATAAACGTGAAAGTTGTTCATACTTCATGTCTAAAGTGGGGGTGTGAACTGAGTTTAAGTTTCTCCTAATCCCTTTTTAAAAATATATAAAACTCTATTCTTCTTTTTTATTTTTTAAAAACCAAAAAAAAAATCTAATTTTGATCCGAGTAGTTATGACGATGGAAATATTTTTTTTAAAACCATATATATTTATATGCTTGTATCTATATCCATATATATCGGATAAAATATATAAAAAAAACAACAATTTACTGCTGCTGCTGTCAAATAATTTACTGCGCCATCCTGATGGACTGGTTAGACAGGAATTTACCCCTCCGGACCCCATTTTGAGGTTTAATTTACCACATAGGCTTTGAAAATGGAAACAAAGTACGATTAAATGATAGCCCGATGAAAAATAAACCCAATTTTAAAGCGGGTATTCAATTTTTCAATCCAAAACTCAAGCCACCTGTCATTCATCCATTGGTCACCGAATTGAGAATCCCGGGGTCCCCCAACGGCGCATCTACATATAAATACTCCCACCATCCCCACACCGCACAGACAAAACGCTCACCCACGCGTTCGCCGCTCTGCTCACGCTCCTGAGCAAACCAGAGGGCTGCATTCCCAAACCCTAGCTCCTTCGATCTACTCGCCGGCCGGCGAGCTCCGTCAAGGTGAATCGGTGTATTCTGTACGTCCTGTCATCATCTCCATGACATTGATGGCTTCAGCCTGCATGCCGGCGGAGAATTTCCTGGACGGACCGGCGGCGTGCACTTCCTTCGGATGGTTGAGTCCTCGGTTGTCTTCCGGTCGCGACGATGAGTCTGCTGCGAGTGGAGCCAAGGCCGCTTCGTCTCCCTCTCGTAACTCGGATGACGGATCAGATCCGGAGGCCTCCGGCACGGACGTTTCCGATTTCGAGTTCCGGCTCGAAGATCCTATCGCAATGCTCCCGGCTGATGAGCTTTTCTCCGAAGGGAAGCTCGTGCCTCTGCAGTTCACGTCCACGCGTTCGACGGCGGCGACGAAGACGGCCCTAGCGTTTACGGATATCAGATCGGAGGAGGTTCATCGGAGAACCGAGGATTTGGCTACGGATCCGTACCTGTTCTCGCCGAAGGCTCCGAGTTGCTCGACTCGGTGGAAGGAGCTTCTAGGGCTGAAGAAGCTTCACCTGCAGAGCAGCGCTAAGCGCGGAAGCTACAAACCGACGTCGTCGCCCCTGCCTCACAAATCCGTAAGGGCTTCTCTGCACAGGAGCTGGAAGTCGTCATCCCCGTATCTCGATGCGTCTCTCAGCCTCCCACTGCTCAGAGAATCCGAATGCGAGTCCATGTCCCTCTCAACGCGTCTCTCACTGTCGTCTTCTTCATCCGGTCACGACTATGATGATATTCCCAGCCGGCTCTCACTGGATTCGGACAAGCCAAACCATAACCCTAGCCCCAGTCATCCGGCGGGCCAAATATCCGTCACTAAGAACCCGAACCCAAATGCTAACCCGGCTAGGGTGCGGGCGATGAAACACAGAGCGGCGGCGCCATTTTCTTCATCTTCGGATTACCTTCAGAAGCCGAACACCGGCAACAATACTAATAACTGTACCGGGACGAGAATCGGGCGGCGGGTGCCCTCGGATCCCGGTGCAGGGAGCAGGGTCGCATCCGTGGATAGCCCAAGGATGAACTCATCAGGGAAGGTGGTGTTCCAGGGCTTGGAAAGGAGTTCCAGCAGTCCGAGCAGCTTCAATGGCTGTCCCAGGTGCAAGCACCGCCCTGGGATAGAGAGATCGTACTCTGCTAACGTGAGGGTCACTCCTGTCCTGAATGTACCGGTTTGTTCCCTCAGAGGTTCGTCCATATCAGGAGTCCTCGGACTCTTCTCGTCGCCCCAGAAACGAGAATCCACCGCCGGGAGCGCCATCGGAGGAGGAAACAGAGCCAGTCACCAACACGGCAAGAACCGACCGGATCGACCTTGAACGTCACCTGAACGGATCTACAACGGAATTGAAAACCCGACGGTAACGTGACAAATTCGAATCAGTTAGGTAGAGATTTGTTTTTTTTTTTCCCTTTCGTTTTCCCCTTTCCGGGCTGGTAGATGGATTCAGGGCATGTCCTCCCTCTCCATCAATGTCACACTCCTTTGGTCTGATGGATTAAGGGTTTTGCTCTCTCTCCATTCCTCGGGGCGTCGGTCGCCGGAGATGCAAAAATCTCTTCTCTGTATCCTGTTAAATCCCTAGGTCTTGTTGGGGTTAATCTCCATTATCATTACCATCCCGCTGTGTTTTGAAGCTTTCTGCGTCCCCTGCAACGAGGCAGGGTTTGGGTGACGACGATGAGATGGCAGCCTTGCTCTGCCGATCACGTTGTTTTTTCGCACGTCAGTCTGTTGCGCCTCAGGCTGTTGTGGTGGTCTTTTCCCGACCCTCTGAAAGGGCGGGTTTCTTTCCAGATGTTATAACCCTAAAATCGACTTTGCGTTTGGTTGCAGCCAAAAAATCCAGAAAGCTGCAGCCAGTCCCCCTGAAGTCGGACAAAAGTGCGCAGCGGCCGCCATCGGCAGCGCATCCGGAATTTCAAAAACACGATAATACAATTACTATGATGTGACAATAATTATGATAATTAAGTGATGTTTAAGTAATGATTACAATTCTTTCCCAATGTTCAATTTGACCGGTTCAACTCATGTATGAGGTCCAAGCTCTTGTCGGTTTACGATTTGGGCGGAGCCGGTCCGGGTCAATGCGAACCGATTGGTCCGGTTCATGTAGGGAATCAAAAAGCAAATTTGTTCAGAAGAAATGAGGCGGGACGGCGGAGGAGGGGTTTGTCCGGTGATCTGGTGGGGGGAGAAAGTATGCGGAGAATCTTTTGGGCTCCGAGCGAGGTTTGGACGTATCTTGGCCGTTAATTCGCTCGTCTATCTCGGTCGCCTTTCGTCGTTCATCGGATGTGATGTTTTATCATTTGCTTCTCTGATCTGAACGATACGTCGTCGTCCTTTGACCGTTTTCTGTCGTTTTTTAATCCCTACTTCACCATATTTCCAATTATTTCACAAAATGAACATCTCTTTAAAAAAAATGGAAATCCTTATTATTAACTAGAGTGCGTGAAATCAGGCAGAGTACTTAATTGTTTTATACAGATAATTGCAAATAAAGGTGTAAAACGAAGATTATTGATAAAAAAAAATCCCAATTCAGAGAGGAAGGTTTTCATAGTGGACTACTGAAAAAAACCTTCGGAACCATTTCGAATCCATATTCATCGCTGAAGAGATTTCAAGAGATCATTTTCAGCACAAATTCCGTCGGAAAGATTAATTGTGATGAAGTCAATTTTTATTGGGGTGTCGATGTTGTACCCACAGTCGCCAACAAAGCCTATTGTCAAAACAAATGCACTGGAACACCAAACAACAAAACCAAAACAAGAGTAATTACATAAACAAAATGAGGCTAACCATTTGAAGGGTTTCGAATGATACTAATATACACCCTTGTTTGAGGATCACCCAGTAAGATAAATGAAAATGTGATAAAACTAGAAATGAAGAAATGATACAAATGACGTGTATCTTATATGGCAAGAGCATATGCAACATCTTCAAACACCATCACATGAGTTTGATAAAGATCACCAAAGGCGGTCAAAAGACATTCCTACTCCATAGTGTAAGGCATTCCCATTCCATAGTGTATCCACAATCCCATCAATCTTGTCCCATCATTATTAGGAACACTCTTCTCCCTCACAATTGATATGAAATGATAAAACAAAAAGTAATGGGGCACGTGCAATTTTACTTTGTTCATTCAAACTGGGCAAATCCAATGAGCATGTATTGACCGTAGGACCTCGGAACACTTTAAGAGGAGATAGATGAATCAGAGTGTCAATTTTTTCTTTTAAACTGACGGATCTTATTCCCTCGTTGATAGGAACTAATTAAACATGTATGATGGAAACAATCAGTAATCAAACATTCAAAAGTAAAGAGACAACACAATAATTTTTACTTGGTTTGCTACCAGGGGCTAGTCCAAAGAGCATATACCGACAATATATCAATCGTACCAGAGTCCACTAATCTTCATTAGTTGTAGAGTACGAAAGTTTAGACACAGTCACTCTGTGTTAGACACACCGCATTTACAAATTTTTACGGATAGCTCACTACGTCTCTTAGAACATTTCTGCCGACTCCTCTTAACTCACTGCTTTGAGATAAGTTTTACTCAATTTATTGACTTGAAGGACTTCAACGGATTGACATTAAAGTCTTTGTCTCTGTCTAGTAAGAGATTGCTTGCATCAAAGTCCCGAACTGATGCACTTGGAAGCAATGAACAAGCAAACCGGATATTCAAAACTTGATAGAGGCACCCACTGGCACTTGCGTGCAACACCTACTCTTGCGCGCAAGATTTGGGATTGTTGTGTAAGATGACTTTCGCGCAACTCTTATTTTTTATGCAACCCTTATCTTTCACGCAACTACACTACAAGTTTCACTTGGTTTTAAAAGACTAAAGAAACACTTTGTGCGTAAGATTTTCTTTCTACAAATCTTTCGCGCGACAGAGGAACCTGGTCTTCGTTGGAAAAGTTCTTGGTTCGGAGTTGGGGTAGTCGCCTATTTATAGGTCTCAATGACCCTGTGCGTAAGATTCTATCTAAGCGCGTGAAACCCCATTTGACGTCGCATTGGGCGCGTAAGTCTCTTCCGCGTAATCTCGTCTTTCACGCAAATTTAAATCTTACGCGCGCTTTTTGCCTTTATCATATTTAGATGCGGTGATCCCAAAACAAGTCTTGCGCGCAACTTTCCAAACCTCCTTCAATCTTGTGCGTAACTTACCTTTTAAAAAACACATTTCTTTATTCTTCAGTTTTTAGACCAAAAAATTGGCAAACACTGAGAAACGATGCCACTTTCAATAATGTTTTCAACTTGAATTGTAAGATCCATTTCCCTGCAAACTTCATGATCATTCATGTGAGGATTAACAACAAACACAAACCATACTTTATTTCCATCAAAGAACAGCTTTGGTTCCAACAACAACGTGTCATGCTCCTAAAACACTAAGCTCACTGATTGTTGGTTACAATTCAGAGCGGCCACACAAACCCCAAAGGTCTACAACCCTAATAGAAATAAAAGAATTCATTGCTCTCAATCACTCGAACAATTTACTTCTTCCACGAGGGTTGTCTTGATCCACGAACAACAAGTGAGTTTACACCCAAACGGGTGTATCAATCTTCTATATGTAAAACCCTGCTCCCCCCTTGAGGTACTTATCTCTTTAATTTATGTTGAACCCTTTTGAATTCTGAGAATGACCATCGCTCCTAAAAAGAAGTTTCAGAGGTGCTCGGGGATTAGAGGACTCGAGCTATCACAGGCTAGTAGTGACATGCAGCAAGGGAACTGCTACAGTGCCATTGGCTAGACTGTGGGGGTCTATCGGCTAGCCGATGGACTGGGCAGCAGCCCTGCTGGGATACAGGGAGCCCCGACTAGCTGGTACTCCAGTACTGGCTGGCCGGTGGGATTGCAGCAACTAGCCGATGGGCCTGTCGAGGACTGTAACCAGGGCAACCCTGTAATTCCACCTCCCGACCTATTTTAAGTTTCTTAAACCTCTGTTTTGACCCTAATTCATGTTTAATGAACTCAAGGGGTTCTCCAAGGTTTCCTCAATTTCTCCAATATTGAATTTTGTTCCCTTGATCCATCATTTGATCCAGAGGTATAAAATTGATGAGTTTTACCCGAAATTGGTGAAATCTCCTTCCCGGCTTAATGTTTCTTCTTCTTCCAACCTTAACGAGATGAGTATATCACTATCCATAGGAAATTGTGGTGTTGCATGTGATTTAAACGCTTGATTCTTGAGACAACACTAGAAATTGGAGCTATACCCATGAACCTATACCAACAGTTTTAGAAAACCATCGGTAAAAGTACCATATAGATACCTTATACCAACGGTTCTAGAAAACCGTTGGTATATGAATCACTTATACCAATAGTTTTTGGAGAACCATTGGTATAGGTACCATATAGATACCCTATACTAACAATTCTGGTAAACTGTTGTTATAAGTCCCACAAAATTCAAATACTTATACCAACGGTTTTCTAAAACCAATGGTATAGGCACCTAGATTTTTTATGAATTCTTTTGTCAAATAACATTAAATGCATCAAAATTTAAATTACTTTTAAATATACATCTACATATTTATCAAATTCTGTTCACAAAATTCATTGTAGCTTAGTGGTTAAGTCATTGAAGTATAAATTGGAGGTGATGTGATCAAAATCTGACTTGCTTTTTTTTACATTACCTATACCAACAGTTTTTCTAAACCATTGGTATAGGTATTTCATATGACCTATACCAACGCTTTTCCTAAAACTATTGGTATAGGTAAATCCTAACGACAAAATAGCCAACGACCCTCCAAACCATCAATGTAGGCTTTACCAATGGTTTGGGGGCCTATACCTACGGTTCAAAACCGTTGGGATAAGTTTTTTTCAGTAACATGATCCTTTTTGTCTGCTCCTTAGGTTGGTGATCTAAAACGTCTCCCTATAGTTTTCTTTTGGTTTCTAGTATATGTAACATCTATGATTGTGCAGACACGCCGTGCACATGACCTCATTCATTTGGTAATCGTTTGTATGCCCTAAATCCCTTTACCCAGAACTTTTATGGATCCCTTCAGGCTCGTCGGGTGATTGAAACCTTGGACTTTTGGCCACCTGTGAGGTGTGCCTATCCTTGACCCTAGGTTGAAAATCTAGGTTATATGAATCTAGTGTTCTTGAAACTGAATTGTGGAGTCATGGGTTGGTCCTTGGATCAAACCTTGTGAACCTTGTCACCCCAGGGGTTTGAAATTGGATATATGGACTTAGCTTGACATGCGAATTGGTAATTGGATATAATTAACATGTGAATTGGTAATTGAGTATAATTGACATGTAAATTGGTAATTTGGCATGTTAGCATGTAATTAACATAATTATATTGTAATTGGATGAATGTGCATGTAATCAAACAATTGTCATGCTTTGGTATGTTGGCATTGAATTAACACTTCGACCTGTGTTTGGCTCGTGGCATGGGTATTTGCCTTGGGTCTGTTGTAAGCTACATATATGTATATGGATATTACGTATACTGGTGTTAGAACCATTCAAGGGTATGGACATAGGCATTCTGGCATTGGCCGAAGCAGTCATCGCTAACTTAAGGCGTCACTCTGGAGCCCAAGGGCCAACAAGTTTATTTTAGTTGTTCTGAATTTGATTTGAATTAATGCCTTTGTATATTGTACTGTTGCAAACACTATTACTTAGATTGGACTATTTTAGACATTGTTGGAAATGGTATACTAAGTTTTACTCACACCTTGTTTGAACCTCCATTTGTTACCCAACCAGACTTCATGGATACAGGTCTGGAGAGGGGTAATGATTCCTATGCTTGATTGATTGACTTTGCTTATCGGGATCAGAGTTTGGAGATGAGACCGAGCATGAGATATAGGACCAGTTTTGGAAGTCTTTATTTTGATTCATTCATTTTATTAGTTGCTTGTATGGATTTAGTACGACATTTAGTATAACATTACATGGATTGAGGAAATTGGATTGCTTTGGAAATTGCATATTTATTTGCTGGAGTTGATTATACTGAATTTTTTATCATGTTTTCATTGTTATTGTCATTCTATACCATCTGTTATAGTCTTATCACTATACTTATTAGGTCATCATTGCTACTTGCTAGCCTCTGGCATACGGGGAGGTGCGCATGAGGTATCGTAGTGACTCGTTCCGATCATGTGAGAGAGAACCGGGTTGGGGAAATTACAAAGTGGTATCAAAGGAAGTTTATTTTCTTTATTTTCTCTTTTGTTCTACTATTTAGGAAAGTTAGATAGGGGAATATGTGGTGTTGGGGCTTGGTAATGAGCTCGTTCATGGGAGTAGCTAACCCATGTGTGGGGGAAAACCAAAGTTATTAGGGATGTGGTTGTTGTTCTTGATGTTATCTTATTACAATTGTGATGTTATTTCATCTTGGGTGATGCACTTGTTGTGTGATGTTAGTGATTTATGAGATTTCACCTGTGGGCTAGTGTGACACGAGGTGCGTACACATGCATCAAAATAGGCATGTAGGGAAATATGTTAACATGCATCACTCATGCTAGGGATATATTTACTACACATGACATATCTGCCTATCAAAATTGTGTGTTAAATTTCATGACATTTTTGATAAAAGGAATAAAAAATTAATCAGTTATAACATGTTAAATCATTTGTTAAACCAAGATTTGAAGTGACCATGTATCTATGGTAATCAGTTGCCCCTTCTTTTACCTTGTGAGTTTGAATATGTTGTGTGCCTTGAGATTTGAGGAGTGTTTTGATCATTGTTGAGAAATTCCTCTACATCATCTTTCGACTGAACATCAGGAGAGTAGTAATAAGTGAAGGAACCCGAGGTGCAATGGAAGCGAGAAAAATGCATAATTTATTTTTTTTGGTTTTGACTCATGTTAAAAACACTTAATCCATAAAAATTCTTTCCCAGGTTTCTAAAAGGATAATATGAAATTCAATTTAAGCATGTAAAATAAAATCAAATGAAAGCTTAAATGGCAACTTGTTCATTTGAAGTCATCAGTTTGATTCACTCACCACCAATGTATCGTGGCTCAAAGATTCTAGGAATCCTCTAGATCATCCACACATGCACCAAAATTCCTAGATCACCGATCTACATTTCTCGGGTGCTAGCGTAGGAAATCAAAGAGCTTTACAACGCCCCTTCGATCATTTGAAGAACTCAGACTCGATCGAGAAAGTGAGATCGATCTGACATTGTTCTTCCTTCAGAATCTCTCTCTGAGAACTTAAGAGGAGAGGAGAGGATAAATTATCTCACTAAATTCGTCCAAATGGAATATATTACTATTCAAGAGGCTAAAATGAGCTTTTATCCTTAGGTTATACTTTTCAAAATCGCATTTTGGTCCTTAGAAAGTAATAACCTCCATTTTAGACCTTTGCGCACACATATGACTTAATAGCCTTGTCATAAATGTCAAAAATATTTTATCACTCACTTTTAACTTTATAAAATGTTACATGATAAAATAAAAACCATTAATTCAGCCCATAAGCTCATAAATAATTTAACAAACCTTTACTATCCTATTTTTGTTTGAAAAATTATATTTTCTCATATTCACTTTTATGATCAAACAAATTATGAATACCTTGAGAAATAAATTCAATCATCATTATTCTAAAATTGAATAATATAATTGAATTAGTTTTACTTGTGATCATTCATACTTGGACGATCACTATCCCCAACATGTGGGGCCCACTTTGTCCTAAATTCCTATTCATTAGAATAGGTGGAAATTATGGATACACTTAGTGTGTGACCCTCTAAGTTATTATCTCGATAGCAGTGTGTCCAACCCACAAACCAAGAGTGGAGTCTAACAACCCATCATGGACCCTAAGGAGATAAGAAATTCCATAGTTACGACTACCTCCTATGAACATGTTTTGTGTAATATAATCTCTTTGACTTGCGATATCTCACAAACCGGGATACACACTTGTGTCATCATCCTTTTTTTTTCTTTATATATTTCGTAACCTTAATGGATGAACTTACCTTCTTGTACCATGACCATGGATTTAATGAAGGTACTACCATCCTGATCAACCCAAACCCTTGAGATATCTCTTCCTTAACTCAGAAGTGACAAACTCTATCTTGACCATTCAACCAATGCCATATCACCAATGATGAACCCAACACAAGCTACATCGACATGATTTAGTTATCATGGGTTTTTCCTTGCATCAAAGTATGCGACCGAATAACACTCATTGATAATGATCTCAAGTCAGGAGACTAATAACATGTCCATAGATAGGAACAACTAATGAAACCTGAAACATTTGGTGTTTCTATTGGTAGGTCTGTCCTCATGATCTCATCTACTCGAGATCACAAAGTATGAACTTCATGAGAAGAAATATCAATGCTTATGAGTACCCAATGCCTTATAGTCAAACATCATATGTGTCTCGTCAGTATAATGTATCTAGACCCCATGACATATATATTTACGATTACTATCATAGTATCTTGAGGTTCTTATTATAGCCAGAAACTATTATAACCTTTTGATACAACATGTAATCTAAGGAAATTTCTATGTAAATAGTGGATGCAAAAAATATCAACAATATTATGGTAATGACATGTATATATCAAACTGTATACATGTAATGGTAATCAAAAGTGTTGTACAAGTTGGGTCTAGGGAACCTAATATTACAATACTCCCACTTTCACTAGATCCAAATTGCTAACCATATTTTTTAGTTCTCACATGATAAGATCATGTTTCTACTGAGTTATGGCTTTAGTCAAGGGCCTTACATGTTTTAATTGCGTGGCTATTACACTATCTGTGACTTTACCTCTTTGAGTAAGAATTCTCAAGAGATAATATCCCTAAGTATACCCCTTTTTTCCACGGTCCAAACTTGACATCTTAGCTAGTACTAGTAATAGAATTATCATAATGATAAAACTTTACTTACTAGGTTTTATCCCAAGAACTAGAAAAAATTGTTGTATATTTTACATTGTTTATTTAGCTACCTCATAAACCGCAACAAAATAAATATTTGTAGATATGGATACCACTAGATTGAATGCGATTGTCTTTCTCATTAACTTACCCTTACCGAGATATTAGTTATTATTAACCTTATAGGAAGACATGTGTCCCCTTGTAACTAGTATTCTTTACTCTCTGCATACTAGGTATATATCTTTTGTACTTTCCCAAGTACAATCAGATAGTTCTGACTGCTTCCCTTGAAGTTCTCTTGGATATAATAGATATTTTCCTATTATACAATATATGTTGGAAATATCACATCTTGTACATATCATGGCATATGTGATAGATCCATTGGTGGTTCTAATGGAATTTTAATTACCAAATTAATTCCTCCTATGCTTATACATGCCTTCTTGAAGAGATTTATGCCATGTGAAACTGGTAACAATTATCTCTCAATTGTTCCAACTTTTATTTTATCAAAACCTTGTCAATATATGTACTACTGACTAGGTCTAAGCAACCATTAGATCTACCTTAACAGAACTCATCCCCTATAACTTTGGTTTCTACTTTAAGTCAATCTTCATAGAGTTACTATCATCTCGATCTTAGCTAATTGTAATACCAATAACTATTTCCCATATGTTATCAAACATATTTGGAAAAAATGGCACTCCCACTAACCTCTAGTATACACATAGAAAAGATTCATTCCAAATGAATATTCTATGATCTAGTTGCTTACTTTAATCCTGAACTAGATTTCAATATCTTGCACCCTTATTGGCATTCTAAGATGTCACCATCCTTTTCTGGTTGCATCGTATAAACATCTTCCACAATTTGTTGTCTTGACATCCGATGCTCAATTTAATGATCATAGAAAGTATCTATGACAAGTAAAATTCTAATATATTTGGGCATAATAGCTTGGTATTACCAATCGATCCTTATTGATGACACACTTATACCGTGCATGTATAGTATCACTTGAATACCCCCCACAGTATTCAAAATAATAAGACTCATGTACTTTGATACCTGGAATCCATTATTGAATTTTAATTGATCTTGTCAATTTTAGCTAATTTATATATACTTTCTACTTTTAGGAATTAATATTCTCAATGAGTAGTGTATCACCATCCATTGTGAATATAAAACCATCACCATGATTTTATCCTTCCTATGTAGTATGTGTCTCTAGAACATTCCTTTTTTTTTTCACAAGGTCTTGTGGAACCTGTTCCTATGTTAACTTATTTGCACATATCTATCATTGACTAAACCCAAGTCAATATTTCTCCCACTATATCAAATAGATATGTTCACCCTTTTATAGAAATATAGTTTATAACTTGACAATATATTTTCTATCATAGGAATTTCTATAATACCCTTAGAAAACTTTATGATGATTACTATAGATGCACATTGTGTTTTTTCTTGATGTAAGTTTATTTATATCCTAAAAAAATATTTTCATCAAACACATGTTCTTATGACAATGGATTTATATCATACTAAAACTTATATGATATCCATTTTTCATTATAGTTTACATATGGTTATGGGTTAATGTTTCTATTTGCAAAGCATGTCTAAAAAAATGGAAGTATTTTCAAAGCATGAGTGTTAACATTGATACCCCTTTTAATTAAATCATGAATCTAATGTGTATAAGGAAATGAACGTTTAGTAATTTATCCATGCTACATATTATCAATCAATGTTAACATGTAAGGCTCGTCATCAATCCTCCCTATTATAATCATAACTTTGATGTGTATAAGGTAATGTGCATTTGGGAATTATTGTACACTATATTATATTGATCGATGAATGCTTGGTCAAGATATTCTTCAGCACACCAACTCGAAGCATCTCATATCTTCTGATCATTCATATACCAGAATTCACTTTCACATTCCTTAAACACATAAATGAATCTTATGAAGTATACTTACCACTAGATTACCCTTGGAATAGTTCACACTATCTAGCTTAACTAATTTCGAAAGATTTGTGGCTCACCTTTATTTATAAAAGTTTCTTTGTTCAAAACTAAGTACATAAGTGTGTCGATAGTACCTAAGTTATTTAACTCCAAAGAGTCTAAAATCATATTGGTCATATCCTTGAAAACTATTTATTTTTGCTTGAAAAAGTATTATATTTCCACAATTGGGTATATAAGTCTTACATTTTATATTAATCATGTATTTCCAATGATTCAAGCATTACAAAACTATTTTTTGAGTATTAAACACCACAAAAAACATTCATTATAGAACTAGAATAATTTTTACCTGTGTCCAAAGGACACATGACCAGAACCATTCACTTGGTAATTAGAAGTTGTGTGCTTCTCACCTCCGAATTAGGAACCACCCTTTCTTAACCGCTTAGAGAACATACCTTAATTTTAGTAATGTTTCTTTACTTACTTGGTTACTATATTTTAATACACATACGCAATAGACACATTGTATTTAATACCTAATAAGTATGCCAGAAACATCACAAATAAATATGAATATACTTGGAGAAGAAGAGACTTCTTGTTTCTTCAATTCAGTACATTGAATTTATCTTTCATAGAATTATTTCTCAATATACGATGCAAATAACATCATATTTAATACCTCTTTTATTTTAAGGATGTTGAGAAGGTGCCTTTGGCATGACACCTTCCATTGACCTTTTCCCCTTGTCTTTCATCTTGTTCACCATAATAATTAAATATTAAACTTTCTTTAAGCTCTTATTTTATTGACAAACATTACAAAAAAGGTAATGAAGCATTTTTCTCCATTTACTATTCATTTTATAATCTTAAATGAAACTAGAGTAAATGGGTGAAAATAATATGAGAAATATATGCATTGAAAGATCATGACCATCTTTTAGTGTAATCATCATCCATTCATATCTCAATTCATTTTCTCCCCATAAGCTTCTCAGAGATGAGGCAACATGTAAAATCATCCATGTACTGATTTTGTATCCACAAATCACATTGTATGTTGATGATAAAATTATGAAATAAACATCATATGCATCATACATGAGTCTCCTATAAGCATTTTTATACCCTCACTTCCTGAGGTAACTTAACAGGTATTGGGGACATCATCACCTTGAATTTTAGATGTTGTAGTACTTTGTGAAAGTTCATGTACTATTCTTTGGGAATTCATGCCAGTTTGGACCTTTTATTTGTCCAATATTATTACAGTGTACTTGTGGTATTACTTGACATTTTCTATAAAACTAAAAACTAACAGATTTTTACTTTTATCTTGATTACTAGTAGACATTTTCAAATTATTAATTTTAAATGTATCCCACTATTTTATCAAATCCTAGTATCCCTCAAATACTAGATTCGAAATACCCAGTAACTTGAGTATTCTAGTGTCAAGGATACTTAAAACCCCTTCTCACAGTCTACAATATTTGGATATGCCGTTACTCAGAGATTTTAAGGTAGGCACTAATTTGGCCAACCATATTAACTTGCAGCTCCTTGATTTGTTGAGTGAAGTCCCATATCCTGAAAATAATTACTTTTCATTGCTCAACTATTTGCCTCTAAAGTTTCAATAAGCTAGATTTGTCTACTTATTTGTAAAAAAAATTAGTTAATTCAACCCACCACTCTCATAAGAACCCCCCAATAGTAAGAGTCACCATCAACTTTGACTGACGAGAACCCCAAACACTTAGTTTTTTTCAAATTTGAGTGATAGAGAGAATTTAATGAGTTAATATTTTCTTTGAGGGATTTAGTAAGTTAATCTCAATGAATGAAATCCTTTTCTATTTAACATGATTGTTCTATGTGATCATGCTCACAATTTATCTGTGCTTTTAAATAGAAAACATTCACCGCACATGTTCATTTTATCTTTGTATGATTGTTTATTATTATACTATGTGACCACACATAATAAATACACATTTAAAAAATAATAAACCATGTACATGATAAAATAAATAAATAATGACATGATCATGAGCCATTAACTATTGGTTAATCCATTGAGTGAATAATAGATTAATCGATGCCCTAAGGGAATTCCTTTAGTCAATACATGAATTGAATTACAACGCCCACAACTCCCATGCACTTCACTTGTTTGGTCTATGTTAAATTTCAACTCAAATTTCTTCGCTACGAACTCCTCTAAGCTTTACAATGTATACTCACACATAGGTGAGGAGAACTCAGGATGAAAAGTTACATTTTATCACTTAAATGTGGACACGCAGATCCTTATACAAATTATAGATTGAGAGATAATGCACAAATCATAAAAATAAAATAATTATTACATTTTATAAAACATAAATGCAATAATAAAATAAAATAAATAATAAACCAAATGTGAATGGGTTGATCTCGGCTTACGATCAGTCAACATGCAATTATATTTCATAAGAAAAATTAAATTTTCTGAAATTCAACTCAAGGGTATTTTTATTACGTTAACTTGCATTAAAATAATTTTAATTAATTATCGATATGACCCAAAAGACTTGAAATAATTTTATTAAATCTCAGACAATTAAATTAAATTTCTAGATTTTTGACATTTTTTTGAGTCTATTTGAACCCAAAGGAGATCCTTGAAAAATAATTTAGGACTGGTGAAGGGTTAAATGTGTCAGGCCGATTGGACCCAAACCAAATTGGTCTGACCTGAGATGGGGCATTATTTTAAAGGAAATATAATAATAATAATAATAATAATAATAATAATAATAATAATAATATAAAATTATAACAAGCTTCCAAAGGAATATTTCTCCCCCTTTTTTATATTTTAAACAAGCTTCTATGGTAAGCTTTGAATAAGCTTCCAAGGGAAGCTTTGCCCATTTAATTAAACAAGATTACAAGGGAATATTTAAACTATATTCTAAGGGAATATTTATCCTTTTAATTAAACAATATTCCAAGGAAAACTTTAAACTAGCTTCCATGGGAATATTTGTCCTTTTAATTAAACAAGATTATATGAGAAGCTTTAAACTAAATTTCATGAGAAGATTTATACATTTAATTAAACAAGCTTCCATGGAATGATTGTGTTGTCAATGGACTACCCCAACTATATTCTGGTATATCCTTCTAACTTTAAATGCACTTACATCATGCTCCGACTAAAAATTGGTCACACTGGTACCCATTAAAGTGAATAAAAAATAAAACTTTAATTCTTATAACAAGTTTTACGCAAAACCCATCAATCTTTGATCAATCATATCTTGATAATTCAAACTCAGATTGATGTACCATCATTTTAGTTAGGAAAATATTGAAACCCTATTTAAAAATCATATAAAATTTAATTGAGATTTCAATGTTTTCAAATTAAATAATTACACGTTTACTCTGATACCAATTAAAGGAACCTGGGGTACAACAGAAGCGAGAAAAATGCTCAATTTAAAATTTTGGGTTTAGATTCATGTTAAAAACATAGAATTCACAAAATCCCTTTCCAATATTTCTAAACGGATCATGTGTAAATCAATTTAAGAATGAAAAATAAAATCAAAATAAATCTTAAACGGTACCTTGTTCATTTGTCAGTTTGATTCACTCACCATCGATGTGTCATGGATCAAAGGATCCAAGCTAGGAATCCTCTATATTTTCCACACACGCACCGCATTTCATAGATCGATGATCTACATTTCTTGGGTGATAGAGTGTTATATTTAAGAGCTTTATAATTTCCCTTCAAATGCTTGAAGAACATGGACTCGATCGAGAAAGAGAGATCAATCCAACCTTGTTCTTCCTTTAGAATCTCTCTCTAAGAACTTAATAGGAGAGGATAAGAGATATTCTCTAACTAAATTCTTCCAAATGGTGGATTTTACTATTTAGTACACTAAAATGATCTTTTATACTTAGGTTATACTTTCCTAAATTTCACTTTTATCTTTGGAAAGTAATAACCTTCATTTTAAAACTTTGCGCACACATATGACTTAATAACCATGTCATAAATGTCAAAAATATTTTATCACTCACTTGTAACACTATAAGATGTCACATGACAAAATAAAAACCATTAACTAGGACAAAAAGCTCTACAAATAATTTAACGGACCTTGAATATCCGATGTTCATTCGAAAAACTATATTTTCTCAAATTCACTTTTATGACAAAAAAACTTGTGAATACCTTGAGAAATAAATTCAATAATCATTATTATAAACTTAAATAATATAATTGAATTAATTTTACTTGTGATCAATCATACTCATACATTCACCAACACCCACACATGGGGCCCACTTCATCCTAAACTCATATTCATTAGAATAGGTATAACTTGTGGATACACTTAGTGTGTAACGCTCTAGGTCCTTATCTTGATAGTAGTGAGTCCAACGCATAGACCAAGAGTTGAGTCTAGAAACCCATCATGGTCCCTAAGGAGATAAGTAATGTCATAGTTATGACTACCTCCTATGAACACATTTTGTATAATATAATCATGTTATCTCATGATAACTCATAAAGTAGGATGCACACTTGTGTCATCATATGTTTGATGGTTTATATATTTCATGACATTACTGGACATACTTACCTTCTTATACCATGACCATGTATTTAATGAAGGTACCACTATCCTAGTCAACCTGAGCCCCCGATACATCTCTTCCTCAACTTGAAATCAAAAAATTCTATCTTTAACATTCAACCAATGCCATACCACCAATGATGCACCTAACATAAACTAAATCACCACAATTTCATTATCATGGTTTTTTCCTTGCATCAAAGTATATGATCAAATGGAACACATTGATAATGATCTCAAGTCAGGAGAAAAATGCACATGTATGTAGATAGGAACAACCAATGACACCCAAAACATGTGGTGTTCCTATTGGAAGGTCTATCCTCATGATCTCATCTACTTAAGATCATCAAGTGCGAACTTCATGAGAAGTAGTCTCAATGTTTATGAGCCCCCATCACTTGATAGTCAGACATCATATGTGCCTTGTCAGTATGATGTATCTTGGCCATATGAAATATATATTTAAGATTACTATCATAGTATCTCTAGGTTCTCATTATAGTTGGTAACTACTATAACCTTTTGATACGACACATAATCTAAGGATATTACCATGTAAATAGTTGATGTAGAAATATCAACAATATTTTGGTAAGAATAAAAACATGTATATATCAAAGTTTATACATGTAATGGAAATAAAAATTAATGTACATGTTGGGTCTAAGATACCCACTATTACAATAATAAGCACAAACTTCATGCAGTGGAACCTGAACCTCCTATGGATCTAAGGAATTCGATGGATGAGTAGCTCCACAATAGTTTCTTATGGGTCATATGATCCATGGAGAGGGAGAAAAATCACATCATCCCTTCTATGTATGATATTATTTGGGAGTTACAACTGCAACACCCACCCATATTCACCGGGGAGGGAGGCCCTCAGGTAAAAAAGTTTTGGATCAAGTTTGTCTAGATGATCTTTGGTCACACAGAGATATTCATAGAGAGGAGGGTGAATCTTGTTTTCTATTTTCTATAGGGACTATCCAATTGCTGGTGGGACATCATAGTTCATGCTAGATAGCATGGGGAGCTGACCTGGAAAGACTTCCAATAAAATTTCTAGAGTCACTTCTACCCAGAGACGCCGAGGGATGAAAGAGATTGGGTGTTTATATACTTGACAACTAGGAACATGTCTGTGATGGACTATATTGGTCATTTTTCCAACCTATAATGTTTTCTCCATCATTGGTATGAGATGAGATAACTAGGGTCAAGTTCTTCTAGTATGGGATTTAATATGAAATCAAGTCATAGGTAAATGTATTCCGCTTGAACAACTTCCCTAATATGGTGAATCAGGATCCCATCACCTAAGGGAACCTAATGGAGGACCTAAGTGGTAGGCAGGAAGTCCTAGTGGGATGATTAGAGAGTTAATATTCAGAAAGAAAGAACCACTACTTGATAATTTCTTCTGATGAAGTGGCGGAAATCACAGTTAGGGTAGTGGACTATTGTTTCAAGACCGCAACAAGGTGGAGTGATAATAATGTGTCAAGGATGGATAGAAGAACTAGCAATGTATTTTTTCCTTTAATGGATAACTGATCTTGTGTTAAGATGAGACACCTATAGAAATTCTATAAGGGCACTCAGCAACCTAGCAGTGGTAAAGGATCATGAAATACACCTGAGTCTGGGAGGGAGTCAACTACCCCTCAGTAGATAGATAACTAGGGTTCCATTGGTTGCACAGGTCGGGGTAAGGAGTGTGGTACCCTAATGTAGGGGTGATGGTATCAACAGGAAGGATCATCATATGAGATTCAAGCGAGATCCTAGATCAGAGGGTCAAGTCAGTTGCACACAATGAAATCTACTCATACCAGTCGGGTTGTAGGTCCTTCTACGGTCATAAGTATGATTCTTATGGCATATAACCTTGATTGTGTTTGGTTTGATATATGAGAATCACATTCCTTTATATTTTCTCAATCTATCAACAACTTGGGTTTGACTATGGAAAGCATGAATGAGGTTATGACCATCAATATGTTGTTAGGGGTACAATCAGAGGGTATCCAACGCTCTAAGAAGTGCGCTCTTGAAATTGGAGACTATTAGTTTCTTTAGGATCTGTTTGTGCTAGAAATGGATGGATTTTATTTGATTATGGGTATGTATTAGATAGTTATATACCAGACTCATATCAACTATTACCAAAGGAGAGTAAAGTTTCTATCACTAGAAGGAAATGGTCATGTCTATAGAGGTGAATGGGATCTTCAGGATGGTCGTACAAGACCAATTCAACACAAATTAGATTGGATCACAACCCGAGTAGAAATACTTATTCTAGATGATGGTGAGTCATATAATAATACATTTCCTCCAATGTTGGACTTATTTTAGGATGTATTTCCTGAAGAGTTATCCATATTACCACCCAAGCGAAAGATTGAGTTCACCGTCGAGATAGTGCTAGAAACCGAACCTGTTTCCTTTCCAACCTTCAAGATGAAACTAATGGAGCTTCAAGATTTGAAATATAAGGGATTCATAAGTCTTAGTAAATCATCATGGGGTTACCTCATGTTATTCACCAAGAAGGAAGATGGAACGTTTCATTTACGTGTGGATTACTAGAGGCTAAAATAGATTGAAATCAAGAACCGATATCCCCTTATACACATCTATGTTCTATTTGATCAGTTGAGAAGTGATCATATATTCTTCAAGATTGAATTGAGATCAAGGTACCATCAGTTAAAGGTGAGACCATATGATATACTTGGGACTTCTTTTAGAAGTATGCATGACCAGTATGAGTTCATAGAAATGTATTTTGGTATGATTAATACATCAACGGTATCCATAGAGTTGATAAATTATATCTTCTATATGTATTTAGATCAATTTGTGGTTGTATTCATCGGTGACATATCAGTTCACTCCCAGTCTAGTGATGATCATGACCAACATCTTGAAATCCTTCCAAGTACACTGAGAGAATATTGAAAATATTCCAAGAATTCTAAATGTTATTTGTGGATTGACTAAGTGAACTTATTTATCCACATTATCTCCAATGATAAAGTGGAAGTAGACCTGGAGAAGGTGACATATATGGTTTCTTGAGAGATACCCAAGAACAGCTTCGAGATTCATAACTTTTTGGGTATGGTAGGCTGGAGATTCATCTAGGACTTCTCCTGTTTGGCTATGCTAATGTCAATTCTGACCAAGAAGGGGGTGAGTATTGATTGGTTTGGTTCTTATGAAGAGGATTTATAGGAATTTAATTGTAGTATAACACCATCACTGATCCCAACCTTACCCGATCCCAATAAGAAGTTGTTTCGCCTTCGAGGTGGCGTGTTTCGGGTGGTGCAGAAATGGTCCGATGAGGATCATCACCCATACCTCTTTACAAATATGGTTTCCTATCAAATTCACCATTTCTTTTATTTTGACACATTCTACATCATTAAACTTTAGAATAAGGTTGGATTAACCCCATGGGGACTGGGCAATTCACCCTTTTCACATTGAAAAGGAGACGCTACAATCATTCGGTCCTAGCGGGCGATTGCGTGGGGTCAAGTACTTGTGAAATCGGTCCTCCTCAGATATAACTTCCCCGGATGGCCTCCCATGAGTTTATTCATGGAGCCAGAAACACCCAACAACCCTGGTATCCATGATTCATGGACCTTCTTTCCAAAGGCAGGTGCTCGTTGATTGATGATTCCGCCAACGACACTTGAGGACTCCATTGGTCAAGAGGATGAGAGGTCAGGATCACCACACCCTTTCGAGGGAGGATTATTACCTATTCTGTTACTCTCTTATAGATTTAAGTCGTGTTCATATGTTCGTGAATCCTTGGTTCATTTTCGAAGAGTGTGTCCATGGGCTACCCTTGGTTTTCAAGATTGTCGTAGGGATGCGTATATTTGATGCTACGGAGGTACTGCTAACTTGATCCATACAATAAGGTGCTCTGGAGTTTATCATCATCCAGGGGGGATGGAAGGTGATTTGATGTTGGTATTGGACATATAATATGGGTTTCCTATGTATCCTCGAGAGAGGAATCAGAACCCACATAGTTCAAAATGGTTTGGGCTTATGCACAGATGCTGACCATTTGAGGGGGCATGATTGAGTGGACACTTTATGGGAGGGAACCCTTTTGAGATCAATACATAGAGTAGGTGTCCTATGTATCTTGGTTTTATCAAGAATAATAGTTATCATAGTTTAGTTTGTTGGGGATTACACATGGGAGCTGCCCATTTAGGGGATCATGATTGGGTGGACCCTTTTGGATGGGCACCCTTTTGAGCTCAGGCCTTCAGGCAGGCGTCCTACATATCCTGGTTTGATCAGGAATCAGAGTTCTTGTAGTTTAGATGGTTGGATGTTGTAATCTTCACAAACCTATAATCCCACATGAGTCATGCTCAATGTGAGAAACAAGAGGATGCGAGAGATCCAACCAACAACATGCTACCTCTCCTATTGGTGGGAGAGGGAGAGTCGATGACAAACGAGGCTGGGGTGACCATGGGCAAGGGTGTGCAGAAACGAACCCTTTAATGTGAAATGACATTAAAGGTCATGCAGCTCGACCTCAAAAAATTGGGGACTTACCTTAGTGGGAGGGCCCCGGAATATGTTCTGGGAAGGGGAGGAGTTTTGTCCTTGTCAAAAGGAGAAGCGAACATAACTCCTTCGACTGATCACTATTCCTCATTGAATGGAAAAAAAGTAATCACCCTTAATCCCTAGAATGGGGAGGTTCACATCGGCATCCCATGGTTGAACTCTGGGTTACCATGGGAATGTAGACCCACAAGCATTCCCGAAGCCCGAACCGTTGTGGGGAGAGCCTTCGTGACTCCACTTACCATGTGTATGTAGACTCAAAGGGGCGCGCTGATGCACCCGATGGTCTGATCATATGGGTCTGGTGGATTTGGAGGAGGATTTGGCCTAATGCTAGAGGATTGGTTCAAGGAGGGATTATGGAGGACTGGACATTAATGGAGGGGTGAGGTTGGAACTGGAGGAAATAATACCCAAAAATACCCCATTATGCATTCTAGTTTATTATGTGGGATGGGAGAGGCTTCACATACCGTAGTGGTATGCGGGCAGAGGGGTTGTCCGCATACCAATGCAGTACATGAGAATGGGTATAAACAACCGTGTACCATAGTGTTATGTGGCCCATCATGCCAATTTGGGTTCCATCCGCATATTGATGCAGTACGCAGCACCAAGTTCAGTCCGCGTAGCGGTACACTATGCGGAGCATCATATTGAAGGAGGTTCAGGGGGATTATCATTCATGGGAAGTTCATCCGCGAGAATTATATGATTCATGATTTCACCATTTATGTTCATGGTTCTCTTTTTATTATTAAGTTTCCCCATTTTATGGTTCGCAGATGGATGTACCTGCGGAGAGTGTGGTTCGCAATTCAAGATTTTTCGATGAATTGAGATTGAATCCAGAATCTTCTACGAGTTCTTAGTTCCAACCTATGAGTCCCCTTCAAGATTTCATCATCCATCCCATCGTACCACCTCCATTCATTCTGTTATCCTTTTATAGAGCATCGGGGCAATTGTATCTATTGGGCATTCAACACCATTTTTAGAGGCCCATGTGGAGATATCCTGACCCGCAAAAGACTTGGTCAACTGGGGTTTGCGGAGGCCACGGGTCACGATAAAGGTTTGCAGAAACCTTCTTGTTTGGTTCGTCTACGAACTGACGAGTTCACAAGATGGTACACGGACGACTTTCATGTGGACGATTCCTTCATCAACGCGGTTCGCGGTCCACCATATTCACTAGCCATTACTTTGTGGGCCAGTGGTTTGTGAGTCATTTCACATACCTGGTGGTTCGCAATCCAGGCAGTCCCCGAACCTTTCCCAGTGATGGTACGTGGGCCACCTAAAAATATTTGAAAACTTGAATTACTTCAAGTTTCTTCTAAAAATTTCAACTCAATTTGAGTCCATTAACCTTGCTAGACTTGTAGGAGTACTTTCTTCCTTCTACAAAGTGATTGTTGGGGTATTTTCTTCCCTTGGAAGAATTTTTAGGACCCTACAAATGCCCCCCATTGGAATGGGGCCCGTTCAGAACAAAAAGGGGACTATTCCATTGTAGAAGCGGTCCTGAACTAAAATAGTTCGTGGTAGAACAGATGGGAACAGTAGGAGGGGACCACACCTACAAGTCTAGCAAGGTGAATGGTTCACGCCAACATTTCCCCAGTAGGAGAAGTCATCAACATTCCAATTTAGGATAACGTCTTCATACTAGGAGGCTCGACATGGACTCAGGGCAACCACGAGTGTCACGATGGTTTCCCAAGACTAGGCGCCTGAGAGTACCCATCCATTATCAATATCTCCCAAGAAAATTCTAACAGTAGGTGGAGCACCAAGTGGGATCTGTGAGCTGGAGGATGTTTCTCTGATGAATGGGCCTATGCATTCTGGGTACATCAGACCTGTTTGGAGTCCCCCGACTAGTTGGAGGTGGTGGGCTTGTATCAAGCATCCTGGGTTTCTCAGTTTGCAGTCTTCTCGCAAGGTGAAATCCTCCCTGAGTTGCTAAGTTGCTGGTGTTCAAGCACCAACACCTTTCACTTATTTCATGGGAAGGTGGGAATCAGTTTATGGGATATCCACTAGCTTGTAGGACTCCATATCCTTGGAGAAATATATGACGAGTTTCTCCCAGAAGTCACTACTTGGAATGACCATGACCACATGTCCCCTATGACAAGGAGTTTACTGGTCACGACAGAGGGATTACTCGATAATTTCCTTCAGGCTCGCTCGCTTACCCCATTTGATCCATGGATAGGGTTATTCTTGTAGGTGAATGGACCCAAGCCAAGGTATTTCCATAGTCAAACTCATCCATCCCCTCAGTCTTGCTAGACTCCAGGGTCATATTGTTATACCCTTGAAGTGGGATGATATACCACATGGGGATATGATCTTCAGCTAGATGTATCACCTGAGCTTATATTAGAAGGTTTCTTTGCCATGTTTTTGAGTGGATGACTTTTCCCATCCTGCGACATCTATACTGGGGTTTGGGCCTGTAATTTGATGATGGCGACCACGCTGGTAGTGGGTCGACCTATTAATTTGGCCCTTCCTACTCTCACCTGGATTTATAAGTTGTTGGAAAAAATAAAAGAAGGTAGACCCCCACACCGTCTCAGCGAACCATTTTAATTTCTATACAGGTGGATGGTAGAACACTTCCCCTATTATGAATACTACCATACTACAAAGGTTCCTCATTCTAACTTTAAACACGCGCTTCTCAACATTTTTTCTATTTGTCCTAAAACTCTAAGCATTATTGATGTGGTTGTGTTGTTGAACGATGATTCTCGCTTCTCGCTCTCACCGCATACTACCCCTCATGGGTCATTAAGAGGTGACATGGATGGTTATTTGGAGGAATGATTGTACCTCATCACACTTTGAAATGGGATTCTCACCGCTTGTATAAATCGAGTAGTCATTTGTGAGCCATACCTCCCCTACCAGTTTTCTAGGCAATTTTTATGCCTTCAACATACTGCACTACTTCCAGCTATTCAGTTAAGGGGAGAGTCTCATCCCATGATTCTTCACCAGTTACAGCTTATGATGATGCATGAAGGTGCCACTATAGAAGTTATCACTCCTAATAATACAGATTCTACTTTTTTTCATTGGATTATTCCCAACTGTGGGCAGATTGTTACCCCAACTGGATGTTGAAAGAACTAGTTCGGTGGGTGAATAAACCTTTAACCAATCCCTACTTTTTTCTTACCCCAACGACAATGCCACACATTCCTTCTACTGTGAAGAGTGCGACAGTTATGTGATCTTTCCGTGGAGACGCCTATGTAAAATTTTGCTGATGAGGTTGACAATTTTTAGTGATTATTCACTAATTTGGGTTCCAACAGCATTGATTATCAGCACTTACACCTCCTTATCTACCAAATCGCCATTTCCTAAGAAGACCTTTCCTCATGCAAGGATAAGTTGGACAACTTCAACTCTTCCCATCACCAGGTGGCAACCTTCTGAGATGTTTTGGAAGAATTTGATCATCTAACAGCCAAGGAGGTGAAGGATCATGATTTGGTGGACACCCAAAGGGAAGAGTTGCAGGAGTGAGAGGCCCATGAAACAAGGTTTATGGATCAACTAGCCTCTTCATGTTCCAACTATGAGGCCATCCGGAAGAAAGGGTGGGACCTTAAAGTTTTTCTGGAGTAGGTGCGTTTGACAATCAAGGCCGAAACAGAGGAGAGAGATTCTTTGGAGCAAAATATTGACGGCCCGTGACAATCACTTTCCATCCTTCTGGAAAGGGTGAACCGAGATTTGTTTTAGTTCTATCCCAAATCATGATATGTACTCTTCCCCCTTTTTTTGATAGTTTGGAGAGACTCCGAACTAGGGATGATCCTCCATTTTTTTTGAACTCAATGAAACTAATTTGCCTTTAAATCCTTTTTCTTTGCCTTTTCCTATCATATCAATTGATCAGTCATATAAATACCATTTAAATCAGGTATTAATTTTAAACCATGACCAGTAAACTAAAATAATCAACTCAGGATATAATTTTTTTCCTAAGCCACGGGGCTCAGTGAGTGTAGTTCGACTATTGTTGAGGTTTTATGGAACAACCTTATGAACTTATATGTCTTTTTCATTATTGGCCTAATTTTTTCCTAAGCCTTTTTAATATGGGCTTAGTGGGCATAACTTGTCTTTTTCTTAGTCCGCCCTTTGCAGGTTTTCGACCTAATAATCTTTACATCTCTTTTGATGGCTCAACATTTTTTAATGAACCAATACTTGAATTTTATCTAGAGGTTCCTTCTATAGATTTTCCCTCTGGAAAGTATAGTGTCTTTTTCTTTGGAAGTTCACAATCCTGCCAATCAAAATTATTACTGATGTTTTAGTTTGAACACATTTGACCAAACTTAATGGGGCAGGGGCCCCAATTCGGGATTGTCTGCCGAGAATGTTCTAATATCCTTCAGACATGAATTAAGGATTTTTCTTGACCCTAAACTTGTGAATTTTGGACATGCATGAGGCTCAGAAGCCGTTTAAGGCATACATAGGTAGAAAAGGACTCTCATAGGGAAGAAATTTCCTTAGATTGATGGTCATTTTTTTGGGAAACATATGTAGAGACACTAGGGAATGATGTGTATAGTCAATTTCAGGTGTCTGTAGGACACTGTCCTTCTATATCCGATGGAATGGTGGGGTTATGCAACATTTTTTAATTTATTTTGATGTTGGGAGACACAGTGGGTGGCTGGCCTGAGTAGTGGTGTCTGAAAATATTAGGAACATTCATATCAGATTTGAGTGGGCAAATGTTCCCACATGGTTCTTACTTGATTGAGGGAGAGCTAGTGAATGGTCAATTCAGTTAGAAATCTTTTTTACGTAAGGGGAATTTAGAAAGGGGAAGGTATGTAATCTTTTATCTAGAAGTTTTCCAAATTCAGGGGTGTAACAGGACATTAGTGTCTTCTAAGCAAATGGAAGATGGAAAAGTCTCTCCTGATAAAAAAATTTCCTTTTATTGACAACCATTTTTGTGGGTAACATATGAAGAGCCTACAGGGTATGATGTGCATAGTCAAACAAAGGTGTCCGCAGGACATTGGCCTTCCGTCTCTAATGGCTATGGCAGATTATGAAGATTGGAAACTTTCTGAATATGGTATGTGACCTTTGACAAGGGGTGAACCTAAACAAAAAAGGGTAATTTTAACTAAACTTATTTGGGGAAAACCCAAAAATGAGTGGGGTAACTCTTATTTTGTATGAGGATCAACTTCATGCATATGGATGGGGTATCCTTAAAAACCTCAAAAGGGACCAGAGATGAATCAGGATTGTATGTTCTGATATATCTAGGATGTGTGTAGGGAGGAAAATGTAAACCATGATTTTGAGGGCCCTTGAATCAGGAGGTATGGAACGAGTCTTGGAAGCCATGGGCGTACTGATATAGAAGAAGACTCTCATGGGGATGAATTTGTCTTTGATTAACATTCTCTTTTGTGGGAAACATATGAAGATCCACTGAGGAATGATGTACATAGTCAAGAAAAGGTGTCCGTAGGATACTGGACTTCTATCTCAGATGGACTTGAATGATCATGGGGATTCAAGATCACTCAGAGCATGGATTTTGAGGTATGATAGGAGTGTATTCAGACATATTGGGGACATTTGGCCTGTGATTTACTCATGGAATTAGGTATCCCTTACGTGGATCTGACTCACACGTAGGGTGAGGAATTCGTTCCATCTTTGGGGTACCTAGTCATTTAACGTCACATGACCAGGACGTGGGGTTCCTCTTAGGGACGGGAACTGTGACATGCCTTTTAGGGTTGTGCTGCTAGGACCAAATTCCTGGATTGTTTTTCCATAATGTCACGGTGGATCTCTTGCTACGATCCCTAATCCCACGTGAGCTATTCTTGGTGTGAGAAAGAATGGATTAGGAGAATTCCATGTCATTACCTAGGAATATAAAAATAATCATCAAATGGAACTTTGGGATTAAACCATTTCTATGCAGTTTAACATCACACAATAAGGATGATTTTGGCCTCATAGTTTAATGTCATGCGATGAGGACACGATGTTGTGTAGTTTAGAGTCATGTAGTGAGTAAAATTATGCGGTCATAAAGTTATTTAATAGTTTTTGAGTTAATTTCAATTAGGATGTTCCGATGTTCCTTAAACGTGAGTGATGATAGATGGTGTAAACCATAGTCCTGAGGGAAAATTGAGTCCGGAGGGATTCCATGGGTCTTGGAAGCCATTGGGAATACTAAGATAGGAGAGGAATCTCATGGGGATTAAATTTCATTTGATTGACTACCATTTTTTGTGGGAAAAATATGAAGATCCTCTGGGGAATGATGTGCATAGTCAAGAAAAGGTGTCTACAGGACACTGGCCTTCCATCTCATATGGCCTTGAAGGATTATGGGGATCCAAGTTTTCCCAGGGTATGGAGTTTGAAAAATGGAAAAGATGTGCTTGGGAATGTAAAGAATACCTAGACCATGATTAACTGTGAACTACTGGAGCTTCCACATAGGTCTTACTCATATGTATAGGGGGAAGCATGATCTTTTGACTTCTTATGAGTGGGGGGAATGTGTGAGATCTCATAACACTGAGGACTGGTCCACACATAACTCTTGAAGAATTTAGTAGTTTATCATCATGCGATTAGGACCTTTCATGAACTCCCCATACAAGTCTGACCTACGTATGGGGGAAAAGATCATTTTTTATGGTGGATGGGCCAGGATGTCAAATCCGGGCATCACTACGTATCCTTCATAGGTAGGAATCAAGACATACATAGTTCTAAATGTTCCCTAAAAATGTTTTATCGATGTGTAAGGACATGTGAGGGAATTTTTTTTATTATGGATGTGCCAAGATTCCAAATACATGCATCACTATGTATCCTGCGAGGGTAGGAATCAAGACACACGTAGTTCTGAATGTTCTCTGTACCGATCAGGCTCGATACATGTGTAGGGTAATTTTTGTTTCATGTGCTATGGGTGCTGGGTCTACCATATATCCCTATAACTTGTTTACATAAGAGAATCCTTACCATTGATCCTAAGATCACGTGAGTTATACTCGATGTGAGAAACAAGGAGTGGAAAACGGGTTTCCTTCGCAAGTGTTGGGAGGTAGAGGATATGATGGGGGATTTTTTTTTGGTGGGGCTGGGCCAAGATCGAGGATCAAGGCGTCACTACGCATCCTGCAAGGGCATGAATCAAGTCATACACAGTTCTGTGAGAGATCATGCAGTTTATTGTCACGTGATTAGGATGCTTTGTACCATGTAGTTTAACATCTTATAGTGAGGATGTGAGTCATAGTTTATTGTCATGTTTTAGGGACAAGTTCCTTATAGTTTAACATCATGTGGAAAGGACAATGACTCATAGTTTAAGGTCATAGAGTTTGGACCATGAAATAGGGGTATTATAACTCATAGTTTAAGTTCATAGAGTTTGGACCATGACATCATGGTTCAATTTCACGTTGCATGGACTAATACCGTACAGTTTAACATCATGTGGTAAGGATGATAACTCATATTTTAAGGTCATAGAGTTTGGACTATGACATCATGGTTCAATGTCATGTTGCATGGACTAATAATGTACAATTTAACGTCATGTGGTAAGGATGATAACTCATAGTTTAAGGTCATAGAGTTTGGACCCTAACATCATGGTTCAATGTCATGTTGCATGGACTAATACCGTAAAGTTTAACCTCATGTGGTAAGGATGATAACTCATAGTTTAAGGTCATAGAGTTTGGACCATGACATCATGGTTCAATGTCATGTTGCATGGACTAATACTATACAGTTTAACATCATACGATAAGGACAATAACTCATAGTTTAAGGTCATAGAGTTTGGACCATGACATCATGGTTCAATGTCATGTTGCATGGACTAATACCGTAAAGTTTAAAGTCATGCGGTAAGGAAAATAACTCATAGTTTAAGGTCATAGAGTTTGGACCATGACATCATGGTGTTTCCATTACTCGAAGTACTTCTTCAGGAACTTTGCATTTGTGGGAGCCGTGATGAGATGTTCTTACATCGATATCAGGGCGTATGCTCCATTGGAATATACCCTATGTATGACATATAGTCCTTCCCACTTTGGTTCAAGCTTCAGGGGCTTCTTCCAGTGTATTATCGGGGTTCTAAGGACTAACACCATTTATCCTTCGAGGAAAGATCGAAAGCAAACCTTTTTGTTGAAGGCTCGTGCAATCCGGTTTTGGTAGATTTCCAAATGGTGTAAACTGTGCAGCCATTTTTCGTCTAGCTACTCCAACTCATAAAACTGTCTCTAGGATGTCTTTTCCATAGAAAATTGATCACAAATGGACATACAAAGTGATGAAACTTGGATTTCAATAGGCAAAACCACCTCTACCCCGTATACCAGTGAGTACAGGGTTACCTGGGTGGCGGTAAGGGTCATGGTCTGGTAAGCCCATAAAGCATGATGGAGATTGTCTAGACACAATTTCTTATCCTTATCAACCATCTTCTAGAGTATGTTGCATATAGTCTTGTTGAAATCCTCTATTTTCCCATTGACCGTCGCGTGGTAGCGGGATGAATGGTTGGATTTGATTCCATACTATTGGTATAACATTTCCAACTTAGTGGAGCATAAGTTGGTGCCATTGTCCATCAGTATTGTATGAGAGACACCAAATCTGGTAATGATATCGGCCTTCACAAAGCTAATGATGTTTTTCGTCCTGACTTTTTTAAGGGGTATGAATTCAGCCCATTTGGAAAAGAAGTCAGTCGCTGTGAGTATGAACATGAATTTCTAGTTGTGGTAGGAGGATATAGTCCCACAACATCCACCCCCAGGCGGCAAATGGATAGAAGTACTAAGCTGTATGAAGTAACTTCGGGAGTCAGTGTATGAAATTGGCACAAAATTTATAGGAATGGCACTTACTGGTGAATATGGAACAATCCTGTATCATAGTGGTCCAGTAATACCCAAGCCTTCAGATTTGGTGAGAGAACTTGGTTACTGATTGATACGCTCCACAAGATTTGACGTGAACTTCTTTCATGACGTCAATAGTCTCTTCTCCATCAATGCACCTGAGAAGGACTCCGTCAAGGCCTTGTTTGTAAAGAAACTTTTCTTGGTTTACCCCATTGTACATGAAAAATTTGACTACCCATCTTTAGACCTGTTCCCTTCCATCCATATCTAGTGAGATTTTCCCATTCTGAAGGTAATTTTTAATGGACATCATCCAGACGGTGGTGTGAACATAAGGCTCAGAAATAGGGCTAATTTCATCAATCTCCTCTGCATTGCTCTGGATGAATGGAAAGAACATTCGGTGGTGGGAAATGCTAATAACCATTTCATCCCAGTCTGGATCAACCAAGGTTGTGGATGCATTTTCCAAAGTGTCAACTTGGGCATTTTGAGACCGGGTGTAACGCCCCAACCCTAGTTACCCAGAGTCAGTGCATTATTACATAACATTGGCATGATCACAAGAAAGATCAAATCTCAAAAGAGCGATTGGTTTAGTAGCCTTGGAAACACTAGATATATTAATAAGTCTTACATTACATCATAAAATGAAAAACTACTACAACAACATAATGTCTCCATAATCCACACTCATATCCCCTCATAATATCCCTGCAGGTCATTCATAATTTACTTCTTCACTTCCTGGGAAAAATAAAACATAGAAAAGGGGTGAGCTCAAATGCCCAGTAAGGATAACAATATAGCGGAAACTTTCATAAATAAGAATAAACATTTAAGGCAATGTATAACTAAAACAAAAGCCTTTCAAACTTGAACTTTCAACATGGTATGGCATAAATAAAATTAAATAATTCCATTTACTTATTCACATGGATATTCTACTAATCGAATAATCACATGGAAAATCAATAACCACTTTCATAATGTTGGAATGCATAATGCCAGACTATCATAACCACATAGCCAAGGCCTCATGCCAAGAATAAAAATAAGATTTTGTCAAGGCCTTGTGCCAAGACACTAGTTTGTCTCATGAGACCTACCGATGCATCGAGAAGCTATAGTGGGCTCCTCCCGTCACATATTAAGTCCAATACATTCCCATATGAAAAGGTTTAAACATAACATTAACATTCGTATTAAAAATAGCATACGAAATGTCAATAATTTCACCATAAACTATGAATGGTATAAAAATAGAACATCCACAGTCAAACATATCACAAAACCTTCAATACAATATAGAAGTTTTGTATCATAATAAATCAACTTCAAATAAGCGTAAAATCCATCAAAGGATGTTGACATAGATGAAATCAAAACACTTTTTAGAGAAATATCTCTTTCTATTTTTGAAATCATTTAAGAGCCATATAAAATAAAACATTTTCTTGAAAATATTCTTATAAGCTTGTAAGGAAATCTTTGAAGATTTTATAACGGCGGAAAATAACCGCACCTGCCGTATAAGTTAAAAAAAAACATTCTTACCTTAATTCTGTTGAAAAGGTTAAAAAGGACCTTATTTTGAAAACGACGGAAAGATTCCTCTTATAAAAAGTCAAAAAAGGGTATAAATGACTTTAACCCATATTCTTGTAAATAATAAAAATGTTTTGAAATACATTTTGAAGAAACATGGATGTGGATGATAAAGAGATCCCAGTAGATTATTACGTATAAACAACCTCGGATAATGAAGAGATTGTGAAATAACCCTTACCTTGTACTTTTCCTTGGTTGGGGTAGGCTAACCTCCTGTATAATGGTGAAATAATTTTTATTAAATTATACAATAATCATATACATTAATATGATATCATATATGATCTTTTAATATTGATTTGATAATAATATCTTAGTATTATCGTTGT
Organism: Viscum album; assembly: GCA_963277665.1. NCBI lineage: Eukaryota > Viridiplantae > Streptophyta > Magnoliopsida > Santalales > Viscaceae > Viscum > Viscum album. The sequence goes on from OY728153.1 coordinate 79,293,288, forward strand.
TTCGGGTGTTAACTTACTTGTTTTCTTTTATATGTTTTGCTACGTAAGACATGTTTATAAAGGATAGGTTGTATATTATTCATATCCAGAATGATATAAAGTCCTTAAAAATCATTTTTTTAAATCATCAAATGATAATTATACTTGAATGGATACGATGGAGAATGAATCTCATCGTGTTCGTGGAGACGGTAGTCCGTACGTACGCATGAGCGACAATATCATTCTTTTGATATTAAAATAATATATAAATGGATGGTATATCATATATACAGAATCATTAACATGTTATATTTATTATTTACATGAGTTACACATCATTATTATACCCATCTAAATAATATATTATTGAATAACAATTACACCACGACGTGGAGACGGTAAGCCGTACGTACACACGTATGGTGACATGTTATTAAAAGGGTGGATAGAATACTGAATATGGTTGTACCATATTTATAATAACATCACAGTATATATATGATACTGGAGTTATTATTTTATAATGGTAACAACAAAGGAAGAAGAAGTGGAAGAAGAAAGGAACTTGAAAAAGAGTGGTGAAATCATTACCTCTTCTTCGGTTTCTTCATTTTGATTTGATCAAAAGGGCTCCTTAGGTTGGCTTTATGATCAAACTGAGGCCTCTAGGTTGTAGTGAGGGAATTTGGGAGAGTATTTGGGCAGATTTTGGCAGAACCAAAAGGCTTTTAAGGTGTGAAGAAATGAGAAGGAGGTGTGCCCTTTTATAAGAGGGGTGAGGGGCACCTTTGGAAAAGTTAGAGATATTAGTTTATAATAAATTAATATTCGGTTTCCAATGGCTCCAAAGTTGATTATTCAAAGGTTAAGGTGGGGATGGGTTGAAAACAACTCAACCAATAGAATTTAGACAGGTTTGGGTACTTATATTAACCTTATCTTTAAGTATTAACTCTAAGTTAATTAGTTTCACTTTTACAATGTCTCTTTGTATTTTTATATAATATGGTTAATAAACTTACTATATACATCCAATAGACCCCCAAGTGGTCCATTAATGATGAAAATATCATGATATAAGTCTCTTGGCCGAACCTTAGATTTTTAGGAATTTAATATCAATTAATAATATAATATTTGTTTTAAGAACTCTTTTATGTCAATTTTGACACTATTCAATAGTTGATTTTTGTGAAACTCATAACAGATTGATTTATTAGAACAAAGTCAATTAAATCAATCCTAATATATCATATTATCCTAGAAAATTAGTTTAATTCATTAAAAGTTTCATATTATATTTATTTGTGTATTTATAATATCAATTATTTTAATTTTTCACTATTATAGTAATTACTACATCATCATTGTGTCATAAATAAATTAAATTATTTAATGTCTAAAAATTATAAATAAAATATCATTATGTAGGAAATATTTTTATCTTTCTAATGAATATTTATAATCTATAATCCAACATATATAACCCTATGTAATAATTGTTTTACTAAAAGATATATGCTTGTGCCATTTTTGTATTCATTTTAACTTAATTAAAAAAAAGTGTCCCTATCACCTACAAGTGGCACCATGAGGTCCCAAAATCGACCCAAAGATGCCTATGGTCGAACATGTATCAACCAATAAGGCTAGGACACGTTTTAGGGTAATTTAGTATTATTATAATATTATTTTTTTAACCCTTATTTACCGGATTTACCCTTAACCATGGTAAATAAAATATTTACCGCAGTAATTATTCAAAATGTCTAAAAATAAAAGTTACCTATTTACACAATTTGGAAATCATGATTCCAAATATGGAATCCATTTTTATAAATTCAAAACATAGAAGTGGCAGAAATTAATTTAAAATTAATTCCCGCTGTCAAAACAAAAAGCGTGTTTTTAAGAGATAATAACTATCAAAAGATTGACACTTGTTTATGTTCGGTTTAATTGTAAAATTATGTCCAATGAACAAAATTATATTAAATGGTAAAAATATTTTATAAATATACTTTAAAACCACTCAAATTCATAATTTATCACTATTAATTATTTTGTTTAAAAAAGTTGTTTTTAATTAAAATTTAGTAATTTTCACTATTCATCAAAATATGAAAGTTATCCGAAAAGTACCAAAATTTCACCTTAGGCTAAATTCGATATTCCGAATCCATAAATGAAGTCCATTTTAAAATATAAAATATATATAATTTCAAAAAGTAGGTATTACTATTCATAACGGCTAGTTTGATTGGTTATAGTGTGTTAGAACTCAGTGTTGCGTACAACACACACTATCACATTATTCAAAGAGAAGCGTACCGTAGAAGCTTGGGGTGTTACATTATCCCCTCTTTCAAATAATTTCATCCTCGAAATTTCTAGAATACTTATCACATGAAAAGACTCGGGTGGTTCTTCATCATAAGTTCCTCGGGTTCCCACGTTGTCTCTTCCATCTTATGGTTTCTCCACAAAACTTTTACCAGACGCGTCGTCTGGTTTCTCAGTACTTGTTCTCTCGTATCAAGAATCCTGACGGGCTCTTCACAATAGGAAAGATCGGGTTCCAGTTCTAATTCTTCATAGGTGAGTACATGCGTTGGGTCAGGCATGTATTTCCTCAACAGAGATACGTGGAACACATCGTGAACTTTGGAGAGACTTGGCGGTATTGCCAATCGGTAAGCCACAGCCCCAATTCGTTCTAGAATTTCGAAAGGTCCGATGTACCTGGGACTCAATTTACCTTTCTTACCAAAACGTATGACTCCCTTCCATGGTGATACCTTCAGGAAAACATGATCAGCAACTTGAAATTCCAAATCCTTCCTTCGATTATCGGCATAGATCTTCTGCCTACTCTGAGCTGCTTTGATGTGATTTTGGATTACCTTCACCTTTTCCACCATTTCCTCCACCAATTCTGGGCCTACATGTTTTCTTTCACCAACGTCATCCCAACAGGTTGGTGTACGACATCTCTTCCCGTATAACGCTTCATATGGTGCCATCTGAATACTCGAATGGAAGCTATTGTTATAGGAAAATTCTACCAGTGGTAAATATTGATCCCACATACCCTGAAAGTCAAGTGAGCAAGATCTCAACATGTCTTCTAAGGTCTGAATAGTCCGTTCTGATTGTCCGTCTGTCTGAGGGTGGTAAGCAGTGCTCAAATGAAGTTCAGTATCCAGGGATTTCTGAAGACTTTTCCAAAATCTTGAAGTAAAACGGGGATCACGATCAGAAACAATCGATAGGGGTACTCCATGAAGTCTCACAACTTCATTAATATATAGTCTTTCTAGACGTTCCAGGGGTAGATCTTCTCTTATAGCAAGAAAATGTGTTGACTTGGTAAGACGATCAACAATAACCCATATTACATCGTTCCTTCTAGGAGTCTTTGGTATCCCCATGACAAAGTCCATCGTAATATTGTCCCATTTCCACTCCGGTATGGGAAGAGGTTGCATGACTCCTCCAGGCTGTTGCCTTCCAACTTTCACTTGTTGACAAACCATACATCTTGACACAAAATCAGAAATCTCCCTCTTCATGTTGTCCCACAAAAAATGTTCCTTCAAATCTCTATACATTTTGGTGCTCCCAGGGTGTATAGAGAAATTGGAACTATGAGCATCATCCAACAATTCCCTTTTTAGATCAGGTATATCGGGAACACAAAGTCTCTTCCCGAATTTCAAAATTCCATCTTCATATACAAAGTCTCTCAATCTCCCATCATTCACAGCTTTAATCTTATTTTGAAATTCTTCATCATCGGTCTGAGAACTCTTAATCCTTTCTAGTAAAGATGGTTTGGCAACCATTTGAAAAAGCATTGATGTTTCACCTTCCCTGGTTATTCCCATGTCCATCTTCACTAGATCCATGAAAATTGGATCCCTTTCAATTCTCATATTGTTCAAAACTCCATGGTCTTTTCTACTCAAAGCATCTGCCACCTTGTTTGCTTTCCCCGGGTGGTAGTGTATCGTGCAATCATAATACTTGAGTAATTCAAGCCATCTCCTTTGCCTCATGTTGAGTTCTTTTTGTGAAAAAATATACTTCAAACTCTTGTGATCAGTATAAATCTCACATTTTTCACCATAGAGGTAGTGCCTCCATATCTTCAAAGCAAAGATCACAGCTGCTAACTTGAGATCATGAGTAGGATAGTTTTGTTCATGAATTTTTAACTGTCGTGATGCATAGGCAATAACTCTATCATTCTGCATAAGGACACAACCAAGTCCTTTCTTTGATGCATCACTATAAATAACGAACCCATCATTCCCCGATGGTAGAGTCAATATAGGAGCATTGACTAATCTTCTCTTCAGTTCTTTGAAATATTCTTCACACTCTTTTGTCCAAACAAATTTAACCCCTTTACGTGTGAGCTTCGTTAATGGGTTAGCCAATCGGGCAAAATTTTGGACGAAACGTCGATAATAACCTGCCAAACCAATAAAACTATGTACCTCAGTTATACTCGTAGGTGCTGGCCATTCTTGGATTGCCTTGGTATTAGAAGGATCAATAGAGATTCCATCTTTAGAGACAATATTTCCAAGAAAAGAAATCTCCTAAAGCCAGAATTCACACTTGCTAAACTTCCCATATAATTCATGCCTCCTCAGAGTCTTCAAGATAATGCACAAGTGATTTTCATGATCTTCGTAGATTTTAGAGTATACTAAGATATCATCAATAAATACCACCACAAATTCATCGAGATACTCCTTGAAAACTCTATTCATCAGATCCATGAATACAGAGGGTGCATTAGTCAATCCAAACGGCATTACAGTAAACTCGTAATGCCCGTACCTGGTTCGAAATGCTGTCTTCGGAATGTCTTCCTTCTTCACACACAACTGATGGTATCTAGATCGAAGGTCAATCTTTGAAAAGTATTGAGCTCCATGCAGTTGGTCAAATAAATCATCAATTCATGGTAGGGGATACTTGTTCTTTATAGTTATAGCATTGATCTCCCTATAGTCGATACATAACCTCATAGATCCATCTTTCTTTTTAACAAAAAGAACAGGGGCTCCCCATGGAGAAACACTAGGGCGAATAAATCCCTTATTACTCAATTCCTCTAGTTGTTTCTTTAGTTCGACTAATTCTACAGTGGCCATTCTATAAGGGGTCTTCGATATAGGCCTTGATCCAGGAATCAAATCAATGGAAAACTCAACTTCTCGTTCTGGAGGATGTCCAGGTAAATCTTCCGGAAATACATCTACAAATTATTTCACAATAGGTACATCCTCTATTTGAACATTCCTTTCCTCAACGACAGTTATTTCATTCTCTTCCTCCCCAATAATTGAATTTAGTTGAGCTATTGAGGGTGGATCTAAATAAGAATTAGGTGGTGACGATTCAGCTATAAAGATAAGGTGTTCCTTATCATTATCACCAAGAATCGTAACCTATTTCTTCTTACAATAAATCTTCACATCATAGTCCGAAAGCTAGTCCATACCAAGGATTATATCAAACTCAATCATAGGTATGACGATGAGATCAGCAGATAAAGAACATTTATGTGCTCTAATGGGGACTGATTCACAAAACTTTGTTGCAATGATACTTCCCTTAGGAGTTTTAACTGACAACTCCCTTATTAAATCAAATTGGAAATATCTAATTTTCTTAGCAAACTGGGAAGATATGAAACAATGCGATGATCCAGAATCAAATAATGCATTTTCTAAACTTGAGGAAACCATTAAATTACCTGCCACCACGTCTTTCGGAGCTTCTACCTCAGCAGTAGTGATAGCATAATCCTAGACTTGATCCCTTGGCCTTTTCTGAGGTAAGTTCTCCTGACGCTTAGGACATTAATTTTCATAATGCCCCATCTCCCTGCAATTGTAGCACTAAACGTTGGTAGCTTCCTTCTTCCCCTTGCAATCACGAGCTTGGTGGCCTTTTTCACCACACTTGTAATATACTCCCATTCCCTTCAAGCAAGTACCGGGATGTTTCTTCCCGCATTTACCACAAGATGGATATTCAACCTTTCCCTTCTTCCCCTTATTTCCATTCCCAGATTGATCAGCAGGTCTCTTCTTCTCTTGCTTTGCTTTAAAGTCATAAGACTTAGAGAATTCCTTTTCGGTCTTGATAGCACATGAGACAATGTCTTCGTACGACGAAAAGGATTGTGAGACTAATGCTCGATGAAGAAATGGTTTTAACCTATCAAAGAAACAATCAATATTACTTCTTGGGTTACGTAGATAATCTCCAGCATACCTTGCTAACCTTGTAAAGTTAGCCTCATACTTTGTGACATTCTCATCCTCCTTTTGTCTCACACTCAGAAATTGCCTTTCCATATCTGCTCGATGGTCATGAGGAAATTATTTTTCTAAAAACAGATCTTTGAACTCCCTCCATTCCATATTTGATAATTCATCATCTTCCTTCATGTTTTGAATCAATGACCACCATTGATCAGCATCTCCAGTGAGGTGGTAAACTGCCATGATAACTTTTTCCCTTTCACTGCTCCCCAAAGCCTGAAATATTTTCTCTAGGGAATTTATCCATTGCTCAGATACTAAGGGATTTGTACTCCCATTGAACATTGGTGGTTGTTGCCTCATGAATAGATCTAACATTGATCCTCCATGCTGTGGATCAGGGTGCTCCATACGGGTAATGTTATTATTCATAACCTGAGTAAGTTGTCCCAGTATGGTGATTAGCTGATCGGCACCAGTTGCATCACCAACCCCACTATAATTATCTTGAGTTGGAGGGAAATCCCTACATGGAGTGCGTGCATTGATACGGTTTCCATTTCTTCCACTAGGTGCCATTTCTAAACAATGACATAAACTAGATCAGTTTATGAATCAAAATACATAATCCCATACTTATAAAACACTTAACATAAATTGAACTATTTATGGATATAATCCATAATCATAAAAATGTTTTCTTTGAGGAAGTATATACTCATAAAACCTTCATAATGATTTGTAAATAAAATGAGAGTTATCCTAAGAATATCCCCCGGGAGTGTCGTAACCAAGAGTGCAGTAAGACCCGTTGTCGTGCACCAGTTCCCATTCGAGTCTAGCTCAAAGCGGTGTTTTCAGGTTTTACCCCTAGGTACATCTGTGCCAGAGCCGCCTCTACCTGCTCGTATCCAGACAGAGATGTATTGCTCGGAAAACTCACAAAATCTCTACAATACCAAAATTCTAGGAAGTTCTTCTATACTAATCCTCAAAGTTCATCTTGGGTCTACGTGCTCTAATCAGAGTTTATCTAAATCTAGCTTCCAAGGTTTGTACTAAATTTCCTCTGATACCAACTGTAACGCCCCGACCCTAGTTACCCAGAGTCGGTGCATTATTACATAACATTGGCATGATCACAAGAAAGATCAAATCTCGAAAGACCGATTGGTTTAGTAGCCTTGGAAACACTAGATATATTCATAAGTCTTACATTACATCATAAAATGAAAAACTACTACAACAACATAATGTCTCCATAATCCACACTCATATCCTCTCATAATATCCCTACAGGTCATTCATAATTTACTTCTTCACTTCTTGGGAAAAATAAAACATAGTAAAGGGGTGAGCTCAAATGCCCAGTAAGGATAACAATATAGCGGAAACTTTCATAAATAAGAATAAACATTTAAGGCAATGTATAACTAAAACAAAAGCCTTTAAAACTTGAACTTTCAACATGGTATGGCATAAATAAAATGAAATAATTCCATTTACTTATTCACATGGATATTCTACTAATCGAATAATCACATGCAAAATCAATAACCACTTTCATAATGTTGGAATGCATAATGCCAGACTATCATAACCACATAGCCAAGGCCTTGTGCCAAGACTACAAATAAGATTTTGTCAAGGCCTTGTGCCAAGACACTAGTTTGTCTCATGAGACCTACCGATGCATCGATGAGCTATAGTGGGCTCCACCCGTCGCATATTAAGTCCAATGCAATCCCATATGAAAAGGTTTAAACATAACATTAACATTCGTATTAAAACTAGCATACGAAATGTCAATAATTTCACCATAAACTATGAATGGTATAAAAATAGAACATCCACAGTCAAACAAATCACAAAACCTTCAATACAATATAGAAGTTTTGTATCATAATAAATCAACTTCAAATAAGCGTAAAATCCATCAAAGGATGTTGACATAGATGAAATCAAAACACTTTTTAGAGAAATATCTCTTTCTATTTTTGAAATCATTTAAGAGCCATATAAAATAAAACATTTTCTTGAAAATATTATTATAAGATTGTAAGGAAAGCTTTGAAGATTTTATAACGGTGGAAAATAACCGCACCCGCCGTATAAGTTAAAAAAAACATTCTTACCTTAATTCTGTCGAAAAGGTTAAAAAGGACCTTGTTTTGAAAATGACGGAAAGATTCCTCTTATAAAATTCAAACAAGGGTATAAATGACTTTAACCCATATTCTTGTAAATAATAGAAATGTTTTGAAATACATTTTGAAGAAACATGGATGTGGATGATAAAGAGATCCCAGTAGATTATTATGTATAAACAACCTCAGATAATGAAGAGATTGTGAAATAACCCTTACCTTGTACTTTTCCTTGGTTGGGGTAGGATAAACTCCTGTATAATGGTGAAATAATTGTTATTAAATTATACAATAATCATATACATTAATATGATATCATATATGATCTTTTAATATTGATTTGATAATAATATCTTAGTATTATCGTTGTTTCGGGTGTTAACTTACTTGTTTTCTTTTATATGTTTTGCTATGTAAGACATGTTTGTAAAGGATAGGTTTTATATTATTCATATCCAGAATGATATAAAGTCCTTAAACATCATTTTTTTAAAATCATCAAATGATAATTATACTTGAATGGATACGATGGAGAATGAATCTCATCGCGTTTATGGAGACGGTAGTCCGTACGTACGCACGAGCGACAATATAATTCTTTTGATATTAAAATAATATATAAATGGATGGTATATTATATATAAAGAATCATTAACATGTTATATTTATTATTTACATGAGTTACACATCATTATTATACCCATCTAAATAATATATTATTGAATAACAATTACACCACGACGTGGAGACGGTAAGCCGTACGTACGCACGTATGGTGACATGTTATTCAAAGGGTGGATAGAATACTGAATATGGTTGTACCATATTTATAATAACATCACAGTATATATATGATACTGGATTTATTATTTTATAATGGTAACAACAAAGGAAGAAGAAGTGGAAGAAGAAAGGAACTTGAAAAAGGGTGGTGAAATCATTACCTCTTCTTCGGTTTCTTCCTTTTGATTTGATCAAAAGGGCTCCTTAGGTTGGCTTTCTGATCAAACTGAGGCCTCTAGGTTGTAGTGAGGGAAGTTGGGAGAGTATTTGGGCAGAGTTTGGATGAACCAAAAGGCTTTGAAGGTGTGAAGAAATGAGAAGGAGGTGTTCCCTTTTATAAGAGGGGTGAGGGGCACCTTTGGAAAAGTTAGAGATATTAGTTTATAATAAATTCATATTCGGTTTCCAATGGCTCCAAAGTTGATTATTCAAAGGTTAAGGTGGGGATGGGTCGAAAACAACTCAACCAATAGAATTTAGATAGGTTTGGGTACTTATATTAACCTTATCTTTAAGTATTAACTCTAAGTTAATTAGTTTCACTTTTACAATTTCTCTTTGTATTTTTATATAATATGGTTAATAAACTTACTATATACATCAAAGAGACCCCCAAGTGGTCCATTAATGATGAACCTATCATTATATAAGTCTCTTGGCCGAACCTTAGATTTTTAGGAATTTAATATCAATTAATAATATAATATTTGTTTTAAGAACTCTTTTATGTCAATTTTGACACTATTCAATAGTTGATTTTTGTGAAACTCATAACAGATTGATTTCTTCGAAAAAAGTAAATTAAATCAATCCTAATATATCATATTATCCTATAAAATTAGTTTAATTCATTAAAAGTTTCATATTATATTTATTTGTGTATTTATAATATCAATTATTTTAATTTTTCACTATTATAGTAATTACTACATCATCATTGTGTCATAAATAAATTAAATTATTTAATGTCTAAAAATTATAAATAAAATATAATTATGTAGGAAATCTTTTTATCTTTCTAATTAAGATTTATAATCTAAAATCCAACATATATAACCCTATGTAATAATTGTTTTTCTAAAAGATATATACTTGTGTCATTTTTGTATTCATTTTAACTTAATTAAAAAAAAAGTGTCCCTATCACCTACAAGTGGCACCATGGGGTCCCAAAATAGACCCAAAGATGCCTATGGTCGAACATGTATCAACCAATAAGGCTAGGACACATTTTAGAGTAATTTAGTATTATTATATTATTATTTTTTTAACCCTTATTTACCGGATTTACCCTTAACCATGGTAAATAAAATATTTACCGCAGTAATTATTCAAAATGTCTAAAAATAAAAGTTACCTATTTACACAATTTGGACATCCTGATTACAAATATGGAATCCATTTTTCTAAATTCAAAACACATAATTGGAAGAAATTAATTTAAAATTAATTCCCGCTGTGAAAACAAAAAGCGTGTTTTTAAGAGATAATAACTATCAAAAGATTGACACTTGTTTATGTTCGGTTTAATTGTAAAATTATGTCCAATGACCAACATTATATTAAATGGTAAAAATATATTCTAAATATACTTTAAAACCACTCAAATTCATAATTTATCACTATTAATTATTCTTTTTAAAAAAGTTGTTTTTAATTAAAATTTAGTAATTTTCACTATTCATCAAAATATGAAAGTTATCCGAAAAGTACCAAAATTTCACCTTAGGCTAAATTCGATATTCCGAATCCAGAAATGAAGTCCATTTTAAAATATAAAATATATATAATTTTAAAAAGTAGGTATTACTATTCATAACGGCTAGTTTGATTGGTTATGGTGTGTTAGAACTCAGTGTTGCGTACAACACACGCTATCACATTATTCAAAGAGAAGCGTACCGTAGAAGCTTGGGGTGTTACACCGGGGGACATAAATCAATGTTGGTTCTGAAGGGAATTCTTCCATCAGTTCTTGAACATGGTTCATCAAGTGGACCAATACTTCTTTCTTAATGGCATAATCACCACTGACCAGTTTGATGATTATCTCTGAATCACCACTTATTTTTAGGTGTTTGGCTTGCACATGAAGTACCAGTTCTAGGACTACAATGAGGGCCTGATATTCTGCTTCATTATTTTTACACCCTTCCAAAAACAGGAAAGATTAAGGCAAGATGGCCTTTTTGGGGGATACGAGTGTAGTTCTTAGCCCCACTTTGTTGAGCTTGGGATCCTCCATTATTTTCCTTGTTGGGCTTCGAGAATCACCATCAAAGTATATTTCCCATGTCTAGGGGTCCTCCTAGACAGAAAACACTTCTTCATCCAGAAGTTCAAAATCCAACAGTGTTGTTTTCTCCAAGGGGTGCTCTTACAGGAAGTCTGCTAAAGCCTGGTCTTTGATCGCCTTCTAGGGAACGTACCATATGTCAAACTATTGTAGGATGAACACCCATCATGATAGGATCCCATTTAGTATGGGACATTTGAGTATATATTTGAGTGGGTTGCAGTGTGAGACCAGGTGGAACTCATGGTGCAGTAGGTAATGCTTGAGTTTTTGAACCGCAAAGATTAGGGATAGGTAGTTATTTTCAATTTTTGAATACCGAGTTTCAACATAAATCATTATTCGTCTTAGGTAATAGAGGCTATTCTCACTGCCATAATCATTCTTCTATGTGAGGAAGACGCCTAATGACCATTCCAGGGTGGTTATGTACAAAAAGAGTGGTCTCTCCTCAACTAGTGGCATCAGCACCGATGGTCTTAGGAGATATCTTTTTAGATTGTTGAATGCTTCTTGGAAATAATTATCCCACTCATACATAACTCCTTTTTTCATGAGTCTAGTGAAAGGTAAACATTCACCTACAAGGTTGGCTATGAAGCACCAAATATAGGCAAGGTGCCCCTGGAGACCTCTCAATTCGGTGAGGTTGTGAGGTGGGGACATGCCAAGTATGGGTTTTTTGTATTCTCAGGGTCAAATTAGATGCCGCAATGGCGTATGAAGAAGCTGAGGAATTTTCCCAAGGTAATGCCAAAGGTGAAATTTAGTGGATTCATCTTTAAAATGTGTTGCTGCAATTTTTTTAAGACAGTTTCAACATCAGCCAGGTGGTTTTAGCGCTTTCATGATTTAACCACCAGATCATCGACATAGAACTTGAAAATTTTTCCCAAGAAGGGCTTGAAGATGCAATGCATGACACGTAGAGATGTGGCGCTGACATTCTTTAGACCAAAGGGCATCACTTTATAATAGAACACTCCCTGAGGGGCCCTAAAAGTAGTAGCTTCTTCATCTCCTTGAGCCATCTAGATCTAGTTGTATCCAGAATAGCTGTCCATGAAAGAGAGAGCCTCATATTCGGTTGTTGGATCGATCAACAATTCTGTGATCAGGATCAAGAAATCGTCTTTTAGGCAATGCCGATTAAGTTCCCTGAAGTCGATGAAAATTCTAATCTGTCCATTCTTCTTTTTGATAGGGACTATGTTTTCCAACTAGATCGGGTATTGGAATTCCTGTATAAAATTGGATTTGATCATCTTGTCAACTTCAGCCTCTATTTTGGCAGTATGCATCAGGTGGGTCCTTCTGGCTTCCTACTTATAGCCTCGGTGATCTTCTGGTAATCCCAAATGATTATTAGAAAATTCAGGATCAATGCCTGGTATTTCTGTGTAATTCTAGGAAAACACATCTCGATTCTTCTTTAGGAACGAGGTATATGCCTCATGCTCCTTGACAGACATAGACACACTGATTAGAGTGGGCCACAAGTCATTTTCACTGCCCAGGTTTATCTCTTTAAGTTCATCGATTGTGGTGGAGACACCTTCTTCGAATGTAGGAGGGGAATCTCTGAGGTATTCTTCCTCCTCTTCTTCATCATCTTCATATTCTTCCTCCTTTAATGGAGAAAGTATTTTTGATATAAACTCTCCATTATTGGGAGAGAAATCATATTTTTACTTAGTGAGTGAGGAGGGGGTAGTTTGAGGTCCTATGGATGGGCCAAGAGCATATTTGATAGGGCTTTTTCTGACATCATGGGAGTCAGCCCACTCTTCCGTGCCTTTATATTTGGTGGCTGCGATAGAGATCATGCTGAAAATTGAGTCTGCATCTAGACTTTCACTTGTGCATTCAACTTGGTTGATGGGTAATACATACTCTTCCCTAAGCTACTGGAGGGGGTTAGTGGGAGCCATTTCCAATCCATTCTAGGTAGTAATCCAATCAATGTCATTGGCTGAAAGATGTTTTTCTTTCGATTCGTAGAACCCTACTTAGATATAATGAAACTCACAGGACTCAAACGAGGATTTATCAGCGTGAAATGTCCCATTTTTCCCATTAGTGAAATATTTAACACATTGATGGTAAGATGATTGAATTGCAACACGATGAAGCATCCAAGGCCTCCCTAACAGAACGTTAAATCCTGTACTTTTCCATAATACCATGAACTCAGAATCTGACATGATGTCTTTGAGTTGAGTTTTAAGATTGATTCATCCCAATGGTTTCTGCTCGCTTTTTTCATATCCCAGTAGAGTTTTAGTGTAGGGTGTCAAGATATCTTCATCATAGACTAATCGATGAAGCATTCACAGTGGGAGGAGGTTAACTCTAGATTCATTGTTGATGAAGATCCTCCGAACATCAATTCCATTTATCTTGCAGAACACATATAACGGTTTGATGTGCCATAACATGATGGTGTACTCATCCCTATCTATGAAGGAGATGATGACATTACATTCTTCGGAATTGGTCTCTGTCCGATAGAATTCATCTGCTACTAATTCAGCCTCAAACACCTAGGGACTTAATAAGGCTTTGATGAGTGCCTCCCTAATATTTGCAGACAGACTTAATGCATCTAGGATTGATAGCTTTACTGGTACTGAAGCTTGCTTCTTTAGAATATCATAATTCCGCTCTAAATTTCGGTGCTTCCCGGCTCAGGGTTTCTCTTTCACAGACAATTTAGGGCTTTGGTCTTTGGACCCGGATGGTTTGGCCTCTATAGCTGAGGCCAGTGGTGCTGCAGTCCTTTCCAAGTTTGTCTGAACTAATCCTCATGAATTCCTTAGGTGATTTTATATTTTTTCTTCTTCTTATTGATATTCCAAGATAACTGGGCTTGGATTTATTCTTATGGGGGTAGAGGAGAATTATAGTTCTTGTTGTGTTTGCTGGAGGGTCCTTCCGCGAGTTTCCATGATGTTAACGGTTTGACTTATGGCATGGCCGGGAATTTTACTCCTGCCATGATTGTGACTTCCAAAAAACCTCTGGCCTCTACGACCTCTTCCTCCATATCTCTAACTGGGCACGAGGAATTCGGGTTCATGGCCATAGTATCCATTTGAGAAGGGTTCCATCAAGTGAATGACATTAATGGAGCCGAAGATCAGTTCTTGATCTGACACTATTTATATCTGATTGTCTTCTTCTGACAATGATGTTTGGAGAGACGGTGCCCATTGTACCGTTTGGCGGGGCGGCACCCATTGTACTATTTGGAGGGGTGGTTCCCGTTGTGGAGAGGCTATTGGCACGAATTTTGAAAGAATCAACACTGACTTTAGCCTTGGTGTCATCCCATCTTCTTTCTATTTCTTTTTACCCTTCTGGACTTTAGAGGACCGTGAGGCTGAGGAGGATGGATGTGTTGTATTATGAGCTTTTGGGGGCATTATTGGTTGTTTCAACTGCACCTAGAGGATTCCATGGACTCAGTTAACAATCTTTTGGGTCATCCAATTGTCAAAATTCCGCTCCTTTTTACTAGCGATTGTTTCCCATTCCTCTACCTCTCTTGAGTTTGAGGTGGAAAAATATACCACTTGTGCTAGCGGTGGGACCAACTTGACTTGAATGTAATCCACCATATTTTGTAGGAAATCCTTGAAAATTAATCATTCTTGGATGGTGTGTCCCAGTATCCGGTGATAGGGATAGTAATTTGGATGGTCATCGAGACCCACTTCATCGGCTCGCTTTGGCTCCAGTAGCTGGAGCAAGTTGTAATTCATAGTGGCTATGAAATAGTCGCGGACCTAATCATCTCAGAACGAGTAAAATTTATTTCTTCATTCTTTGAATTTATTTCTTTTAGCACCCCATCACTCATATTGCTGAGGTGGGGGTGGTTGTTGGCATCTAGGGGGTCCTGCACGGTTCGGTGGGGGCCTCACAAATGGAGATGGTGTTGGGGGTGGCTTAAGCGTGACAAAAGACGCTTCATCTTTTCCTGTTATTTTCCTAGGGGATGATGGGGCCACTTGGGACTTAATATTGGTCCTTTGTAAGGAGTCTTCTATTATTTGGGAAATTAAAAAGAAATATCTAAACCCACTTGTGTACTTTACCGGGATGAGCGGTGTTCACAATTCATCCCGAAGGTTATCGATGAACATGGAGAGTATCTCATCCTAGGGGAGTGACCGGTTCAGAGAATATGTCAGGCCTTTCCATCTGGAAATGAAATCTGAGACTCTTTAGTTCTCTCACTATTTTTAGTTCATGAGATCACTGACCATTGTCTTAAGAAGCGTTGAACTGAACTGGAATAGAAACAGTCACCGGAGGTCTTCCCAGCCTGTGATCGAGTTGGATGGAAGGCTAGTATACCATACGAAGGCCGATCCTTATAGGATTCGTATGAAGAACCTAAGTTTTACTATCTATTTATACTCTGGAGTGCACATCATGGGGTAAAAATAAGAGGCGTAGTGCATTAAATGTTGTTCCGGGTCTCCTGATCCATTGAACACTGGGAATACAGGGTTTCCAAAGTTTGACGATGGAGGAATGTTACTTACCCACTTGGGGTAGGGTTTACGCTCTGGTTGTATCGGAGCACAATTCCCCTCTATGGATTCTAGATGAGTTGTTAATTGATTGATGGTATTCAAGAGCCCTTGATGCATATCCTTTCGGTCTTAAGCTAGAGATGGTGTGACAGTGGCCAAGACTGGGCATGTTGGTGATGCTAGAATTTGGGGTGGATACCCGGCCAGAGGTATCATTTGTGGGTTTACCTGAATATATTATGGCTTCCTTCCCAATGGGGGGAAGTCTTGATGTCCTTAAAGGGATGGTTTTAAGTAGGTTTCCAGTCCCGATGCTGGATTAGATGAGCCTCAGAGGTTGTATTTATTCACCAGAATGAGTGCATGTGGCAAGGGCACCCCTTTTGGGATCCCCTGCTGACGTTCCACAGGGGAAACACATCCAGTGAGGTAGCTACATTGACGTAGCTCAACATTAATTCACCTGAGCTCTTTAATTTCTTCATCCTTCTTGATGAACCTTTCCTTGAGAGTGAAGAATGTATTTCTAGGGGGATGAGAAGGCGGGTCATAGATGACCTTGGATTTATTCTTCTCCTTATTTGGGTTTCGCGCAGAAGGTAATGTCAAATTCAGTGAGGGAGTGCCTAGATTTAGGACTGCTCTCTGGTTCTAGGTATGCACACCATCAGGCTAGGTGTGGGATTCATCTAGGAGGGAACCATATTTCTTCGCATCCTCTCCCTATGCGTCATTTCCTTTGAGATATGTAGAGTTAAAATTTACCACGTTCACTAAGGCATACCACATTGGGGGTGGTGTACTTGATGCCGAATGGTAGGAAGTCTTTCTGTGTCCTTTTTTGGAATTTCTCCTTACATTATGTGGTATTATTTGGGTTTCTTGGTGAAGATTGACCCAATGGGAGCCCTGGTCTAACCTCATAATGTGCCTTTGTCTCAGAGGATGTGAACCACAAGAAGGGGTGGAACATGTGACTCCTCTATCCATAATTCTTCTTAGATGGTAGAAGAAAGATGTCCGTTGTGTGGGGAATTGAGGTAAAAATTCCCCCAGCCCTGCGAGCTAGGGTTGTTCCTGTTCTTTCATCGATACACTATGACCTGGATTTGTTGGTCTTATGGGGGAATTTTTATTTAAAAATACCCTAGCCCTGTGGGTTGGGTTTGTTCCCATATTGTGGAAGAAGCCACTACTATTGCTTCCTTTTCAATTTCACGTACTCATGCATGGGTGTAAGCTAAGTATGGCATTGGGCCTGCATGGATTCTATGGTCTTTTGACGACGTGAGCACTGCTTGCTGGTTGGCTTCCCTCAAGCGGGAATATTGCTGGATGTTCTTGGTTTCCTGACTCAGAAGCTTTTTGATGGCTCGATCTCTTCGACCATGATGCTTTTGAGACTTAATCCGGGCCGATTTTTGTTGAGTATACCATCTTTCTTGAGCAGGGGTTTCATTCGATTGCTGCCTTTGGGTGATGAAATTGCAGGATGTCATTTCCAATGGAATTTGCTGGACATGACATGGGGTGAAGTGTAGAGCTCCATGTTCTCCCCATCCTTGAATGTGAACTCCAACCAGGGCATCGCCAATGAGGTGACAAAACTTATGTAGTGCATGAAGGCAAGGCAACTCAAGATTTTTCTTTCTCTTTTTTGATTGTGGATACTATGCGGGCAGGAGGGATTCCAGGTCAATTAAACAGCAAAGCTCCCCTAACGTGTTGACATGGTCTGCATTCCCTTCATAGGGCATGAATTTTTCTTTTAGATAGAAACAATTCGTCAATATATTTAGGCTAATGTCATGTATACATTCCCCAGACAAATATCCTAGTATGTTGAAGTGAGAAGTGGTCTTAGGCCAATACATCATTGGTATATTTTCCTTATCTAGTTGTCTTTTCACAAGCAACATATACTATTGTTGTTATTCCAGGGGACCCTCTACTTGATATGCTCATCTTAGCTACTTCTTAATGATTTTGTTCCAAGAATTCGGGATGGTGGGAGCCTCATTGATATGTGAATGGTGCAGAGGTGGCTCAGAAGATGAGCGTGGCCCCGGGCCATCTTTTGGTTGAGAAAGAATATCATTCGTTATAGATGGAGTGCCCAATGTATCTGACTCCATATTTCCGAGTGCCTTAGCATAAGAGGTCTTTCTCGCATTTATTCCAACATGGTGAGGACTTTCCTTTTAGTATGAATTTTGGTTGTGGGGAGGACATTAGAATTTGGTGTTGCAATATAGAGAGATACTATTGCAACTTGATGCCCGACCGTGGGAAATGTCATTATGGTGTATACCCTAGGGAGGACCTTCAGGGTGGGCTATAGTGAGGGGAGGACCTTCTCGCTACTTTATTTCACTGAGGGGAGGACATTCACAGTGACTTCCATTGTGGGGAGGGCCTTCACAATGACCGTCATCATGGCAAGGACTACCATCATGACTTGATACCTAGCTGTAGGGAGAATTTCTACAGTGCACATCTTGGGGAGGGCCTTCAGGATGTACCGCAATGAGGGGAGGTCCTTCTCATTTCTTGACATTACTATGGGGAGGTCCTTTACAACAACTACCATTGCGAGGAGGTATTTCTCAATGACTGTCATCATGGCGAGGACTACCATCATGAATTAATGCCCGACTACAGGGAGAAGCATATCTGTAGTGTATATGCTGGGAAGGACCATCAGGGCGGACGATAGTAAGGGGAGGACCTTCTTGTTGTATGATCTTCAGGTAGAGGGGAGGGATACCCCGATGCACATCAGGAGATAGGCTCTCGCGATTGATCATTCTTGGCCCACAGAGTAAGCCTCTGTGGGTGCTCTGGGGAGGGCCTTCAAAGCTGTTAGTAGCGATATTGCGGGGAGGACCTTCACAACTATTACCACCACTTCCATAATTTGATAATTTAATAACAAGGTCTTAAGATTTCATTGATATATGTTTGAGGGCATCAATAAACCCAGATTCTAGTAGAGTAGGACCATGTATGTACTCTTTATTTTCTGGTTTCCTTTGGCGCATTTCATTTTGAGCGCTCTCTTACTGGTAACATGAGCCATTTGCTATTGGTAATAGCCTTCATATATGGGTCCCTATCTTTTTGGGTCCCATGACGTCGTCAGGATATTCCGACGGACATCTTGAATTTTGGAAGGGATATATGTCTGCCCTAAAGCAACCACCACATTGGACCGGTGTCCCCCAGTTGGAATGGGTATTTTTTACTGATCTGTTTGTTCGTATATCGCAGGATATTGCTGTCGAACCTATTGGACTGGAGTAGGGATGCATAACAGCCCCAAATTGACTAAATCATTTTTCAAGTGAGTCATTCCATTCAAGGAAACTGGGTCATGGTCTTGATTTCTCGCCTTTTCTACTAATGCAATAATGTCTTGGCATGTTTGGATGATATTTTCTAGGATTGATGTCTGATATTCCATCATTTCCAGGATGTTCTGAGATAAATCTTTTCCTGGAACAGGTACAAAGTCCCATTCTGATGTCGGAGAAGGAGTTTGTTCCTACTATGGTCCTCCATGAGTTTCCAGTAGATACCGATAGTTCTCCTGTGCCGATACAGAGGAACAAGCCTACCACCAGTTGTCTTCTCTGGTTGCCACCATATTTGACTGGTGGTATTTATATTCATGAGTGGGGATTTTCATCTACTCTCATGCTGTTGTATTTGTCTCACAAGATTTGTATGCATATGTAGGAATTTTAATCTACTCATATTTTCTTGCCACCCTATTTATATGGAAGGATTGATGCGCATCAGCAGGTATTTGTACCTGCGTACATCTAGTTGCTTCCCTATTTGGTTGATGGGATTGTTGTACATCGACGGATGTCAACATCTGCCTGTAGTTTTCTATTTTTTCTTCATGGTGAGACCGGAGAGCACTAGAAGTAACATTCATGTGCTTGTATTATGCCACCCTATTTCTGTGGTGAGCTTGAGTGGAGGGGGAAAAGGCGTATGTCTTCCTGTTGAATGTCGCTGCGTTAGTAGGGTGGAGTTTCTCCTCAGGAACTAGGGTGATAGAGTGTTCCTGATTATATATTCACTGCCCTTGGTGGGAATCCCAAGGGGCCTGAGGCTCCTATAATTTAGCAGGTTCCCTCAACATAAGTTCCTCTTCGGCTAGAGGAGGTCTGGTTGTCCGGTATCGGTGGCGATGCTCTCTGGCGGGGGCCTATAAGTAGGACCCCTGTGCAGTTGAGATGAAGTTTTCGGCATCGAATTCATCTGCCTCCCTAAGGTAAGGGAGGTAATCATTGTCACATTCCATGGGAAGGATCCCAAAATGGTTTGAGATGACCACCGAGGCTGCCTTGTGCTGGGGTGATGGCCGTGACTAAAGAGGTGGTTGACGAATATTTTCAGACTGGAGAGCTTGTCTGGTGACCTCCAATGTGGGGAGAGTACCATTTCAGTGGTATTATTTGATCAGCATGTTGGATACCCAACATTGAAGATGCTGGGTAGGTGAGGTGGTCCTGCTCTTTGTTGGGGCCCCGACTGCCTGCAGTATCACTAATGCGTGTGTTTGCATTGGTTGTCAGGATGTCATTTGGATCGAAGGTTTCTCTGTGGGAACCTGTGACATACATACCAAAAAACCTCATCAAAGTAGCATTATTTTAAACATATAAATATCTGACGATTCAATTTGGACCCCTCCCCTCTTTTTTTTTGTTGTGGGGTGAAGGGGATTAAGTGGGGTAAGACCACCACCTTGGTTAAGGATTCACATTGGGTTCACCATTTTTGTTCCATCTTCGAGGTGGCACATTTTGGGTGGTATAGAAATGGTATGATGAGGATCATCACCCGTCTCTCTTTCCAGAGATGATTTCCTATCAAATTCACCATTTCTTTTGTTTTGAACTATTCTGCATCATTACCCTTTAAAAGAAGGTTGGATTAACCCCACGAGGACTGTGCAATTCACCCCTTTAGCATTGCGAAGGAGATTCCATCGTCAGTCGGTCCCAGTAGGCGATTGCGTGGGGTCAAGTACTTATGCAATTGGCCCTCCTCGGATGGTATCCAATAGGTTTATTCGTGGATCTAGAAACACCCAATGGCCCTAGTATCCATGATTCATGGAACTTATTTCCAAAGGAAGACGCTCGTTGATTTATGATTCAACCAACGACACTTGAGGACTCTATTGGTCGAGAGGATGGGAGGTTAGGCTCACTACACCCTTTCGAGGGAGGATTATTGCAATTTCTAGGACTCTATTATAGATTTAAGTTGTTTTCATATGTTTGGTAATCCTTGGTTCACTCTGAAGAGTGTGTCCATGAGCTACCCTTCGTTTGTAGGATCATCGTAGACATGTGTATATTTGATGATATGGAGGTATTACTGAATTGAGCCATATAATAATGCGTTCTAGAGTTTATCATCATCTAGGGGGGATAGAAGGTGATTTTATGTTGGTATCAGACCCATAATATGGGTTTTCTACATATCCTCAAGAGAGGAATCAGAACCCACGTAGTTCAGAATGGATGGGGATTATGCAAAGACGCTGCCCAATTGAGGGGGCATGATTGGGTGGACTCTTTATGGGAGGGCACCCTTTTAATATTTGGACTTCAAGTAGGCATCCTACGTATCATTGTTTTTATCAGGAATCAGAGTTCTCATAGTTTAGATTGTTTGGGATTATGCATGGGATCTACCCATTTAGGGGATCCTAATTGGGCTGACCCTTTTAGATGGGAACCCTTTTGATCTCAGGCCTTTAGGAAGGTGTCCTATGTATCCTGGTTTGATCAAGAATCAAAGTTCTCATAGTTCATATGGTTGGAGGTTTTAATCATCACAAACCTATAATCCCACATGAGTCATGCTTGGTGTGAGAAATAAGAGGATGCGATAGATCCAACCAACCACATGTTTCCTCTCCTATTGGTAAGAGAGGGAGAGCCTATGGCAGATGAGGATGGGGGAATGTAGGTGAGGGTGCGGAGCAACAAACCCTTTAATGTGAAATTACATTAAAGGTTATATAGCTCAGCCTCTGAAAATTGGGGACTTACCTCAGTGGGAGGGCCCCAGAATACGTTCTAGGAAGGGGAGGAGTTTCATCCTTATCAAAAGGAGAAGCGAACATAACTTCTTCGACTGATCACTATTTCTCATTAAATGGAAAAGAAAGTGATCACCCTTAATCCCTAGAATGGGGAGGTTCACATCTGCATCCCAAGGTTGAACTCTGGGTTACCATGGGAATGTAGACCCACGGGCATTCCCGAAGCCCAAACCGTTGTGGGGAGAGCCTTCGTGAATCCACTTGCCAAGGGTATGTAGACTCAAAGGGGTGTGTTGATGCACCCGATGGCCTGATCATATGGGTTCATTGGATTTTTAGGAGGCTTTTTCCTGATGCTAGAGGACTAGTTTTTGGAGGAATTATGGAGGACTGGACGATAATGGAGGGGTGAGGTTGGAACCAGAGGAAATAATACTCGAAAATACCCCATTCCGCATACTGGTTTCTTATGCGGTATGGGGGAGGATCCGTATACCATAGTGGTATATGGGTAGAGGGGGCATCCACATAACGATGTAGTATGTGGAAATGGGTACAGACAACCACGTACCATAGTGGTATGCGGCCCATCATGCCACTTTGGGTTCCATCCACGTACTAATGCAGTACGTGGTGCCGAGTTTAGTCTGTGTAGTGGTACACTACATGGAGAACCATATTAAAGGAGGGTTCGATGGATTATCATTCATGGGAAGTTCATCCATGAGAAGTATATGGTTTTCAGTTTCACTTTTTAGGTTCATTGTTCTCTTTTTTATTATTAAGTTTCCTAGTTTTATGGTTCGCGGCTGACTATACCTGCGGAGAGCGTGGTTCGCAATTTAGGCTTCGTTGATTAATCGAGACTGAAGCCAGAATATTCTCTGAGTTCCTACTTCCAATGTCTGAGTCTCCTTCAATCTTTCATCATTCGTCCCGTCATACCCCCTCAAGTTATTATGTGCTCTTTTTATAGTGCATCGAGGAAATTGTATCTATTGGGCATGCAACACAATTTGTGGAGGCCCATGAGGAAATATCCTAAACCATAGAAGACTCAAAAAATGGGGGTTTGAGGAGGCCACAGTTCGTGATAATGGTTCATGGAACCCTGTATGTTTGCTTCTTCCATGAACTAATGAGTTCACAGGACGGTATGTAGATGACTTTCGTTCACACAATTCCTTTGGTGATGTGGTTCACGGTCCATCGTATTCACTGGCCATCTCTTTGTGGGCCAGTGGTTTGCGAATCTTTCTGCATACCTGGTGGTTTGCGATCCAGGCCCGCAAACCTTTCCCGATGATGGTATGTAGGCCACCTGAAAATCTTTGAAAACTTGAATTCCTTCAAGTTTCTTCTGAAATTTTCAACTCAATTTGAGTCCATTCACCTTGATAGACCTGTAGGAGTACTTGATTATTTATGTAAAGTGATTGTGGGGGTATTTTATACCCTTGGTTGAATTTTCAGGACCCTATAGAAGTATACCATGTATTAAGACACATCAAGAGTCAGGATTTGAGTAGTTATGATACAAGAGGATCAAGTGGTTGCTTATGGCTCCAGGTAGATGAGGTCACATGCACAGAATTATCCTATCTATGACCTCAAATTAGCAATGGTGGTACATGCTCTAAGACACTGGAAACATTATATATTGGGTGAGAGATTCATGGTCTATAAGGATCACAAGATCTTGAAGTAAATATTTCATAGCAGGACTCGAACCTTCGACATAAGAGGTGGATAGAGTATTCATAGTCTTTCATCTTTGAGTTGTAATATACTCATAGAAAGGGTATCATCATTACCAACACATTGATTAGGAATACATAGAATCAGGAAATATGGGAATCATGCGATGAGTGGTGACTGGTGGCGTTTTTTATATATATGCATCTAGATGTTTAGGATTCTTAGGGGTGAGCAACACTGACATTGACCTTTATTGTTCCCTCACTTATGAATGATATCTTTATGAGGTAGTTTTATAGTATGGAGGTTTTATTCATAAGGGAAATCGTATATGGTGGGGAGGCACCATCGGTCTAGTTCTTTAACAATGATGAGATTATTCATGTACATGGGAATATCTGGGTTCCTATAAGCATGCGTGAGAAGATGATAAGGGAATTAAATGATTCAAAATGGGTGCTACATCATGGTTTGAAAAATATGTATCGTGACCTCCATAGAAGGTATTGGTGTCCAGGGATGGAGAAAGAGATATCCAACTTTATAACGCAATGTTATACCTATCAGTGGGTGAAGGATAAGCATCAACAACCTTCTGGGTTAGTGTATCCTGTGTCCATTCCAAAATGAAAGTGAGATGATATCACCATAGATCTCATGATAGGTTACCATAATACACCTTAGAATAATGATGTAGTGTGGGTGATAATGGATCTGCTGATGAAGGTATCCCAATTTTTTACTATGATGGAGAACTTAATCATTGATAACTTGGGTAACCTCTATATGCGAGAGGCATTTTAGTTTAATGGTGTTCTATGGAGCATCATATCAAACTGAGATCCCTATTTTACATCACGTTTCTGGAAGGGTATTTATAAGGCAATAGGTTTACAGGTTCTTATGCGCATGGTCTATCATCCACATACCCAATATTAATAGATTATTAATATTCTAGAGGACATGTTGTGAGTCTATGTTTTGGAATTTGATGGTTCTTGGGAGAAGCATCTGACTCTCATGGAGTTTTCCTATAATAATAGCTTCTAGGAATCTATTCAAATGGATCCTTTCAAGGACTTATACGAATGATCATGTCATTCACCTCTGTACTGGTTAGAGGCATGGAAGTTAGTGCTTGTTGGACTTGGTCTCATGAAAGATACATATGAGAAGGTTAAATTAACTAGGAAGTTGTTGAAAACCATATAGTGCAGGAAAAAAATATTATCCTGGCCATCAGAGGTAAGCTATGAAATTAGAGGTTAGTCACTAGGTGTTTTTTCAAGTATCACTGAGGATGGAGCAATACCATATTCATTATAAGGGGAAGTTAGCACCCAGGTTTTTTGGGTCATTTAAAATAGTAGAGAGAATCAAACTAGTGGGGTACTGATTAGATCATCCACAATGCTATAGTTTCATGAACAATGTGTTTCATGTGTTGTAGCTCCAGATATATCACCATGATCCTTCTCACATTATAGAAATTGATGACATTGAGTTTACTACAAATGCATCATTTGAGGAATTCTTGATTCGTATCATGATCTATAGAGATAAGATTATCCATGGAAATACTGTACCCTTGGTATGAGTGTAGTAAATTCATGATCATGTTTAGGCGGAGACATGGGAGGGGGAGTCAGATATGGGGGCGCAGTGGACCGAGTTATTCACTAATAGCTCTCAATAATGCATGGGATCATAGATTGAGGATGAAATTTTATATGATGGGGAGGTTATAAAACCCCTCTCCCCCTAGAGTTACTTATATATTTAATTTATGTGGAACCTTTTTAAATTATAAGAATGAGCATCACTCCTAGTCTAAAAATAATTTTCAGAGGTGCTTAGGGGATCAAAGGATCCAAGATATCAGAGGATTTTAATGACATAAAACTTGTTAACTTTTGTAGTGCCACCAACTATCTAGTAGACTAGGAAGTAACCATACTAGGCTATAGGGAGCCCTAGATAGCCAGTACTCTAGCACCGACTAGCCGATGGTCCACCAGATGGCCTTTAGAATTGCAACAACTAGCCCGTGAGCCTGTTAGGTATTTTAAATAGGGAAAACCCATAACACCACCTCTCGACCTATTTTATGTTTCTTAAACCTCTATTTTAACCCTAATTTTGGTTTAATGAACTCAAGGGGTTACCTAAGAATTCATTGGTTTCTACAACATCAAATTTTGTTTCCTTAATCCACCATTTGATCCGAAGATCTAGAATTAGTGATTTTTACCTAGAATTTGTAAAATCTCCTCCCCTTTATGTTTCTTATTTTTTCAGACCTAACATAATGATTCAATCACTATATATAGAGAATTATGGTGTTGTGCATGATCCAAATTATTTATTCTTGGTATCCATTTTCATTGCTCCCATGGTAGGTAGTCTAAATAATATCAATATAGCCTGATTTTAGTTTCTAGTATATGTACCATGTGTGATCGTGCTGACATGCCATGCACATGAACTCATTCAATTGGTAATCAATTTCATGCCCTGAATCTATTTACCTAGACCTTTTTTAGATCCCGTTGGTCCCTTAAGTGATTGAAAACTTAGACTTTCCGCCATCTAGAGGCATGCCTATCCATGACCCTAGTTTAGAAATTCAGTTAATATGAATCTAGTGTTCTTGAAACTGAATTTTGGAGTCATGGGTTGGTACCTAGATCAAACCTTGTGAACCTTCTCACCATATGGGTTTTGAAATTATAAATTTGGAATTGGATTGACATGTGGATTAGTAATTCTGCATAATTAACATGTGAATTGGTAAATGAGTATAATTAACATGTAAGTTGGTAAGCCATAACGTGAGAATGAAAATTACATAACTATATTTTAATTGAATAAAATTTCATGTAATTAGACTATTTTAATTATTTTTTATGTTGGTATTTAATTCTCACTTTGGCTTGTGTTTGGCCCATGAAATGGGAATTTTGCTTAGGCCAGTTGTGATATGAACATGTAATTGTCCCCTAGAATGGGAATTCACCTTGGTTGTATTGTAAAATGAATATATATATATGGATATTATGGATAATAGTGTTAGAAACATTCATGGGTATAGAAATAGGCATTACGACATTTCCGAAGTAGGTATGGATGACCTAGGTTGTCACCCTGAAGTCAGAGGGTCAACAAGTTTATTTTAGTTGTTCTGCATTTAATTTGAATTAATGAATTTTTATATCATACTATTGCATACACTATTACTCAAACTTTCCTATTTTAGATATCATTTGTGGTGGATTACTGATTTTTACTCACTCCTTGTTGGGTCCATCCTTTGGCACCCAAGTAGACTTAATGGATGCAGATTGAGATTGAGCATGGGATTCAAGATTGGTTTTGGAAGTATTTATTTTGATTATTTTATTTATTTGTTTTATTATATATCATTAGTACAACATTTAGTGTGAAGTTTCATGGATTTAGGATATTAGGATGTTTTATAAATTTCATCTTTATCTTATGACGTTTATTGTACTGAATTTTTACCATGTTTCTACTATGATTTTCATTCTGTACTAGAAGGTATAGGCTTCCTACTATACTCATTAGATCCTTGCTTCTATTCAATAGTCTCTGGAATATGGGGAGGAACTCCTGAGGTCTCATGGTGACCTATTTCGATCATGCGAGGGATAAACGGGTTGGGGACATTACACCCCACTTCATCCACCGATGAACTCAACATACCTCTAGTGAGATAGTCATCTAGATATTCCTTCCCAATATTCTAGCACAATCTTGGAACATCTCATTCTCTCAATATATATTTTGCGTGTATCTATAAATCCATGATCATTATTTCTCTAATGAAGATATAGATATATCTCTTATCAGAAGATAATCACCATGTTTCCCTCTTAATAGAACATCAATCCTCCTTCGGGGAGTGGGGAAAATTTATCTAATCACCCCCTTAAAAATCGAGTCATGATCTATCATTTAATTCCCTTAATTACCTCCTAAAATATTGGAAATATAAATCTACAGGTTTACTTACTCTACTCTATCATGGAATGAATTCCACCATCATGGTGTGATTCTCATATTCCTTCAAAACTAAAACACTGAACTTTAGCATCTCTATGACGTGACAAAAATCTTCACGATGTGTAATTATTAATCTTTGAATTTTATGGTTCATAATCACAAAACATATCATGGATATAAATATAGGATTATACTTTGACTAGAATACCATGACATGACTCTTATCATCATAGAATGATCACTTAGACTTCAGAAATTGAAACTTATACAAGTCTCCATGGGCGTGTCACTCTACCATGACATGAACACCTAAAGAATAATAGAATTAAGGAAATCTACCTCAACCTTCTCACAATGTGGCCACCAATCCCCAAGCATGAAACAATGGTTTATATTTTGTTAAAAAGGAAATAATACTACATATGAATCTCAACTCCGTAGAAAGAATCTTATGTACCAAGGGATTTCTTCCATATTTCCATTAGTAAAACCATTCAGAGTGTTACACTTGATACCATAACATGAATACAAAAAAATATTCAAAAAACCTGGATCCAAACTCTTATGTGATCTTGTTGTGGTGGGCCTCTTCCCTATGATGCCAACCTATAGAACAAAATCCTATGGCATAGCTAAGTCATGGTGTAACCAATGGTTTCATGACGTGACTGCTATTCTTCCTCCCAACGACAGTGTAAAACTTCACACATGTTTTTAATGACTCTTATATATTATCATATAGAATATTACATATATTGAGAATTCCATTTATTTTTCATTTCTTATGGGAACTCCTTTATGGAGTGACCCGTGTTGTCATGATGAGAATTCTTTTCTTATAGAAAGAACTTCCATAACTCCTTCAAGATACTTCCAAATATCTTATAACCTTTCACCATGAATTTTTAATATCCTTTTAAAGTATTATAACATACTTTTCAATATATTTTTCAAAAAACAAAACCTAAAAATTCTACATGGTATTTTTTATAACAATCTCCCCCTTTGAGTTTTTGACAATCTTCCAAAATAGATTCACCAATTATTTATCTAAAAACTTAAGAACTAACCAGTTACTCACTATGAAACCCATTTAATTTAGATAGTGTATCAATGACCTACTAATCATAAAGTCTAATCCAATATGAGTCAAGATCATCATAAGAAATAAGAGTTAAATGAAAATTTCCTTATAAAAAAACTTCCTCATTCTTCATGATCTCTAATATTTCTTCTAAGATATAGTTCCCATGAATAATCATTCTAGTACTCTTCCCCTTCATTAAATACAAAAATAAGATTACCCCCCTTTTTCAATAGGAATTAACACTCATAACCTCTTTAATCATGTTTAAATTCTCCCTTGTAAATTATGGACAACTTATCCCCCTTTATTAATAGAACAAAATAGAACTTCTCTAAAAATTCATGAATGAGTATTTTAAATCCAAACAATTAATATGAGAGTTACCATAACTTTATATAAATAGAAAATTCTATTGGTGAGTGGGGGTCCTTTATCCAAACCATCTAGTAAAATAGAGACCATTGGACTCTAAGAGCTAACTAATACCTCTAAAAATCATCTTTAGGTAGTGACTTCATCATGATGTATGAAACTAGATTATATGTTGAAAAAAACTACAACTTCACTAGATCTTGATCATAATTATATTTGATGAAATGATACTTTATCTCGATGTGATTCTTGATCAATAATATTTTTGTTAAAATTGACAGCACTCAAGTTGTCACACTAGATTGCAATAGGATATTCCACAACAACTCCAACATCCTCAAGCTGTTTCTTTATCCAAAGTAGCTGATCACATGCTTGATTTTTTATAATATATTATGACTCCATGGTTTTAATGGAAATATGGTCTTTCTTATTACCTAGTGAAGAAAATTATGAACTTCCAAGATAAATAAAACCACCCCATGTTGACTTGCGATCATCTATTGAACCAATAAAATCTGTATTGGTGCATCCCAACAACCCTTTATATGATTTTTTTGATAGAAAAACCCAAAATAAACCACGATATTGATATAAAAAAGTACTATTTTTATTGATATCATGTGGTTTTACTTGGGACATCATTGGCACTATGCAACTTGACATGCAGAAAACATAATGTTGGGTTATGTTGCTATTAATCCTAAATGTACTGAAAGCCTTGATTAGAAAATTTCATTCAAAATATCTTGAGTATTTATTTGGAATATTTTTATTAATAAATAAACGTGCTATCTCTTCCCCGAGTTACCTGTAGACCAATAAAAAATGTTAACTCATCAATAATGGAAATCTTTAATTTACACATCATATATTTTGAAAATATATTACCTTGTGTGTTTTCTGATATTCCAATTTTTTTTTCATCCAAATAAATATGAACCAAAATCCTTTTATCATTCTCTTTATTTATGTAGAGATTATGATCAAATCCTTCTCGTTGGAATCAAATATTTCTCAAGTATTGATCAATCCTAAAATACAAAGTTCTTGATGCTTGTTTCAGCCCATACACCAACTTCTTCAACTGACACACTTTTCTATAATATTCATCTATAAAAAATACATCCAATTTCTCTATGTACACTTCCTCCTCAAGGAAAAAATTAATAAATACCGATTTGACATCCATCTGGTACACCTTGAATCCTCTTTGTACCAACATTTCCAAGAAAAGTAAAATGGTTTCTAATCATTATAAATGTATCATAAATATCAATTCCATCAACTTGGGAATACCCCTCACACACCAGACATAATTTTTTTGGGTTACCTTATCATATTCATTAAGTTTTTTTATAGAATAACCACTTGGGTTCGATGAATTTTTTTCCTTATACCTTTAAAAAACTTTATAGGCTTGATTATTTTCAATTTTTTCTAGATATTTATGCATCTCTTTAACCCAATTGACATATTTGGAAGCCTCTTCAAAACTATTAGGCTCTATTTAAGATAAAAAATAGGGTTTTTATAGAGAATTCATCCTCCATGTTTTCATTGTAGTAGTTTGATCACCAACAATATTACTATCACTGATTTCATACTTACTTTTTACCCTATTTAAAACCATTTAACCCTCATTATCAGTGTATTCTTCTGAATTATATACATCCCCATGTTATCTCCCTTGTATTTTTTACTTCATCATCACTCACATTTAAAATTTTTTTATTATTTTTTTTGAAATCTATTCACTAGATGATGAAATTTTCTCATTTTCTATAACTGTTACATCTTATCTTTCATTGATTTTACCAAGTCTTTTATTGTAGCATTTATATGACTTGATTTTGGATGAATGAACATGAAAAATACATTCATTATCACAAGATTCAAACTTATGGTTATTCTATTTGTTGAGAATAAATCATTTACTTTCAAAAATTTGAATGTACTTTAGCATCTACTTATTTCTATACCACATCTCATAGGGCGGATTCTCTTTATTTGGATATAACAATACCTTTTAGGAGATATAAAATGATGTAAGCACTAATTCTTTCCAATATGAATTTGATGTATTTTTATCAAGGAGTATTGTCTGGGATATATTATTGATAATCTAGTTCCTCCACTCATTGAATTTGTTTTGTTAAGGAGTCTTTATCTTTGAAAATTAGTGTTGTATCCCATGCTTTTTGAGATACTCTTTTAGTTTATTATTAGTTAATTACTTACCATTATCAATTTAGAAATTACGAATTTTAAGACTGAGTGTATTCTCCACCAATATCTGATATCATGTAATAAAATTGAACACTTTAGACTTATGTGATATTACCATTAGTTAATCTATCCTACTGTAATCATTAATAAACAGGATGTAGTACCTCTTTACATCCATGGACTTGGGTGATACTGGTCTATATACATCAACACCCACCAACCAAATAATCTCATCAACTCCTTATCTTTTTTATTTTAAGTCACTTGAATGATCCTCCCTTCCTGACATGCATCACATGTGTGAGTATGATTCCATCCAAGTTTAGGGATATCATGAGCTCCTTCACTATTCACCAATTCTTTCAAGGACATTTAGTTCAAGTGGACAAGACTTTAATTCCAAAACTTGTTCTCTTCTTAATTGTATAGAACCCATTCATATTATTATCCATTAATGAGATAAATATTTGTTTTTATGCACTTAACTTATATCCCAATCAAACCATATATTCCTTGATGATGCAATCATTATTGTTAAAATTTACCTCATGCCCCGAGTCACATAGTTATCTTACACTTAGTAAATTGTGACTAAGGCCTTAAAACACCAAGATATCCCTATTTCTAAAGTATTTTCCTCAAATCTTGGATTTTTTGGATCCAATGATATTAAAACTTTCATCACTACCAAAACAAATGATAACTTCATTGTCATATTTGATTCCCATGACAAGATTTTAGTTTCCCATCAAAAGTGAAGTGAATCCACTGTCAAGGATCAATACTCGATCCCGATCTATTACTTTCAAGGAAATATCTATGATATTTACCTTATAAACTTATCCTTTCCTGATCCACATTTGTTTCTTTCCTTCCTTTAGTAGTGAATGTGATTGGTCTACATCTGGATCAATTAGACCATCCTTATCTTTCAAGGAAGCAAATTGATTAAGAGTTTTTATACCACTTGATAAGTTTTTTATATAATGTGATATCCTTCTCTTATTCTCCATTTACACACTATTTTGTACCCTTAATGATCATTTTATGGATTTGTTTCCATAACCTTCAAACAAAAATAGTATTCATTAAAAACATACTGAGCGTAAGAAATTATTCTCATCTGTTTTTGTTTCTCTTATGCCCTGAACTACCTTTTTTATATAGAATACATATATTGCATGATGTGAGATGAAAATTTTAATATTTTTTTTATTTTCATTGAATTTAACCTCATTAATAATTTAAAACCTAGGTAAATTAATGTTTTTTTGAATTAAATGCTTATAGCTTAAATATGGAATTTTAGTGATTTAATCTTCTTAGATTTAACTAAGGAAGCCATAATTTTATTAAAAATATAGAATTTAATTATTTTAAAATAATTTAATTTTGAATTTTGATGTTTAATTCAATTTGGAAATTTATTTGGACAAGTGATTTTTTCATGAAGAAATTAAATTTGTTTGTAAAGAGTGATTTCTAAAAGAATGAAAATATAAATGATAAATCTTATTGGAAATTAAATGTGATTTTTGAATCTAGAATTTAATTTTGAAATCATTATTTTTATTTATTTTGAATTAATTTCATTTGTAAATTTATAATTTATAATTTATTTCGAGTTTTATTATTTTTATTTCAAATCAGAAAAAATCTTGTACTCAAAAAACATGTGCGTGATATGTAGGTCAAAATTTGAAAAGGCTCGGAGTGACCGCACAACCATCTTCATGCAGTCGATTAATCAACCCAAAAAATGGATTTTTTTATTGAACACATGTTGAATTTTAACCCTTCTTACACAGTTGATGCACCACCACTACAAATATGGAAAGGGAAGAGAATAAAAACACCCTTCACCCATCAATTGTGGCACCTTTTCACTGCCTGGATGCAATGACCATGCCTGCTGTAATGACCCAACCCACCAGGGCTTTCCTAGATGGTGGATGACTAAGCCGTCATAACCCCTAGCCCACCTCAAATCTTCTTGGGAATGGTGAAAATAACTAAGAAGGAATAAATGAAATGAGAGGCCTTTTCCTAATATACCCATATGCACGCACCTATCCATATCCATGAAATGTGTAGAGTAATAATAATAAAACACAATAACATCTAGAGTAAACCATGTATGGAATACCTATAAGAAATAC
Organism: Viscum album; assembly: GCA_963277665.1. Lineage (NCBI taxonomy): Eukaryota > Viridiplantae > Streptophyta > Magnoliopsida > Santalales > Viscaceae > Viscum > Viscum album. The sequence continues at coordinate 79,326,968 of OY728153.1, forward strand.
ATCAGAGTACGATAGAATAAACCAAACTATAAAAGGGGTGAAACACACCCAACCGTAAATAAAGTTGCAACCTAACAACAAATGGAATAAAATAAAACTAAGAGAGATTGACTCTAAATATCCAAATTCGATCAATGTATCCAGTATTTGCATGAAAGTATAACTATACTCCACTGATGTTACTATAAAACTATCCATCATCTTCATAAGACACTACACGTGTGGGAAAATCCCATACAAGGGTGAGTATATATATACCCAGTAGGATTCCATGAAAACCACAAATAAAGAAATATAAATACACAACAATGGTTAATTCAACCTAATGAAGGAATGTTAATCATAAACTAAGACAAGAACCATAAATAGATAGATATGATCCAAAAGAATCCCAAATAATAGAGGAAAGGTATCTCCATCTCCACAACCTGGATAAGAATGATGAGTCAACCAACAACTCAAAGGGTTTACCTCTCATGACTATCATCATGCACAACATAAAAATAATCCTCATGGAGGGACCAATACTCATCATTGAACTAGGGGAACAATCTCCCAACCATGAATCCTATATATCCTCACTAGAATCTGAGTGGAGGAACCACACCTTACCACTATACTCCATAGTTGAGGGGGCATGGTCTCAAGTCAAGAATCTTGTGTGACCTCAAAAGATACAATGTAGAGAACCCACACCTTTCCATTGCACTCCATAGTTTAGGGGGAATAATCTCTAATATAGGACCCACATCTTAGTACAATAAGGGGTTTCCACTCAAAAGATAGAGGAAACTCACCCTGGAACATCAGGGGGTGAAACTCAGTAAACAGATAGATAGAGGACTCACCCTAGAACAGTAGGGGGATTCTACTCAGTAGATAGAGGACCTTCACCCAAGTGTGTTAGGGGGGTTCCACTCAAAGTAGGGAGGACCCTCACCCTAACATGATAAGGGGTTTCACTTAGTAAAAAGATAGATTTAGTACCCGTTCCCTGGAACAATAGGGGGATGCAACTCACCAGATAGAGGATCCACTCCCTAGTAAGCCAGGGGGTTCTGATCAAAGCATGGAGGACCTACACCCTAGCCCTATAGGGGGTTCCATTCAGTAGGTATCAATAGAGGACCTACGCCCTAGTACCATAGGGGGGTTCTACTCAGAGGGAAGAGGAACCATTACCTAGTATGTTAGGGGGTTCCACTTAGTAAGTATAAATATAGGACCCATGCCCTAGTATGATATGGGTATTCCACTCTATACATAGAGGAAATGAACCCTACTACATCAGGGGGTGCATATTTGTGAGTAGAGGACCCACTTTCTAATTCCATTGAGGGGTTCCACTTATACTAGTGAAAAGAGTATGGGGAACCCACACCCTGGTATTATAGGGGGGTTGCTAACCCCGACCTATCTCTCTTTGATGATCCTGGTTGATCATTGCCATCATAAAGCATTTAATAAAGAAGCTTCATGCTTAGAACATCACATGTCATATCTAGAAATCCACTATGAAGGATAACATCATGTTGAACATGGAAAAATTATTAGTATAGTCCAGTCACAAGCTAAAATCTAATTCCATACGAAGGATATACAAGAGGAATAATTACTGACAAAACTATACGACATGCACCAGGGGTCACACAACATGTTAACTCACCTAGCCTTCTATCTGCGTCCTTTCCAGCACATGGCATGGATGTCCATGTATCATTACATGACGTGTAAGGACACTACACAACAAGTCTCAACCACTTAGGGCCTACCCACATGCTCTAAGATATTCCCATATACTTTGGGCCATGCCTGTGTACCTAGCCATGTACCTGGCTATTCCCTTGTACCTCTAGGCATGCTTGTGTACTTCCGAAGTACATGAAGTTCCTCTCACATGGGGTCTTATCCATGTACAACTGGAACATAGATTATCCACCTAAGGAGGTTCACATGGTGTGTGATCCCAGACACACATGGTGTGTGATCCTGGACACACATGGTGTGTGATCCTAGACACACATGGTGTGTGATCCTAATATTTCCCAAAACCCTAGTGTCATAGCCAGGGGGCTGAACAACACATGTTCTTGGACTACACACTACATATTCAGGTTTTTTGCAGAAACCATGGTTCTTCACATGACTTCCCAAGCTACAAATTCTGCTGCCATTCACACCTAATTTTTCCTTAAATCTCATTAATGAGTGTAGATCCAGGGCCATTCTTGCCTGATCCATTTTTGGTGTCCAGATTCTAGAAATCTATACTCATGTGGGGCTCTCCCGTCACCACCTATCACTCCCATTGTTGCTTCAAATCCCATACCCATGGAGGTCTCACCCACAACCCACAAATTTTCTTGATCTAACTAAAAATTTCTAATCCATTCATCATTCATGAATCCACTATGAGTTTGGGGGTTTTATCGCACTCGAACCCACCCCCAAAATGTCAAACCAAAAACTCATGGGAAATGGTGAAGATCATGATGAACAGAGGGGGAAAATCACATAAAAAAGGTTTAAAAATATTTTCCAATCATTCTTATCCAATGATTACATAATTGGCATGTATTATCATGTGATATTAAAATAAAAAGGGGATTTCAATTAGATAAAAGAATATCAAATAAATTTTAGGGCTTAGGAGATGGATTGAAAATACCAAAAATTATAAAATATTAATGGTATATGCTTGATTAAACAATAAAAGGGAAGAAATCCACAAAAAACATGACCTAACTTGATTATGGATTGATATTTGGTGAATAACGTGTTTTCCAGTGATGGAGAATACCCACTGTGTTCGCTACCTCCCGATCAACCTTGATCTGATCACTATTTATCATCCGATGTCGACCCGCCAATGAAGAATGTCCTCATCCACCTCTTAGATCTAGAAAGGGTTATTTGGACAACCCTTGAAAAATTTCATAATGAAGTATTTATGGGGGGGGGGGGTTAGGTTAGGTTTATTAAATAAATAAATTAATAAAATTAATTGATTCACTTAATGTACCTTCTAATGGGTGCCTCAACTGAACGTCTAGCACTGATGAGACTTAGGTCATACCTAGGGTAAAACCTAAATTCTAGAATCAACCGTGGTCTTAGATTCATAATACAAGGATATTCTTAAAATATATTTTATTATTTCTAAAAATCTACAAGCACGTGATATTAATATATTTACTATTTTTATAATATAAATCCTAGGCTCATCGGGGCACATAATCTCATACCATTTCAGCGCATGACTCTAAATATATTATTATAAATATAAAAAAGTATTACATGAAAAAAATTGATTCACCACACTCTCCCCACCTTAAATTATTTTCATCCTGAAAAGAGAAAAACTACTCCCAAGTGAGAATACTGAGCTCTCAACTTGATTTCCTATTCCAGTGAGCTCTCCAAAGGGATCTTGTGATCTCAACAAACATGTACCCAAGGGAATCAATTAACACAAAGGTATTATCTGGATAGTTCTCAAACTTCACTCAGTACCTTGAAAAGAAAACTCCAATATCAACATCAAACTCATCCTGGTCGACATCGTGAAATGATTCACACACATTTGTCCTCAGATGTGGCATGTGGATAACTCTAAGCATCCATTCTAACTATATTCAATGGGTCAAGTGGTATGCCCCCTTGCTAACCCAATGTAGTAACTAGAAAAAGGTCCTATGATCCTTAAATATATCCTACCATCCTGGCCAAATCCCCACGATCCTCAACAAAGTGAGATCTCCCCAAACACACGATATCTTTTTTGAACTCCAAAGGCCACCATAATCAGTCTTATAGGGACTCCCGACATCTTTGAGTAGTCCTAATACTCCTCTAGACAAACTAAACCTTTTACAACCATTTATTTGACCAACTCTAAGCCCAAAAGTACTGTCTCCCATCGAATTCGACAAGTATAGAAGTGACCTTCTAGGTATCTTGTATGTGTCCAAAAAAGAGGCTACACAGATGGTGGAGTGGTAAATTTTACGATATAAAAACTCCACTGATGATATGTGATCCTACTAGCTATGACTCAAAAATAACATGAAAACCCAAAGAATGTTTACTAGAGCATAAATTCTGCACTTAAACTAGAAATATGTCTAGGGTAAAAACACTATGCTCAAGTGAAATAGAGTCCCAAAGGCCTCCTGCATCCTCTCTATAATCATGATGTAAAGTGTTAATCATGGTCAAAAACAATTTTTGAGGTAATTACATGGAGATATACCACCTCATGCATATATAGGCATCCTGAAATCTCCACTAAGGCCTGCTCTCAGATTGTTAGGAAGTGGGTAAACTTGGAAAGAAATTCCATGATCACTCAAATAGTGTCATGACCTCTCATTGGTCATGGAATCCCCTATCATGAAAACCATACAGACACTATCCCATTTCCACTTCTATCCGGGCACCTTGGTCTCGACCAAGGTAGGTTAGACCTCAAGACATAAACTCAGTAACAATCTATAACATCCTTGGCCACCAACCCAATGCCAAAGGATATTGGTAAAACCACACCTCTTCTAGGTATACTACTAAGGGAAAGTAAACTCCTCAACATCTTCTCTCGTGGTATGATTGGTTTCACCATCCATCCTCAAATAAGGATGATGTGATCCCCACATTTATAAATTCTATTAGGATCATGACCAATGGATATTTGGTCATACAAGATCTTGTAATTAGTATCACCAAGATGAGCCTGCCCAATACACTATATAAGAGGCGGGGTAACAACATTTGATTAGAGATATACTACACCATCCTTATCCTAAATGGTCAACTGTAAGAGGTCAACTACTCCATCACCTCACTCAAAAAAAATGGATGATTTTTTTTTCAGTGAGTATATTCTACCATGACCACAACCTAGGGTGGTCTCAAGATAGAACTGCCTCAACCTTTTTGATGGGTTCACTACCACTCCCATGTATGATAAATCATATCATAAGAAGTAGAACTCTAAAATCCATGACTGTATCCATGAGAGATCCCTATAAAGATGGTACACTTAGAGCACGTCGTGAGGGTGTCATTGCAGAGGACTGACAAAAACCAATCCAAGAAGGGATGATGATCTATTTCATGAGTCTCATGAACTATACTGGTGTATTATTCATTTTAAAGGGTTACAAATAAATCAAAGAAACTATATACACTACTAGAAATGTGACCTTTCCCAACACTTCTATACCCCCTTTCCCAACGGTTTGGCCAAACTGTTGGGAAATCCCACTTTGTGGCCACTTTTCCCAATGGTTTGCCAAAACCGTTGGGAAAGGGTAGGATTTCCCAATAGTTTGGCCAAACCGTTGGGAAAGGTCTAATTTGTGGCCACTTTTTCCAACGGTTTGGCCAAACCGTTGGGAAAGGTCCAATTTGTGGCCACTTTTCCCAACGGTTTGGTCAAATCGTTGGGAAAGGTGTCAAAACCGTTGGTATAGGTCTATACCAACAGTTTTGACAACTGTTGGTATAGGTCCTTTGATTTTTTATCAGATCCTCTTAACCAGAACATTCTATAAATCAAAATTTAAAATAATTATGATAATACATATATATATTTATGAAATTATGTTCACAAAAGTCATGTTAGGTTAGTTGTTAGGTCGTTCAATGATAAACTGGAGGTCCTGGGATCAAATCCCAGTGAATATTTTTTTTGGAAATACATATACCAACGGTTTAATGGAACCGTTGGTATAGATTTTCATATTACTTATACCAACAGTTTTCAAAACCGTTGGTATAGGTCTATACCAACGGTTTTTCAAAAACCATTGGTATAGACCTATCCCAACGGCTTACTTGCCTACGGTTCTCCAAACTGTTGGTATAGGATATACCAACAGTTTGGAGGCCTATACCAACGGTTCCAAACCGTTGGTATAGGTTAGTTTTCCAGTAGTGATAAGCTCTATGAATCCATGCTTGGTATATCCACCTCTCAAAACTAGGGCTAGTGATGACCCATCCTGAGGTCGAACTTTGAGATCTACTTTGCCTCCATCCACCAAGAAAAGAGGTCATCAATTATTAGGGGTAGATACTCCTCCCATATAGTCACTTGGCTCGGGTGACGTCAATACACACCTGATGTCAAGTTCTCATCTGTCTCTTAGGTGAAAAAAACATGGCTTATTAGGAAAACACACTGGGTATTATGAAACCCCATCTTTGTAGACTCCTACAACTATACCTCTATCTATAATAGTTACATAGGGTCATATTATATGGTAGAATTTATATCAAGTTATCTCTGGTGAAATTCCATGCATAAAAAAACTCTCGATGGGGAGGTAAGCCTGGAACATCCTCAAGATGGACGCCCATATACCCCTCCACCATTAGAGGAAACTAAAAGATCATAGGATCCAATGCTCCAAGGTTATATTATCCAATAGATTAGGGGTCAACTATATCCTCCCACACATGAGCTTATCTTTGTCTACATGGGATCACTTCATAACAAAGGAGGAAAAATCCATCCCACAATCTGGGAACACAACAACCCTCACTAGAAATATTCATCTAAGCATGGATGGTAGGAAACCAATCCATACCGAGGGGAATATCATAGAGTCTATCCACCACTATATAGGGATTCTATGCAAGGATATATATATATATATATATCTCCTATAGAGTTGGGTATCACTGTTGTTAAGATTGTATGATCATCGATCCTCTCTGATGAAGCCTCAAAGAATAGAGGCCAACAAATTTTTTTCCACTGCTATCACTAGGCCTTGAATAGGGGATACACTTAGGGAAATGTGTCTCATGAATCTATGCTAAAACTACAAATAGGGAAGTAAGGAAACATGTCATACCTCAAACCATACTCAAGACTCCATAAAAAAAATCATATTCTTCCTAAATCTCATCCTTTCCATTATCTTCATATTCCCTACAACTAGGACCTACTTCAATGCCTCGACAAACCAACCTTCCCCATACACACAAGTCATAGGAACTCACCCACTAAACCTCAACACTATCAGCTTTGGGATGATATTAAATGACCCACATAGTTTTGGAAAATTTCATAATAACAAATCCCAATGGGGGAAGCATCCCTCTTCCTATCATATCTGAATCCACTCTAAATATCACCAACATAGGGATCCACTGAAACCCCATGTCACCTTAGAGAAGTCTCACTATTAGGATCACCAATGAGAGGGGTCCTATATGAGTGGGTCATTCGCATTGTAGGATCATGCAATTACTCTACCACTCAGAAGGGGGTATGGAACACCAATAATCATAGGATATCTCTATCTCTAAATCCCATGATACACACCTAGTACTGGTGTGAAATCCATAGGTACCTATGGAGCTAAAATTACTCATGAAGAAGACTAGTTTCTAGCACAACCATTGGATTAGTTGGGGTCTAACCAAGCTGGAAAACATGGAACACTATCTCAATACAATCATCCCATGCCTTAGGGTCTGTACCATTATGAAACCTTAGTTTTCTTGGTCACTAGAAATCATATAACAAGATAATCCTACACGTACCATCATCCAATACTGTTGGATCTATAAAAAAATCAACATGTAGATGATCATTTGCACAAACCACTGGAGGTGGGTCCATGTTCTACTAAACATGTGGTAGCACTTCTCAGTGCCCTATTTGAGGTAACACTTCATGAAAGGGTCCTTGAAATATGACCTCATTATGAATCTAGTTATCAGCATGACACTGTCTCAAAATCCTAGCTGGATGTCATTACTGAGACATATAGAAAGTTACAAAGACGTTCCATGGTCAAATAGCATATCTAGGGATTTGACTCAAGAAGGATAGTCAAAGGAATCAATACTATATGATACATGAACCATGTTTTCCCTGAAAACAATGTCTTGGTATGTCTAGTCAAAAAGTAGGTAGTCAGAGTCCTAGTATATAGATACATCGGTTTCCGCACCAAAACTGGGTTCCTTGATCTAAGATCCACACGTAAAACACTTTGACACTATTTCCCTAAATCCTAACAAATCCTCATAAGAGGAAAAATCCAAACACTTTCCCAAGAAATGAACTACTTTGATACCACTCTGTAATGACCTAACCCACTGGGGCCTGCCTGGCCGATGGAAGGCCGAGGCATCCCAACCCCAAGCCCACCTTCAATAGGATAGGAGTTGAAGACAAGCACCGATAAGTCATGAGTGAATGGGAGGCCTTTTCCTAATATACTTGTATGCATTCACCCAACCATCTCTATGATTTTTTTAGCAGAATAATAATAAAAGATTACAATATATTGATTAAACCATGAATGTAATACCTCTAGGAAATACATCAGAGTACGAAATAATAAACCAAATTGTAAAAGGGGAAAAGAAATTCCCAACTAGAAATCAAGTATCAGCCTAACAACAACTAGAATAAAAGAAAAACCAAGAGAGAACAAATCCTAATCTCCAATTCTGACAACCATATGCGTTTTATACACCCCAAGTATCACTATTCCTCCCCAATGTCATTGCCGAACTATCCGTTATCTACATAAGACATGACATGTGTGGGGAAATCCCATGCATGGGTGAGTATATACATAACCAGTAGGATTATCTAAAAGCCACAAAGGGAGAAATAAAAAGATATAATAATGTCCAACTCAACCTAAGGAAGGCATGTAAATTAAAAACTAAGAGAAGAACCATGAAAATCCATATGTACTCAATAAGAATCCTAAATAAGAGAGAAAGGGGATCCCCATCTCCACAGCCCATCTAAAACAATGAGTATGCTACCATCTCTAATGGTAAACCTCCAATGTCTAGCATCATGCACAACTAAAAAGTCTCCATGTGGAGGGACCACTCTTTATCACTTAACACCATAATCAAAAGGGAAAAATATCCCAACCATGCATCCTACGTATCATTACCAAAATTTGAGTGTAGGAATTACACCTCACCAATGTTCTCTATTACCGATGGGGAATGATCTCCAGTCATGTATCTTTTGTGACCTCACAAGATTCAATTAAGAGGACCTACACATCGCCACTATTCTCTAAAACAGAGGGGGAACAATCTATAATAGAAGGTCCACTCTATATTATGATAATGGGGTGACACTCAAAACATAGAGGACCCACACCCTAGTATGATAGGGGGTTCCACATGGTAGGTATCTATAGAGGACCCATGACTTAGTACCATAGGGGGGTTATACTCAAAGTTAAGATGCCTCATACCCTAGTATGCCAGGGATGCCACTTGGTAAGTATAAATAGAGGACCTATTCCCCAATATAATAAGAGGATGACACTTTATACTTGGAAGAACCACACCCTAGTACATCAGGGGGTTCCACTCAGTGGGTAGAGGACCTGTTCCCTAATTCCATAGGGGGGTGACACTCTAACTAGTGCAAGGAGTATGGGGGACCCGCACCCTGATACGACAGAGGGGTTTCAAACCCAAAACTCTTTCTCTGATGATACTACCCAATCACTATCATCATTAATAATCACTTAAAGAAGTTTCATGCTCGAACCATCATGCCTCATATCTCAAAATCCACTTTGAAGTCTACCACCACGTTTTACATGAAAAACTGCTCAGGATAAGCTACTTGCAGGAAAAAATCCAAATCCAGACAAAGAAGATACGAGAGAAAGAAGTTACTAAGAAAACTACATGGCATTCACCAAGGGTCACACGTTGTGTGACCTCACCTAACCTTTTATCCATGTCCTTACCAGTACACAACGTGGAAGGCCATGTAGTAGCACTTGGTGTGTAAGGCTACTACATGTGGTGTCTCGACCACCCGGGGTCTTCCTGTGTGATCTAATCCATGTCTATGTACTTTGGACCATGCCCTTGTACATGTTCAAGCTTGCAAATCAGGCCATGCCCTTATACCGCTGGGTGTTTCCATGTACTCCTGAAGTACCTGACATGTCCTCCCAAATGGAGTCCTATCCATGTATAGATGGAATGTGGCTTAGCCACCTGGGTAGGGTCACATGGTGTGTGGGTCCATCCATACATGGTGTTCGATCCTTATCTTCCTTGAAACCCTAACACCACATTTAGGAGGGTCTACACGACATGTGTTCCTAGACTACACACCATGTAGTTGGGTTTCTCGTAGAAACCATAGTTTTTCACACAGCTTCCCAAGCCTCCAATACCACTATAATTTTCACTCAATTATACCTTGAATCTTACTGAGGAATGTGGATCCAAGGTCATTCATGCCCAATCCATTTTTGGTTACCGAATTCCATCCACCTATACACCCGTGGACCTCTCTTGTCGCTAACTCTCACTCCCATTGCTACTCTGGATCCTAGATCCAGAAAGGTCTCACCCAAAACCCACAACTAATACTGATCCATATGAAGGTCACCAATATACTCATCGTTCACGAATCCTCCAGGAGTTTGGGGGGGGGGGGTTCAATTTCACCTGAACCCACCTCGACAATTTCAAACCACAACCCCGTGGGCCAACAATGAAGAACATAATGAATAAAGGGGGAAAATCACATAAACAAGGTGAACAATCATTGGATAAGTGTTATTGGACAATGATTACATAATCAAGATGTCTAAGGGTGATATTAAAAGCAATAAGGGATTTCAATCAGATAAAATAATATTAAATAAATTGCGGGGCTCACGATATGGTTGGAAAATGAAAAAAATAAAATAATATTAAAGATCCATAATTGATTAAATGATATATGTAACATCCCAAAAATTTTAAGTAATAAGTTATAATTTAAATAAATAACCTTATAAAACATATTTTATAACAATTATGTGACTTCATTTAATCAAAATAAAATTTGTTTACTTTGATTCATATTATTTCTCAAAACATCTATATTTTCATAAAAGTATAATTATTTTATATTATTTTACTATTTCATATTATTTCTCAAAATTTCATTTTTTTAACATGTGGTGAAATAGTAAAATAATATAAAATAATTATACTTTTATGAAAATATAGTTTTTATGAAATGATATTTTCTAATACATTGTTTTAATAAATAAAAATAATTAATGGTGATATTAAAGTAATATTTTATTATAAAGTTTTGAATTAAAATAAATTATATTTGTAAAAAATAAATAAAGCTAAAAATAATAAGACTAATAATAATAAGTAATATATTATTATTATAATTTTGAATTATAAATTTTGATATAAGTATTAATAAAATATTTTTTTTTGATTTTAAAAAATATGATATATATATATTTATATGAAATTATAATTAGTTTCTAATTATAAAGTATGATTAAGTTTTTTTTATAAAATTATCATTATTTTGTTTTATAATTTTAAAAAATAGATTTCACTTATATATAAAAAAATGAAATAAACTTTTTTTTGGTTTAAGGAAATCAGAATAGGGGAGGCGTAATAGGGCTTCACAGGTTGACTGTGGGGGTAAGAGGGAGAGCCAAGGTCATAATGGAGGGTGTCGATCATAGTCACAATGGTCGAAGTTGAGTAGGAATTAGGATACGGTCGCCGATCTGGATTTTTCCGGGATGGATTCCTCGACCACAGTGAGGAAGGAGATCGATGCTGACATTTGTGGAATCATGCATCCCCGAAGGGGTTGTTCGAGGTTAGGGTTCTACTAAAATGAGGTGTGAGCCTGTTCTTCGTCTCTAACCTAGTTCGAGGTAGGTGTTATCCTTTTTAGGTTTGAATCTCTTCTGTTTAGCACAGGTAGGTTCATTTTCTTTTTCGATCTAATCACCTGTTTTTTGTTGCGTTTATTTTCTTCATCCTTCTTGATTTATGAGCAACAACTATTTTGTTTTGGACCGTACATGTCTACTTCTTCTATGGATATGTTATCAATTTTCTTCAATTGAAATGTTTGATTATGGTTTGATTTTTGTTTACTATGTTGCTTTAAGATTATGAATAGAACTTTTTTGTTGGTCCATAGGGGACTATTGGTCCTCCTCTCTAGTATTAATAGTTTTAATAATCCAAAATCATGTCAATTAACAAATCATGTAAATTCATATTAATCATATCAATTCATATTAATCATGTCTAAACATTTAAATCATAATTATTTAATTTTCAATATGTTAAATTATGTCTATCTATGATCTCACATAGATTTGGTACATTCTGTTTACGTTTATATTGTAAGATAGTCCAGAAAAAAATATCCCAAGTATAACAGACTAACACTAACAGAAGTGATAAATTAACGATGCATATGACTTACCAATGCATATGACTTATCATTGTAGACGACTTACCGATGCAAATGACTTACTAATGCAGAAGACTTACCAATGCATATGAATTACCAATGCATATGACCTACCATCAGTACAAGTGACCTACCGATGCATGGTGATACCGATGCAAGGAATCACCGATAGTTAAAAAGATTCAACGATGTAATGAATCACCGATGTATGAAAAGACTGACAGAATGAAATACCAATGGGTTAAGTCACAGAAAGAAGAAGATACTGACAGACAAGACATCGAATGATGTCTCACCGACAAGACGGCTCACTGATAGACCGACTCACCGACAGAGGAGTCACCGATAGACTGTTTAAATTTGAATTTACTAAAATTATTTATAATGGTAATATTTTAGTCATTTAATGATTATTACATATTTAATAATCTTTTGTAATACTTTTAGCAGATAGTACAAAGTATGATGAACCTATGCACATGAAAAGATCATGCTCTCTGTCGGCCCTCAAGAATAAAAAGAATTTTGAAAAGGGATGTAATAAGTAGTGCGGCAGGCCCATGTGTGAGACACACATAAGAACATTCAAAACTCTGATGAACACACTATGAACTCAAGCAAAAAATAAGAACACATAGGGAAATCTCAATTAAGCTGTACATCGAATTGACTAACTACTTCATCATATCAAAGAAGGGTAAGAATATACCTATAGAATGATACTTCCACTTAGAAGCCAGAATACGAAACTCTGTTTTAGTGTTAACTTCCATAAGAGGACTCAAACCTCATCTCATCTACATCTAAAGAGTCTAGAGCTATATCTCATGACACATAGATCATTCTAAATACTTCCTCATATTTATTTTCTCTTTTGTGTGCATTTTTACATACTTTTGAGTAGTGTGTGTATCTATCTGAAAAATCACACACTGTCTCATATATTATACTGAAGGATACAAGATATCCTTCCACTCATATGTTCTTACACCTTTTACTCCCATGGATAAGTGTGGAAGATATCCTTGTGTGACCGGGTAGTTTTTACCCATGAAGAACTGTGGTAGAGGTCTTGTGACCTGGACAACCTTTGTGTTTTTGTGAACCCTGATCTAGGGTGTGGATCAAATTGTTTATTAATTTAAACTTCTTGGTAGCAGGTGATCACTAAGTGGAGAGTATTAGGTCTCTGCTTGATACTGAACCTATTGTTTCATTTCTGATGTGATTTTACTTTTACTTTTACTCTGTTTTATCAAATATTTCATAAAACTAAATTGAACTCTGATAGTTAGTCTTAGAAAGTGTTTATGATAGTATTGACTTATTATGTTAGTTTCAAAAGTTATATTAATTATAAAATTGATATAACTGAGAACCAATCACTATTTTGATAAATTAATCAAACAGTCAAGCTCTTATAAATTCACTACTGACTAACTGGTCAATTGAATTTTAAATTTGGGGGAAATTCAAATAATACCCTTTAATAGAAATTTTTATAGATACTCAATTCACCCCCTCTTGTGTACACAACTCCGACCAAATTTTTTTAATATGAATCATTATTTTCTTTATGAAAAAATCAAAAATATTGTTTTAGAGTTTTTAATTTGTTGTTTCGTCTATGTTTTGGACTGGTGTTCTGTTGTTTTTCTGATCAAGTTAATGTCTCAATTAATTTATTAAAATCGGTATACCCAGCTTGTACATCAAGCTCTTTTGTGTACCTATTTTGAAATTTCGGGTATGTGGGTTTAGCCATGCATCCTTATCATTGCAAAGTAGTGGTTTGGTTATAAAATCCTTCCATTTGTGTGCTATAATTTACAAACCAATATGTCTGTTATTGTGTGCGCACAAGTAGCTGAAGGGGAAATTCTGTTGTATTTTTCTTCTACAATACAAGAAAGGGTGATATTTTGATAATATATATTTTTTCTTTATTTTGAAATTCATTTTATTAGGGTTTAATTTATTTTCTAGTTGAGTTGGATTTACAAATTACAAGTATATATTCTCTATTTCGTAATGGATTTCATTATGTTTTTTAATATTCTGCAGGAGATATATTTATTATCATAAAAACCATGCTTAAATTTGTTTTGTCGTAATATAAAATTTTTTATTTTCAAACTATTATCAGAAATTTTATTTCTAAAAGCATGTTATTAAATTTATTTTCAGTTTTTGATTTTTTAATTCTTATTAAATTTTCTAAGGGGAAAATTTTCATTCAAATTTCCAAGCTATATATATATATATATGTTTATATACCCATTATTTTGAATCATGATTTGTGTAGATATATGTGGAATTTCAAGATGTGATTCTCAAATATATATATATATATAATTTTTATTTTCAGAACAAGGGTTATTTATTTATATGCAAGAGTGTTTATATTTTGTGTAATTTAAAGTTGTTTTTGGTATAATAGGTTGTTTCATTAAAACTCTAATTACTTTCAAGGATTAGTAAATTTAAGTATGATTCAAAAACCATTATTCCACTTATATATATGTATATAACAAAGTTTATGTTTTAATTTTATTTCATATTAATTTTTCCAATGGATATTCTCATTCATCGATGTTTTTCTCAAACATGAATTTATTTTGTGATGATGAGTATTATAAATTCCTTGGCATATATATATATAAGGATAAAATGGTTACTATTATGTTTATGATTTTATCACTATGTTTCTAAAAAAATGCGCATGGCATGTCATCACGTTATAATAAAATTAAGGATTCCACATATTCATACAATCATGGCCATGCGTTATGCATAACATCAACATCCGTTGCATTTATAATAAATCCATGGTTTCAATTTAAATTTTAAGGTTTAAATATTAAATTAATAAGTGCATGGATTTCATTTAAAGTGTTTTATTTTAAATGTTTCTTTTATAATTTTATGTGTGGAATATAATTAATTATTATGATTCTTTCAATAAGATCAATTATTTATAAGAATATAAATGAATTACATGAAAGAAAGTTTAAATGCATATACAGTACATGCAAAGGCTTATGCATGAGTTTTGGTTGTAACTAAACTCATAAGTGATATGAAATGAAAGTTCATATATTTATTTATGTATATAATTATATATAAAAATAAGCGTGAATGTTTATTTTAATGCACTAACATGTTTTCAAAATAAAAAACTCCAGTGAAATTGTATATATAAGTAAAGCAAGCTTAAAATGTTTTTAAAAAATATGGCACTTAAACGTTGTAAATATGAAAGGGAATTGGAGAGTGA
Organism: Viscum album; assembly: GCA_963277665.1. NCBI lineage: Eukaryota > Viridiplantae > Streptophyta > Magnoliopsida > Santalales > Viscaceae > Viscum > Viscum album. The sequence goes on from OY728153.1 coordinate 79,342,501, forward strand.
ACCCATCCTTCTCTAAGTGGGTTTTCCCAAGACAACCTTCAATGTTTCAATTGGCCTCATAATAGTGTTTTTAGAAGCTTGCATATTGTTTTCAAAAAAACATTAGAATATGTTTAAACTAGTTTTGAATGTAAGTATTTTCTAAAGTGTTATATTATTTTTAAAGTGTATGTCATTTAAAATAATGTTCTAAAAAGGATATTCCCAAAGGTATTTTCAAAATAATATTTTTAAAATTATTTATCAAATATTTTAAAACCCATTGCTGGGTGTATTTAATGATCACCCCTTGTTTTAAACTTTTTTTCACAAGTCCAGTAGAGTTTTCCAAAGGCATTCAATTCACTTACAGAGTTAGCATATGCAATGTCATTTTGTTCTTTTTATTTTATTCTTGCACAACTTTGATAAAAGTGTAAGGTTTGTCTAATCTATAGAACCTAGACTGGTGAAAGGTTCTCATTTGTGTAATATGTTGTGTAATTTTTCAGTTTCTTTTTAAAAAAAAAATTACACAACAAGTTTTAGTACCGAATCCAGAAGCACAGACTCTGGGTGTTATAATATAAGGGAGTAAATCCACAAATAACATGCCCTAACTTGAGTATGGATCAATAATTGGTGATGAACTCATTTTGTAGTGATAGATAACACTTGATGCATTTGTTTCCTCTTGATCCACCTTGATCTGATCTCCGTTCATCATCTCATGTCAATTCACCAATTAATAACTCCCTCATCCTCCTCTCAGATCTAGAAAGGGTTATGTGGCTAACCCTTGAAAATATTCACAATGATGTATTTATAGAGGTATGGTTAGGTTAGGTTTATTAAATTAATTAATTAATTAAATTAATTAATTTACTTAATGAACCTACCAATGAGCGCCTTAGCTGAACATCCGACACCTACTAACCTTAGGTCATTCATAGGGTAAACCCCATGTTTCAGATTTAACTATGGTATCATATTTATGATCTGAGGCTCCAATCAAGATATATTACATTATTTATAAAAAATAATGTGTGCATGATATTAATATGTTTAATATTTTTATAAAATCAATATAGACTCATTAGGCCTCAAAATCTCATGCTGTCTCAATGCCTAACTTTGAAAATATTCATAGAAATATTTGATAGACTTACATGAGAAAAATGAGTTACTATAATTGCCTTGTGGGAATCGACCACATCTGCCCCTCTTTATGGTTGATCATCCTAAGCGATCATATAGATTCCTACGTGGTCGAACACACTCTCAATCGACACCCAAAAAATCTGGGAATCCCTAGCCCCTATAAGGAATCCTATACTTGACTAGTTGAAGAATCACACCAAGAAAAATACATTGATTACTGAACTCTATTGAAGGATCTTAACCAGTTTTGAGGTCAAATGAAAGCCATGTTATGAAATTTGAATGAAGATAGGGAGGATTCCATGATTCCTATTTAAAATCCAACCTATAAGGATTACCTGGACATGTGAAGAAGGTGACACATGCTCACCAATGAAGAAAAGCCATGCCACCAGTTGAATATCAAGTTGAATCCCAACAAACTCGATCTGAGAATACCAATTGGATGGAGACCTTGATACTAACACTGATTAAATCTTAACCAAGATTAAAAAATACGAGCCATTCTAAATGAAAGGATAAAACAAGGTGCACCGAATCTTGAATCTAATTATAGATAAATATAAACTAGTGAATGTCAAGCTCCATCGATGTTGGATCTCTGAATAACCCAAGCTTGAAGATGAAACTAAATATGCACTATTACATTTGATACCATCTAACTGAAGTTGATCCCAAGCTCAAGTGAATTTATATATAGGTCAAAGATCAAGTTTTAAAATAGGGAGGATGTCACACCACCTATTGAAAATAAAATATTGAAGAATTGTGTTAGACACTAATTTGAATTACCTATGTTGGTTTCAGGAATGGAGAGACCATGGTTCACTCTAATTTCCCTGGTTGAAAGAACTTGGATCCGTACATACAATATTATTGGTAAAATTACTTAGTGAATCATAGAGCTTTTATTTGTCCAGCAACACCACCATACTACAACTAGTGCAGTCTAGTTTAAAGTTATGACCTTGACTCAAGTAAAGAAACTTAATTAAATTACTGATCCAGGTCGGTTGTGAATCCATGGGAGTTCTAAGATACCAAATTGAACATTGATGTACTTGGAGAAACCTGAATAGATCCAAATCTATCCAAATTGGATCATTCCATAATAAACTGATTGATTACTAAATTTTATTTGATTTAGACTGATTATTGTTTTCATTTTGTAAGACCATGTTTGAAAATAGAAATGCATAAAAATCCTGACCATGATCCTCATGATGTCAAATCCAAGCTACCCCCTCACTATCTAAAGACCCACCCAAGACCCAGTGCGGGTCTATATCGGCTATATCCAAATGAAAATTAGTCCCAACATTTGGAAGGCCAAATTCAAACATCAGGCCTAAAGACTGCTTTCAAGAACTCAATATCAAAGACACAACATTTACAATTCCTCACATGAGCCTAAAGATCATGAATTTTCATCAGAGTTATGAAATACATTAGTAATTTTCTCTGATTTTTCTCAAACCTATATGGGAACAATCATGGGAGGAATTTCCTAGATGAAAAATGATTCTAACTGAATTAATCATGACCCTTAGCCATAAAATATGGAACAAATACGAGTAAAGAGGAGTAAAATGGATCTCACTACATCAATTTTTCATGAGATAAAGAATTTCCAACACTTATAAATATCATCATCACCCCATTTTGAAAAATATTCCATGCCTTCCAATTGAAACTTAGGTTTATCTATACTCCTTTATATATTTTAATTCCAATTCCACTATGTTATCTATTAATCATGTTGTGGTATCTTTGAACTTAATTTATTTGTGTTTTCTATCACCCATGATGTACCCAGTGATCTCAAGCTCCATAATTATGAAGAATTAATCCATTGAGAGTGGTATGAGTGGAATCATAGTGGAATTCTTGAATTTATGAATTGATTTATCTATCTATATACTCTTTGATTCTAGTGTGATAGTGGAGGTGGTGTGTGGATTTGGAGATATTCACTCTATAATCTATCAACACTATTTCATTCCTTCAACTCATTGTTCACCAAAGTTTCCCTCCATTTTGACCACATTTTATACTAGTGGAGTTGTATGATTCAAAAGAAAGAATGGTATGTGATTATACCCAGTGTGTAAGTAAGTTCATTCACTCGATTGAGGAATGTTCTTAATAATTCACTGAGGATAACACATGGAATTACTGGTCTGCTTAAGGATCCCTCAAGAATATTATTTGTCTCATACTAAAGAAAAATAACGGAGGGTGGGTGGGTGAGTGATGTTGAACCTATTCCTTAAATTAAGTGATTTAGAACAAAAGTAAATAATGATAGATCCCATTGTAATTAATCTTTAGTAACATCTTCATTTCTTATATTCATTCTATGTACATATGCATTTTTAATTTTGTTCCATATTATCATTTATCAACACACCAACCTCAATTTTTCTTGATTTCAAAATTAAGAAAAAAGTATAAGTGCTAAGATAAATGAGACTTTAATTTCCCACCCCTTGATAGATGACCTTGGTCATCCACTAAGCTGTATTCTAAGTAATAAAAAAAAATTATATTTGACCACAGTTTATGAAAACCACACAATTTTTGTGTATTCCCCATATTTACACAATAATAACACTAGATTCATAATGTATTATTTTGTATCTTAACTAATACACTTGTGGTCTTTTGGGTATTTTGTGAATCACCAAAATCAACTTTTTTCCTAGGTGTAAGTTCTTGTAGTTTCACATCAACAACCACAATTTTTTGTTTGTGACTAATAACCTAAAGAAATTTTCCATTCTCTTTGAACAGATTCACTTATGGGAATCTGTATACATTTTTCATTGACCCCCTTGATCATTCTTACCTTTTTCTACATCCCATTCACCATAATTTCCTAATGTTATGCTGGGTGTTAGAAGTCATTCTTGATCATTGAGATTTTTTCACATATAAAAGATTTATCTTTTGAGATCCTTGATTCTTTTGACACAATATTTAATAGAATCATATATACCATAAATTATCCCAATATTATTTTTGACTTTAATCTCAATCTCAATTTCCTTCTCTGAGTTTCCATACATTCCAGATTTAATAAATTTAATATTATCCTTCCACTTATATTTTTATTATTATATATATATATATATATATAGTTTGGAATCATGCACCACTCTATGTTTTTCATCATTTTATCCCTCCAAACATTAATTTCTTCAAGATACACTTATATTTTAGACTTGAATTCTACTCTTCCCTTAACATGAGAACCTTATTTATCACTATAATCCACTTGTGGTCTATTTATGACAGCCATAATAACTTAATCACTAAGGTATTTTCAATAATATACTTATTTTATTTCCATTTATTCCAAGTTTACATCCTCTTATGAAAGAAATTCCTTCCTTTTGAAGGATCTATGCTGTGGTATCCTCTTTCTCAACCTTAACTAGTTTCTTCATGGGTTATTATTCTTTATCATCATCCCAAAATTGATTTGGTCATATTTTAGTAAGATACCAAAACTTTTCCACATTGAAAGAAAGAAAATGGAATCTTTACTTTGAATCTTCCTTTTCACATTTTAGAATTTTAGGAAATGAATGACATCAATCCATGAAATTCCCTATCCCCAGGATTTTATTCCACTATGAGTTTATATATTTCCTTGAACACCACCTCATAATAATTATCCTTTACCAAGTAATATTTTTCATTATTCCTTATACCATATGAAATGAGTGTGTTATGAATACTATCTAAAATCAGCTCCCATTTATCTTTTTTTCTAGCATTGAGTGTTTTTCATCGAAACATAGTGGTAATCTTCTTAGGATTATCTTTATGATTTTGATATCATTGATATATTATCTGAGTTCATAGATACCCTCCATGATTATGTTCAACTGATCAAATAATGCATTTAAAAAATCATTTGGGTGCATTCTAAAACCATTGTATTTGTTCCATAATACCATCAAATTTTCTTCATTTACCTTGGTGACACCTTTATAAATTTTGGGAAGTTTTTTCCATATAGAATGTGAGTATTTATAAGATATTACCTTAATATATATACCACTTGATAATTATACTCCAAATATTTTGATCTATTTGGATCAACATAAATATCCCTTTGTTATTTTTGATAAAGTTACACTTTCCATGGTGGCTAAAATCATATGAATGACATCCATGTAGGCATCCATTCACCAAAAGAAAAAATTATGTTACTTTTGATTTTTCCATAACTAGAAATTGTTTCCATTGAAAATTGGAATTCCATTATGTCTTATGACCACTTCCATTACTCTAGAGTGATAAAAAATTCACCAAGAACCTTTAGATTTTATACCACTTATTGGTACTAGGGAAGGTAAATACCCTAATGGGGGGGGGGGGTGAATGAGGATTTGTTGATATTTCACAAACTACCCTCCCCAAAGATCTTTTTCCATATTTATTAGGAAAACTTATCTCCATAACAATTGATATGAAGAGATAAAAAAAATCATAGGGACACAAGAAATTTTACTCAGTTTACCCAAACTAAGATAATCTAAGGAGCATGCAATGTCGATGTGTTGTGAACTACAAACACTAAACTCACTGCTTGTTAGTAATAATCCAAAAAGACTGCACTAACCCTCTAGGTTTAAAACCCATATATAAATAAAATAACTCACTATTATCAACCAGTTAAACATTTTACTACTTATACGACTATTTTTTCTTGATCCACAAACAACAAGTGAGTTTACAACAACAAGGGTGTATTGACGTGCCCCAATTCATCCACTGATGAATTATTTGATCCTTGAGTGTGATAGTATCTAACACCTTCCTTTCCAAATTTACAACATAAGCCTGAAACTCCTTTTTATATCTATCTTTGTTCTATCTGTATCTCTATATCCATGATCCTTCTCCCTTTAATGAAGAGAAATATATCATTCACATCTATTAAGAATCACCATGCTTCCCTCCTAATAAAACATAAATACCCCTTTAATAAGTGGGGAAAATTCATCCAATAATTACCTTAAAAATTAATTTGATTTATTTCATTCAATTCCCTTAATTACCTCATAAAAGATAGAAAATATAAATCTTCAAGTATATTGACTTGACTCCATCACAGTATAAATGTTACGATCACTATGTGATTCTTAGATTCATTTAATAACGCAACACTAAACTTCAATACCTTTTTTCATGACATAAATATTCATGTATTTTAATTATTAATCTTTTAATTTCATAAATATCAACCAAAAAACACACCATGACTATAAATTAAAGATTATCCATTGACTAACATACCACAATGTGACTCTTATCATCATGATGCGATCACATGGACTCTAGAAATACAAACTTCTGTATACCGAGTGTCCATGAGAATGAAACTCCACTATGGAATAGACACCTCTAGAATAAAAGAACCACCAAAATATTTCTTATCCTTCTCATGGAATGGCCATCAATCCCATAGTGTGATATACTACTTTCTCTTTTGGAAAGAAGGAAAAAAATCCTATGTATACTCCTCACCTTCATAAAAATGAATATTAAATAATGAGGTAATTTTCTATATTTCCATTACTAAACCCATTAACGGATATATACATGTAACACCCTCATATTTTTAAAATAACACTATGTTTGATAGCATATACAACATGTAACATCGATCTTAAATGAACAATGCAATGTTATTATTTAAATATGAATGTTATAACCTAGCCATTGAATTATAGGGTATGATCATGATTAACAATATTATGAAATATATACAAAGGTACTATTAAATACAAGTGTATTTATTAATTCTTAGAAAATAATCACTTAATTTTTAGTAGTCATTTTATTCTTTAAAAATACATTTTCTTAAAAAATGGGCTTTATTACTTTTTTTTTGAGAAAATATTATAATTAATTTCTGGAAATTTTAGAAATTTTATTTGATAAAAAGTATATAATTTTTTAAATCATCATGTAAAAAATATCTTAGAGTGAATTTTTGGGATTTTTTCTGAAAATATTGATTTTCTAGTGAATAATAAAAATAATGTTTTTTATTGAAAGATGTATTTTCGTTTTAAGCATTTAAAAAGTTACAATTTATTTTTAAAAAAGTAAAATTAGTTTAATTATATTATAAATAATATAATTATGTTCAATTAAATCAATTTTATGGTTGAATTTGGTATAAATTTTTTTTTTTTACTTAAAAGGCATTTTTCTGAAAAATCGTTCTTTTTTGTAGTTTTCATTTTATTATTAAATTAATTTATGCTACTACTAAAAATTGAATCTTGAAAAATAGATTCAATATTTTTAAATAGGAGGTATAAATTTTTTAAATAGGACCCTTTTAGTTTTGGTCATTATGAATAGTAACTGTATTACACAATTATCAGCACGGTAAGGGTAAATCTGGTAATTAAGGTTAAAAATAATATAATAAGAACTAAAAAACGACCCTAACACTCACATTTATCCCATTTAATGAGTATAGTTCGACCATTTATATCCATGTTTTTAAAATATGACAAATTTTTTCCATATGTTTTTTATTTTGACTTTTATATTATTTTATGTAAAGAAAAGTAGAAAATGTCATTTTTTTATTTTTTTAGCTCTAAATTTTTTACATAGTGATAAACAGAGGCTATTTTCAATTATAAAAGAGTTATTTGAAATAAAAACTATTTTTTATAATGATTATTTATTTATAATTATTAGTGATGAAATATTTACCTTAAACACTTACGTAATGCCGACACATGATCTATTCAATTAATAGAAAAATAAAATAAATGATTTAAAAATATTAAAATTTATATAGATTTAATAAATTACTTTATTGAAAGATTTTTCTGGATAAATATAACATTTTAGTAATGTTTTAAAGGATTACATTTGATTTTTTTTGTTTTCATGTTGTTTTTAAAGTCAAATTAAATGAATAGTTTAAAAAATGACATTACTGTGATTTTAGAATATATAATATTTTAATAAATGATTTATAATTTATAAAAATCATATCTTAAAAAAATTTATTTTTAGGTGTTTAAAAATAAAAACTATATTTCATTTATGGATCAATTATCCTTTTATAGTCACTATATTGACCCCCAAAGAGTAAAAACTTTGTTATCACAGTAATTGTCAAAAAAGGTTAATACGAGTTAAAAAAATAGATATGGGTAAAAATCTAATATAAAATTTTAAAAATATTTTTTATGATATTATTTAAACCTATCCCCATAAAATATTTGAATTATATCAGTTTTGATCCATTTTCCTTGAAAATTAATTTATACTAATTAAATATGTTAAGTAATTCCAAGAGTGACCATCCCCTCAGTTATAAAAGGCCACCTACACTCCTCTTTGATTTATAATTAAAAAACATTTTAGTATAGAAAATACCTACGAAAATCCCTTTATAAAATCCCTCCATAGATTCTAGATGTATTTTTTGGGAGTAATGCTATTCTTAGAGGGTTTAAGGAGTAAAATAAAGGAAGTTGTTTGAAGAAGAGGTATAGTCTTTAACTGAATGTTTTAGTTTTATTTATTATTATACCAACTTCAAATATTCTTAAAAAATGATGAAAAAATAAATTTTCTTTATTAAATATACTGATATATTTTTATATTAATTTAATAAACTATATTCATATCCTCTTCCATAAAATGGGAAATAAAGCCTTCATTCATGTGTACAACGGACTACCGCCTCAGGAACTAATGTAATTCGTTTTCAATCACCACATCTCATGGATGGTTATAATGATGGATTTAATGTTATTATATGATATTAATGATATAAATATAATTTTTAAAATATAATCAAACTTATTTTTTCTTACCTTTCCATCTATTGAAAAATGATAACGTTGTTCATGCGTATGTGTAGGTTACCACCTCCAAGAAGCGACATGACTCATTTTTCATAACCAAATCACATAGATACTATTTATAATCATATTTAAAGAAATTATATGATATTTATGATATAATAATAATTCTATAAATATAAAATATCACTTAACTTCTTTCCATCTTGATCTTTGTAAAATAGAAATGTTACTTATGCGTACATAGGACCTACCATCTCCATTATTTTAACATAGTTCATTTTTCATAAAAATATTTCACAGTTGGTTTTAAAAGTATAATTTATGTATAAAAATGATAATTATTTAAATATTATTATTCTTTATATGATTTAACAGTGACCTATTTTACCATAGGCAACCTACCGATGTCATTTTGGACATATGTACCAAATATGGTTAAAACATCCGACATGAATTTAATTGATTAAGTAATTAAATATAAAATGGTATTAAATAAAATAAAAGGAATAATTAAATTTAATAATTTTATTAAATAAGAAAATAATTAACATAAGTTTATTATTCAAAAAGATAAATAATGTACGTGATGAGTCACACCTAAGGTAAGGGATCTCTCTGAACCACCCTTTCGCTTTGGGTTATGACCATTCTCTCTCAAACTCACTTCATATCTCTATTTAATGTTATGTAATTATTATAAATTATGTATATATTTCTCCCAAACATATAACTATATTATTATCCCTTCCTTTTATGTGGAAATACATGCCTTACATTCATTTATCAAATGCCTTCTTTAAGAAATATCTTTTGATTATGACACGGGGTAGGATTATGAAACCCATTTCTTTACATGGGTAATTATTATGTTTATTACTTATGATTTATTTAATTTTACGAAACACATAATCATGTACATGTTATGATGGGTGCACCCATATAGCCGTCCAATACATTGGGTAAAGTTTTTGTCTTATGATACATTTTTATGGGATTAGGGAGTAAACCTAATCCACGATGAGACTCAGTCAACCATGTGATGCTCTATTTACAGTTAACATTAACTTATGATTATGCCATGCTTTTTATTTTTGTCCCATTATCTATTCTACCATGATTTTATGATACCATGTCTTTCCCCCATGTGATTACTCACGAGACCTCTCTTTTATGATATCTTGTTACACCCTTGAATCACATGTTATGCTTCCTTATCATGCTTATTCCCTTATTTGGATTTTTAGCTCACGCATTTTGTATATGTATTCTTCACGTTATCCCATGAAATTTTTAGATCTCAAAGGGATTTAGGATATCATTATGAATATTTAAATAAATACATTTTAATTTTATATTGATGTTTTATGTACCTAGTCTTCTAAATACACTAGTCCTTTTGATCCTTATTTTGTATTAAATGGTTATTTATGTTAAGAACCATGTAATAATTTGTGTAAATAAGATTAGGTTTCTATTTTTGGTATCAGAGAAAGGTATAGTTATTTTTGGCGATTAGGATGAAAATAATTTAGTGATAACCCTATGGATAAGTCTAATTATAGGAAAATATCCTGGAATTTTTGTAAAGTATAAAGTGAGTGGTTTCCAAGAAATTTCATCATTTTATGGATATTATAAGTGGACATGGTCTTGGCATAGATGTAAGTAGGGGTAATATCCCTGAAAATATCTATCCTAGTATATATTGTCCATCATTCTAGTGTATGGTGAGTGTTCCCTTACCACACACTTAGTTCGAGACTCCTGTGGAATATTCTTGGGTTAATGAACATTTTTTATGAACTATTATAAAGGATTTGAATAGATAACAACAATGAATGACCTAGGTTAAACCTAAGGTGTCATAAATTGAAAATAAGGTGCCATAATTTATACATAATATAAATTATTTTCATGATCATGTGGTTTACCGTCATGATTATTGTTTATAATACCATGTTTCTAGTTTTATTCAGTGGATGGAATCAAGAGGAATCATGTTAATAATGAATATGATAGAAATTGTGGTGAATATGAGAAACCAAATTGGATGATGAATAAAGTGAAAAATATTGTGATTATTCCTAATATGTTATGATGATATATTATCAAAAAACTACACAATAACCAACTCTTTCACTCACCAAAGAAGACAAGAACATAGTTTTTTTGAGAGCTAAGGGGGTAGAGACCATGGAGTAAAGAAATATTAATTTTCTTAATGTGAGAAATGTGGAAAGATACACCCCATATAACATCTCAAAGGAATAGGAATATATTTTATGTGTGGAAAACAAGGGCATAGATCAATGAATTTTTGAGAAAAAATGAAGAGGTTGATAGAGGGATATGAAGTTCATCCCAAGGTACCATTTATAGTTCAATGTATTATGTGTGGGAAATATGGGAATCATCTAAGACAATGCCCTAATCCATGGGTTAAATCCTAAACCAAGTAAGGATATATGCTATAATAATCTTTGAAGTGTATGAATTGAAGTGTTTATGTATTGGTATTTGATAATTACATTATAGAAGTGTTAAATCAATGATATTATGGATATAAGAATCACGAGACATCTAAGGATTGTTTAATAGTATATTTTCATTAAGGATTTGAAAACATATGTTTAAAGTTACCAATAACCAAGAAAATTGATTTAGTGATTATGTGATAATTTTTATCTAGGATAAAGAGGTTTTTGAAATTTATGAAGCAAATGGGATAGTATTGGTGACCTTGAAATTGTTTAGTGATTTGATGAGAAAGTTACATAGGTCATACTTGATGAATTTTATTGATTTTTTTGGATTTATGGAAATATACTATGATTTTATTTGAGGAATAAGGATTGTGTTAGTTTTTGGAAGCATATATGCTTTCACATGTGGCTAACTTAAGTGTTATGGATAACATAATGGTTTTATAACTTTAAGGTTGATCATAAGTTCTAAAGCATAGATACACCTTTTGAGGTTTTAAGTGATATAATTTTAATGTGATTTGAAACTTTTTATAGGTTTTAGGAAGAATACTCTATTAAGGTTTAAATAACCCTTTGGGTTAGTATATGACTTTATATTAAGTTTATTATAGACTACTGGATAGTGGGATATAGATAATTATGATGGTTAATAAGTGTTTCATTAATAGGGTGATATTTTCGAAGATATTTATGGTTAAAATAAGGATTACCTTTCAGGTTAGTATCTAAATTTGATTTATTTTATTTTTGTGTGAATTTCACTACATTATAAGATTATATAGTGATTTATCATGGTGATTAATTATATATTTTGGGATATAAGTTAAATGGTATGAGATCACCTTTGATGTCAAAACATTATTTAATGTTGAGGTTATAGAGGTTAATTGGGATGTAGGATTATTTATTTATGTATAATATATGTTGAACCTTTGGCGTTATTGTGGAAATTTTTAAGAAAAATGTATTATTTATTCATATGAAGGTTTATACATTTTGTATATTATATTACCTTGTGGTAACCATTTAAGTTTTAATTAATATTTAAAGAAACAAGGAATAGATTATTATCCTTTTGTGGATTGTGTGATCCATTATAAATTGATTTTAGTGCTTCAAGCATGAAAAATTCATCTAGAATACTCATCATTAGGAGAAAAATATGATATTGTGGTGTAAATTGATTAAAGGATGAAAATATACATATCATGTAAGTATATTTACTTATGCTTTAAATATATATTATAAAGGAATTCCACAAATATTGGAAAAGGTTCTTGAAACATAAATTTTTGATTTTTTCAAAACATGTTGATTTATGGTTTTGTGGTCATTAACTTTCTCATGACCATTCACTTTCTTGTGATCAATTTTATTTATCACTGTTCATCATTATTAGAAAATTTATTTTTGCTTCATGTCCCTATATCCACTTTCTACTAATTTTATCCTATTTGGAAACCTAGTAATGTGTTATTCTAGATTACATTCATATTTCGTTTTCCCTATTTTAAGAGGAAGTTTTATTAACCATTTTTATGAAGTGGGGTTTAAAAAAAGGATTTTAAAATATAAAACCCTTGATTACAAAGATAAAGTTTAAATTGTGATGGAAAAAATTATTAAAGGAGGGGGTGATGTAACACCTTGATACTTTTAAAATATTGATATTTTTGATAGCATATACAACACACAACACCAAGCTTAATCGAACAACAAAATATTATTATTTAAATATGACCATTATAACACAGCCGTTGAATTAGAGGGTATAAAAAAGATTAACCGTATTATGAAATATATATAAAGGTACTATTCAATAAAAGTTTATTTATTTATTATTAGTAAATAATCACTCTATTTTTAGAAAAGTCAATTTATTCTTCAAAAATATGTTTTCTTAAAAAATAGTTTTTATTATTTTTTTGTGAGAAAATATTATAATTAATTTTTGAAAATTTTAGAAATTATATTTGAAAAAAATGATATCATTTTTTTAAATTCTCCTATCAAAAATAGCTTAGAGTGAATTTTCAGGTTTTTTTATAAAAATATGGATTTTCCAATGAATAATAAAAATAATGATTTTTATTGAAAACTATTTTTTTTGTTTCAAGAATTTAAAAATTTATTTTCTATTTAAAAATGGTTTAAATGTACCATTAGTTATATTATATTATGAATAATTCAATTAATTTTAATGGAAAAAATTTTATGATTGAATTTGGCATAAAAACATTTTTATACTTAAAAGGCATTTTTCTGAAAAAATATTTTTCATTCTATTCTTCGTTTTAATCTTAAATTAATTTATTAAACTTCTAGAAATTGAATCTTGAAAATTGTATTGTATATTTGGAATTATGAGGTCCATATTTGGTAAATAGGTTCCTTTAATTTTTGGCCATTATGAATAGTAACCATAGTAAATAGTTATCACTATAGTAAGGGTAAATCGAGTAATTAAAGTTAAGAATAATATGATAAAAACTAAAAAATGACCATATCAGTTGCATTTATCCTATTGTATGAGTGGAGTTTGGACGAGTACATCAATGTTTTGAAAATATAAAATGTTTTTTCTATATTTATTTGATTTTTAATTTTATATTATTTTATGTATTGAAAAGTAAAAAATGTCATTATCTTTATTTTATTAACTCTACATTTTTTGAAAAATGGAAAAATAATGGCTGTATTAGGCTGTAAAAGGGTTATTTGAAATAGAAATGATTTTTATCATGTTAACTTATTTATAGTATTTAGTTATGAAATGATTACTTTAAATTCTTATGAAACACCAACATTGTATTAATTCAATTAATTGAAAAATAAAATAAACAATTTCAAAAATATTAAAAGTAATATAATTTTAATGAATTATTATGTTTCAATTTTTTTGATATATATAAAATGTTAAGTATTTGTGAAATGATTATATTTTTAATTCCATTATTTTCTTGTTGTTTTCAAAGATAAATTAAATGAATAGTTTGAAAAATGACATTAACGTTTTTTTATAATAAATAATATTTTATTATTTTTTTAAAATTTATAAAAAATTATATATTTGGACAAGTGATTTGTAAATGTTTAAAAATATCAACTATGGTCCATTTATGTTCCTATTTTCCTTTTTATAGTAACTGTATTAACCCCTAAATAGTAAAAACTTTGTTATCATGGTAATTATCAAAAAGGGGTAACATAGGTTAGAACAAAGGGATAAGGGTAAAAACCTAACCTAAACTTGTAATTTTTTTAATGATATTATTTTGAACCATAATCACCCTATATTATAATTATATTAATTTTGAACCTTTTTTCATGAAAATTACTTTATATTTAAGTAATTTCAAGAGTACCCTTCCCTTCACTTATAAAAGGGAACCTCTTATACTCTTTTCTTAACACTTAAAAATCATTTTATTTTATAAAAAATATTACAAAATAAATTTATAACATAACTATCCATGTTTTAGAGGTAGTTTTTTGGGAATAATACCAAATTTATAGGGTTTAAGGTGTAAAGGAAAAGAGGTTATCTGAAGAAGAGGTATAGTCTTTAACCGAATGTTTTAGTTTTATTTCTTATTAAATCTCCTTCAAGTATTATTAAAACATAATTAAATAATAAAAAATGATATTCCATATACTGAGATGTTTTATTATTAATGGTATAACCTATATCCATCTTCTCTTCCATCAAATGAGAAACAAAACCGTCATTTGTATGTATGGTAGACTACCAGCATACATACCAATGTAATCGTTTTCTATCACCACCTCTGACAGTTAGTTATAATGATGTTTTTAATGTTTATATATGATATTAGTTACAAAATTATCATTTTTATAAGACAATATATTGAATTTTTTTCTTACCCTTCCATCTATTTAAAAATGATAACATCCTTTGTGTGTATATGTGGATTACCACCTCCACGAAGCTATGTGACTCCAACATGACATGGATAATATATATATAAGTGTATTTAAAGAAATTATATTATATTTAATATATAAGAATAATTATTAAAGGATAAAATAAATTTTTATTTATTTCTATCATGATCGTTCAAAAATGGAAATGTTACTCACGTGTACGTACAACCTACCATCTCTATGATTGCAATATAGTTAATTTTTAAAAATCATATTTCATGATTGGTTTTAAAAGTATAATTTATGTATAAAAAAGATAATTATGTAATTATTATTATTATTTATATGATTTAACAATGATCACTTTTACTGTAGTCAACCCACTGAAGTCATTTTGGACATATGAACTGAATATCATCAAAACCTCTGACATTAACTTCATTGATTAAAAAATTAAAAATAACACAGTATTAAATAAAATAAAAGGAATAATAAAATTGATTTTTTATTAAAAAAGTAAATAATTAACATAATTTTATTATTCTAGAAGATAAATAACGTACATGACGAGTCAAATAGAAGGTAAGATATCTCTCTGAACTACCTTTTTTCATTAGATTATGACCATTCTCTCTCTAATTCTCTTTTTATCTCTCTTTAATATTATGGAATAATTATAACTTATATATATATGTTACTAAATTATATACCTATATTGTTCTACATTACTTTTATGGGGTAATACATGCATTATTTTTATTTTTAAAATGTACTCTTTAAGAAATCTATTTGATTATGATATGAAGAAAGATTATAAAACCCATTTCTTTCAATAGGAAATTATTATATTTATGACTTATTATTGATTTAATTTTATGGAACACATTATAATATACATTTTAGGATGGGTGAGACTAGATAGTGATCCAACACATTGGGTAAAGTTTTTGTCTCATGAGACATTATGTATGGGATTAGGGAGTAAATATAAACCATGATGGGACTCTATTCACCATGTGATGTTGTCTTGGAAGCTGGACATGAACTATGATTATGTCCTATTTTTGATTCCATCACATTTCCTATGTTTCTATGATTTTTTGATACCATGTTATTCTCTTATGTGATCACTCATGATCCTTTCTCTTTTATGATATCTTGTTGTACCTTTGACCCACATGTTACGATTCCTTATCATGTTTATTCCCTTATTGGGTTTTTTAGATCACCCATTTTGTCTACGTATTCCCAAGGTTATACCATTCACTTTCTGGAGCTCAAATGGATTTAGGATCTTATTATAGATATTTAAATAAAGACATTTTAATTTCATATTGATGTTTTATATACCTAGTCTTCTAAAGACACTAGGCCTTTTGATCCTTATTTGGAATTTAATAGTTATTTATGTTAAAAATTATTTAATAATATGTGTAAAAAGGCTTGGGTCACTATAAAATCCATTACCATGGAATGAATACTAAAATAGCTCCAAAAATCCTAGATCCAAACTCTCATGGATCTTGTCATGGAGTACCACTTCCCCATGATTCCAACCTATAGAACTAGAACCTATTCCATAGATAAGTTACAATGTGACCAATTATTTTACAACGTGACTAATGAAATTACTCTTATAATATGTATAAAAACATACAAACTTTTTAAATTACCATTATTTATTATTATAAAGAATATTATGTACACAAGGAATTACATGCCTTTATAATTTCTCTTGGGAACTCCTTCATGGTGAGACCTGTGTTGTCCTGAAATGACTTCCATCTTGTGACAAAAACTTTTGTAACTCCTTTAAGATAATTATAAATCCTCTCTACTATTTTACCAGGACTTTTTAAGCTTTCTTAGTAGTCTTCCAACATCATTTTCAACATCCTTATCAATAAACACTACCCAAAAATTCTCAAAGTGATTTTTTCTAACACGAATCGACACAAATGAGTTTTCAAATAGGATAATTGAGAATATGTTGAACCCAATGATCAAAAAACTAAAACTCAAGATATCCATGAAAGGTCTAAAAACCTTTAATGTATAGATTTAAATAAATCAAAAGTCTTCTACATGTTTTAGAACTTTGTCTTTTGTGAAGGCCATCATTGGGGTTCCCTTGAAACTAAAAATAAGCAAAAATAGTAGATTAAGAATCAATGTAGAAGTGAATCCATGAGTGAAAAAATGAATAAATTTATAATTACTTTAATAAAACTAGGGTTCTTTCATGGTTCCAGCTCATGAGTGGTAGGCGGAATCTCTATCAAATACATTTAAATTAGAAGTTATTTTTTAAAACTACTTCACATAAAACCCTAAAAAATAGTTTATAAATTATTTAGAAATGATTAAATAACTTTCACTAATCATAAACATATTTATAATCCTTTTAAAACCTCCATCTAATAGTTTCAATTCAATAAATTTTTTATTCATATAAATTTCAATGTAACAGAAAAATCCATAATATCAAAAATTTATACATATAAATAGAAAATAAAACAATACTATTAGTATCAAAAACATTTAGACAATACATCAATATATATATATATATATAATCAATATAAAACTATAAAACTATAATATTACAAATTTTTATCATGTTTTTCATTCATAAGTTTACTAATGGACCATATATATAAACCACACCATATAGGATCATCTATAAAAAATTCAACTATTGTGCATCGAATTCACTTCCCCTAGATATGTCATGGCCATCACCTCCATGATTAATGACAGTATATAACACTTGAATTTAAATGAAAAATATTAAATATATATAAAATATATTTAACATAAATTAAATATATTTCAAAATATAAACAATATATGTTTTGAAAGTTTTTAGAGGGATGACTCTAATCCTAAACTATAAGGCCCTGACCTTAAACATTACTTAATATTGAATTAAATGAATAATTCACATTGAGTATCTTTTCAGGTTTAGAGTTTTAGAGAATTAGAACATAACTATTACATCTGAAAAGATTACAAATTAGACACTTCTACTAAGTTTCCATAGAATAAAAAAACTCTTAAAATGAAACATGTATAGTTCCATGTTTTATATAGCATGACTTTACCTTGATCCCATCCTTGACCCTATTTCACAATAAGTCCTGTGAAAAAAATTTCAAAAAAATTTGGGGTGAGCATAAAAAGCTCAATAAGGGATACACAAAGAATGAAAACTGTTAGTTTATCAAAACAACAAGTAAACCATGTATACTTTATCAAAGTAATACTTTTCACCTTTATGAAGTAGTAAAAAAACTATTCACTGAATAAAAGATCATTACTTACCATTTTGTAACCAAAATATTACCATAAAACCCATATAAAGATCACATAACATATAAAGGTAAATTGGGACATAAACATAATTAAATAGAATAACCATACGGTCGACTTCCACACATACCACTTAATGGAATAGCCATACGGCCGACTTCCATACATACTTAATGGAATATCCATACAGCTGACTTCCATACCCAATGCATTGGAGGTTATAACGTAACCACCCATCCTGGTATTCACGACACCACCCGTCATATGGTTTATCACGTAACCACCCGTCAAATGTCCAAGTACGATTATAAAATCATAAGACATAAAACAAATATATTGGAAAGAAAACATTTCCACACTTTGATCAGAATATATCACTCAAATATATTGACATAAAAAATCCATTATAAAAACCATTTTCAATACCAAAATACATAAAAGAGTATATGTTATTTATTTCATTTTAAAAACATCACGGTTTGTTGAGGAAGCCAAAGACCAAATAATACTCATGGCAGCGGAAAAAGTCATTGTCACCGCATACGTTAAAAGAAACATTCCTTTTTGTCGTTTTGTAAAATGCTTTATAGAAAAAGACTCCTTTTGTATAAAAGTAAAATTCAAAGGGGTTTATAAACCATATAAAAGAAAGTTGTGTATAAAACGAAATATGCCTCAATGAAAGGAGATTGAGACGAAGTCCCTTACAAAGATCATTTTTAAATAAAATATATCTATTATGTGTATTAACTATAAGTAAACATAATGAAAGTACAAATAAAAGATAGGACATAATAATATCATGACATAATTTGAAAGTAGGAGATTAACCCAAAGAACGAAAATTGAGTTAAGAAGTTCCCTTACCACGGGTCCGACTTGACTCGATCGTTCTTTAACGTCCTAAATAATAAACTTGAGTTAATTTCTACTTGATTAAGAACCTTTTTCAAGTTAATTATTCCTTTTATATCACTTATTACCATGTTATGAACATTATGTAGTCATTTAAGTTAATAACGTTCGTTGGTCGATATTTGGTACTTGAGTCAAAAGTGAACTTCTTATATTTACAAGTTGTTCACGTAGTCAAATATCCATTATCTCAAGAATGATATTCATGATTTAGATTCCATATATATCATATATATCCAGTATATAAATGAATTTATAACATTACATAGTCATTTATATTTAAGAAATGAAATGCACCCTTCATGGAGACGGTATGCCGTACGTACGCATGAACGCTACTTTCATTTCTATGTCATATTAATGGAATTAAAACTAAATGAGAGATATGTATATTTTAATTGCAGAATTATATTAATCATTTATATGTAACACACATCATATATATCCATTATATATATGTACTTATAACAGTACATTACATTTGGGGATAAGAAATGAAATGCAGCGTTCATGGAGACGGTAAGCTGTACGTACGCATGAACGCTACTTTCATTTCTATCTCATACTTTAATGGAAGGAAATAATAATTATATAGAGGTATATTATAATTCCAGTATAAAATAATATATAATAAATTTAAATCCATCCTTTATACGTCCCACATATGGCATTAACGAATCAAATCACTTTGAGGGGGCGGTAGTCCGCACTTTCTAAAATGAAATTATCGTGTTTACCTACAATGGAAACCATAAAGGTCTACCACAAATGAAAAATACAGAAGAATAAGGAAATAATAAACATATTATATATCATATATAAATATAGTGACATCTTAATGTCCACCTTTTATGGTGTTATATGAGTGTAGAACAATCATCGTTTCGTGAGGCAGAAATTCTCCATCCACAGAAACAGTATGTTCTTTAACCATTAGATAAAGGTGTGCATATGTGTTCGTAGAATACTTATTATAACAAAATCCTAGTATATTTAAGATACTGAATTTGTTACAAAATAAAGGAATAAAAAGAGTTTAGGGGGTTAGAGAAGCAAAATAAAACATAAGAACACAAGAGAAGACACTACCTTTAAATCGGGTAACTCCTTTTGATTTGAGCTCAAAGGCTTCCTTGAGAAGACTTCTGCCCAAAGTGAGGATTCTAGGAGTAAGAGAGGGATGTGGAGAGACAAAATGGACAGGGGTTGGACGAGAAAAATGCTTTAGTGGTGTGGGTAAGGAGGTAGAGGTGGGGTCCTTTTATAAGAGGAGAGGAGGGGCACTCTTGGAAAGTAAGGAAATGTTACTTTATTTTGGAATGAGTTTCGGATTTTAATGGTCCCAAATTGATGTGTTTAGAGGATAAGGTGATAAGGGTTCTAAATCCACTCATAAAATAGGTTTTTGACATGTGTAGGTATTAGATTTTACATTATATTTCCATTTTATTTAAATCATTAAATAATGAGGTAATCGCTGCATCATCACAGTGTCATAAATAATTTAATTTATTTAATGTCTAAAAATTATAAAAAAAATACTATGATGTAGGAAATAGTTTTAACTTTCCAATTAATATTTATAGTCAAAAATATGATTTGTATAACCCCATGTAAATTTTTTTTAGTAAAACAACTCATGTTTGTGACATTTTTATTTTAACTTTAAATAAAAAGTTATTAATGTCATTTTCCAACCAAAGTGGCTTCATGGGGTCCCCAAGTTGACCCATGGATTTTCTTGGTCGTCCATGACACATAAAATGAGGTTAGGACATGTTTCAAGATCATTTCATATTATTACAACATTATTTTTACCTTAAATTACACTAATTACCTCTAATCGTGATTAAAAACTTAATAAGTTACTATTCACCAAAAAATTATTTTAATCCCATTGAACCACATTTTACTTCTTAATGACAACCATTTATATAGGATTTTTGAAATTCACAACACAGAAGTGGTAAAGTTTCATTTAAACGAAAAATCAGTTTTTTAAGTACCACTTAGTGGTTTCACTATTCATCAAAAATTGAAGTTTTTCAGAAAAATACCAAAACTTCACCCTAAGATATATTTGATATTCCAAATTCAAAAATGATGTCTATTTAAAAAAATTCAAAACATATAAGTTACATTAATTAATTTAATAATTAATTCTCGCTGTCTGAGCAAATAGCGTGTTTTTATGAAACAATATGTAGCAAAAGATTGACACTAGTTTAAGTCCAATTTCAAAGTTAAATTAATTACAACGACCACTATTGGATTTAATGGTAAAAATATATTATAATTTAACTTTAAAAACAATTCAAATGATAATATATTCATATAAATAAATTAGATTAAAAAGAGGTTTTGAATTAAAATACAACATTTTACACTATTCATTAAAAAAATGAACTTTATCAGAAAGATATCAAAAATTTACACAAAGTAAATTTTGATGTCCCGAATCTAAAGAAGATTTTTATTTGGTCCAATAGAATGTATAAGAGTAAAAAAAAAACTATATTTAATGACGGTTCGCCATCAAAAGGCTATAAGTGAACCTTTAGTGAAAAAAGGGTATATACACCTAAAATTGAATTCTTTCCGTATTTTAAGCCTTTATCTTTTATTAGATAAAAGTAAAAACATTTAGAAAACATATATAATAATATTTTAGTTATTTCTATCCATTCCCGCCAATACAACGGCTATGTGTTAACTACCATTTAAAACAATATTATTTTATTACTAGTGTGCAACGAAAGATTTCAATGAAACTCTTTATTGCGTATCGGGTACGCTATCGAACATAGCAACCCTTTTAAAGTAAAATTAATATTTAATTTGTAAATATTAATAAATATGAAAATGTTTTATTCATTATTTACCTGGGATGTTACATCCTTCCCCCCTTTTGGGAATTTCATCCTCGCAATTTTATTCACTTATCAAAATAAGTGGGGGTATTTATCTCTCATAGCATTTTCGGATTCCCACGTTGCCTCTTCAACAATATGGTTTTTCCACAAAACCTTTACCTGGTGAATTACCTTATTTCGCAACACTTTCTCTCTTCGGTCAAGAATCTGGACTAGTTGTTCTTCATAAGATAGGTTCTCCTCCAGCTGAACCACCTCTGGACTCAAAACATGAGATGGATCTGGTATATACTTCCTCAACATCGAAACATGAAAAACATTGTGTACCTGAGATAAAATCGGAGGTAATGCCACTCGGTAAGAAACTGATCCAACTTTCTCCAGAATTTCATATGGTCCAATGAACCTTGGACTCAACTTTCCTTTCTTACCAAATCTCATCACACTTTTCCATGGAGAAACCTTGAGAAAAACATGATCACCTACCTCGAAAGATAGATCCTTCCTCTGGTTATCCGCATAACTCTTCTGCCTGCTCTGAGCTGTTCTCATGTGTTTCTGAATCAACTGAACTTTTTCTGCCATCTCTTCTACCAATTCTGGTCCCATCAGCTTCCTTTCACCCACTTCATCCCAAAATGCTGGAGTTCGACACCGCTTCCCATATAATGCCTCAAATGGTGCCATCTGTATACTGGAATGAAAACTGTTATTATAAGAAAACTCAACCAAAGAAAGATGTTGGTCCCAAATTCCCTGATAATCCATAGAACAAGCTCATAGTATATCCTCCAAGGTCTGAATTGTTCGTTCTGACTGCCCATCTGATTGCGGATGAAAAGATGTACTAAAATTTAATTCAGTACCCAACGACTTCTAAAAGCCTTTCCAAAAGTTATAAGTAAATATGGGATCACGTTCGGACACAATAGAGAGAGGAACTCCATGTGACCTGACTATCTCTTTAAGATACAAACGGGAAAGTTGATCTTGGGAAAAAGTATCTCGTATAGCAAGTAAATGAGCAGATTTAGTCAAGCGATCAACAATAAAATAGATTGTATTATTACCTCGAGATGTCCTCGGTAATCCCACAATAAAGTCCATGGATATATTTTCCCATTTCCACTCTGGCACTGGTAAAGTCTGAAGCATCCCTTTCGGTAAATGCCGCTCTGCTTTATCCTACTGACAAGTCAAACACTTCACAGTAAAATCAGCAATATCTCCTTTCATTCCATCCCACCAGTAATACTCCCGTAGATCTCCGTACATCTTAGTACTGCCAGGATGAACTGAAAACGGAGAACTATGAGCTTCACATAACAACTCTCTCTTCAACTGTGAATCACAAGGCACACACAATCTCTTCCCAAATCTCAAAACACAATCATTATCAATGTTGAATTCAGACAACTTACCCTTCTGAACCAGTTCTACCTTTTTCTACAACTCACTGTCTTGCTTCTGTGCTTGCTTGATTCTGTCTGATAGAGAAGATTTCACTGATACCTGAAACAAAAGAGAAGGACTTCCTACACAAACAACTTCCATGACAAATTTCATCAAATCAAAAACCAAAGGATATCATTCCAAACGTAGCATGGGTAATGAAGCATTAATTTTTCGACTCAAAGCATCGACCACTTTATTTACTTTTCTCGGATGGTAATGAATTGTACAATTATAATCCTTGATTAATTCCATCCATCTCTTCTGTATCATTTTCAATTATTTTTTAGAATATATACTTTAAACTTTTGTGATCAGTATTTTTTTCACACTTTACTCCATACAAATGATGCCTCCAAATTTTTAAAGCAAAAACAACAGCAGCTAATTCCAAATCATGTGTAGGGTAATTTACCTCATGAGTTTTCAACTGACGTGAAGCATAAGCAATTACCTGATCGTTCTGCATAAGGACACAACCAAGTCCCTTCAACGAAGCATCAATGTATATAACAAACTCACCATTCCTAGAAGGAAGTGTCAAAACTAGAGCATTCACCAATCTTCTTTTCAACTCCTGAAAACAATCATCACATTCTTTTGTCCAGATGAACTTAACACCCTTACGAGTTAGCTTAGTCATTGGACTAGATAACCGTGAAAAATTTTCAACAAACCTTCAGTAGTAACCTGCCAAACCAAGAAAACTACGGATCTCGGTTACATTTGTGGGTATTGGCCATTCTTCAACAACTTTTGTTTTAGCAGGATCAACAGTTATGCCATCTTTTGAAACAATGTGACCAAGGAAAGAAATTTTTTGCAATCGAAACTCACACTTTCTGAATTTTCCCTACAGTTTCTTTTCTTTTATGGTTTGTAAGATAACCCTTAAATGACTTTCATGCTACTCTTTACTTTTAGAAAACACCAAAATATCATCAATAAACACAACCACCATTTATCACATGAATCAACTGAGCCATCACTGCAACAAACTATTCAATTCTGACTCTGACCATCTCGGGTTTCTAATTTGGAATGTCATTTCCCTCAGTACGCCTTCCAAAAAAATATGCTCTGTTTCCTCTACAAAAAACAATTCTTAACAAACATGTCTTAGATGAAGAAACACGGTAATCTTCAAATGCTATATCATTTCAATTTGACCATAAAAAAAATACTTTTGGATAATCATTTAATAAAATTCTAACTTCTAAAGTTATCTAAACCGACCTCTGATACCAACTATAAGGCCCCGACCTTAAACCTTACTTAATAATGAATTAAATGAATAATTCACATTGAGGATCTTTTCAGGTTTGGAGTTTTAGAGAATTAGAACATAACTATTACATCTCAAAAGATTACAAATTAGACACTTCTACTAAGTTTCCATAGAATAAAAAAAACTCTTAAAAATAAACATATCTAGTTACATGTTTTATATAGCATGAATTTCCCTTGATCCCATCCTTGAACCTATTCCACATTAAGTCCTGTGAAAAACATTTCAAAAAAACTTGGGGTGAGCATAAAAATCTCAGTAAGGGATACATAAAGAATGGAAACTGTTAGTTTATCAAAACAACAAGTAAACCATGTATAATTTATCAAAGTAATACTTTTCACCTTTATGAAGTAGTAAAAAAACTCTTCACTGAATAAAAGATCATTACTTACCCTTTTGTAACCAAAATATTACCATAAAACCCATATAAAGATCACATAACATATAAAGGTAACTTGGGACATAAACATACTTAAATGGAATAACCATACGGTCGACTTCCACACATATCACTTAATGGAATATCCATACGACCGACTTCCATACATACTTAATGGAATATCCATATGGATGACTTCCATACCCAATGCATTGGAGGTTATAACGTAACCACCCGTCCTGGTATTCACGGCACCACCCGTCATATGGTTTATCACATAACCACCCGTCAAATGTCCAAGTACCATTATAAAATCATAAGACATAAAACAAATATAATGGAAAGAAAAGATTTCCACACTTTGATCACAATATATCACTCAAATATATTGACATAACAAATCCATTATAAAAACCATTTTCAATACCAAAATATATAAAAGATTATATGGTATTTATTTCATTTTAAAAACATCACGGCTTATTGAGGAAGCCAAAGACCAAATAATACTCGCGGCAGCGGAAAAGGTCGTTGTCACCGCGTACGTTAAAAGAAACATTCCTTTTTGTCGTTTTGTAAAATGCTTCGTAGAAAAAGATTCCTTTTGTATAAAAGTAAAAGTCAAAGGGGTTTATACACCGTATAAAAGAAAGTTGTGTATAAAACGAAATATGCCTCAATGAAAGGAGATTGAGACGAAGTCCCTTAAAAAGATCATTTTTAAATAAAATATATTGATTATTTGTATTAAATATAAGTACACATAAAGAAATTACAAATACAAGATAGGACATAATAATATCATGACATAATTTTAAAGTAGAAGATTAACCCAAAGAACGAAAATTGGGTTAAGAAGTTCCCTTACCTCGGGTCCGACTTGACTCGATTGGTCTTTAACATCCTGACTAATAAACTTGAGTTAATTTCTACTTTATTAAGAACCTTTTTCAAGTTAATTATTCCTTTTATATCACTTATTACCATGTTATGAACATTATTTAGTCATTTAAGTTAATAACGGTCGTTGGTCGATATTTGGTACTTGAGTCAAAAGTGAACTTCTTATATTTACAAGTTGTTCACATAGTCAAATATCCATTATCTCAAGAATGATATTCATGATTTAGATTCCATATATATCATATATATCCAGTATATACATGCATTTATAATATTACATAATCATTTAGAGGTAAGAAATGAAATGCACCGTTCATGGAGACGGTAAGCCGTATGTACGAATGAACGCTACTTTCATTTCTATGTCATATTAATGGAATTAAAACTAAATGAGAGATATGTATATTTTAATTCCAGAATTATATTCATCATTTATATGTAACAGACATCATATATATCCATTATATATATTTACTTATGATAGTACATTACATTTGGGGATAAGAAATGAAATGCACCGTTCATAGAGACGGTAAGCCGTACGTACGCATGAACGCTACTTTCATTTCTATCTCATACTTTAATGGAAAGAAATAATAATGATATAGAGGTATATTATAATTCCAGTATAACATAATATATAATAACTTTAAATCCATCCTTTATACGTCCCACATATGGCATTAACGAATCAAATCACTTTGAGTGGGCGGTAGTCCGCACTTCCTAAAATGAAATTATCGTGTTTACCCACAATGGAAACCATAAAGGTATACCAAAAATGAAAAATACAGAAGCATAAGGAAAACATAAACATATTATATATCATATATAAATATAGTGACATCTTAATGGCCACCTTTGAAGGTGTTATATGAGTGTTGAACAATCATCGTTTCGTGAGGTAGAAATTCTCCATCCACAGAAACAGTATGTTCTTTAACCATTAGATAAAGGTGTGTGTATGTTTAGCTCGAATACTTATTATAACAAAATACTAGTATATTTAATATACTTTAGTTATTACAAAAGAAAGGAATAAAAAGAATTTAGGGGGTTGGAGAAGCAAAATAAAACATAAGAACACAAGAGAAGACACTACCTTTAAATCGGGTAACTCCTTTTGATTTGAGCTCAAAGGCTTCCTTGAGAAGACTTCTGCCCAAAGTGAGGATTCTAGGAGTAAGAGAGGGATTTGTAGAGACAAAATGGTCAGGGGTTGGCCGAGACAAAGGCTTTAGAGGTGTGGGTAAGGAGGTATAGGTGGGGGCCTTTTATAAGAGGAGAGGAGGGGCACTCTTGGAAAGTAAGGAAATGTTACTTTATTTTAGAATGATTTTCGGATTTTAATGGTCCCACATTGATGTTTTTCGAGGATAAGGTGATAAGGGTTTGAAATTCACCCATCCAATAGGTTTTTGAACTGTATAGGTATTAGATTTTACATTATCTTTCCATTTTATTTAAATCGTTAAATAATAAGGTAATCACTGCATCATCATGGTGTCATAAATAATTTAATTTATTTAATGTCTAAAAATTATAAAAAAATACTATGATGTAGGAAATCTTTTTATATTTCCAATTAATATTTATAGTCAAAAATTTGATTTTTATAACCGCATTTAAAAATTGTTTTAGTAAAACAACTCATGTTTGTGACATTTTTATTTTAACTTTAAATAAAAAGTTATTAATGTCATTTTACAACCAAAGTGGCTTCATGGGGTCCCCAAGTTGACCCATGGATTTTATTGGTCGGCCATGACACATACAATGAGGTTAGAACATGTGTAAAGATCATTTCATATTATTATAACATTATTTTTACCTTAAATTACACTAATTACCTCTAATCGCGATTAAAAACTTAATAAGTTACTATTCACAAAAAAATTATTTTAATCCCATTGAACCACATTTTACTTCTTAATTAAAACCATTTTTGTCGGATTTTTGAAATTCACAACACATAAGTGGTAAAGTTTCATTTAAACAAAAAATCAGTTTTTTAAGTACCACTTAGTGGTTTCACTATTCATCAAAATTGAAGTTTTTCAGAAAAATACCAAAACTTCACCCTAAGCTATATTTGATATTCTGAATTCAAAAATGATTTCTATTTTACAAAATTCAAAACATATAAGTTACATTAATTAATTTAATAATTAATTCCCGCTGTCTGAGCAAATAACGTGTTTTTATGAAACAATAAGTAGTAAAAGATTGACACTAGTTTAAGTCCAATTTCAAAGTGAAATTAATTCCAATGAACACTATTGGATTTAATGGTTAAAATATATTCTAATTTCACTTTAAAAACAATTCAAATGATAATCTAATCATATTAATAAAGTAGATTAAAAAGAGGTTTTGAATTAAAATACAACATTTTACACTATTCATTAAAAAAATGAACTTTATCAGAAAAATACCAAAAATTTACACAAAGTAAATTTTGATGTCCCAATTATAAATAAGAGTTTTATTTGGTCCAATATAATGTATAAGAGTGAAAAAAACTATATTTAATGACGGTTCGCCATCAAAAGGTGATAAGTGAACCTTTAGTGAAAACTAGGGCATATACGTCTAAAATTGAATTCTTTCCATATTTTAAGCCTTTATCTTTTATTAGATAAAAGTAAAAACATTTAAAAAACATATATAATCATATTTTAGTTATTTCTATCCATTCTCGCCAATACAAAGGCTATGTGTTAACAACCATTTAAAATAATATTATTTTATTACTAGTGTGCAACGAAAGATTTCAATGAAACTCTTTGTTGCGTATCAGGTACACTATCGAACATAGCAACCCTTTTAAAGTAAAATTAATATTTAATTCATAAATATTAATAAATATGAAAATGTTTTATTCATTATTTACCTCGGATGTTACATAAACACAACATAAGATAACACCAAAACCCAAAAAATTAGGATCTGTCTATACATTTAGATTGGATAGTAAAATGAATAAAATAATTATGTACCTTAAAATATTAGATCCAAGAAAATAAAAATGAGTTTGATTTAGATCATTGAGGAAAAAATAATGGGTTCCTTCCTCCCAGGGTTCCCATAGATTATGGGAATCTCTTGATGCTCAGGAAGGATCTCTCTATATAAACAGTTTAATAGAAACTTTGGTTAAAAGGGAAAAAAGAAATTTGATATAAATAATTTTAAATTTTAGAAGTTATAATGATAAAACACCCCAATATAAGGATAAAATTGATTTATATATGCCTTAATAACTGAAACGTTCATCCATGCATTTGATTGAAATATTTCTCAAATCTTCCAATGTGACAAACTCTTTATAATGCTCGTTTGAACTCTCATATTAAATTTTAAACATTAAAAAATTATTGTTATGCATTAAAACTTCTCATAATAATCATAATATGATGATTATCTAAGTAGGATAAATTTTTTATAAAGTTAAGGTGGGTTTTCCACACATTATCACATAACATGACAATATCATGCACAACCACCATGATATAGTGCTCTACACTATACAATGGTGTATATAAGGATAGAAAAACCTGAAATAGTGAACATAAATACATTTTGGTTCCTTTAGTATACAATTCCATCAATATCCCACCTTCATTAATTCCTCATAGACATAATTTGTTTTTCACCTTATGTCAAATCATATTTAAGATTTTTTTAAACTATATCCAAAACTCCATTTAGAGAAGTTTTCATCCATTTTCAACACATGTTAAATAATATTTAACAAATCATAAAAATTTATCGAGAAATTATTTTTTATATCCTCTAATACACTTTTAGTGTTTCTCTAAAAGTTTCCTAAAATATACCATCATTCACACAATCAAAAAATGAAACCCCACAACACTTTGTAGTGTTGAAAATAATAATGAATTATCAAATACATAAGTGTAAGAAAATGGCTCTAGAAAAGTGTTAATGATACTCAATATATAAAGATATTTGGTGTGATATTTATAAAACATATTTATCTATATACTCATTTCTATTAGGTTCATCCATGTGAAAACCATTTTTAGGCATTGTGTTTAGAACTAATGGAATAAGTGATTTGATAAGTCTAATTTCTGAAACCCGAATAGAGATGATGGAGTTTAAATGACTAAATTCCTCAAGACCAGAAGCATTAAATTGAAAAAAATGAAATCATAAGAAGTAAATATAAATATACCTTTAAAATTCATAAGGTGAAAGTATAGAGGCATGAAGGAATTATATATGGATTTTTATGATGATATGTAAAAGTAAACTCATGATGTTTCTGTAAGTGTGCACTGTTAACCAAAAGGAAGAGTTAATTCAGTAGACATATTTGAATAAGAGAAGTTGTTATTATGAAGATAAGATCCATGTTGATATTATCAATATAAATATTAGAATATATTGACTCCAATTGAACCAATTGGGCTCTACCTTAAGTGAGAGGGTGGGGACATTTGTTTCAAATGAATTTTTAACATTGTAATAATCTTACACTACATAATAAAATTATTATAGTGTTTTCCCATGTGGAGTAGTTGATTAGCCACTGTAAGAGGCTAATATTAATTGCTAATATATGTAGTTTTCATGTTCCTTGCTATTCATAAATAACATTTTAGTGCATTTTACATTTTGAACACCCATTCTCATCATTTGTGCACTTCATGCTTAATGTGCACCAATTTAGGCCCAATGTTTCATCTGATTTTAAAGAATGTAAATATCCATGTTTTAATTTGATATTTTTGTAAATGGATATTCACTTAATTATGAACATTTTTTATTCAGGGATCAATGGATTATTAATAAATTATGATGGAGATATTTGGCGATTAAAGGAAACAATTCTGGAGAAGGCAGATTGTATATTATCCCACTGATCGGACTATGGAGCCCAAAATACAAGTCCAATGAAGCCCAAAATTTATTTAAGGATATAAGACATATAGGGAAACAAATAAGTCTTCTGAATACAGTGCTAATTCGTCCTAAATGGTGGTGATTAAGGCGTCCCAAGTTGAAGATTTAATTTTGGGCCAGAGTCTGCGGCCCAGAAAAATAGCTCACCATTTCAATCATAGATCCCGAACCACAGAGTTTTTCGGGCTGAAATTTTACATGGTGTTAGGGGACATCCGGGGATTCATTTACGTCTTATAGGGACCACTCAAATTAGGCCTCCTAGAAGGTCCTTTAGGCGCGTCTTTCCGGTGGATGCAAGCTGGATGCAACTTCGGGGCAAGAAGTGGAAAAGTCTCTCATCATTAATGTTTCACCCACCTTTTCCCAACATAATTAATTAAAGTCACATGGGATGTTGGGGGCTCGGCCAAGGCTTTATTTTTTCCTATTTAAGGCAGGAGTGGTGGTGGATTTAGGGAGGTTGGGTGCTTTCTTTTCATTGTAATGTTATTATGCCAATTTGCCTTTGTAATGTTCTTCCTTCTCATGTAAGTTGTTCGAATCACCTTAGTCTTCAATAAAAGTTCTTCTTCTTCTCTTGTTATGTTCTTCTCCTTATCACCTTGAAACCGTTTCCTCAAGTTGTGAATTTATTCACACCAAACCTTGTGATTTTGTTCACACAATGGTGGAGTGATCGTTTCATTGTTTTATTTTTCTTCTCCAATCCCGCTTCTTTAAGTCGACTTCCCGCTTCCATTTATTGAATAGCATAAATGGAGGGCTAAACCCTTATGGGTTGGTCCTAGGGAGTTGAATGGGGAAGATTGGATGTTATTTTATGATCCTAAATTCTGTAATAATTTCATTATTTTAATATTTCCATGTGATGATTTATTTTCTTCTTCATCTTTGCCAACTTTAACAATGACACATTTCGAGTGCTAGTGCGATCCAATTCCTTGGAGTGATCATTAAATTGATCCTAAAAGTGCATTGGTTATTAGCCTTGGCATTTTGTGGGGATTAAATTGGTGAATGATGTTGAGGAATTATATCATTTCGTGGATACATTTTGAATTAGTGAAATGAATGTTATAAGAAAATAAATGCATCCAATCTAACCCTAGTAACAACTTAGGATCAACTCATCTCCA
Source organism: Viscum album (assembly GCA_963277665.1). Lineage (NCBI taxonomy): Eukaryota > Viridiplantae > Streptophyta > Magnoliopsida > Santalales > Viscaceae > Viscum > Viscum album. The sequence continues at coordinate 79,375,067 of OY728153.1, forward strand.
TTAATTATTTTAGACTAAGTAATCGAATGTTTTAATTTATTTTCTTTAAATTAAATCAGTAGTTATTAAAATCAATTCAATCTGAATAGTTGGCCACTTCATAGCCAAATCCTTCCAAGATCAGAGTGTCTTTAGGTTCCTTCTTCGCTCCCTGTGGATTCGACCCCTACCTGTACTACAACGACCGCATACCTGTAGGGTAAATTTGGGCGCAACCAAATTTTGGCACCATTTCCGGGGACCCAAGTAAGTTACTTTAGACACACATCTTCTTTTCTCACCCCACATTCTATATTCTCACCCCCATCTCTCTTATCATTACCCCTTTCTGTTTGTGTGTGTCCTGAGAATTTAGAATCCAACTTTCCATCTTCTCCAATGGAGTATCTTCCAAATTATCATGTCACAAACTCATGCTGGAATGAAATGGAAAATGAATATTGGGAAGCCCATAAATTAGAAAATTTCCTTGATAAACCCTTGAATAATTACCACACACCCGATGAGATGTACAATCAATGGGATGATGGTTGTTTAAAGGATGAATTTCCAGCCCTCTCGAGGATGATTGAAGAGATGGAACTTAATGAAGTTCATGATTTAAAAACTCCTATCCAGCCTAATCCTGATAAACTCTTCGAACAATTGTGTAATCAAATAGAGATAATGAGTTCTGAGGTATCATCATTGAGATTAGACCTATAATGCAATAATACTTGTGAGGAACTCATCCATACACCAATAGTACCTTCTGAAACCTTATGTGGAGTGTCTAGTTTCCCAAAAAACTCTCATGAACTTATTGAAGAACCAAACTTTGGAATTAGGGTAGGAGAAGTGAATCAAGAAATTGTTGAAGGGTCTTTAAATCAGGAGGAAATTGATTTTTTGAATTCAAAGGATAATAACTTGACATCATGGATTGAGCTTCCTGAACGTGGATCCATTAGTGAATTTTTAGGGCCACAGATCACTGAAAAATTAGGAGAAATCCCAAACATTGAGCCCATACCTACTCCTAGAATTCAAATGGACACTTTTGGGGATGAATCATATTTTTACAAGGAACCAATTAATTCTAATGTCTTTGTAGAAGAAACTAATTTTCATTCAAATTGCCAATATTCTTTAGAAAATTTCAACCAACCCGAACTCAAAATCACTGTCCTTCCTTCCCCACTTGAGTATCCCATCATTTTTGATAAACAAGAGCTTGGGGTTTTCATTCATTCATCTCATGAAACCCACAAAGGGGGGTTGATCTTTGATTTATTAGGAAAGACTACAGAAGAAAAAAGATCAACCATCTCTGATATTCCTTGGATTTGCCCATTCATTTTAGAAAATAGGATTGTTCATGAATTAAATTCCAAAACTTCTTACCAACCACAAGGGATACGCATTCTCAATCATGTTGAAGTAGAGAAATATGAGGTCATTAAAATTTTTAAAGTTGGAATTGGCTAAGTTTGGGGGGTTCAAGTCGAGCTAACGATGTTAAACAAAAGCGCTGCATGGGAGACAACCTGTGGTCTTCATGTTTCTAATCTTTGTGAATCATTTTTTTTCTTCTTTCTTTCCTTCTTCTTCATTTTGTTATTTAAAAAATATATATATATATATAGACTGTTGACCTGTTCTTCTTTTATTAGTAAGGATGGGTATGAAAGGGGAGCACCGTATTCATCCGTGTCACGCGGTGTGATCCCTGAGTAATACCTTACCCAGAAAATATAAAGAAGACAATGTATCATCAGTTTATTTTATTTTATTTTATATTTTTGTTGGTATTAAAAAAAATAGATTGTTGACCTGTTCTTATTTTATGAGTACGGATGGGTATGAAAGGGGAGCACCGTATTCATCCGTGTCATGCGGTGTGATCCTTGAGTAATACCTTACCCAGAAAATATAAATAAGAAAATGTATTATCAGTTTATGTTATTTATACTTTTTTTAGGTTAAAAAAATACAAATATATATATATATATATATATATATATTAAAAAAATTTAAAGGCATGTCATATGTCATTGGGAAAAGCTGGTCACAACCGTCCAAGCCATTGAGAGACAAACCAGAACTGAAGGGAGACATGGGAATGCATTTTCAACATCAACCACCAGGTGACTTCATTCCATAATTTTCATTTTCAATGTCTTCGTTGAACTTCTATCCTACCACTTCTATGTTTCAATTCTTTAAACACTGGGGACAGTGTATTCCAATTTGGGGGGGAGATGAAAATGTGTGGAAGGAAAAATTCCATTAACCTTGAAAATGATAACACACATTCCAAACTCTGAAATTGGATATCAAATAATTTTGCATGCCTTGATTCTGATTTTAATGCAAGTTTATGTTTATGTGCATAGTTATTAGAAAGTGCGGTTGTCCGATGTGATTTTTCACTGTTATATTTTCATCCATTTAATAAAAAAAACACAATGCACATCCTCTAGATTGTGGGGTCTTAGTTTGAGTTTTTGGGGACCCATAATAAATAGCATAGGATTGACGATCATTTTAATTTTAACATGAGTATTCAAAAAAAAAAAAAAAAAATTTGCACGTAGAGCAATGAATTGACCTAATGTGTGGCTTTCAGCACTTGGGGATCGCGACTCCATAGTTGTCTGGCCCAGAGTTGGGCATTTTATCTCTATTTGTGGTAATTTGAATTTGTTTTTGATTGAGTTAACTCGAGATGATGCCCGAGTATGTGAGCTTCACTTGGTTCCCTAAGGTCTTTGAGCCTGGGAGTCATCGGCAAAGTCTTGCTACATGGGTTGACTCGATTGAGTTCAATTTCAATTACCATGGAAAAATTGAAAAAAAAAACCAAAAAAAAGAGAAAATAAAAAATGAGTACTCATCTTATTATTAAAATTTGATTGCTCCTAGTGCTTCCATCTTTTCTCCCTCGAATGAAAATGAACCCCCATGTCTATTGTGACGCACAACACTTCATCATGCTTAATTGAATTTGGATGAAATATGGAAATGGATTTGAATAAAGGAATGGGCTTGGGATTGAGATATGCTTATGGACATAGCTTGTTTTAAATGATTTTGATGAGTTTCATAATTTTTTGGTATGTGATCTTTGGGTGAGAAATGTGTATTAAAATGTTTTTGGAAAAGGTCATTTGAATTTCATTTTTGTGAGATATATTTTGCTCGGGACTAGAAAAACTCAAGTTGGGGGGTGTGATTAGCCACTGCAAGAGGCTAATATTCATTGATAATATATGTAGTTTTCATGTGCCTTGCTATTCATAAATAACATTTTAGTGCATTTTACATTTTGAACACTCATTCTCATCATTTGTGCACTTCATGCTTAATGTGCACCAATTTAGGCCCAATGTTTCATATGATTTTAAAGAATGTAAATATCCATGTTTTAATTTTATATTTTTGGAAATGGATATTCACTTAATTATGAACATTTTTTATTCAGGGATCAATGGATTATTAATAAAGTATGATGGAGATATTTGGCGATTAAAGGAAACAATTCTGGAGAAGGCAGATTGTATATCATCCCACTGATCGGACTATGGAGCCCACAATACAAGTCCAATGAAGCCCAAAATATATGGAAGGATATAATACATATAGGGGAACAAATAAGTCTTCTTGATCAAGTGCTAATTCGTCCTCAATGGTGGTGATTAAGGCGTTTCAAGTTGAAGATTAAATTTTGGGCCAGAGTCTGCGGCCCAGAAAAACAGATAACCATTTCAATAATAGCTCCCGAACCACAGAGTGTTTCGGGCTGAAATTTTACATGGTGTTAGGGGACATACGGGGATTCATTTAAGTATTCTAGGGACCACTCAAATTCGGCCTCCTAGAAGGTCCTTTAGGCGCGTCTTTCCTGTGGATGCAAGCTGGATGCAACTTCGGGGAAAGAAGTGGAAAAGTATCTCATCATTAATGTTCCACCCACCTTTTCCCAACATAATTAATTAAAGTCACATGGGATGTTGGGGGCTCGTCCAAGGCTTCATTTTTTTCTATTTAATGCAGGATTGGTGGTGGATTTAGGGAGGTTGGGTGCTTTCTTTTCATTGTAATGTTATTATGCCAATTTGCCTTTGTAATGTTCTTCCTTCTCATGTAAGTTGTTCGAATCACCTTAGTCTTCAATAAAAGTTCTTCTTCTTCTCTTGTTCTGTTCTTCTCCTTATCACCTTGAAACCGTTGCCTCAAGGTGTGAATTTATTCACACCAAACCTTGTGATTTTGTTCACACAACGGTGGAGTGATCGTTTCATTGTTTTATTTTTCTTCTCCAATCCCGCTTCTTTAAGTCGACTTCCCGCTTACATTTATTGAATAGCATAAATGGATGGCTAAAACCTTATGGGTTGGTCCTAGGGAGTTGAATGGGGAAGATTGGATGTTATTTTATGATCCTAAATTCTGTAATAATTTCATTATTTTAAGATTTCCATGTGATGATTTATTTTCTTCTTCATCTTTTCCAACTTTAACAATGACACATTTCGAGTGCTAGTGCGATCCAATTCCTTGGAGTGATCATTAAATTGATCCTACAAGTGCATTGGTTATTAGCCTTGGCATTGTGTAGGGATTAAATTGGTGAATGATGTTGAGGAATTATATCATTTCGTGGATACATTTTGAATTAGTGAAATGAATGTTATAAGAAAATAAATGCATCCAATCTAACCCTAGTAACAACTTAGGATCAACTCATCTCCATTAATTGTTTTAGACTAAGTAATCGAATGTTTTAATTTATTTTCATTAAATTAAATCAGTAGTTATTCAAATCAATTCAATATGAATAGTTGGACACTTCATAGCCAAATCCTTCCAAGATCAGAGTGTCTTTAGGTTCCTTCTTCGCTCCCTGTGGATTCGACCCCTACCTGTACTACAACAACCGCATACCTGTAGGGTAAATTTGGGCGCAACCAGTAGTAATAAGTTTTAACCATGTAAAATCCTTATGTTTTTCTTTATATTAATTTATTTAAATCTTTTTCTTTTAGAAGTTATTTTCTGGTTGTGTTTAAAGTTTGTGTTTTAGTGTGGTAACTTTGATGTAACATGTATTATAGGTTCCTTTACTTTGTGTATATGGGATTCTTCTAGTTATTTTTTTCTATTATGTGAGTTATAAAGGATAAATTTTTTTTATAAGGAGTTTTCATAGATATAATATGTGTTATTAGAGATTCATTCATAGAGTTTTAAATAACCAAACCTTGTCTAATGTGTTTCAGATCTTGTTTTAGTAGGATAATTATTACCTTAGATTTATGGGATAATTCTAATAAGTAGTTCTTGGTCCATTTTATATGTTTTATAATTTAGTGTGAGTTAATTTATTTTGGAAGTGATGTCATTGGATGAGGGTAAGATATATATATAAGTTTTATAGAAAGGTTTTTAGATTCTAAAAAATGTTGATAGTGGGTTGTCTATGCCATAAGTTTCTTGATCTTCCATTTACTATTACCAAGCTAGAAGTGATGAAGAAGGAAGAATGGGAAAGGTTGGATATAAAATAACTAACAATGCTCAGGATTTAACTATCCAAAGCATGGAATTTAACATCTATGAGGTGAATAGAAATTTAGAACTTATAAATACCATTACTGATATGTATGAGAGGAAAACTATGGTGAATAAGGTTATTCAATATGATAATGTCAGAAGGAAATTTTATGGTTGATCAAATTAGTGACTTCAAAATTATTCAGAGTCATTTGGAATTCATAAAGGTATATTTTGGGGATCTGGAGTGGTTACTGTTGTTTCTTTAATCACTTATAAAATCATAGGATATGATGGTTACCATAGTGATTAATTAAAGTGGTAATATGAACTTATTGTTTATAGATGTAAGGGATCTAATTTTGAATGAGAATATTTTCTAGAAAAATATATAAGAATACAACATCTTGGAACCAAATTTCTGGTACAAACCTTGGTTTATTTTGAATCTTTATTATTTTCATGATGATATCTGGGTGCACCTATTGATTCTTGATTATTTCTTCTTAGATGAGCCTTTAAAGGGGTCAAGAGTGAGTTTTCTTTCTTATTTGAGAGGTCTGGAGATGTCCTAGAAATATGGATTAATGGTGGACAATATCCTATAGTTTGAATGGATATAGGAGGTACACTGGATAGTTGATGAGAGTAACTGACTTTCCAATGGAATTCTAGTAGTATAACTTTCCTATAGGTGGATATCTAGTGGGGGACACCATCCAGAAGGTGGATGGACAAAAGACTTTAGCTTCTATAGGAACCCCAGCTGCCAACTAGTATAAGCCCACTAGCCATCTGGTGGGGTTTATAGTGTTATAGGAAATCTTCATGATTCCACCAATAGCAGGTGGAATCCATCAACTATCCAATGATCCCATTTGGGGTAAGGAATAATAGGTTAGTGTCATAATTATGCCACCCAAAATATCTATTTTATTTATTTTCTCTTCCTCTACAACCTCATTTGACCCAAAAAACATTGGAGACTCTCTTGAGGTGAATTTAACCCTCCCAACCTTGCGTCATCAAGGATCGAAGTGTCATTAGAAATGTTGGATCCCTTCTGGTAAGTTTAATATCATTTTGATTTTTAATTCGCATTTCCATGTATCTCTCCTTATTTTATAGTGGTGTATCATTTTATTATTGATGGATACATATCTATTTTTTACATTTTTTGATTTTAAAATTCCAACATAGTTGATTATATCCTTTATGATATTTTTTTGGATCCCATGTTGGGTGTTTAATGATACCTTTATTAAGATAGGTAGTTCCATAATTAAAATCCTATCAACTAAAACTGTTTTTGCTTGCTTGATTTAAAATGGATTTATAAATGGTTCTAGAATCATTTTTTGGAATCTTTTATAGATGTTTTAAAAATTTAATGGGTGTTTTAAACCTATTTTATTATGGATTTCCAAATAAAGTGATGATTTTTAGAAAATTGATTTTAAATAAATGAATGATTTAATGAAAGACTTTGATGATGATTTATTAGGAAAAGATTTCATGAAATGATTTATGGTTTGAAATGAAATGAATTTTTATAAAGGAATTAATTTTGATGAAAACCATTTAATGTTGAATTTTGAAATTAAATGGCATGTTTTGGAACTTGGAATTGGGCCTAATTTGAAATGGATGATTAAAATTATTTGAGAACGATTGAAATAAAAGTTAACCCCTTGTATGTTTGATTTACTTGAAGCACATGGGAACTTATTTAGTTTGGTGGGAAGAACACATGAAAGGAATTCATTAGCTCTATAAGAAAATTGATTGATGATAAAAATGATAACTAAAATATGATGAAGAAAAAAAGTTCATTCATTTGGATTTAATCATATCCCCCTAGTATTGAGATATAGGAATGTGTGTACATTGGGAGACATAATTTCACCAAGATGTATGAGAATACCTATATAAACCTATCCCCAAGTATCTTAATCATGGTTATATGATTGAAAATGAATTCTTTAGAAATGATTGATACATTACAATGATTATGAAATTATTTATTCATTCCTATTTCAATAGGACTATTTATTCATTTCTGTTTTGATTAAAATTATCTTTTTCTCCTATTTTATAATTTCCATTGAAATGATTTGAAAATAATGTTTTTTTATGAACTATGAAAATATTCTCATTCCATGTTTTATTTAAAATTAATCATATTTGGTTTATTTGATATGGAATACTTTTGTAATAATTGGTGGGATCCTATTAGGGTAGTGTTTCTCACACCCTAATTTTTTCTTTACATGTTTATAGACTTTCTTATTCAAGGTGTTGTAAAAGGAAATGCAACACTTAGAGGTGGTGGGTGTTTTTGATAGTGAGACCTTGGAATATGGAAGTGACTGATGGAACATCTGATCCACTTGTTATAAGGAGACCAAATGATGATATTTTTGATGATTATGTGATGACTCGGGTTATTATACCATTTTTTAGAGTTGTAATTATATACTTATGGTACCTTTATCTTATTGAGTGTTTTTTCATACTGACTATTTATATATTATTTCCACTTATTTTTTCTTCTTGTGGTGAAATCATTCCCTCATATTTAGTTTTGAATCCCAAGCATTTTTCACCTACCCTTGGGGATCATGAATGCCCTTAGGGTCATGTACAGATTGATTTGGGTACTAGTTTAATGGGTTATCTGGGTTGTTGCATGAAAAATTTGCATCTAATAAGGTATATTCCCTTATTGAATGTTGATATACCATTTGGTATGTCCTGGTAGATAGGAGATAGAATTGTTAAGACTTAAGGGGCATGTTGAGAGTGAGTTCCTAGCCAACCCTCATCATAACGATCCTTAAGTTACCATAGGTAGTTGGGAAGAAGTTTCTTTGAGGGGATGTTTGATCTGATTATATAATTTTCCCTAAAATTTGATACGATATTTGGGCTCCCATGTTTAATTATGATTAATAGATTTTATGATCTTTTGTGTCTTGACTGATGTTTCCCTGTTATCTATTGATGTCGTGTAGTACCATGTCCCCAAGAATATGTATGAATGTACTTTATGATGGAGATGACGATGAACCAATTTAATCAAACCCTATATCTAAATAGAACCTTGTAGAGTTTGTAGTGTGTATGATCTATGATCTGGTCCAAAGAGTCACACTTGTTCTAGTTCAAGATGGAGTGGTGGATCCTTAGAGGGATGATAGTAGAGATCATTACCAGAAGATTCTTCATCATAAAACACCATATTTAAAGGGAAAAAATGATCATCATGAGGTAGAGGATTGGTTGGGAATGATTTCAATTTTTGGGAGATGCTAGATACCATTATAGAGAAATATTTCATCTTCAATATTGAGGGTCCTAGAATGAGATAGTGGGATGAAATAGTTATTGAAAAGAAGAATTAATTTTTGGAGTGGAAATAATTCAAGATTCTTTTTATGAATAAATTATATTATGAATCAATGATATTAGCTAAGTATATTGAGTTACTCAACATTCACCAGGGAGATTAGAGAGTGACTTAATATGCCAATTGTTTTGATAAAATTTATCAATTCTCATTGAATGTGGTTTCAAATGAGAAGATAAAGTACTATAGATTTAACTTGGATCATCAGTTATATTTCTAATATCAAGCCTTTATGCTGAATATCGCCTCATATAATGATGTTATGAATATGAATATGATGGCTAAAATTAACCTGGCTGGTAATTCTAGGTTGAGGTGATTTCGTCATACTCATAGTGGAAGTTTTAGTGGGTACTTTAAAGGAAAGATGAAGAAAAATTAATCTCATGGTGGATGTAGTGTTGGTGGTCTTTGATAACAAACTTCCACCAAATCATCTGCAGTATCTTGTAAAGGACCACCGAATTGATTCCAATGTGGCAAAGTGGAGAACCTAAAACAAGTTTTCATGGATACAATGAAGATCTGTATCTATTTTAAATTCTTATGTCACTTGTATAGATTTTTCCATGTTTTTAATGCTCCATGTAGTGGTATTGGATCACTATCACTAAGTGATTCTATGGTGATTCCATATGCCTCAAGAATAACATGGTTCCATCTATAAGAATTATAAATGAAGAAACATTACATAGTGGATGAGTATCCAGTGGGAACTAATGTGGACCCTACAATAGTGAGAGGTACTATTAATATTACTTCATATTTAGTGACTTATTTATTTGATATTAGGGCCTCTCATTATTTTGAATCAACCCGCATAGTGGGATTATTGAATATCCATACCGATCTCATGAATTATAGGATGTAAATATCTATAAATCTTGGGAAAAAGATTGATAAGGGTCTTTGATTTCCTTATTTAACTTTTTCTTTATTAGATACCAAGCTCTTTTGGGACTTTTTGGTTCCCAATATGAAACCTATGGATGTCATTCTTGGGATGGATTGAAATATTTCTCACAAAGCCTAGGTTGACTATCATATTTAGCAAGTCTCTTTTATTACCCTAAATGTGGAGTTCTGTGTTTTTCAGGGAAAATGTCACCCAATGTCTAACCAAGATGAACCTCCTCTTCAAGTTATGGGTAGGATAATATCCATGTATTCTTTTGAAATGGAAAAATAATATTTGAGTGGTGATTTTCCTCCACTAGTTATAAGTTTGTAGATGTTTTTTCCATTACAATTTTTTGGTTTTTCATCAGAGAGAGAGGTAGCGTTCTATATTGACTTGGTTCCAGGTACTCAACCTATAAATATTCCCTCTTACCATATGGTATCAGATGAACTAAATGAGTTAAAGAAATAGTTTGATGAATTTATATCCAAATGTTGTATTTAATATAGTGTGTCACATTAGGAATCACCTATGATTTTTCCTAGAAGGCCAATAGAACCCTTCACCAATATGTTGATTACCGAAATCTTAATTGGGTTATGATAAAGAAAAAGTAACCATTTCTCTGAATTGACAATTTGTTTGATAAATTGAAAGGGGTGAAGTGGTTCTCCAATATTGATCTTCGATTCAGGATCAAGGAGTTTGATATCCCAAAGACCACTTCCAAGAGTAGATATAGACATTAATTATAACGACCCAATAATTTTTTTAAAGGAAATTACTTTCTTATAAATATGTCATAATAACATTAACTACTAATTGCTATGCAACCCTTAAAACATAAGTTTGTCACTTCTGTGATGTGAATTTCAAAAAATCCGACATACACAATCGCAATCAGTGAGTTATTTAGAGTCCAATAAGGAAAACTTATTTTTTTGTGAATAGTAACCTACCCTTATGAATAGTAACATAACCTTATGAATAGTGATATACCCTAATGAATAGTAACCTTAACTATGATAATTTATAAATAATATTCATGTTTAAAGTACGATATACCTATATTTTAGAATAAGTTAATGAATGTTTTAAAACTGGTTTTTGATAATAAATTATGATTTTAATTAAATATTAAATTAATAATATTTCGAAAATTATTTTTGAAAAATGGAATTTATTTTTGGATTATACACGTCAAAAAATGGTTGGGCTAAAATTTTGGTATTTTTCTGAAATACTTGAATTTTTGATGAATAGTGACATATCATAAATTACAAAATTAAGATAAATACACTAATTATAGAGTAATGTGTGATATTCTGCTGATGTAAGCCCACTTGGTTCGGGATCACATGATAAAATTACTATTCTTGGTCATGTAATACTCACTATTCTTTTTCTTGAAGAGAAATAATAAATTAATGAGTTTTATAATAAGAAATCCCCTCTCCTCCACTATAAAATCCCCCTCTGACCCCCTATTCCAATCACTCCTCTCAAGCCTTGTGCCTTCTCCAAATTCTGTCCAAATACCCTCCCAACCCCCTCTCGTACGTCCATCAAGATTTGGTCTCATTAAAAGATCAAAACCTCTCCCTTAAGGATGTTCTCAAGGAAGTTTGGTTCAAGAGGTAAATTCTCCTTTTCAATTCTTTGTCTTTCCTTTCAAGTTCATTTGTTTTCTTTTTATATCACCTCTCTTTATGAAAATTTTGTGATGACTCTAGTACCTTATATGTACTAGAATGTTCTCATGATAGTGGAATAAGTTATCATCATCTTCCCCTTTTTACCTTCTTTTATACTAGTAGCAAGAACACCATCCGAGATGTGTCAATTTTACACATTCAAGGACGATGGACTTTCGATTTATTTTATCATTCTAAATTCTGGTCATGAAACCATTATTGTTATGATTGAACCAGATTATTATATATAATATAACCTATTTAAGATTCTATAATCCCTTTGTTCCAATGGTATTAGGTTATAAAGAAAAATGAGTTCGTTGTAATCAAAACCCACAAATTAACCAAAACAATTATCATTAAAGTTCTATATGATAATTCATCCTTGTTCCATGTAACAAAGTTATATAAATGAACAATAAAACCTATTTATTTTCATAAATAATATATAATTTCAATTCTGGATATTTACATCCATTCCACTTCATTACTTAAAAAACAAGTGAACCGAATATGAAAATAAGAGAAACGAACACTCCAGAACGACGAAATTCAATACAATAACTAATCAATAAAGACATAAATGAACTAAGAAGAATTATGATAAAATAAATACATGTATAATAGGTTCTGAAATAAGTTATTAATAAGTATAATTTCATATTCCAGGAGCTTAAGTACAAGAGCAGAACACGTTCGGAGTTAAGGTAAGGGTTTCTTTATCTCACTTCCATTTTCGTGAGATTTTCCATATTCACTAGTAATACTTTTATATGGTGTATGTATACTGACCATTGATGTCACATATCATAAATATATTTATCTTAATGGAATTAAATCTATCATTTTTATATTATTAATTTTGGGGCATACGAATCATTTGATTACATAGTGTAAGGGTTTTTCCACCCGAACTTCCATTTTCATTCGGGATACTTTCATTGTCTAATTACCTCAATGAAATTATTATGTATTGTTATGTACTCATAATATATTCTGTGTGAGTATCATATATATGTGTACAAATCAGAACCCTTCCTTATTTTATGGATAATTACACATTTTTAAAGGAACTTTCAAAGTTGTTTCCAAAATACAAGCCCGATCCAAGGGAATTTCTCAAATTCTTTCTTATTTTCAAGGGCACTCTATGATCTGTTTTTTGAAAACTTTATCTTTATAAAATCATTAATTTTTTATGAAAATAATATCTTACCTCAATTCTGGTTTTATAAATTTTTTTTTCCAAAAGAACTCTTCTTTTCAAAATAAAAGAGTATTTATCTCAAGAATTGCTTAATTATTTTATAAGAGTGTTTTCGTCTAATTCAAAACTCTTGTTGATTCCATGGTTTTATTGGGTTTAATAATTTATGAAGTCATCTACCATATTTTATTTAATGGTTTATTACTAACTCTATTGTGGTTTATCTATCCTAAAACCATTCACCATATTATTCCAAATGGTTAGTGTTTTATGTTTTATGATTGGGGAAAGTTAGTTACATTTCATATAATAGTTTCAATATGAATGTATATGTTGTTTATATTGATCCCCACTCATATGAGGAATACATTGGACTTATTATGTGATGGGTGGGGCCTGCTATAGCCATTCGATGCATCGGTATGTCTCATGAGACAAATAGACATGGAATTGGCCGAGGCCTTTCCCAATGTGATATGGATTTTGGCCGAGGCCTTAATCATTATACGTCTTGGCCGAGGCCTTGAAAAAATGTTTCAAAATGTCTGGAATTATGAATTCCATCATTATGAGTTCATCTATTGATATTCCATGTGGTTATTTGATTAGTAGAATACCCATGATTATGTTTTATTATGGCATTATTTACTCAGCTCATTTTCCTGCCATAATGTGTTCACGTTTATTATTAAAGGCATGCGTTTTCAATTATTCACCATATTTAATGTTTATATTATCTTCCACTGTTTTTCTTACTCTTACTGAGAATTTGAGATCACCCTTTATTATGTTTCATTTTCTTAGGGCAAGAGGAATTCAATTATGGATGACATGCTGAAATAACCTATGAGTTATGGAAGTTGTCTAAGGAGTTTCTATGTCTTTTTTTTTCATTTCAAGTTGTAATTATGAACTTCTGTATGTATATTGTTTACAATAATACTAAACTACTCAGTCCTTTGGGATTCACATTCTTTTTATGTATGCCAACGTAATCAAACAAGGCACCAGCTCCGGGCAACTGGGGTTGGGTCCTTACATTAATAGTATCTTTTTATTCCATTTGGTATTACCAATGATCCTACTATGTTAATGGTGTTGATGAATAGTATTTTCCATCAGTACCAATATTCTTTCATTGTGGCATTAAAGGATGAAATCTTGGTTTAATCTAAAATTTAAGTGTATCATGTGAATCATTTGAGAGAAATTTTAGACATATTGAGGAATCACTAAGTTATTCAAAAATATCTAAGTTCCATTTTTAGATTTATAAGGTAAAGTTATTGGGAAATGTGGTCTCAGAAGATTTTATCTCAGTTGATCCTAAAAATGAGAAGTCTGTTATGTCATTGGAGTAATTTCATAATGAATTTGAGATTCAGAGATTCTTGGGCTTAACAGGGTATTACAACTAGTTTGTAAAATAATTCTAAAAGTTGGATTCTCCATTGACTACTATCACTCATAAGAGAGATAAGTTCATATGTGATTCAAAATTTTGGGCTTCCTTCATTTAATTGAATTTTCATTTGACTTTAACTTTTGTGTTGAATATTCTAAAAATAGAAATGGTATGTAGTATTTTATGATGCATTGGGTTCATTTTTTGGGATGCATTCTCATATTGGGTGATCACATGGAGGATTATGGTTCTCATAAACTTTAGCCTCATGATAAAAACTATCCCACTCATGAGCTTGAAATAATATCCATGTTTCACAATATTAAGAGTTAGAAACATTACCATTTTAGAGAATGTTTTATTATTTACTCTAATAATAAAATATTAAGTTATATATTCTCACAAAAACATTTGAATATTTAACAGAGGTAATGGATTTAGTACCTATAATATTTTGAATTTGACATTTCATACACCCCTAGAAAGGGGAACATTGTTTCTAATGATCTGCTTAGAAAACTACCATCCCAAGACATGAAATAATATTTGTAGGAATGGAATCTCATGGATCTCTTTTCTCACATTCATTTGGGAGTCTGGGAGGACATGAAATAGGTTGTTCTGTCTAGTGTTTAGTCAAAATATTCTCTTCTAAAGATGATCCTTCAAGAATATCATCTTGATGATGAGTTATGAGTCATTATAGATTATTTATATGGTTCGGTAACCATTATAAAATGGTCTCTATCTTTAAAGGTCATCATTTTCTTCTGGAACTGGAATCTATTGCTCACACATGTTGGGACGGAGAGTGATGGCAAGAGGGGAGTGAATTGCCTTTTCAAAAATAATTAACAATTTAAGAAAAAGTTAAAGCGCAGCGGAAATAAAAGAGGCAAGACACAAAATTGATAACGGAGTTCGGCCTAAATCCCAAGCCTACGTCTCCGCTCCCAACTCAACCGTTGAGAGATCTATACGACAGCTTGATTTTTAATGGTTGTAGCAAGAAACCCACTAGACTTTAAGGCAGCCTAGAAACCTATTACAGCTTTCTTTTTATTGGTTGAAGCAAGAAACCCACTAGCCTTCTTACAGGTGAAGGCTAGCTCACCTATGACTCAAGCCTTTTGCAGGGAAGGATTGATTAACCTCTTCACACCTTGAAGGTGGTGTGAAAACCCAAACAAAGGGAGGATGAGAGAAAGAAGGGTTTGTATGCACAAACTCAAAATAATGCTCAAAAAGATAAAACAATAAAAACCGTAAAGAGGAGAAGTCTTGGGCGCCAATGGATTGATTGGTGATGATGAAGAGCACTCCCAAGCTTCTATGGTGGTGCTCCTTGGTTGTGGAAGTGAGTTGGATCAAGTGGGGATCCTTGAAGGAATGCGCCGGAGGTTCGCCAAATGATCGAAAAATGTTCCCGTGGGCTACCGTATATTTCCGGGGATTCCTAGTCCTCTATTTATAGGATAGGAACACCCAAATGGCCTTTGGAGGTCTTCGGAGCCGTTGGAGAGGTCTTCAGAGCCGTTGGGAGTCAAAAGTACAAGTCTGGTCAAAGCCCAACGGCTGGCCGGTGGTCCACCGGCTGGCCGGTCCTAAGCCACCGGCTGACCGGTGCGCAGACAGAGAGCAAGCTCTCTGCCCAGGTTCCACCGGCTGGCCGGGGAGCTCACACCGGTGGACCGGTGGCTCTGGAAAGAAACCATTACTTCTGCCAGACCACCGGCTGGCCGGTGGGAATCCACCGGTTGGCCGGTAGACACAAAGAGTCTACATTCAGTCCTTCTTGGCCCAACTCCTTGGCAACCTTTTTCCTATCAACAAAAACACTTGAAAACAAGTTAGAACAAAATAAGAGTGATTGTGATCATTGAAATCCAAGAGAGAGGGGTACAACAATCTCCCCCTATTTTGATGATCACAATAACCAAAACAAGAAATGTAAAAGACTGAAATGAAAGGCATGTTTTAAAGGATAAATTGAGAATTAAAGCAAAGCTTTAGAGAAAAAATTCTCCCCCAATCAACCAAGGAAATCTCCCCCTTTTTGATTATCAAAATAGCACGGGGCATAAAATTTTATTGAAGGAAAGGATTGAAAAACAAGATGGAGTTTTTTAAACCAATTGAAATTTCTGAAATTTGAATTGAAAGTTTTGAATTGAAAGTTTTGAATTGAAAGTTTTGAAATGAAAGTTTTGAAAGAAAAACGCACAAAGCCTTAAACGATCCTAACTCCCCCTAAATAAAAACAACAAATCACCGGGGAGAGGATTTTAGAACCGAGACAAATTTTGGTCCGAAGAGACTCGCTAAAAGGGATTTTTCAATCCAAACTTGTCTTGTGGAGGGTCTTCTCCTATGAAATTCATCTCTAAAGGAAATGGTTTTGGGCATTCCATACCGGGAATTTTTTCAGTCGCACTCGTAAATTAAGTGCCCGATCTTTTTGCAATAGTTGCAAAATTTATATTGGGAGCTCCCCCTTACAAAAATAGTAGGAGCATGGGAAGAGGAAGATTGCTTGGAATAGCCAAGCCCTTGGGTGGTTCTAGATATGCATTGGGAACCAAGGAGTTTCGAAAGGTTATGTTCACCTTCGGTGAACTTAGCTAGGGATTCCCTTAAATCCTTGATTGATGATTCCATAGAATCAACATCAGGACGGTTTTGGATCTTGAGGGACAAGTCTTCCTTCTCTTTGAGAAGTTGATCCTCTTCGAAAGAAATAATTTTGAATTTCTTTTTTAAAGCAATAAATTTGGAAGAGAGTTCGTGAAAACCTTTCTCCAATTGATCTCTCACATGTTGGAGATCCTCATAAGATAAATGATTGAAAGAATTGGAAGAACAAGAGGAAGAGGAGTCAGAAGAGGTTACCTCATGAAATGCCATTAGACATTTTTTACCGTTGTCTTTTGAGGAGGAGGAGGATGAGAAGCTATCACTCCAAGTGGCCTTGAAAGCCTTTTTCTTTTCCTTTTTCTTGGCCCTTGTCTTGTGGAGTGGGAAATCGGGCTTATAATGGCCTTTCTTGCCGCACCCATAGCATATTACCTCGGGCTCGGATTTTTCGTCGAGTTCTTCCTTTCGAGCCTTGCGAGATTTCTTCTTTTTGTTCTTCTTCATGAATTTGTGCATCTTACAGGAAAGGTTCTCGATTTCTGAATCGCCGCTTGAAGAGGAAGAAGATGAGGAGGAGGATCTTTCTTCTTTTTGAACTTTGAAGGCGATGTTCTTTGGAGTTTTGATGAGATTGCCTTCCTTTTCAGCTTGCCTCCTCATGGTGATATCGTAGGTCATGAGGGATCCGATGAGCTCTTCGACCGGAATTTTCTTGACATCTTTTGCTTCTTGAATTGCCGTGACATTCGGTGCCCATGAGCTTGGTAGGATCCAAAGGATCTTATTGACCATCATCTCTGCAGAAACATCATCTCCAAGAGACTTTCTCCCATTGCAAACGTCAGTAAAACGAGTAAACATTTCAGTAATATTTTCAGATGGATGCATGGTAAAAGACTCAAAATCTTGACGGTACATATCCAATCGAGTATCCTTAACTTTGTTGGTCCCCTCATGGGTAACCTCCAAAAGTTTCCAGATTTCATGAGATGAAGTGCATGTGGAAACTCGATTGAATTCATTACGATCAAGGCCGCAATGAAGAGCGTTCATGGATTTGCCATCAATCTCGAAATTTTTAATATTGGCTTGAGTCCATTTGGATTCATCGGGAGAAGAGAGAGAGTAACCATGCATGACAATTCTATAAATAGGATAACCTATACTTCTAAGAAAAGTAGACATGCGGGTTTTCCAATAGGTATAGTCGGTTCCATCAAAAAAAGGAGCACGACCCAATGAATAACCTTCGGGGGCGAAAGAAGATGAAGCCATCACAATGGATCGTGAATTTGAAACCGGTTAAGGTATTACACAAACTCCTCCTCTGATACCAATTGTTGGGACGGAGAGTGATGGCAAGAGGGGGGGGTGAATTGCCATTTCAAAAATAATTAACAATTTAAGAAAAAGTTAAAGCGCAGCGGAAATAAAAGAGGCAAGACACAAAATTGATAACGGAGTTCGGCCTAAATCCCAAGCCTACGTCTCCGCTCCCAACTCAACCGTTGAGAGATCTATACGACAGATTGCTTTTTAATGGTTGTAGCAAGAAACCCACTAGACTTTAAGGCAGCCTAGAAACCTATTACAGCTTTCTTTTTATTGGTTGAAGCAAGAAACCCACTAGCCTTCTTACAGGTGAAGGCTATCTCACCTATGACTCAAGCCTTTTGCAGGGAAGGCTTGATTAACCTCTTCACACCTTGAAGGTGGTGTGGAAACCCAAACAAAGGGAGGATGAGAGAAAGAAGGGTTTGTATGCACAAACTCAAAATAATGCTCAAAAAGATAAAACAATAAAAACCGTAAAGAGGAGAAGTCTTGGGCGCCAATGGATTGATTGGTGATGATGAAGAGCGCTCCCAAGATTCTATGGTGGTGCTCCTTGGTTGTGGAAGTGAGTTGGAGCAAGTGGGGATCCTTGAAGGAATGCGCCGGAGGTTCGCCAAATGATCGAAAAATGTTCCCGTGGGATACCGTATATTTCCGGGGCTTCCTAGTCCTCTATTTATAGGAGAGGAACACCCAAATGGCCTTTGGAGGTCTTTGGAGCCGTTGGAGAGGCCTTCGGAGCCGTTGGGAGTCAAAAGTACAAGTCTGGTCAAAGCCCAATGGCTAGTTTGACTGGGCCCACCGGCTGGCCGGTCCTGAGCCACCGGCTGGCCGGTGTGCAGACAGAGAGCAAGCTCTCTGCCCAGGTTCCACCGGCTGGACGGGGAGCTCACACCGGCTGACCGGTGGCTCTGGACAGAAACCATTTCTACTGCCAGACCACCGGCTGGCCGGTGGGAATCCACCGGTTGGCCGGTAGACACAGAGAGTCTACATTCAGTCCTTCTTGGCCCAACTCCTTGGCAACCTTTTTCCTATCAACAAAAACACTTGAAAACAAGTTAGAACAAAATAAGAGTGATTGTGATCATTGAAATCCAAGAGAGAGGGGTACAACAACACATACAAGGAAGGCTATGTTGGGGGATTTTTATCTTTCCTAGTGGGTGGTTCACCTAGAAATGATGAAGATGTTCTATTATATGAGGCGCTTACTCTAATGAAAAGGTATTAAATGTGAAATCAATGATTTTGTTTCTCATTATTACACCAATCAAAAATTAAAGGCTGATCAATCGAATCCTTTGGGTTTTCTTCAACCCCTTCCTATACCAACTTGGAAGTTGGATGATATATCGATGGAATTTTTGGGTAGTTTTATGTATAAACCTTGAGGAAAGAAATTAATTTTAGTATTGATTGAATGTTTGACCAAATCAGATCACTTTATCCCTATTTGTGATACAAATAATTTTTTTGGACTTGACAAATCTCTATGTGTTAGAGATTATTTGATTGAACGGTGTTCTGTTTTCCATTGTCTTTGATAGAGATCCCTAGTTCACATTCTAAGTTTGGAGAGGCCTAAAAGAGATAATGCGATCCCTTGTCAGGTTTATCATGGCATACCATCCATAGATATACGGTTAGAGGGAACACACTATATAGTTTCTAAAGGACATGATTCATACTTATTTCCTTGAATTTGGAGGATCTTGGGATTACTATTTGGGGATGGTCGAGTTTTCCTATAGTAAAAAATACTATTCATCCATTAATATGGTTATCTTTGAGGTCTTGTATGGTATCCCTTGTAAATATTCACCTTGTTGTTCAAATATCGGCAAATCTTCCCTTGTGGGACCTAGTTTGGTCCAGGACATGATAATGAATATCCAGTTGATTCAATAATGATTGGTGATGAAAAAAAGCTAATATAATTCTTATGTATGTCATTATCAATTTCATTTGTAATTATCAATTAGAGACCATGTGTTTTTAACAGTCTCACCTTGGTTGGGTCAATTAAGGATTAGAAAATAGGGGAAGTTGGCACCGAGATTCATGAGACCATTTGAGGTTGTTGTGAAAATTAGGTAGGTGGATTACTAGTTAGATTTACCACCTCAAATGACATCGATACATGATGTGTTTCACTTTATATATCTCAAAAAATATCTTTCATACCCATATCATATTTTTTATATAGTAGGAACTTGATTTGGAACCTGATATGTCCATGAATGAGCATCCAATTTGGATTTTTGATTTTCAGATGAATATTCTCCATGTTAAGCCTATCCATTTGGTCTAAGATCTATGGAATCATGGTTATGATTCTCACAAGACCTAGGAGTGTGAGGAATTGATGAGAGAATAGTGGCCACATCTTTTTTGATTTGGTTTATTCTTGATAGGATTTATGGGGGAAGAAATCTTTTATAGTGAGGAGAATTGTAATATCTCAACACCAATTTTAGGCATGAATCTTACTCTATTTTGGATCTTATTTATATTCATGATGATCTATGGGTGTAGATATTGATTCTTGGTTGATCCTTTATTAGGGTTAACCATGAGTTCTTTCTTATTTTATAGGTTTAGAGATGTACCAAAAGGATATATTAAGGTTGGATATTTTCATATATCTCGAATGACTGTATGTTGTCCACTAGCTTGTTAGTGAGAGCCACCATCTAGTCAATGTAATTCTAGTAGTAGGTATTTTCTTTAAAAATTATAATAGTTAGTTAATAAGGGCCACCTACCAGACCATGGATGACTGGAAGAATGAAGTTCCTACAGGAAATCCACCAGTTAGCTAGTGAAATACCAAAATCCATCTAATGGGTTTCCTAATGTTTCAGGCATTCTGCCTAGCGCCATTAGCAAGCTGGTGGAAGCCAGCTTCTATCCGATGAAATTGTTCAGGGAAATGAATAATAGGGTAGTTTCATAATTCCACCACCCAAAATATTTATTTTATTTATTTTATCTTCACCCTCAAACCTCATTAAATCCAAAAAACTTTAGCAACCCTCTAGAGGTGAATTTAGATCTTACAACCTTATTTCTTCATGAATCAAAGTGTATTTTGAAGTGTTAGATCCCTTCTGTTAAGTGTAATATCATTTTGATTGCAAATTATTCTTTCTACATATCTCTAATTATTTGAGAGGGGTGTATCCTTTTATTTTTTATGAATCTATATATTTTTTAATGTTTTGTGATTCTTGGATTCCC
Source organism: Viscum album (assembly GCA_963277665.1). Taxonomy (NCBI): domain Eukaryota; kingdom Viridiplantae; phylum Streptophyta; class Magnoliopsida; order Santalales; family Viscaceae; genus Viscum; species Viscum album. Next base: position 79,396,430 of record OY728153.1, read on the forward strand.
ACTTAGATGATTCTAGTATTTTTACTTTCCATTGTGGATATTGTGTTAGGTGTTTGAAGATACCTTAATTAAGGTTTTTAGTTCTATAATGAAAATATAATAAAATAAAACCATTGTTTCTTTATTGATTTGAAATATATTTATTAATGTTTTTATAATATTGATTTGGAATCCTTGATAATTTTTTTAAAAATGGAATGGGTGTTCTAAACCTATTTAATTATGGATTTTAAAATAAAGTGATGAGTTTAGGAATATAGATTTTAAATGAATGGATGATTTGATGAAATACTTTAATGATGATTTATTGGGAAATTATGGAATGAAATTATTTCTGGTTTAAAATGAAATGAATTTTTAGAAATGTATTAATTTTGATGAAAACCATTTAATGGTGGTTTTTGAAATGAAATGAAATGTTTTGAAACTTGAAATTGGGGTTGATTTGAAATGTTTGATTTAAATTATTTTAGATTGGTTGTAATGAAATATTGGGCATTGTATCTTTAATTTCCTTGGAGCACATGGGATCTTGGTTAGTTAGGTAACACATGCTTGGTATAAATTAACTCAAACTGTAAATGGATTGATGAAGACAACAATAACTAAACTATGATGAGGGAAGAGAGTTCATTATTTATGATTTTCTCTTATCCCCCTAGGCTTTAGGTCTTGGAATGTGTGCACACTAAGAGACATAATTTCACTAAGATATGTGATAATCCCCATATAAACTTATCCTCGTGTGTCTTTTCCATGTTTCTATAATTGAAAATGTATTATTAATAAATGATTGATATATTAAAATGATTATGAAATTATTTTTACATGAATATTTTTAGATAATTTCTTATTCATACCTGTTTTTTTGCAAATACTATTTTTTACCTATTTTATAATTTCCATTGAAATGATTTAAAAATAATTTTTTGTTCTAAACTATGAAAAGATTATCATTCCATGTTTTATTTAAAATTAAGTATTTTTTTATTTGATATGGATTGCTTATGTAATACTTTGTGGGATCCTATTGGGATAGTGTTTCTCACTCACTATGTTTTCCTTTAGGTGTTTTTAGACTTTTTATGCCTGGTTTAGGGAAAGTAAAGACACCACTTGAATGTGATGGGTGTTCTTGATAATGGGACTTTATTTGATATTAGTTAATCATGGAGTATGTGATCCACTCGTTATAAGGAAATCTTGTGATGATGTCTTTGATGGTTATGTGATGACTCAAGTTGATATACCATTTTTGAGACTTGCACTTGTCTATTTGTATTACCTTTCTCTTGTTGAGTGTTTTTGTATACCAATTATTTATGTATTCTTTCCACTTCGTTTTTATTCTTGTAGAGAAATCACTATATCTTATTTTATTTTGATGCCCATATTCTAGTCACTAGCCCTTGGAGACCATGAGAAACCATTAGGTCATTTCAGGATTAATTCAGGTATTAATTTAGTGGGTTATACAGGTTAGTTCATGAAAAATAATCTACCAAAAATACATGTTGTGCAGAAGGTTGGGTGAATTATGAATCATAAAAAAGTCATAAGAAGGGAAATGTAAGGAGGAGTTAGAGTCCCACTAGAGAAACTGGAGTTAGAGTTTCCATGTGTTTTCATTATGGTAATATAGGATATATGAAGAAAGATTACAGTGATCAAAGAGTTAATTCTAGAAGATATTATTTTGGAAGTGTATATGCAAATCCCATATCATAAGATATGTGTGATCTTCAACTGAGTGTCTCTAGTTTACTTGAATTTGGATTATAGATTCTATAGATTCATTTCACTCTATATCCAAGATAATAAGTATGAGGAATTATACTTCTGGAAAACATGGAAAGGTACATCTTTTAGATGGTGTAACTATAGATATAGTAGGAAAGGGTGATATTTCCATCTAAACATAAAATGAAAGATTACTAGGATTACAAAGAGTGTGTCAAATACCGAGATGAAGTAAGAACTTGATTTTAGTAGGACAATTATAAGACATAGGTTTCTATACAAACTTTATATGGATCATGTAAAGTTACATGAAATTCCATAGTGGTGGGAAAGGGAGTGAAATATGAAACATTGTACCCAACATGAGTTTTAAAATATGAAATATTTTAAAGAAAAATAATTTCCACAAAGTTATGGCATGAAAATCTTGGCCACTTAAGTGATAAAGGTAAAAAAATCCTTAATTATAAATTAATGTTGAATCTTGGAAGCCTGAAGTATGGAACATGTGAATAATGAATTCTTGGGAAGAAGTGTTGGTTTCATTACACATAGAATGTAATATTTGCAAAGGCCGGAAGTTAGAGCTGGTTCATACAGATATTTAAGTTCTAGATTTGGTTTGTTCTCATGAATATTCTCTATACTATGTTACCTTAATTAATGATGTGACATAAAAAGTGTGAGTGTATTGAAATGTTTTAGGTCTGATAATGGTGGGGAATATAGAAGTAGGGAGTTTCATAGGTTCTAATATTAGGAAGGCATATGGTTTTAGAATATCATATCATGTAATCAGGAATAAAACATAGTTGTAGAGAGGATGAATCCAACATTAGTAGATAAGGAAAGAAGCATGGGGATCTAAACTAGTATTCTAAAGTAATTTTGGGTTGGAGATATGAATTATTATACTTACCCGGTTAATAAAATTCTATCATATCCATTGGGTGAGAAACCTATAAAACCATTTTGGTCTAAAATAAAGGTTATAATTTTCTATCTCAAATTCATTGGTTCACTCACTTACTTCAACCTTTATTCCAAGGAAAGGGACAAGTTAGAGTTTAAGTCCCAATCATGCTACTTTATAGGGTATAAAAATGAAGACTTTGGATTTAAACTCTAGAATAATGACTTTCAAATTTTTTTATAATGGGGAATGTTATCTTTAATGAATATATATTGTGGAAATATCAGAGTAAAGAAAATTTATAGATGAGATCAAATATTCATCCCTAGTTTAGATTTTACTAAATATAGATCTGGAAGTTATGTATGCTTTATAAAGTTCATAGAGAACATCAGTTTCAGAAACACCAAACTACCTGGAAGAAGTTTTGGAAGGAGGTCATGTTCTGATGATGTTTCCAATGATAGAAGTTCCAAAAATCATAAGGGCTATGAAGTTTTGGGTAATATATATATAAGGTAAATTTTTGGAATCATTTGTTTTAGAATAAGCCTATCCAAATAGTGAGTCACATATATATACTAGGAGCTGGTTCCATGTACATAGATATAGAATTAACTTATAATATTTTCTTATCACAAATGATGGAGAGACTAGGAGCCCAGAAGAGGTTGTAAGTATAAAATATTGTGTAAGTAGTGGTTAAAAATGAGGGATGAAATGGATACCTTATATGTGTTTGTAACATGGTATATAAAATAATGAACTATTAAGAGGATAATAATTCATAAGAAAGGGTTAATCACCTAAAGGAGGAAGCTGGCGGTAGATGAAGATGCAAGGAAAGGATTTTTGTGAAGGGTTTTCAATGAACAAAAGGTGCTAATTTTTATAAGATTATTCTCTATTTGTTTGACACATGACTATTCAGATGGTACTCAATACATTTTCAATAGAAAGGTTTCATCTAGAATAGTTCTATATTAAAACCATATTTCTTTATTAAGACTTAGATGAATAGATTTAAATGAACTAACTGAAATATTTCATTGATAAATAGAATGAGAATCCTGTGTAGAAGATAAATTATAGCCTTTATTGTTTGAAGAAAGCACCAAGGTAGTGGGACTAGAAGTTAAATTCCTTTATAATAAAAAAAGTTTTTCCAGAGTAATGATTATCATTTCTATTACAAAAAAGTGTGTGTGATAGGTTTCAAAGGATTTGGTAACACTTGTTAAATATTGTAGAATCAATTAAGAAACCCATATATAAGAATGAAGTTCCTAGATAAATTAAATCTTACATACCATAAAATAAATATACCTGTGTAACTTTTACCAAATCTAGATATTTTAATTATATTTGTCTCATGTTCTTGATAAAGATCACTAGAGAGGTAGCCGATTGACATCCACCCTATGGAGGTATCCATGGGTTGAACGAATAACCTGATGTTTGGGTGGGATTAATATTCTTACCATAGTGTTCCAACACCTATCTAGGTAAATTTTTAAGAATAAGAGAGTTATGGTAAGGAGTGATTCATACAAGTCTTGATAAATCTTACACATTTACCATCTCATGGTGAATCCTTTTATAAATCCCTTAAGGATTCTCCCCACGTGTACCCGTATTTACTCATATGTTATAACACATGTGTAAATTCCAATTTTCTAGTTCAATAAGAATCTACATGAATATACTCAACTCTCAATAATTTTATCATATGAAAAAAATTCATTTATGATATCCAAAGTTGAAAATTATCAAATGACCGCTATTATCATTTGGCTTCCAAGATAGTAGGATGTTAGCGTATATCATGCCTTAAGATTTCAATCATAATACTCCATATAAAATCACCAAATTATATAATATTAATAGTTAAGGCTTTAGCATGAAATATACATTTAATTCTTTATAATATACCCAATAAACACCTATGATATATATCCATAATACATCACGTGTATATGGGCTTTGGGGTACATCTCCTTCAATCCGCCACCTACACTAAAGCCTAAAATACCTATGTTCTATTTAATTTTATATCATATTATATATGATAACTCATGAAATTATATCCAATTTTTTTTAGAAATTTTTAAAATAACTTTTGGAAATTTTACAAAAAATATTTTTAGATCTATTATTAACTTCACCATGTATCACATTGTCTTCAATAAATTGTAAAAATCCCATAAAAAACTCTTTTATAAAAACTATAAAACCCTTTTAGAGAATCTATATAAATAAAAATCAATCCCCATTTAATCAACCACAAAGTGTGAACCCAAGAGACTTTGTAGAATTGAAAAAACATGAATCATTGGATTCGTAAATGTAAGAAATGAATGGACACTAGTAAAGCATCAATGTTACTCAAGCTATAAAGGGATTTGGTGTGATCTTCATCAATTTTTTTATCTCACTACCTATGTACACTAATTTCATCATATTAATGTATGAATTATCATATGTTCCATTTATCCAAGCCATAAAGGGACCATGGGACATAGATTATGTCAATCCCATATAGATGACTCATATGTTATTGATTCTTTGAGTATAGACTAACTCGGTCGATGAATACATCTCATTCCATTCATCTTTATGGATGAGAACAAAACATGTCCACCACTAGATTAGATAAGAACATCATATGTACTATCTAGGTGTGTCCACACAATATCTATTTATATCTCAATCAAGGGACTAAATTTCATACGCATTATATGAGAGGAAAAATACCATCTTTGTTGAGAGCTAACTAACATCGTGATCAACAAGATACCCAATCACCCCTTGATTATCTAAGCATCAAGTTTTTCATAAAAAAGGTATAAAAGCATAAAGGATCTTATGTAAGGTATATTTATAACCTCAAGTATTAGAGACTATAAATATGATCCATTCACACCTATTATACCTAATATATGGTGTATGAAAATCCATGTGGTATACTTTTTGAGACATCTAACGCACAAAACCCATTTTGTTCATAATGAGAATATTATTTATCTCTATACAAAATCATACTCACACCAACCTTAATATTTCTTTATAAACTATAATAATCCATTATGAACATCAGTTAAGGATAAATCAATGTCATACTTTGAGATTTCAATTATCATTTCACATCATGAAATATATACCAATATAAAACTATATATATCAAACATGAAAGAATGATAATAAGGATATTTTCTTTTCGTATGATAAATTTTATATTCCTAAAATATATTAAGAATACTTAAAAAAACCATACATAATCACATGTATAACATATCCTATATGATAAATTTCCTAACCATCCTAATGTTCTCTCCACTTTCTGGGTTCATGTTAACTCATTATATCTATATTTAATTCTTACCACATCACTATGACCACTTGATAAAACCATCACCAAAAAACTATATAGGGAATAATATATATATATAAAGAAAGTTTTAATAATTGTGAGATTTTGGAATCATATTCCAAATGTTTAAATCCTTAAACATATTAAATCTCCTTAACTCCACAACCACAAATATTAGGATGTTAATAACTTATTTTGTCTACTTAGAACTCTATACAAATATATTATCATCATTCTTGGTAACCGTTCCATAATTTTTTTTCTTGAAATATCTGGTAAATAATGTAACTATTTACATTATTATTTACCAACAAATTCTAAAATATTTTAGGATAATATGAAATTCATTTAGTATTTTAATCCGCATAATCTTTTAGGAAATATTGATATTCACTTTCTCATATTAACTAAATGTAACTATTAACATTTATATTTACCATCACATTTCCTAAATTCTTAATAATATTAATCAAAAATAAATTTAATTTTTTATTGCTATAATATTTTATTTTATAGATTTGAACTTCTCTAAGCCCAAACATACTTCACTAGTCTCTTAGATACTATATTCTCTTCAAAATATCATGTTAATATTCCCAAACTCCTATGCGATAGGAAAAAGAACTTATTTATTTTATGTAGGAATATTTAACAAATAAACCATTATTTCCATATCATATATGGCATTATAAGTGTTTTGAGCATTTTATTCTAAAAATAAGACTTTATTCCTTAAAATATACCACTGATGGGGGGAGAGAATAACTTCTCTAAAATTTTAAAAAATATAAGGATAAACACTTTTATCCTGGATAAAACATTTTTATCTTTGTCTCTTTTCAAAACATGATATAGAATTTGATAAATTTGAAACCATGTTTAGTGGTAAGAACCCCTTAAATCTACATGAAAAATGGGGGTTCAAACCCCATTGGGCGCAGGTTACTGTAGCAGTACTACAGCGTACTGTAGCAGCGGCGGCCCTGTAGCAGCGGTGGACACTGTAGTAGCAGCAAATCACTGTAGCGGCGGCAGAGTACTGTAGCAGTGGTGGGTACTGTGCAGTACTGTAGCAGCGTGGGTACTGTAGCAATACTATTCACAGAATGGGGTTTGGGATTAAAAATTTGGCATACGGGTCATGTAATGGGCTAAAATTCCCACTAGGCCTTCGAGATATGTAATGGGTCTCCCTCTACCCAGTTAAAGAGGTCTTTGCTTTTCTTTAATAATAAATGAGGCTTCGGCCCCAACCTTTAAAAAAACACATTCTCAAGAAACAAATTATATTATTATATAATAGAAATGAAATATTAATACATATATTTTATTTAATTCATTAGGTATTGATATATTTATTCACATTAAAATATTTAATGTTGAAACTCTTTGCTTCATTACTTGAATTAAAACTATAAGATCTATAAATTCATCCTTTGATTTTGATCTCCTATATTTTTATAAGACTTTTAAAGTATACATTTGGTGTCACATACACTTAAAAATCAATGAGTTAATTTCTATAACATCAATATCTAACAAAGATATTACATTGATTTTCCAAAACCCCTTTGAGTATCTCAAACAATTCCATATTATAAAATAATTAATCCTTTCAGATATCTCCTTTAGGTTTCAATAGTCTAGACTAACTACTTAAAGAAATATTCTTGGACTGTCCATTAAACTTTTATCCCTTTAGTTTGAAAATTTACCCACTAGTAATGTCTATATAACACCATAACCTGGAGATCATTTGCCCAGTTCATCTATTCTTAACACTTTGAGAAAAGAGGGTAAACATTTATTAAATTGATTCAAATTTTCAGAAACTTTTCATTGATGATAATGAAATGAATTCTTTAACCAGAGAAATCCTTAAGGAACCCTATTATCTCACTAATTCATTAACATATCAAATATTTTTTAATATGTGAGCAGTCACTAAAATTCAATAATTTGATTCCTTAGAAAGGTGTTGTAGAAAGACATAGAATTTATCTTCTTCTTAAGAAAATTTATTAATTTACAGGTCTAAGGATTTGTTAAATTAATCTTTTTATAGAGACCCTATACTTTTACAAATTTTATTATATTATTTTAATCATATTCATCCATGAAATATATAATAAGGATCGTAAATTCTACTTTATTTGGAAAATTAGGTACATAAAATTAAAACATGGAACTATAATTAAAAAATCTCTTTATTAATATTCCATAATGAGATCCTAAATTTCTTTTAGATCCTACATCTATACAGAATAACCTAAGGAATACATTGAGAAAAGGGATGAGATAAAAATCCCAGTAAATAGATAAGCATGGAAAATAAGCATAACACACGAGTCAAAGGAATAACATGATAATATAAAAGGCATGACACATGAATTAAAATTTAGAGGCATATCATAAAGAATATGGAATCATATGATCATGGAAATATCAGAATATTTTAGAAACACATAACATGACTTAAATATGAGTCCATTCTAACTGCCAAGATGGTATCAAATGTTGGAAAAAGTCCTATAATGGATTAAGCTTACTCCCTAATACCATAAATAATCTATCACGAGAGTAAAAATTACCTAATTAATTGGAGTGATATCTGGGTGAACCAGTCATAACATGTTCATGCATATCTGTGTCACATAAATAATCAAACATAAGGAATAAATATAAGGGTTACCCATGGAAAATAATTGGTTTCGTAATCATGTCATAAGGCATAACCAAAGGGTGTATCAAAATTGTATCCATGAAATAAAGGATTAAATAATTTATGGAAAATTATATGGTAAATAATAATAATATATCATGAATAATGATGTCCAAATGAAGTGAATACATTGAAAAGAGTGCTTAATAAGATTTATAAATGATCCACTTTCTTGCGGTTTAAGGGAAAATATTAAATAGTATTTAAAGAGGAAAAATAATATTTGTTTGTATAAAACCAGAAATGAACTAAAATAGTGTTTTTAGAAAAATATTTTTATATTAAAATATATAATTTAGTGTACATGAAAATGGTTAAGAAATAGAGAAGTTCCCTTTAATTGGGCTTGCTTATCAGGAATAATTGAGAAGGGAACCTTTTCAAACATGTAATTCCCCTTAAAAGAAAAATTAATTGAGTTATATACATGATTTTGGTATATATATACAAAATTTAGGATAATTATATAATAAGAAATAATAATTACATTAGGGTAAAGAGAGAGAAATCATAACTCGAAGGGAAAATGAAGGTTCAGAGATATCCCTTACCTTATGTCCGAATGTGTTATGTACTTAGACTTAATATCCTGTATAATAAAATTATATTAATTAATTACTTAATTATTAAACTATTATATATTTATTTTATTTATTATAATTTTATTAAGTTTATTTATGATCATTTCAAGGAGTTAGAGTTTAATTTTTTTCTTTCTGGGAGCATTCGTTTCATGGTTTCATGGTTAGCTCACTTGTGTGAAATTATGGAATTTATTTTCAAATGGAAATAATACTCTAAGAGTGAAATTATATGGTATTTATGAACTTATAGAATTTATTACAGTACCATATATCATTTTTTTCTAATATTAGGTTGATTCATTTGATAAATCATTATTGATAATTGTTAGGTTTATTTTGGCAGTTTTTATGATTATCTCGAACTAGTTTAATTTTATATAATATTATATATATATATATATTTGTTACAGAACATGGAAAAAGTTATAATATACATATTATAATATTTTTTTAACCATAATAATTGTTTTATTACCATATTTTAAGGTGGTAATGGAAAATGAAAACTCATCGTCCATGAAGGCAGTGAACTGACATATCAAAAATGATGGGTGTTATGGAAAGAATAGCTCTTGGTGGAGAGATTAATATAAGAGTCTCCTGTGTGGAGGCAATTTCTTCAGGTGAAAGCATGGACAAATCTTTGGTGGTGATTTTCTTCAAGTATTATTCAACGAAACTGTGTTTTGTCGGCTCGACTTGCATTTGTGGATCTGGCATACAGAGGTTTTAGGGGTCGGTTGCGATTTGAAGTCAACGATGCCTTTTGAGTTCTCAAACTTGGAAACCCTACCGAGCTTGAACCATGGATCTAGGTTGAAGTCATGGATTTGGGGTTCCGACAGATGGGTCAGCAGTGACATGGGTTTCCATGACGGTGAGGGTTTCAATGGCGGCGTGGTTCTTGACGTCGGTGACGGTCAGTCCCCAATTTGATGTTGCTTCGGTTCAGTTTAATGGTTGATTTAGATATGGTATGTTGTCTCTTCTACATTTTTGCCTCTTTTGCGATGTTGCTTCGGATCTAGTTTTTCTGTGGCTTGTGGGTTCATTCTTCTGTAGGTTCATGGTCAAGAGTGTTCTGGTTTTTTGATGTTTCTTGTTTCTGCTACCATAGATAAGGAGTTGGTGTGTGCCAATAAATAGATTTCAAGTTGGTGGTCGATGGAGTTGAGCCATTTGGATGACCTTTGTGTTGCTTATTTTCAGTTTTATGTTGAACAATTGGAATAAGTTAGTGTCTTTGGGTCTCGATTTGATGTGTTGATGGAAAAGGTGACACAACGGTGACAAGATGACATTTTGTCAATGATTCATCCTGTCGCTATTTTTCTTGGTTATCTGATATGGTTCTAGGATTCATTATTTATTTCTAAGGCAGAGTAGCATGATGGTATCTTTGGTTCTTTGGTATGTGAGTTCGAGTGGACAGTTAAGGAATACAGACGATAATTATCAGTTTTATGGTTTTTCAATGACTTTTGGGATTTGAAATTTGGAAAGTTTTCTGTGGTGGTTTTTGAATTTTGAAATGGGTGATATTGAGGATGTTTTTGGATTTTTATTTAATTCTGAAATTTTCAACCAGAACTCAACAAAGATCAACTCTAGATGAGGATTCAGAGTAGGAAGCATCCATCTATGGATGAACATTTGGATTTGGATGAATGAGAGGGTATGGATCTTCCATCGGTACCAGGCCCGTGAAACTCTGTACGAGACAGCTTGCTGAGTGGTCATGTGAGGTGAAGGCTTGACTAGTATTGTAATTTCTTGGGAGGGGCAGTTCCTTGTAGTTTATATCTAGGTCATTTCTTTTATTTTTGGTTTCCCACTTTTTCCACAAAAGTTCTTTTGAAATAAAAATTTAATTTTCAGTCAATCAGAATAAAAGAAGAAGAGAAGAGATTTGATGATGGATATTTGATTAAATAAATAAAATAATATTATATATATGATATTATATTTATCATGTTTCTTTGGATAGGGTATGTGAGTAGAAGATAAGAAAAGAAAAGAAATTAAAATTGAAGGATTAAGGATTTTACCTCTTGAATGTTGTCTTCTTGAGAACCTACTTAAGGAACTTGGGTTTGATATTTTGTTGATAACAAAAGCTCTGAGACATGGGGAAGAGTATTGTTAAAGGAATTTGAAATAATATTGACAATATAGAAGGATTATATGGTGTGAGGAGAAGGGATGGTGAGGGGTGGTATTTATAGGGGAGGAGATGAGTGTTTTTGATTATTCATTAGTTTATTATTTTGGCTTATGAATATCAATAATGTTGATTCCTATGACTAAATACAGAAATATTTTCAAAATATTTTGAACCAATGGGTTCTTATATCATTCATACATCATCCATGGCTCAAAAATTCATGTATTTGTAAAATACCGTAAATTACCGTATTTCACTATTCACAAAATTCAACTATTTTAGAAAAATCCCAAAAATTCACCAATTTTAGAAAAATCCATAAAATTCACTAATTTTTTGAAATATAGATGTTAAAAATGGACTCAATTTTATGAAAATACTTTTCTAATTATGAGAAATTTCATTTTTAAATAAAATCATCATTTAGTAAAAAAATACTAATTTTAATATTATAAATTTTTTTTGACCCTTTGAAAAATAAATTAAGGTCACATAAAATTATATTTTAATTATAATAAAACTTAATATTTATTTAGGAATCTATTTTATGATAATAAATTTTCTTTTAAATCATTATATTAATTATAAAATTGTAAATAAACATTTACGTTTTACAAAAATACCAACACTTAGTTTATCATTTTAAAACATTTTTTTAATTATACCAAGATATAAATATATCCTATTTTTATTTATAAGATACCTACATTTTATTTATACTTTTATAGGCGAGGGTACTATTCTAGTGGACAAATTATTATTCCTAATGATCAGATTACTATTCCAATAGTCACGTTATTATTTCAATTGTATAAGTTTCTTAATTTATATAAATACCACTTATTTAATTAATCTTCATTAAATTATATTTTCTATTAAGGTTATTTATAATTTAATCTTCCAAATGAATATTATATTATTAACATTATGTTTTATTTCTATAGCTTTGATCTTGAGTGCGGTCATTCTATTAGATCAAGTAGATATAGATTTTCCCATTCTTATTATCGTATTTTATATTTATTATCCCACTGTAATATTTGGAATTATTATTAGTTTATTTACTGAATAATGTATCATAATCTTTTTGTTGGGTTCTTGAAGTGCCCAGATCAGTGTGAATCACTGAGAGGGGGAGGGGGTGAATCAGTGATCCCTTAAAACTTTTTACTAATTGATTCTTATCAATTAAACCTCTATGGCTGGTTAAAGCCTCGATCCACTCTTCTTATGTCTCTCAACCTTTCCCGGATAATGCAGTAATGAAAAGGCACAGGACAAAAGGATTTACAAGGTTCGGCACCAAAGGCCTACATCCTTGCCATGCTCTCCCAGCATGGATTCTCCCATTATAATCTGTTAGTATTACAATGGTCTATACAGCTTCCCACCGTATCTCTCCTGAGTCCCACAGGAGGGTCTTTATACTGCTTCACACAGTGTTACCAGAGTCCCACTGGCCTGCTCCAGAATCCCACTGAAGACTTCTTCTCCCTGAGTCCCACAGGGTCTTCTCTTGGCTCCTCGAGTCACACGAGTAGCTCTTCTTCACTTTAAGCTTCTTCAAGTATCTTCAGCAGTCTGGGATAAAGACTGCTGGCCTTGCTCTGTACCTCTGATCACTTGTGATGATCAGGTCTTCTCGTCTTGCTCAGGATTTATCTCCTTCTTCTAAGGATGACCTGGCTTCTCTCCAACTACTGAATACTCAGACAAATGATGTCTTTAACTTCAGTCTGGTCCAGTCTCACTTCAAAACAACTTCATGCACTGAATGCATGGCATCACAATATCTTCAAGATCTTCTGGTCTTGGACTCCTCAAATGCACACAACCTGATTTAGCTTTGTTCACGTGCGCACGTGCATGCATGCATGCATGCACTCTCTTGTTCTTCTTCTAGGTGCAGTAAGCCCTCAAAGTGTGTAATTCTTTTAAGCACACACCTTCACTGAACTTCACACACTTTATTCAATTTGCTTACACACTTGAATGTGTGTTATACTTTAGTGTGGATGTCCTCCTCTTCTTCTTCTAGGTGAACACACTTTTAGTGCACACACTAGGTTCGGCCACTTTGTTGTTTTGCACACACAACTTGTTCTTTGATTTGCACACACACAATGAGTGTATATTTGGCCTCCACTCTTTTTGCACACCCCCAAGCTATGCCTCGGCCTTCCTTTAATTTGCACACACACACAAAGTGTGGTGGTCTTCTTTGTTTGCACAAGGCTACGGCCTTTCTCTTCTTTTTTGCACACAAGGCACAAAGGCCTCGGGTTCTCCTCAACTTTGCACACCTACTGCCCGAGGTGCTCTTCCTTCACTTGGCACACAAGCAAAAGGGTCTCGGCCTCCACTTGTCTTCAACATCCACGCAAGTCTTGGGTGCACAAGGTAAGGGCCGCGCAAGGTGCATGAGCACTGCAGGCGCGCAAGGCTTGGTGCGGCCTCTCTTCCTCAACAAGGGCCGTGCAAGTGCTGCCACTGCGGGCTCCAACCCAAGGGCGCGCAAGGTACTATGGCCCCGGGGTCCTTCCTACTGCGCAAATGAAAGGCGCATAGGGAACTTCTTCTTTCGCGCAAGTATGCGCAAAAGGAACCTTACGGAGCAAGGGGTGCTCCGGGCTTCACTGCCGCGCAGGGTGCTGCGCGGGGCTTCGACTTCGCGAGGCACAAAGTGCTTCTCACGGGACTTCGGATTTTCAACAAAGGGTCAGCAAAGCTCCTCGAGGGCTCGGCCTCTCTTTATATAGGCAGAGGCGGTGCGGTTCATCCGCGTGATAAATCTCAAACTCCCGAGATCTTCGGATCTTTAAAAATCTTTTCAAATCTTGATTTTTATCCTCTGTTTCACGCGGGCTTCTTATATTTTCTCCTCTTCCTCGTGCATGCACATGAAACCGCATGCATGGCCTCTGTTTGGCCCATCCCATGCATAGCACGAACACACGTGGCCTCGGCACCTTTGGTTTTCCTCGGCCGAACTTCGAATTCTTTCTTGATGCATGCATGCAATATTTTAATGCACGCATGAGTTCGTTATTGCCTAACGATCACAGTGGAGGTCTAGGTTTGCTCGGAGGTGGCCGGGAACTCAAAAACAGGTCGTCGGGGAGGCTCTAGTTCAGCAGGAGACGTCGGGTGGCACGGGGTGTCCTCGGCTCAAGCTCGAGGAAGGAGATGCCTCGGAGCCGTCGGATGCGGCATTTGAAATACATCGGACGGCCTGGATCAGATCGCCTCGCCGCGGATCAGATGTGCGGCCGAGATCTGGCGCGCGATCGATCGTGCGGCCAGGATCTCTCCCGCGGAAAAATTCCGCGTCCCACATCGAAACGCCGTGGGATTTTCTCACGGTTTAACAAACAAGCGCTCCCCCAGCCTCCTCAATTGAATCTCCTCCCTCCACGGTGCCGCCCCGCACCGTGTTCTCCCTGCGGGCGCGCTCGGCGCCCACTCTCGCCTCTGCGGGCGCGCACCTAGCGCCCACTATGCATCCTCCGGGCGCGCTCTGGCGCCCATGCTGCGCAGGCCTGATCCCCTGCGTGGCCCCGGATTACACACGGCCGCGGCCTTCTGCCTCAGGGAGCGCCTTGGCCTTGAGGGTTCCCCATGGGCGTGGCGCCTTAGGCCCATATGTGCCTTGGGTGATCCCTCGGCTGGCCTCCTTGGTGGCTTATTTTTTTCTTAAATATACACTAAGTATTCAAAGTACTAAGTGTAAAATGCCAAATGCCACAACTCTAAGACATCTTTCTTCTACATTTCTTCCCTTCTCTTCTTCATTAGAATTCCTCAAATCTCCTCAACATATATTCATTACTTAGAAGTGAATTCTTGAAGGTTCTTCTTCATCAACCGAGCTCCTAAATCAAACATATTCTTCAAAGAACTTCATTGATCTAATCAGAGAGGTCGGAACAAATTTAAATCCTCATGCACTAAGAGATAGTGCATGGTCTTCTAATCATGTTGTGACAATGTATCTCCTTAATACACGTGCTTTGAACTTATGATCAGCTTAGCAATCGTCTGATTTTACTAGAGAATGTTTCAACCACATCTCCTATTCCACTTAGTGAATCTCCTAAGTGACACGCATCTTAGTACCATGGCCATTCTCCATTCATCACCAACACCATCACAACCTTTGTCATTCACATCGTGACATTCCTTGACTTCCATTCATTCCAAGACAACTTCATGCCTCATTGACAACAAATGCAACACAATGCACTTCAATCTCCCCCTTTGTATTTGTTGTCAATACACCACTTCAGCACATATGAATGGGTCAATATGTGTGCCAATATTTTCTCCCCCTTATTGGCAATCAAATGCAAAGGTGTGGTGTGGTTCTCTTTCAAAAAAAAAATCTCTTCCTCCCTTCGAATAGCATCTTCTTTAAAAATCACTAAGAGAGGGATGATGCCACATGTTCTCTTTAGCAAAGAACCTTTAGTAAATCAACTCTAAGTCTACTTGGGCTAACCCGGTGCAGAAAACAAGAGTGATGTAACCGAGGAACTCAATGCTGTCCACATTCACTGTAAACATGTGAGATCATGCTAAGGGGTTCAGATATTCAATGAATTGCTAAATCCTGCACATACTCCACAAAACTCATTAGAAAGTTCAGTGCAAAGATAAATATCCCCCATTCATCCATTTTTCTTAAGATGATATTAATCTCAGAACATCATCTTCTTCAGATTTTCTCCCCCTCAAGGGGTGCACTCCGTTCTGTCCAAACCATCCTCCAGATGAGAATGATCATCATCTTCAATTCCCTGCAATGTTAGCACATGTAAATACCAAGAGTATAAGGGAATAAGATGGAACCTCCTTGGTTCATCAATGTGAACAACAAGGTTGAGAAGATTATCTCAACCGAGATGTCCCATTTTCACCATTCTTCACACTTGCACATTTGATCTTCATTGATGATTGTGCTGGTGTGGTTCTCAAAACATCTTCATGTGAAACCTTCTTCTTCCCTTTTGCTTTAGCAATTGCCAGAGCTTTATCTTCAACTCTTTGTAGTTCTCTGGCTAGTTGCAACTGATGTGGCCATATGACAAGTAAATCATTTGGAAGAGTGGCCCCAGTTCTGGAAGTTCCACATGGTTCCTTAGATGCTATCAAGCTACCTTTCTTAGGCAACTTGTTTTCAATCAATCCCTTCTTCTTCTTCTGGATTGATTGTCTTTTTGAGTCCAGTATGCTTCTATTTAATTTCATGGCTTCTTTACAAAGATCCATGATATGTCCTTTCTTCCCACAGTAGAAGCATTTCTTGGTGGTCCTTCTGGATGCATCACCCTTCTTGGATTTGAATTCCAAGGACTTCTCTTCATTCTTCAAACTCTTCTTGGGAGCATCTTCCACTTTCTTCTGCTTGCTTCCCAAGGAATCTCTTTTAGCTAGGTTCAGTGATCTTCTCTTCTTTTTAGCTCTGGATACAGTTGGAGATTGACATGTATCTTTTTGATCACTTTTGCAATCATCCCAGATGTTGTCAAGTAATCCAAATCTATTTGCAGTAAACAGATGTCTCTGGACCTGTGGATGCTGCTTCTTTTCCTCTAGCTTGCTCCCCCTAGGCATGGGCTTCCTCTGTGCTTTGGTATTCAGTGGATTGTACCAACAATCCTTTGCACAATGCCCATACTTGTTACAACACCAACACTGACCCACAAATCTTGACCTTTTCAGTCCTTCTGATTGCTGGGTAGTTTTCTTGATTTTTTGTGCTGCTTCAGGAGAGCTCTGCTTCTTTACTGTCTTCATCCATACTTGTTTGGATTCATTCTTCCATCGTGAACTTTTAGTAGAAACACTATTAGAAGCATCAGTACAAGATGGGATGGATGGTACCTTCTTTTTAGAAGTTGTTGCACTTTCACTAGAGGATGTATTTCTTTTAGAATCATCCTTCTCAATGCATACTTGTGTAGCAACATTTCTTCTTACAGCTGACTGGGAGGATTCAGCTTTGGGTGATTGCAGATTTGTCAATATCACCTCTAGTTCTAAGCACTTCATGTTAAGGGAGTTCTTCTCATCCTCAATAGCTCTTAGCTTTCCTTCCCAACTTTCTTTCAGCTGATTCATCTGGTCATCATGCACTGTCTTCAATTCAAGCAATGAATTGTCAAGCTCCTTTACCCTGTTTACTTTGTCTTCAAGTTGAGAATCTCTGACATTCATTGAAACTTTGTGCCTCTTTTCCAGTGCATGGAAAACATCTTTGACCATTACTTTAAATATTTCTTTCTCAGAAAGGCTTCTTTGCAATTCTTCAGCAGTGTCTTCATATCTTTCATTGCAAAGAGAAACAGTTTCATCTTTAGCCTTCACCAGCTTTCTGAGAGTGTTGGTTATGCCAACCCTTTTAGCCAACTGATCTTCCATTGCATTGGCTTCTTCTTCTAGCTGTAATTTTTCTTATTGAAGATCAAGGATGCCAGTAGTAATACACATTGCCACTTCCTTGGGGACTGTCTTCTGAAGATATTTGATTGCACTTTGAAGATCTTTCATTGTTCCAACTTCATCACAGCTAGGACAGGATTTCTTCATCTTCTTGGCCTGTTTCTTCTTTCTATTTTTCTGAGTCTTGGCAGATATCTCCATTTGAGGCTGGTCACTCATTTCCTCAAATCCTCACTTCATAAAGACTCCCTTGGATCTTTTAGAGGTAACCTCCCTTTGATACCAATTGAAGTGCCCAGATCAGTGTGAATCACTGAGAGGGGGAGGGGGTGAATCAGTGATCCCTTAAAACTTTTTACTAATTGATTCTTATCAATTAAACCTCTATGGCTGGTTAAAGCCTCGATCCACTCTTCTTATTTCTCTCAACCTTTCCCGGATAATGCAGTAATGAAAAGGCATAGGACACAAGGATTTACAAGGTTCGGCACCAAAGGCCTACATCCTTGCCATGCTCTCCCAGCATGGATTCTCCCATTATAATCTGTTAGTATTACAATGGTCGATACAGCTTCCCACCGTATCTCTCCTGAGTCCCACAGGAGGGTCTTTATACTGCTTCACACAGTGTTACCAGAGTCCCACTGGCCTGCTCCAGAATCCCACTGAAGACTTCTTCTCCCTGAGTCCCATAGGGTCTTCTCTTGGCTCCCCGAGTCACACGAGTAGCTCTTCTTCACTTTAAGCTTCTTCAAGTATCTTCAGCAGTCTGGGATAAAGACTGCTGGCCTTGCTCTGTACCTCTGATCACTTGTGATGATCAGGTCTTCTCGTCTTGCTCAGGATTTATCTCCTTCTTCTAAGGATGACCTGGCTTCTCTCCAACTACTGAATACTCAGACAAATGATGTCTTTAACTTCAGTCTGGTCCAGTCTCACTTCAAAACAACTTCATGCACTAAATGCATGGCATCACAATATCTTCAAGATCTTCTGGTCTTGGACTCCTCAAATGCACACAACCTGATTTAGCTTTGTTCACGTGCGCACGTGCATGCATGCATGCATTCACTCTCTTGTTCTTCTTCTAGGTGCAGTAAGCCCTCAAAGGGTGTAATTATTTTAAGCACACACCTTCACTGAACTTCACACACTTTATTCAATTTGCTTACACAATTGAATGTGTGCTATACTTTAGTGTGGATGTCCTCTTCTTCTTCTTCTAGGTGAACACACTTTTAGTGCACACACTAGGTTCGGCCACTTTGTTGTTTTGTACACACAACTTGTTCTTTGATTTGCACACACACAATGAGTGTATATTTGGCCTCCACTCTTTTTGCACACCCCCAAGCTATGCCTCGGCCTTCCTTTAATTTGCACGCACACACAAAGTGTGGTGGTCTTCTTTGTTTGCACAAGGCTACGACCTTTCTCTTCTTTTTTGCACACAAGGCACAAAGGCCTCGGGTTCTCCTCAACTTTGCACACCTACTGCCCGAGGTGCTCTTCCTTCACTTGGCACACAAGAAAAAGGGTCTCGGCCTCCACTTGTCTTCAACAGCCACGCAAGGCTTGGGTGCACAAGGTAAGGGCCGTGCAAGGTGCATGAGCACTGCAGGCGCGCAAGGCTTGGTGCGGCCTCTCTTCCTCAACAAGGGCCGTGCAAGTGCTGCCACTGCGGGCTCCAACCCAAGGGCGCACAAGGTACTGTGGCCCCGGGGTCCTTCCTACTGCGCAAATGAAAGGCGCATAGGGAACTTCTTCTTTCGCGTAAGTATGCGCAAAAGGAACCTTACGGAGCAAGGGGTGCTCCGGGCTTCACTGCCGCGCAGGGTGCTGCGCGGGGCTTCGACTTCGCGAGGCACAAAGTGCTTCTCACGGGACTTCGGATTTTCAACAAAGGGTCAGCAAAGCTCCTCGAGGGCTCGACCTCTCTTTATATAGGCAGAGGCGGTGCGGTTCATCCGCGTGATAAATCTCAAACTCCCGAGATCTTCGGATCTTTAAAAATCTTTTCAAATCTTGATTTTTATCCTCTGTTTCACGCGGGATTCTTATATTTTCTCCTCTTCCTCGTGCATGCACATGAAACCGCATGCATGGCCTCTGTTTGGCCCATCCCATGCATAGCACGAACACACGTGGCCTCGACACCTTTGGTTTGCCTCGGCCGAACTTCGAATTCTTTCTCGATGCATGCATGCAATATTTTAATGCATGCATGAGTTCGTTATTGCCTAACGATCACAGTGGAGGTCTCGGTTTGCTCAGAGGTGGCCAGGAACTCAAAAACAGGTCGTCGGGGAGGCTCTGGTTCAGCAGGAGACGTCGGGTGCCACGGGGTGTCCTCGGCTCAAGCTCGAGGAAGGAGATGCCTCAGAGCCGTCGGATGCGGCATTTGAAATACATCGGACGGCCTGGATCAGATCGCCTCACCGCGGATCAGATGTGCGGTCGAGATCTGGCGCGCGATCGATCGTGCGGCCAGGATCGCTCCCGCGGAAAAATTCCGCGTCCCACATCGAAACGCCGCGGGATTTTCTCACGGTTTAACAAACAAGCACTCCCCCAGCCTCCTCAATTGAATCTCCTCCCTCCACGGTGCCGCCCCGCACCGTGTTCTCCCTGCGGGCGCGCTCTGCGCCCACTCTCGCCTCTGCGGGCGCGCACCTAGCGCCCACTATGCATCCTCCGGGCGCGCTCTAGCGCCCATGCTGCGCAGGCCTGATCCCCTGCGTGGCCCCGGATTACACACGGCCGCGGCCTTCTGCCTCAGGGAGCGCCTTGGCCTTGAGGGTTCCCCATGGGCGTGGCGCCTTAGGCCCATATGTGCCTTGGGTGATCCCTCGGCTGGCCTCCTTGGTGGCTTATTTTTTGCTTAAATATACACTAAGTATTCAAAGTACTAAGTGTAAAATGCCAAATGCCACAAATCTAAGACATCCTTCTTCTACATTTCTTCCCTTCTCTTCTTCATTAGAATTCCTCAAATCTCCTCAACATATATTCATTACTTAGAAGTGAATTCTTGAAGGTTCTTCTTCATCAACCGAGCTCCTAAATCAAACATATTCTTCAAAGAACTTCATTGATCTAATCAGAGAGGTCGGAACAAATTTAAATCCTCATGCACTAAGAGATAGTGCATGGTCTTCTAATCATGTTGTGACAATGTATCTCCTTGATACACGTTCTTTGAACTTATGATCAGCTTAGAAATCGTCTGATTTTACTAGAGAATGTTTCAACCACATCTCCTATGCCACTTAGTGAATCTCCTAAGTGACACGCATCTTAGTACCATGGCCATTCTCCATTCATCACCAACACCATCACAACCTTTGTCATTCACATCGTGACATTCCTTGACTTCCATTCATTCCAAGACAACTTCATGCCTCATTGACAACAAATGCAACACAGTGCACTTCAGTTCTCTATGGGATGTATTTGTTTTATGAAATAATTATAGTAAATAATTTCCATTGATAAAATACTAGTTCCCTACATTCTTCCCCCTTATAACATTTCACACTCAAAATTTCATTTTACATACTAAGGTGGAAATAGGTGAGGGTAATTATACTTCATTGCTTCCTCCCTTTCCCATTTTTCCTCTTCATATTCATGGTTCCTCCATATTACTTTGATCAAGTGATTTGTCTTATTATGTTGAACATTATATCTATGGTCCACCATCCTCACCAGATTCTCCTCATAAGAGAGATCATTTTCTAGCAGTACCATATCTGAATTCAGTACATATGAGGGATCTAGTATGTACTTATTCTAGAAGGATATGTGGAATAGTTAATATACTTGTGACATGGTTAGTGGAAGTGCTAGTCGATAGGTCATAGATTTTACACGATCTAGAATCTAGAAGGGGCTAATGTATCTGGGACTTATCTTTCCTTTCTTCCCAAATCTCATGATACTATTCCATAGATATATTTAGAGGAAAACCATGTCTCCAACCTAAAACTTTAAGTACCATCAATAATTATTTTCATAGATATTATATCGACTTTGGGATGCCCAGATATACTGCTGGATGGTCTTCACCATTACTTCCATTTCTTCGACCATTTCAGTTCCCAGCTTCTTACGTTCACCAACTTCATCCCATCATCCAGGTGTTCTAAATCTCTTCCCATAAATGGATTTATATGGATCCATTTGGATTAATGAGTGGAATTTTTTTAAGAGAACTTAACCAATGTAAGATTTTGATCCCATCTTCATTTAAACACCATGGAGAATTTCCTCAACATGTAGTCCAATGTCTGAATAGTCTACTCATGTTGGCTATCAGTGTGAGGCTAATAAGTCGTACTAAAGTTCAACTTAGTATTTAGATCATGTTATAGATTTTTCTATAATTTAGAGTTAAATATTAGATCATGATTAGATATAATTGATAATGTTACTCAATGTAACCTCACTACTTCTATGATGTATATCCATTCAAGTTGGTCGAGTGAAAATTCCTCTATAATTTCAATAAATTGTGGTATATTTTTAAGAAGATACACAAAAACCTATATAGAATTATTACCTCTGGATGTCTTCAGAATTCTAGTGAAAAATTCCATGGTTATGTTTTCCCATTTCCATGTAGGTATGGGTAATGGATTCATCATTGCCTTAAACTTTTTCATTTCATCCTTCAATTGTTGACACACCAGACACTTTATGTACATTTAGCAATATCATTATTTATATTGTCCCACAAATAGTGCTCTTGGTGATCTTGATAGATTTTTGTGATCCCTGGGTTGATGGAGGTGGTCAAGCTATGTGTATAATTCAATATATATTTTTTATCTCAATATTTTATGGTACACATAGTCATGAACCAAATATTATGACTCCTTCCTCATCAATTTTGAACTCTTAGGATTTCCCATTTTTGATAGCTTCCATCTTCTTCTGAATTTCCACATCATCTCTTTGAGCATCCTTTATCTTCTCTAAAAGGGACATATAAGCAATAATTTTTCAACATAATTATGATTAAAATCCTTTATAATTACCATTTTAATATTTTTAAATTATAATAAAACCAGATCCATCTCAATTATAATCATTTATAAAGTTTTAGGATCCTTTCTACCTAAAGAATCTGCAACTTTATTTACTTTACCAGGACGGTAGTGGATTGAGCAGTTATAGTATTTGATGAGATCTGACCATATTCACTGGATTATATTAATATCATTATATGTGAATATATATTTGAGGCTCTCATGATCAGTATATATATCATAATACTCCCCATAGAGATAATTCCACCAAATTTTCAATGTGAAGATCACAGTTGCTGAATCCAGATCATATATGAGATAGTTTTTCTCATTAAATTTTAATTTCCTTGATTATTAGGCTATTAATTAATAAATTTTCATTAATACATAGCCTAATACCATCTTTGAAACATCACTATATATCTTAAATAGTTATCCACTTTTCGGTAGTGTAAGTAGTGGTAGAGTGATAAAAATCTTTTTCTACTCTTTAAAATGGTATGTACATTAATAAGTCCATTCAAACTTTACTCCCTTACAAGTCATCATTGTCATGGGGTTTGAAAATCATGATAAGTTCTTCACAAATCATTGGTAATACCCATATAGACCAAGGAAACTATAGGTCTCTATTATTGATGTTGGCTTGGGCCACTCCTCAATTGCCTTTGTTTTAGAAGGGTCAACATATATCCATTTACTAGTGATAAAATGACCCAATAATGATACTTAATCTATCAAAAAATCACATTTACTATACTTTTTATATATTTTATCCCTTTAAAAAGTCTTTATAAAAATATTCAAATGTTCATTATGTTCCTCCTTTCTCTTGGAGTATATCAGAATATTATCTATAAAGACTTCCAACAATTTTTTGAGGTAATCTCTAAGAACTCTATTCATGAATTCCATGATTTTTTAGAGAATTAGTGAGTCTTAAGGGAATTAAGATGAACTCGTTGTGTCCATACCGCATTCAAAAGGTAGTCTTGGAAATATATTGCCCCAATTTAATTGGTCATATCCCAACCAAAGACCCACCTTATAGAAATACTTGGACCCATGTAGTTGATCAAATAAGTTATCTATCTGTAGTAGGGGATACTTATTCTTTATCATGATATTTTTATCTCACAATAATCAATGAATAGGAACATTGATCCATCCTTCTTCCTGAAAAAGAGGACTGACACACCCCACAGTGCAGCACTTGGGCATATAATGTAACATCCCAGGTAAATAAAGAATAAAGAATTTTCATATTAATTAATATTTACGAATTAAATATTAATTTTAATTAAAAAGGGTTTCTACATTCGATAGCGTAATCGATACGCAACGATGAGTTTCATTGAAATCTTACGTTGCACAATAGTAATATAATAATATTATTTTAAATGGTAGTTAACATGTAGCCGTTGTACTGGCGTGAATGGATAGAAATAACTAAAATATGATTATATATGTTTTTAAATGTTTTTAATTTTACCCAATAAAAGATAAAGGCTTAAAATACGGAAAGAATTCAATTTTAGGCATTTATACCCTAATTTTCACTAAGGGTTCACTTATCACCTTTTGATGGTGAACCGTCATTAAATATAGTTTTGATCAATCTTATAAATTCTATTGGACCAAATATAACTCTTCTTTAGAATCGGGACATCAAAATTTACTTTGTGTAAATTTTTGGTATCTTTCTGATAAAGTTCATTTTTTTAATGAATATTGTAAATGTTGTATTTTAATTCAAAACCTATTTTTGATCTAATTTATTTATATGATTACATTATTACTTGAATTGGTTTTAGAGTGAAATTAGAAAATATTTTTACCATTAAATACAATAGTGGTTGTTGGAATTAATTTCACTTTGAAATCGGACTTAAACTAGTGTCAATCTTTTGATACTTATTGTTTCACAAAAACACGCTATTTGTCATGACAGCGGGAATTAATTATTAAATTAATTAATTTGACTTGTATGTTTTGAATTTTGTAAAATGGACTTCATTTTTGAATTCAGAATATCAAATATAGCTTAGGGTGAATTTTTGGAATTTTTCTGAAAAACTTTAATTTTTGATGAATAGTGAAATCACTAAGTGGTACTTATGAAAACTGATTTTCCATTTAAATGAAATTTTTCCACCTTTTTGTATTTAATTTAAAAAATCCTACATACATGGTTGTCACTAAGAAGTAAAATGTGGTTCAATGAGATAAAAATAATTTTTGGTGAATAGTAACTTATTAAGTTTTTAATCGCGATTAGTGGTAATTAGTGTAGTTTAAGGTAAAAATAATGTTTTAATAATATGAGATGACCTAGACACATGTCCTACCCTCATTGGATGTGTCATGGACGACCAAGAAAATCCATGGGTCAACTTGGGGACCCCATGGATCCACTTTGGTTGGAAAATGACATAAATACCTTTTATTTAATGTTAATGTAAAAAATGGCACAAACATGATATGTTTTACTAAAAAAAATTTTAAATGGGGTTATACAAGTCAGATTTTTGATTATAAATATTCATTGGAAATATAAAAAGATTTACTACATAATAGTAGTTTTTTTATAATTTTTAGACATTAAATAAATTAAATTATTTATGACATAATAATGATGCAGCGATGACATCATTATTTGACAATTTAAATAAAATGGAAAGATAATGTAATATCTAAGACCTACACATGTCCAAAACTTATTGGATGGGTGTATTTCGAACCCTTATCACCTTATACACGAATTATATCAATGTGGGACCTTTTAAAACCGAAACACATTTTCAAATAAAGTAATATTTCTTTACTTTCCAAAAGTGACCCTCCTCTCCTCTTATAAAAGGCCCCCACCTCTACCACCTTACCCACACTCCCAAAGCCTTTGGATCGGCCAAAAACTGCCCATTTTGTGTCTAAAATTCCTTCTCTTACTCCTTGAAGCCTCACTTTGGGCATAAGTCTTCCCAAGGAAGCCTTTGAGCTCAAACCAAAGGGAGTTACCCGATTTTGAGATAATGTCTTCACTTGAGTCCTTTTGTATTATTTTGCTTCTCCAACCCCCTAAACTCTTTTTATTTATTTCTTTTGTAACAACTCCAGTATATTCAATATACTAGGATGTTGTTATAAGAAGTATTATAGCTACACTTACACACACCTTCATCTAATGGTTAAAGAACATACTGTTTCCGTGGATGGTGAATTTATGCCTCCCGAAACGATGACTGTTCAACATTCCTTTAACACCTTCAAAGGTGGCCATTAAGATGTAACTATATTTATATATGATATATAATATGTTTATGTTTTCTTTAATCTTCTGTATTTTTCATTTTTGGCATACCTTTATGGTTTCCATTATGGGTAAACACGATATCTTCATTTAAGGAAGTGCGGACTACCGCCCCCTCAAAGTGATGTGACTCGTTAATGCCATATGTGGGATGTGTAAAGGATGGATTTAAAGTTATTATATATGATGTTATACTGGAATTATAATATACCTCTATATCATTATTATTTATTTCCATTAAAGTATGATATAGAAATGAAAGTAGCGTTCATGCGTACGTACAGCTTACCGTCTCCATGAACGGTGCATTTCATTTCTTATCCCCAAATGTAATGTAATATTAAAAGTACATGTATATAATGGATATATATAATGAATGGTATATCTAAATGATGAATATAATTCTGGAATTAAAATATACATACCTCTCATTTAGTTTTAATTCCATTAATATGCCAAAGAAATGAAAGTAGTGTTCATGCGTACGTACGACTTACCGTCTCCATGAACGGTGCATTTCATTTCTTACCTCTATATGATTATGTAATATTATAAATATATTTATATTCTGGATATATATGATATATATGATATCCAAATCAGGAATGTAATTCTGGATATAAAGAACCTTTGACCACACGAACAACATGTAATTGTAAGAATTCCACTTTCGACTTAAGAACCAAATATCGACAAAACAAACATTATTAACTTAAATGGTTACATAATGTTTTTAACATGGAAATAAGTGATATAAAAGGAATAATGAACTTTAAAAAGGTTCTTAATCAAGTAGAAATTAACTCAAGTTTATTATTCAGGACGTTAAAGAACGATCGAGTCAAGTCGGACCCAAGGTAAGGGACTTCGTCTCAATCTCCTTTCATTGGGGCATATTTCGTTTTATACACAACTTTATTTTATACGGTGTATAAACTCCTTTGAGTTTTACTTTTATACAAAAGGAATCTTTTTCTATGAAGCATTTTACTAAACGACAAAAAGGAATGTTTTTTTAACGTACGCGGTGACAACGACCTTTTCTGCCGCCACGAGTATTATTTGGTCTTTGGCTTCCTCAACAAGCTGTAATGTTTTTAAAATAAAATAAATACCATATACTATTTTATGTATTTTGTTATTGAAAAAGGTTTTGATAAAGGATTCTATTATGATATATTGTGATGTGGAAATGTTATCATTCCTTTATATTGGTTTTATGTTTTATGATTTTATATTGGTACTTGGACATTTTAACGGGTGGTTACGTTATAAACCATATGACGGGTGGTGCCATGAATACCAGGATGGGTGGTTACGTTATAACCTCCAATGCATTGGGTGTGGAAGTCGTCCGTATGGATATTCCATTAAGTATGTATGGAAATTGTCCGTATGGCTATTCCATTAAGTGATATGTGTGGAAGTCGACTGTGTGGTTATTCCACTTAAGTATGTTTATGTCCCAAGTTACCATTATATATGCTATGTGTTCTTTATATGGGTTTTATGGTAATCCTTTGGTTACAAAAAGGTAAGTAATGATAATTTATTCAGTGAAGAATTTTTACTACTTCATGATGGTGAAGGTATTACTTTATTAGAGTATACATGGTTTACTTGATGTTTGAAAAAGTAACAGTTTTCATTCTTTGTGTATCCCTTAGTGAGCTTTTTATGCTCACCCCAAGTTTTTTTCGAAATGTTTTTCACAGGACTTAAAGTGGAATAAGGTCAAGGATGTGGTCAAGGGAATGTCATGCTATATAAGACATGGAACTAGACATGTTTCTTTTTAAGAGTTTTTTTTATTATGGAAACTTAGTAGAAGGGTCTACTTTGTAATCTTTTGAGATGTAATAGTTATGTTCTAATTCTCTAAAACTCTAAACCTGAAAAGATCCTCAATGTGAATTATTAATTTAATTCAATATTAAGTAAGGTTTAAGGCTGAGGCCTTATAGTTGGTATCAGAGGTCGGTTTAGACAACTTTAGGAGTTAGAAAAGTGTAAAATTATAAGTTAATTTATGATATGATTGAAATAATATAGCATTTACAGATTACCATGTTGCTTTGCCTAAGATATTTCTGTGTTCAGAATGGTTTTCCGCAGAGGAAACAAAGCAGCTATGTTGGGACAACATCAGGAGGAAGACAACCTTCCAAATCAGTAACCTGAGATGGTCGGAATCGGAACTGAACAGTTTGTTGTAGTGATGGAACAGTTGACTCAGGCTATAAATGGTGGTGGTATCCATGCACGAGATCAGCCAGATCAACCACAGAGGAACATGTCAGTGGTGGAACACTTCATGAGGCAACATCCCCCATCATTCAGAGGATCATCTGACCCTGTGCAAGCTGAAGGGTGGATTAAAGCACTGGAGAAGATTTTTGATGTCATGGGGTGTTCAGAACATCAAAAGGTTAGTCTTTCTGTTTACCGTTTTGAAGGTGAAGCTGATCAGTGGTGGTCGATGGTGAAAAATATCAGGGATAGTGATGAGATTGAGGATCTTCACTGGGATGAATTCAAAGGTATGTTTCTTGAGAAATATTTTCCTAAGGTGGTTCGTCTTAGGATGGAAAAACAGTTCCTATAATTGAGGTCGGAGGATGATTCAGTGGCTGCTTATGAAGAAAAGTTCACTCTATTGGCAAGGTATGCTCCGAACTTCATACGAGATCTTGATAGTAAAATAAACCGTTTTTACTCAGGGTTAAAGCCAAAGTATCGAAGGGCTTTATCTTCTCGTGAGTTCAAAAGTTAGGAAAAACTTGTTCGATGTGCGGAGAAGGTGGAAATGAAGTTTGCCGATGATCAGGTGTTCTATGACAAACAACAGAATAAGAGGTCTAGTTGGCAGGCAAAGGGGAAGAATTCATCAAAGAAGCAAGGAGGTAAGAAAACCAAATATCCATCCTGTGAGAAGTGTGGTAAAATTCATCCTGGAGAATGTTTATCCAAGTCTGGTAAGTGCTTTCGGTGTGGAAAGTCTGGTCATATTGCTCGTAACTATAAGTAAGATGATAAAGCAGGCAATGAAAAGCCAACGGTAAGATGTTTTAATTGTAATGAAATGGGTCATTATGCAAACGAGTGTCCAACGAAGAACTCAACTGGGGGAATTCAGCCAGACTACAAGCAGAAAGGGGTGGTGAAATCCTTTGCGACAACTTCAGTAGATGTTGGGACATCGAATGAAGTGGTATCAGGTACACTGTTTGTTTGTTCAGATTATGCCAATGTTTTGTTTGATTCAGGGTCTACACACTCTTTAATTTCTGAGAAGTTTTCTAGTAAATTGGAAATTCCATCTCAAGATATGAACCCTGAACTTATGGTAAAAACACCCGGAGGGAACGTTGAGGCAAAAAGGAATTATAAGAACCTTCCTATCCTTGTGTGTGGAAAGAATCTACCAGCAAACCTTATTTTTTTTTTGCCTCTAGTAGAGTTTGATGTTATTTTGGGCATGGATTGGCTTTCTGTTTATCATGCTAAGATTGACTGCAGAGCTAAAATGGTTTCTTTTCAGAAAGATTTTCAGTTTGTGTACAAGAATGAACCCTTGATTTTGATAACTTATCAGGAAGTTGAGAAACTAGTAAAAGATGGAAATGAATGTTACCTTGCATATATTGTTTAAAATAAAAGAACTGTTCAGATTAATTATGTGCCAGTGGTAAATGAGTATCTTGATGTTTTTCCTGATGAGTTGCCTGGTATTATTCATGATCGGGAAGTTGAATTTACTGTTGACTTAGTTCCTAATTCTAATCCAATTTCAAAACCCCCTTATCGAATGGCTCAAGTTGAACTTTTAGAGTTAAAGAAACAATTGCATGAGTTATTAGATAAAGGTTTCATTCGACCTAGCACATCACCATGGGGTGCTCCTGTCTTGTTTGTTAAAAAGAAAGATGGATCAATGAGACTTTGCATTGATTATAGAGCCTTGAATAATATTACTATTAAGAACAAGTATCCTTTTCCTCATATCGATGATTTGTTTGATCAGCTCCAGGGAGCTCAGTATTTTTCGAATATTGACTTGAGGTCGGGGTACCATCAGTTGAAAGTAAAAGAAGCAGATGTTCCAAAGACTGCGTTCCGTACTAGATATGGCCATTATGAATTTGTAGTTATGCCTTCTGGGTTAACCAATGCACCTTCTGTATTCATGGACCTTATGAATAGAATTTTCCATGATTTCTTGGATAAGTTTGTGGTTGTTTTCATTGATGATATTTTGGTGTTTTCTAAAAGTAAAGAGGAGCATGAAAGTCATTTAAGGGTTATCTTGCAAACCTTAAAAGAAAAGAAACTATATGGAAAATTCAGCAAGTGTGAGTTTTGGTTACAACAAATTTCTTTCCTGGGTCACATTATTTGAAAAGATGGCATAACTGTTGATCCTACTAAAACAAAAGTTGTTGAAGAATGGTCGAGACCCACAAATGTAACCGAGATCCGTAGTTTTCTTGGTTTGGCAGGTTACTACCGAAGGTTTGTTGAAAATTTTTCACGGTTATCTAGTCCAATGACTAAGCTAACTCGTAAGGGTGTTAAGTTCATCTAGACAAAAGAATGTGATGATTGTTTTCAGGAGTTGAAAAGAAGATTGGTGAATGCTCCAGTTTTGGCACTTCCTTCCAGGAATGGTGAGTTTGTTATATACAGTGATGCTTCGTTGAAGGGACTTGGCTGTGTCCTAATGCAGAATGATCAGGTAATTGCTTATGCTTCACGTCAGTTGAAAACTCATGAGGTAAATTACCCTACACATGATTTGGAATTAGCTGCTGTTGTCTTTTCTTTAAAAATTTGGAAGAATCATTTGTATGGAGTAAAGTGTGAAATATATACTAATCACAAAAGTTTAAAGTATATATTCACTCAGAAATAATTGAACATGAGACAGAGGAGATGGATGGAATTAATCAAGGATTATGATTGTACAATCCACTACCATCCAGGAAAAGAAAATAAAGTGGCTGATGCTTTGAGTCGAAAAAGTAATGCTTCATTAACCATGCTACGTTTGGAACGAGATCCTTTGGTTTTTGATTTAATGAAATTTGGAATAGAAGTTGTTGGTGAAGGAAGTCCTTCTATTTTGTTTCAGGTATCAGTGAAATATTCTCTATCAGACAGAATCAAGCAAGCACAGAAGCAAGACAGCGAGTTACAGAAAAAGGTAGAGCTGGTTCAGAAAGGTAAGTTTCCTGAATTCAACATTGATACTGATTGTGTTTTGAGGTTTGGGAAGTGATTATGTGTGCCTTGTGATTCACAGTTGAAGAATGAGTTGTTATGTGAGGCTCATAGTTCTCCGTTTTCAGTTCATCCTGGCAGTACTAAGATGTACATAGATCTGTGGGAGTATTACTGGTGGGATGGAATGAAAAGAGATATTGCTGATTTTACTGTGAAGTGTTTGACTTGTCAGCAGGTTAAAGTAGAGCGGTAGTTTCCTAAAGGGATGCTTCAGCCTTTACCAGTGCCAGAGTGGAAATGGGAAAACATATCCATGGACTTTATTGTGGAATTACCGAGGACATCTCGAGGTAATAATGCAATCTGGGTTATTGTTGATCGCTTGACCAAATCTGCTCATTTCCTTGCTATACGAGATACTTTCTCTCTAGATCAACTTTCCAATTTGTATCTTAAAGAGATAGTCAGGTTACATGGAGTTCATCTCTCCATTGTATCTGACCATGATCCCAGGTTCACTTCTAACTTTTGGAAAGTCCTTCAGAAGTCATTGGGTACTGAATTAAATTTTAGTACAACTTTTCATCCTCAATCAGATGGGCAGTCAGAAAGAACAATTCAGACATTGGAGGATATGCTACGAGCTTGTTCGATGGATTATCAGGGAAGTGGGGACCAACATCTTTCTTTGGTTGAATTTTCATATAATAACAGTTTTCATTCTAGTATACAGATGGCACCATTTCAGGCATTATATGGGAAGCGGTGTCGAACTCCAGCTTTCTGGGATGAAGTGGGTGAAAGGAAGTTGATGGGACCAGAATTGGTATAAGAGATGGCAGAAAAGGTTCAGTTGATTCAGAAACACATGAGAACAGCTCAGAGCAGGCAGAAGAGTTATGCGGATAACCGGAGGAAGGATCTATCTTTCGAGATAGGTGATCATGTTTTCCTCAAGGTTTCTCCATGGAAAAGTATGATGAGATTTGGTAAGAAAGGAAAGCTGAGTCCAAGGTTTATTGGACCATATAAAATTCTAGAGAGAGTTGGATCAGTTGCATACCGGGTGGCTTTACCTCCGAGTTTATCTCAGGTACACAATGTTTTTCATGTTTCAATGTTGAGGAAGTATATGCCAGATCCGTCTCATGTTTTGAGTCCAGAGGTAGTTCAACTAGAAGAGAACCTATCTTATGAAGAACAAATAGTCCAGATTCTTGACCACAGGGAGCAGGTGTTACGGAATATGGTGATTCATCATTTAAAGGTTTTGTGGAAAAACCATGTGATTGAAGAGGCAACGTGGGAATCTGAAAATGCTATGAGGGATAAATACCCCCACTTATTTTGATAAGTGAATAAAATTGCGAGGACGCAATTCCCAAAAGGGAGGAAGGATGTAACATCCCAGGTAAATAAATAATAAATAATTTTCATATTAATTAATATTTATGAATTAAATATTAATTTTAATTAAAAAGGGTTTCTACATTCGCTAGCGTACTCGATACGCAACGATGAGTTTCATTGAAATCTTACGTTGCACACTAGTAATATAATAATATTATTTTAAATGGTAGTTAACATGTAGCCGTTGTACTGGTGGGAATGGATAGAAATAACTAAAATATGATTATATATGTTTTTAAATGTTTTTAATTTTACCCAATAAAATATAAAGGATTAAAATACGGAAAGAATTCAATTTTAGGCATTTATACCCTAATTTTCACTAAGGGTTCACTTATCACCTTTTGACGGCGAACCATCATTAAATATAGTTTTGATCAATCTTATAAATTCTATTGGACCAAATAGAACTCTTCTTTAGAACTGGTACATCAAAATTTACTTTGTGTAAATTTTTGGTATCTTTCCGATAAAGTTCATTTTTTTAATGAATATTGTAAATGTTGTATTTTAATTCAAAACCTCTTTTTGATCTAATTTATTTATATGATTAGATTATTAGTTTAATTGGTTTTAGAGTTAAATTAGAAAATATTTTTACCATTAAATCCAATAGTGGTTGTTGGAATTAATTTCACTTTGAAATCGGACTTAAACTAGTGTCAATCTTTTGATACTTATTGTTTCACAAAAACACGCTATTTGTCATGACAACGGGAATTAATTATTAAATTAATTAATTTGACTTATATGTTTTGAATTTTGTAAAATGGACTTCATTTTTGAATTCAGAATATAAAATATAGCTTAGGGTGAATTTTTGGAATTTTTCTGAAAAACTTCAATTTTTAATGAATAGTGAAATCACTAAGTGGTACTTATAAAAACTGATTTTCCATTTAAATGAAATTTTTCCACCTTTGTGTATTGAATTTAAAAAATCCGACATACATGGTTGTCACTAAGAAGTAAAATGTGGTTCAATGAGATAAAAATAATTTTTTGGTGAATAGTAACTTATTAAGTTTTTAATCGCAATTAGTGGTAATTAGTGTAGTTTAAGGTAAAAATAATGTTTTAATAATATGAGATGACCTAGACACATGTCCTACCCTCATTGGATGTGTCATGGCCGACCAAGAAAAGCCATGGGTCAACTTGGGGACCCCATGGATCCACTTTGGTTGGAAAATGACATAAATACCTTTTATTTAATGTTAATGTAAAAAATGGCACAAACATGATATGTTTTACTAAAACAATTTTTAAATGGGGATATACAAGTCAGATTTTTGATTATAAATAGTCATTGGAAATATAAAAATATTTAATACATCATAGATGTTTTTTTATAATTTTTAGATATTAAATAAATTAAATTATTTATGACATAATAATGATGCAGCGATGACATCATTATTTGACGATTTAAATAAAATGGAAATATAATGTAATATATAAGACCTAAACATGTCCAAAACTTATTGGATGGGTGGAGTTCGAACAATTATCACCTTATCCACGAATTATATCAATGTGGGACCTTTTAAAACCGAAACACATTTTTAAATAAAGTAATATTTCTTTACTTTCCAAAAGTGACCCTCCTCTCCTCTTATAAAAGGCCCCCACCTCTACCACCTTACCCACACTCCCAAAGCCTTTGGCTCGGCCAAACCCTGACCATTTTTTCTCTACACTTCCTTCTCTTACTCCTTGAAGCCTCACTTTGGGCAGAAGTCTTCCCAAGGAAGCCTTTGAGCTCAAACCAAAGGGAGTTACCTGATTTTGAGGTAATGTCTTCACTTGAGTCCCTTTGTATTATTTTGCTTCTCCAACCCCCTAAAATCTTTTTATTTATTTATTTTGTAACAAATCCAGTATCTTCAATATACTAGGATGTTTTTATAAAAATTATTGGAGCTACACTTACACACAACTTCAAATAATGGTTAAATAACATACTGTTTCTGTGGATGGTGAATTTATGCCTCCCGAAACGATGAATGTTCAACATTCCTTTAACACCTTCAAAGGTGGCCATTAAGATGTCACTATATTTATATATGATATATAATATGTTTATATTTTCTTTAAGCTTCTGTATTTTTCATTTTGGGCATACCTTTATGGTTTCCATTATGGGTAAACACGCTATCTTCATTTAAGGAAGTGCGGACTACCGCCCCCTCAAAGTGATGTGATTCGTTAATGCCATATGTGGGACGCGTAAAGGATGGATTTAAAGTTATTATATATGATGTTATACTGGAATTATAATATACCTCTATATAATTATTATTTATTTCCATTAAAGTATGATATAGAAATGAAAGTAGCATTCATGCGTACGTACGACTTACCGTCTCCATGAACGGTGCATTTCATTTCTTATCCCCAAATGTAATGTACTATTAAAAGTAGATGTATATAATGGATATATATAATGAATGGTATATCTAAATGA
The DNA here is from genome assembly GCA_963277665.1 of Viscum album. NCBI lineage: Eukaryota > Viridiplantae > Streptophyta > Magnoliopsida > Santalales > Viscaceae > Viscum > Viscum album. Next base: position 79,431,804 of record OY728153.1, read on the forward strand.
TGAATATAATCTGGAATTAAAATATACATACCTCTCATTTAGTTTTAATTCCATTAATATGACAAAGAAATGAAAGTAGTGTTCATGCGTACGTACGGCTTACCGTCTCCATGAACAGTGCATTTAATTTCTTACCTCTAAATGATTATGTAATATTATAAATACATTTATATTCTGGATATATATGATATATATGATATCCAAATCAGGAATGGCATTCTGGATATAAAGAACCTTTGACCACACGAACAACATGTAATTGTAAGAAGTCCACTTTCGACTTAAGAACCAAATATCGACAAAACAAACATTATTAACTTAAATGGTTACATAATGTTTATAACATGGAAATAAGTGATATAAAAGGAATAATGAACTTTAAAAAGGTTCTTAATCAAGTAGAAATTAACTCAAGTTTATTATTCAGGACGTTAAAGAACGATTGAGTCAAGTCGGACCCAAGGTAAGGGACTTCGTCTCAATCTCCTTTCATTGAGGCATATTTTGTTTTATACACAACTTTATTTTATATGGTGTATAAACTCCTTTGAATTTTACTTTTATACAAAAGGAATCTTTTTCTACGAAGCGTTTTACTAAATGACAAAAAGGAATGTTTTTTTAACGTACGCGGTGACAACGACCTTTTCTGCCGCCGCGAGTATTATTTGGTCTTTGGCTTCCTCAACAAGCCGTAATGTTTTTAAAATAAAATAAATACCATATACTATTTTATGTATTTTGGTATTGAAAATGGTTTTGATAAAGGATTCTATTATGATATATTGTGATGTGTAAATGTTATCATTCCTTTATATTGGTTTTATGTTTTATGATTTTATATTGGTACTTGGACATTTTAATGGGTGGTTACGTTATAAACCATATGACAGGTGGTGCCGTGAATACCAGGATGGGTGGTTACGTTATAACCTCCAATGCATTGGGTGTGGAAGTCGGCCGTATGGCTCTTCCATTAAGTATGTATGGAAATTTGCCGTATGGCTATTCCATTAAGTGATATGTGTGGAAGTCGACCGTGTGGTTATTCAACTTAAGTATGTTTATGTCCTAAGCTACCTTTATATATGCTATGTGTTCTTTATATGGGTTTTATGGTAATCCTTTGGTTACAAAAAGGTAAGTAATGATACTTTATTCAGTGAAGAGTTTTTACTACTTCATGATGGTGAAGGTATTACTTTGTTAGAGTATACATGGTTTACTTGATGTTTGAAAAAGTAATAGTTTTCATTCTTTGTGTATCCCTTAATGAGCTTTTTATGCTCACCCCAAGTTTTTTTCAAAATGTTTTTCACAGGACTTAAAGTGGAATAAGGTCAAGGATGGGTTCAAGGGAATGTCATACTATATAAGACATGGAACTAGACATGTTTCTTTTTAAGAGTTTTTTTTATTATGGAAACTTAGTAGAAGTGTCTACTTTTTAATCTTTTGAGATGTAATAGTTATGTTCTAATTCTCTAAAACTCTAAACCTAAAAAGATCCTCAATGTGAATTATTCATTTAATTCAATATTATGTAAGGTTTAAGGCTGGGGCCTTATATATAAAACCCTTTTCCAAATTCTATTGTAACTACTTCTTCAATTTTTCAAACTCAATGGTGGCTATTCTATATAGAGTCTTTGATATGGGCAGTGATCCCGGTATAAGTTCAATTGAGAACTCAACCTATAGGTCAGTAAGAAGGCCAAAAAATTAATTAGGGAACACATTTGTGCAGTCCCTCACAATGGGAATGTCTTCGAGCATGATCCTCAACTTTGTATCGATCATTTGAACTAGATATGCTTGCTCGTAGGGAAATAATATCCATAAGTGAGATTATGATTCCAAAATAGATTTATCCTCCTCCTTATAATTGTACATAATTGTAGGATGCCTTGTGATGTGAAGATTGAACTCCATATCTCAACAGTTGATGTTGTCTTTATATAAATATAGACAATCCATGCCCAATATAGCATCAAATCTCCCAAATGACGTAAGATAAGATTTTCTGGAAGGTTCAATCCACAAAAATTAATCAGAGAGGAGTTATATACTTTATATGAAACAATTTCTCCATTTTCTATTATTGGATATAACTCAAACTTTATATTTTTAGGTGGTTTTTGAATAGTTATACTAAAGTTTCAAGATATTAATTAATTCATAAAACTAGAATCAAGTAGTATGTTCAATATTCTTGAATAAATAACCATAATTCCTATCACCACATCATTGTTTGGAGCTACCTTAGTAGTTGTGATATTATATACCCTTTATTTTTTCCTTGAAGGTTTTTATTATTGATTTCCTCCAACAACCCTTTTTCTTAGGACATCAGCTCACATAATTCTCATATTCCTTTAAATTGAAAAACTATAGTACATGTACAGTATTGATCTAAATCTTCATTTATTATTCCTCATCAGTGGGATTCTTGAAATCCATTTAAAAAAAATTAGCATAATGCCCCTCTCTTCCACATTTGAAGTAACTTCTAGTTCCCTTCAAAGAGTTCCCGGGATGCCACTTCCTACACTTTTGACATATGGGATATTGGGTTTTATTTCATTCATGAGATTTATCTATTTATCCTCCCATATTAAACTCAATTTTCCTCTTTTTATCTCTAAGGACATGATACCACTTAGATTCACCAATCTACATCTCAATATTTAGGTCACATTGAAAAATATCTTCATAGCTATTAAAGTCTTAAATTTATGAGGCTTTTCATAGACTTGGATTTAACCCACTAAATAAATGAACCAACATGATTTCAATGTTTATAAAAAAGATGGTGGCAAATCACGCAATCCTTATAATGTTTTTCTTGTACACCTTGATATATTGATATTAATTTTACCTCAGTTTGAGTAACTTACTCTCCATCTTAATATGAAGAGTTCATGGAAAATATTTGTTGAAAATATTTTCCTGAATCCTTCCCAATCTATGGAATCAATTTCATCCTCAGAATTTGTGTTTTTGATCAGTTACCAACACTGATAAGCTTCCCCATAAAAATGATAGAACACCAGTATGTTTTTCTCTTCTTTTGAGCATTGAATGATATAAAATATCTTCTCAATGGAGTTAATCCATTGTTATGTGATGAGGGTATCATAAGATCTAATAAATATAGGATAACTTTGTCACATAAAGGATTCAACCACAACTTACTCATTATTAGGAGAAGTAGGTTGTTATGCATGATTCAAGTTATTATTCATGACTTGATCCAGTTGAGCTAGTGCTATCATAATGTTTTGAGCTCCTGTTCCTATCATGTTTGGAATCTAATTAGAGAAATTGTCACATTGCCTATCACATTTATTATTTCCATGATTTATTCTATTTCTATCTGTTAACTATAGAAAATAATTAAAATAAAATTAGGGTGATTAAATAATTATCTAGTGAGAATATAAAAAGGAAACTATGAACCTGGAAGGAATAAACTTATAAATAAAAAGTACAACCTAACTTGTGATTACCTACGTTTCAATATAGTTTATCCATGGTGATAGAATTATCACTATTGTTATTAGAAAAGTTTTATAGTCCTAATATCCAAAAAATAAATAGACCATCCTATGATACCAACTATAGTGACCCTAGCCTTTTATAAATGTCATTACATGTTTCTAAGCATATTCATCCATGTAATAAAAACCAAGGATCACACAGTATAGTGTCTTTGGAAAATAAGGTACATAAAATTAATACAAGAAACTAGAATTAAAAAATATCTTTATTAATCTTTCATAATGATCTGCTAAATTATTTTGAACTCTTAAATCTGTATAAGATCACCTAGGGAATACATATACAAAATATATGTGATAAAAATCCTCATAAAGAGATAAGCATTGAAAAGAAGCATAACACATTAGTCAAAGGCATAATATTATAATATAAAAGGCATGGAACCTGAATAAACATTTAGAGGAATATCATATAGAACATGGAATCATATGATGTTAGAGATATAGGAATGTGGAAACAAAACATAACATGACATAAACACAAGTCAAGGAAAACTCAAGAAAGTATCATATGGTGGACAAAGTACCTTAATAGATTAGGTTTAATCCCTAATACTATACATGACATCTCATGAAACAAAAAATTACCCAATTCATTGGATCCCTTTCTGGGTGAACCCATTATAAAATGTTCACTCATATATGTTCCACATAAATAATCAATCATAATGAATAAACATAAGGGTTATCCATGGAAATAATTATGTTTCGTAATCATTTCGTATGGCATAACCAAAGGCTGTATAAAAATGGTATCAATGAAATAAATGATTAAATAATTTATGGAAAATAATAAATTTAAAAATAATAATATTTCATGAATAATTATGTACAACTTAAGTGAATAAATTAAAATTAGTGTTTAGAAAGCTTTATAAATGATCCACTTTCATGCAGTTTAAGGGAAAAGAGTAAAGAGTATTTTAAGAGGGAAAAGGAATATTTATTTTTATAAAACTAGAAGTGAAATAAAATAGTTTTTTCATGGAATTTTTTTTTTATAAAACTATTTGTGGATTAAAATATATTATGGAGCTTTCTTGAAAATGGGTAAGAAATGGAGAAGTTCCCTTCAATCGAGCTTGCTTATCGGGAAGAATTGAGAAGGGAACCTTTAAAAACATGTAATTCCCATTAAAATAAATATGAATTGAGATGCATAAATAGTTTTGGTACACATAAATTTAATTTAGGTGAATTATATTATAATAAATAATAATTACATTGGGGAAAATATAGAGAAAGTGTAACTCAAAGGAAAAATGAATGTTCAGAGAGATCCCTTACCTTATGTATGAATGTGTTCTTCACTTGAACTTAATTTCATAGATAATAAAATTAGATTCATTAATTACTTAGTTAAGAAACTAATATGTATTTATTTTATTTATTATAATTTTTTAAGTTTATTTATTTTCATTTCAATCAGTTATAGAGTTTAACTTCATTGTTCTTGGGGTGTTCGTTTCATGGTTTCATAGTCAGTTCAATTGTGTAAAACTAATGAAGTTATTTTGAAATGAGAATAATACTATAGAAGTGAAATTATATGGTATTAATGCACTTATAAAAGTTTAAACAATACTATATATCATTTTTTCTGATATGAGGATAATTTATTTGATTAAACATTAAAGATAACTGTTTAGTTTATTTTGGTGGTTTTATGATCATCATGAACTAGTTTTGTTTTATTGAATATAATGTCTATATATTAGTTTCAGAACATTTAAAATGATAAAATATTCATATTAAATCTATTTTAACCATAATAATGGTTTTATGACAATCCTTTATGGTGTTAATGGAAAATGAAAACTCATCATCCACAAAGGTGGTGAATCGACATATCAGGGACGTTGTTTTAATTTTTAGAATAAAATGAGAAGAGAAGAGATTTGATGATATATATTACATTATCATAATAAAATTATAGAATATATATGATACTAGAGTTATAATTATTCGTTAGATAGATTAGTTGAGGAGAGGATAAGAAATGAAAAGAAACTAAAAGAGAAGGATTGAGGATTTTACCTCTTGAATGTCGTCTCCTTGAGAACCTACTTAAGAAACCTAGGTTTTTTATTTTGTTGAAAATAGAAACTCTTAGACATTGGATAAAGGGATTCGTAAGGTAATTTGGTATACTATTTAAAATCCACAAGGCTTAGAAGTTATGAGGAGAAGGGGTGGTGATGAGTGGTATTTATAGGGGGAGGAGAGGGGTTTTTTTGATTATTATATTCATTAATTTATTTTTTTTGGCTCAGGAATATCAATAGTGTTGATTCCTATGACTAAATATAGTAAATGGTTTATGATATTTAAAAAAAGGTGATTTCCTCATCCATGACTCGAAAATTCATGTATTTGTTAAATATTGTAAATTACCATATTTCACTATTAACAAAAATTCAACTATTTTAGAAAAATTCCAAAAATTCACCCTAACTATTTTCTGATGTTTATATTTCTAAAATTAACTCCATTTTTTGAAAATAATTTCTAAATATGATAAATTTAATTTTTAAAGAAAATCATCATTTATTCAAAAAATAATGATTTTAATATTACAATCAAAAAAAATTAATTAAGGTCACATAAAATTATCTTATAATTATTATAAAAAATAATATTAAGTTATGAATCTATTTTATGAAAATAATTTTTTTAAATAATTATATTAATTATAAAATTATAAATAAACATTTACATTTTATAAAAATACCTAGACTTAGTTAATCATTTCTAAAACATTTATTTACTTATACCAAGATATAAATATATTGTATTTTCATTTATATAATATCAAAATTTTATTTATACTTTGATTGGTGAGGTTACTATTCTAACATCTACATTACTATTCCTAACAGAAAGGTTATTATTCCAACGATCAGGTTACTATTTCAATGGTATTGGTTCCTTAATTTATATAAATACTTCTTATTTCATTTATTCATCATTTAATTCTATTTTCTCATAAGTTTTTTTTATAATTTAATCTTAAAAATTAATATTATATTATTAACATTATCTTTTATTTCTACATATTTTTTCATAAGTGCGGTCATTCTAGAGGATCAGGTATATCCAAATATTCCAATTCTTGCTATCTTATTTTCTATTTATTGCACTGCTGTAATATTTGGTATTATTATTGGTTTATTTTCTAAATAATATATCATAATGTATTTATTGTTTTCTTTATGCGATGTATGAGCTTTATGAAATATTTATAAGAAGGAAATTTCATTGATAAAATTATGGGTCATTACACTTCTCCTTCTTAAGTATTGGTATCAAAGTTATGTTTGAAGATGATGATTCTATTTATCTACTATAAAATATTTTATCTGAAGAGTGTCATATTTATATCTTTACATTAAGGAATTTTAATGGAACAAATCTCATGAAAAATGATGACCCTATACATCATATCTATTTAGTGAACCAAGATCTACATTTCATCATGATTTACATTAGTTAAAGAATGTAAATAATCCATGATTATATATAATATAAAACATTTTTCAATAATATTATATATTATTCTTGGATAGTTGAGTGGATAACTATTTATCCAAATCCATCATTTAGATATAAACTCAACTTTATTACTTTAGAATCTTAACTGTTAGGGTTTCCCAGCTAAGTGTAACCAAAATAAAATTCCAAGAACAAGGAACATACCCACTAGGGTCACCTTATTAATTTATTTCATTACACAAGGTAATTCATGGGCACCTAACCATTAGGTTCACCCATAATGAATAATCAAGTTCTTGATAAGTTCTTCTTTGGAAGTAATCTAATAGTTATCATTTTAAGGGGATTTTTTTATCATATTATCTCATGATATTCTATTTATGTTTTCATTCTTCTAATGATTTAGTTTTTAATCTAGTTCCTTATAAAAAATCAATATGTTCAAACCATATTGATGTGTAACTCTTTATACAACCCATAGTTTGTGTTACTCACCCAAAAATAGATGCCGAACATTTTTAAAAATATCCAAATATGTCATATTAATAAGTTACACGAACTATTTCATTTAAAGTTTTAAAATTATATGAAATTAAAAATCCTCTCATGAGTAAACCTAGAGCCACATATAACCAACCCCCACCTTTCTAAAATAAGGAATAATCCTCTGGTCAATTGAAATTCCAACCCAAAGTCGCTCTATCCATGGATACTTTACCCAATATAGATTATAATCCATCACAACTCTAATACCTAATATATATAAATTATATTCAAAAAATAAATTCAAGCTAAAAACTTTAAATATAAAATGACTTCAAGAAAAATAAAAACCAAATCCATTATCATACCCACCATGTATCTACTTAGATACATGTATGATAGTCTATTGAATCATTTTAAAAACATTAAACTAAAGTGTACACCATTAATAATATAACAATTATAATCATAAATAATAAATTAAAAAAAAACTTTTAAATAAATGAACAATTCACATAATAAAAATGAGATTAACATTTATGACCAATTCATAAATAAAGGATGATTATAAACAATTTATAATTTAACTTTATTTATAAAGATTACATAGTATTAAATATAAACACTTTATATTCATTTACTAATATGAAATATTTTATATTATTCATTATATGTCATTTACTTTAAATATATTATATTTAATGAAATTTAAACACTTTATAATTAAATTTTTATTTTATAAACATTTTACATAGTCCAAATATTATATAATTAAAATTATTTAAACCTTAATCAAATCAATCATCACAACTTCTTTCAATGTGATATAAATAATATCCCAAATAAGGCCTCTAATTTGAACAATTCATATTAATTATAAACAATTTATAATTAAATAGATTCTCTTTTATATTTTGGTCTTATTTTTTAAAATTTTGAACACATTATAAACTCCCATTATGATTTCTAAAAAAAAAATTTATTTTTTAGTCATAAGTCATGCTATATATTTTAGTAAAAATTATTTCATTATTAACATTTAGTATCATGGAATATTTATTAATAAATGTGTAATAGATATTTAATTAATTAATTATAAAAACTTTATAATTAATAATCTATAAATTTTTTTATAAATTAATAAAAATACTAAAATAACTTTTATTATAATTTATAAACAATTTAAAAATTATAAAAATCAATTCATAATTAAATTTCAAGAAAAATAATTTTTCTCTACTAATCAATGTTAACGATATACATGTAGTAATATGATATAATAGATATGATATAAAACATAAATCTTCAAAGTGATATCAGTCTTATTTTTTTATTGGTGGATTTATCATCACCTATGATAAGTAAACACAGTTGTATTGCACTCCTTTGATAAAGGAAATGACTCTTAAACATCAATATACCTTTACTTATCAAGGAAAAAGACTCTTACACATTATATCATATTTTATTATCCACAATGATATCATGAATGTGATACGATGGTATGTTTTAAAAAAACCCATGGAATAATGCTATCATCGAATATGAAATTTCAATATTCTATACTAAAAATAATACAAATCTGAGCGATTTTCACTGAGTTACTTGATGTGATATCCCATATCATAAGACATGGCTCAATCAATCATAAAAAATTCTCTTTCATATTCAATGATATTGAATACCATAGAGAATACGATATCAACAACTTCATTTTCACCATGAATTCACGAATCAGAAGGCATGGTAAGGATCTGATACCATTATTTGGTTTCAAATGTTCTAACAAAACTTGTTAAACACACCATAAGAAATTAAGAAACTAAAATGCAAAAACTATCATTCTAGATAAATGAATCTATGCATACAGTAAAATAATGAAACCTATATACCTTTCACCAAATTTTTTAGGTATAATAATCTTCATCCTTTGTTCTTGATAAAGATCACTTGAGAGGAATTTTGATGACATACCTTCTCTAGAGGTATCCATATGCTAAAATAATCACCTGAAATTCAAGTAGTATTCATTTTTTAACTATGGCATGACAATGCCTCTATAGATAAAGGCGGAGGAATAAGAGAGTTATGGGAAGAAGTGCTTCGACCAAGGATAAAGATATCATACAAATTCACCATCTTTTGGATAATCCCTTGAGGATAATCTTCACATGAACATGAATTTACTAATTATTTATAAGGCATGTGTAAATGCCACTTGGTTAGTTCATGTAACTATTTCATGAATACATTTAACTCATGACCATATCATCATATGAAACAATTCATTTATGGTATCCAACATGGAAGACTTATAAATGAACACTATTATCATCTAACTACCAAGATCATTGGATATTAAAATATATTTTACCTTATAATTATACTCATAATAATCTATATGATATCACTAAATAATACAGTATTATTGGATAAGGTAGTGGAATTAAATCTCCATTTCATGCCTTATGATATAAAAATTAGTCTCTGATGATATATCCAAAATACATCATATGTATTTGGGATTTAGGGATTATCTTCTTTAGTAAGATGATAATAGATTCATCATATTAATTATTTATGTAAATAACAATATTATTTATGGATTTATGAAGGAAAGGATTGATGAAAAAAAAATAATTTTTTGAAAGTTTCAAGATGAAGGATACCTATAAGATCCTGTGTTTTGGACAGGGTTGGTATTTTCCAAGGGAATTTGAATTTTTCCATTTAGTGGATGGTCCATTATCTAAATTAATATTTTGAATCTAAATATGATCTTTAAAATAGATAAAATTTACCTTTTTAAATGAGGCTCAAGGAATGTATGTTGTCTTTGGTGTTATGATGAGTTTTGGAAGCATCAGTATTCAAAAACTCTATTTCAGAAGAAATTACTGGAGGTACATGGTTAGTACTAACCACATTACCCATAGGTAAAATTGTGAGGCCTGGTATAGTGGTGATGATGGTCTCACATGGTTTGATCTAACCATGAGAGAGGAGGCACCCGACCATGTAGGATGGTATGTAGAAAATTATGTAGGGGAGCACGCGTGCTACACATGGTTTTATTGACCATGTGCCTAGACCACACCCTTAGTGCAATTTTGATAGTGAAATTACACGGTTGGCACTTGATTAGTCAAAATGTGTGGGAAAATCATGCAGTTCATTAATGGGATTGATATCATGGTTTTCCCCTACCTTCTTTTAAGATTTCTCCTCCTCTTTTCTTCCTTCATTCACAATTGGTTCCCATCACGTTTGGAGCTCCTCCTCTCCTCATCTAGTAATGGTGATAAATTCATAAATCAGTCATTAATTTAAGAATAATTTGTCATGTTGTATTTTTACTAGTAAGCTCTTCAATCCTCTTTCTTATTTCCTTCATTTATGTTTTTGTATGAAATTCTAAATCCATATGAGCCGTTTTCCCCTATTTTCAGGGTGTTTTTCTATTTATTTTATTTCTCTTGAACTCTCTCAAATCAAGGATCTATATTGGATGAGTAAAGAATCATAATAGTTAGGTAGGTGGTCTATGAATTTTACCTTAAATTATATCTTTTTATAAAATATTTCATTGTTCTATGTGCCAGAATTCCTGTGCGTCACCCTGAAAATTTTAAATTAACAATGTAGAATCTAATGCCTTAGATTAAATAACCATTGTAATTTTAATTGAACTATTGAAGGTTTTTCACCTCAACTTTAGCCACCCCCTTGGGTGTGTTTTCTTTAGGATCTTGACCTATTATTCTTTTAGGATATTAAAAAAACCTTTTTGGGTATTGCTTTAAATGCTTATAATTATAATGCCTTTCACACTTTTAATTTTTATTGGAGGTGTGATGATTAAGCCCTCATGTATGGGATTATTAAATTGAATTAATCAATTTGGTTATGATAACCAACATGGAACATTTTATAATAAAACCACCTATGAGGTGTGTTGTCTTATTAAATAAAAAGAGTCATCTAAATGGGAATATTTGAATAATGAGTGGCATAGACCTTACCATGGAATTCTTAACTTTATTCTAAATGAAACGGCCTGAATGACATGATTGAATTGAGTTATGGAATGATTATGAACATTTATGATTTGAGTTTAATGATTTGAAATACAATAGGGAAAGTTTTCTCACATTAACCTCTTAGTTATTAATAAATTGAATTGACAAAAAATAACGATCATGTAAAATCGGTTCGACATAGATACTTTCATGGCCTATAATATACCTCTGCATGTATGGTTCCAACTACTTATGAATAGTTCACCCAACCCTTTTTATATGATTCTATGATTCTTGGGCATGTAATCCCTTACAAATTTTGATAATTGGTCGTGACGTCCCATACAAATTATGATACTCAGGCATGAAATCCTTTATGCATTGTGATACTTGGGAATGGTGTCCCTTAGGCATGGACTCCGTTATATGTTATCATACTCATGCATGTTTTTCATTATATATTTTGATACTTGGTAATGTCATCCCTCGAGCATCGTGTTCCTTATAAATTGTGATACCCAGTCATGAAATCCCTTATTTATTTTAATACTTGGGCATGGTGTTCCTCAGGCACGTAATACCTTATATGTTGTGATACTGGGGCATATCACCCCTAATATATTGTGACACTCGGGCAGGGTATCCCTCAAGAATCGCGTCCTCTAAAAATTTTTATACCTTGGGAATGTAATCCCTTATATTGTGATACATTGTTGTGTCACCCTGGGCGTAGCATCCCTTATCCGATATGTGGTCCTCTTATGTGGATGCCTTAGTAATAAACCTCAGATCCACATCGATGCATGTATATCTTTGAAAATGATTTTCTGATGTATGGATATATATATATATATACATGATGGAAGTTGTGAAGAGATATTATGGATTAGGCTAAAGAAGGTATGGTCGGCCACGTGTCCTTGAGTAACCTGATCCCAACCTATTTACATTTTTTTATAGTTTTACTGATATTACTATATACTAATGTATTTTATATTCATGGATTGGATAGCTTTATCCACTATTAGTGGTAGCCCACTAAGTATATCTCACAACCTATCTGGGCTGCCATTGTATTGGGGTACCCAAATAGACCTCATGATTGCAGGTTTAGGTTCATGGATTAGGCTTTCTTGTTGTTATCATTCTAAGTTAGGATGGAGTACAAGAGAAGAGGATCAAGCTAGTGCTCGTGATGCTATTAGAGATAGCTTATGTGGTCCTTTATTTATTTATTTACCTATTCTATTTATGTAATGTTTGTTGTATGTCTTTATCTTGTACATTGCAGTTTCACATGGACATTCATAGTTGTATATTTGGTGATGAAAATTTTATCAGTTTATTATTATTATTCTACATCCTTCCATTTATACCGCTTCCACTATTTATTTATTTATTAATATTTCAATCTTATTATCTAATCATAAGGGTATAGTCTCCCTACCATACCATAATTAGACCCTCGCTCCTAGTCAATAGCCTCTAGAGTATTGGGAGGAATTCTTGAAGCCAATGACCAACCAGCTTGGGGAAACGTTTTAATGGATCTTGTGTTGGGAGGTTACAAAGTGATATCAATGTTTATTTTTCCTTTATATTACTATTTTAGGATGGACAATAGAATAATAGTAATGTGTCAGTGCTTGGTAAATAACCATATTTGTGAGTGATCCACCCATGCATGGGGAAAATACCAAGTATCTTGGGATGGGATTATTGTTCATACTATTTTTTATTAGAGTTGATTATTATTTCACCTTGAGTGATTGATGTAATTTCATATTATTACTAATTTATTGAAATTAACACATTTTACCCTTGGCCTAGTATGAAAAGGGAGTATTCTTACATGAATCATTATAGTCGCATAGAGATTCACATTTCATGCATATGCCATGAAATTTAGGTTGCATTATTTGACTACCTAATATATTTTGTATGTTCCTTGTGTGATTCAGTATCACAGTTTCTTATATACCATGGTTTCACAGTTGAGTTTTTATATGTTTTTATTTCTTACTACAACGCGATAACATGCTTTGTTAATTTTGTGATAAAATAGTTGGTAATTAAAGTGTATGTATCAACCTAAATGGTGTTTTCCCATATAACTTTGTGGTTGAACCTTAAAAAACCGTTCTAGACATATTTGATCCATGGACCATTGGTTTCATGAGATTAAATATTTATGGTTGTGATTAAATGGGTTTCAATAATAGTTTATAAGGTGTATGGTTCCTTATAAATTGGTAAGGGTAACCCATACAATCAAACCATTGTATATGAGATTCCCAGATTCTAATATCAAAGATAAAAACCTGGTTTCAACTACATTATTTCCAATTAAAATCTATAAGGGAAATTAACTTTAAAAATTTTAAATTGAAGTACATCTAACTGGACCATGGTATGTGAAAAATGGTGAATATTACATATAATGGTTTCCATGATAAAGTATAGTACCAACATAATTTTGGCATGATGAACAGTATGAATAAATTACTAAATGTATAACTGAACATAAGTACGTCAGTTGGGGCATGTTGTTTATGAGATAAATCCATTAAGGGTGTTTTTATAACTTTAATGAAATAACAAGACCCTATTAGGTTTCCTTATTCCTCTTGATATTCCTTAGTACTTAACCCATGGGGGTATGATTATGATAAATGGGATGGTTATTTAAAAGTGTCATCACCCACTTATATTGTGTTACATATAAGAATACAGTGGAAAATTACTTGACTATTCCACTATTTTTAATAAAAACATTTTATTGTTTTTTGATCTCTATTATTATTATGAGGCTTTAGTTTATTAAAATTCCAATTAAAACTTAAAGGGTGTTTTACTCCATATATTGTAATTGATAATTTATTTAACTAAGAATAATTACAAGATCTTATGGATGAATAAAATTGATAAAATAAATTTATGGGATAAATTTCCTAAAATGTGATAGGATGTATACTAAATAAATAATGCTTTAAAGGAAGTTTAATATAAATTTTTTATGGGACTTATGGAATTATTTAAATAAAGTACCAAGTATAATTGTCTCTCATAACCAGTACTTGTATTTTCTTAAATTAATTATCTTTAAATGAATAAAAGAAAATGTAAATTGGTAAAAATGGATTGAATGAAACCTTTTAGTGGTTTTCTTATATTGGACCCTCATGTAATGGGTTAGTTGAATGTTTCCTTGAGATATTACTTTAATGGTAATGTGGACATTACCCCTAGATCTATTTGACCTTTTTTATGTTGATATAGATATTAGGACATTTAGAATAGTGATATTTTATGGAATAACCTAGTTAGAAGGTTGACACTAGTTCTTTTGTAAGGGGATATAACAGTTCATGTATCTCCCTCAAAGAGTTAAGAATTGTTAAATAATTATGAAAATTTTTAGACATGAGGTTCTATTTGGGTACTATTTCTCTCGATAAGGACTCGTATTCTCTAAAAGGATACCCAGGTCGAATGGGTGTTCATGCGATAATTTAAGCATTTTTTAAAGAGAGCGAGTATCGAGCAATGCCCATTTTTAGTGGGTTGAACTTACATAGGGAATGGTAGACAACTTAGTTGGTCATGTGACCCTTCTTCCTCTTTAGTGATGGATGAATCAGTATGTCATCAGCTAGATTAACAATCATGTGTGGTAATGTGACTATTTAAATAAAATTTTTTCACTTTCCATTAAATAATAAAATTTATATGGTCTATGGGCCTATGTATTGTATCAACTGATATGTCCTTGTGTAAATGAAATTATGGGGTAGTACACGTCAATACATGTGGTACCCATCAATTTTGTAAAATGGTGCTGTGAGTTATATGAGTTTGGTGGGAAAATTATTTAATCCTTGAGCTATTATGATTTGATCACCGATAATCTCTGAGGTAGAGTGACCTGGGCATTAAATGAAATATAACTCACCCCCAATGCTTGAGATGAAATTTCTAAATAGTATGAGGTGTATTGACATGCCAGTTAGCTTGTTTTGTCTTGCATACCTAATACTAATGATGGGCATGAGCGTGGATCGTTGGAGTGTTATGCATACTTCTAAAGTGAAACTGATATAGTGAGATTATAAACCACTAGTTTTTCTCTATTTTGAGATGTAATGTGATTACAATGTGTTTTCCATATCCATGACCTATGGTCAATGGTCAATGGAGTGTGTGCTATGGGATGAGTTCCCATTTTTAGTAATATAATAACTAGGCCACTCCTAAGGTGGGGAGTGTCACGTCAATCGTTTTCAAGTGTGTTCTTCCATGTAGAGGCAGATTAACTAGGGTATACCTTTTGGAAATGGTTGAAATTACTTTAAATGTCCATAAGGCTGGTGAGTTTTTAAATTATTAAGTGCCTAAAAGGTAGCATGAAGATTATATGGTTGGATATTTACACAACCAATGAAAACACTGTTAGTTGTGTTGAACCTCACAAGATATGATTGAGTGATCACCGGATGCCTCAGGTGGTAAGGAACCATGGACGATTAATGATGATGTATTGGAGGGTGTATATGGTCTTAAACTAAAAAAATTGGCCAGTGATGGTTTGACTTTTCTTCTTGTGAGTAGATGGATATGGTTGGTTAGGAACCATTAAAGACACCCCCTTATTACATATTATGGGAATGTTTCAGGTCTCTATGTAAATCATTGAGATCCTCTTAGTGTACTCTTGTCTTAGTGACGATAATGTCCTTTACCTCAATATTTCCAAGGGTACATTGGGAGAGCATCATCTATATGCTAAGAAAAAGTTAAAATGTCTTTCTATTTTTATTAATAGAATCTTTGGTAGTTTTTCTCTAACATCTTGCATGTTAACAGAGGCATGGTTAGTCTTGAGTGATACTTGGGTTCTTGGGTAGGAATTCCTTAGACGAACTCATGGACACCAACTGATTATTTGACTTGACTACCATTGGTATTTATTAGTGTATTGATGTGTTGATATCTTGGCCGTGTACCAATATCTCACTTGTAAACTTTGAAGTATAGACTTCCTTGGATGAGTTTCTTGGACACCAGTTGATGATTTTAAGGTTACCATAAACTTCATTTAGGCTCATATAAGATGTTTCAAGGGTAAAGATCCAAGTGTGATAGATGGGTTATACATCCATATTCATGATATGTAACAACAATATAAAATAATGTTCTGGATATAGATGTCACCATAAGCTAGCTACGAGATTTAGTGAGTGTGCTCCAAGTGATCTCAAGGTTCCTCTATTTAAAGGCACCGAGATCTAGTTTTTGAAATGCATCGACTGTCTAAGCTATGAATTTATGAAGGTTGTTGATCCGAGGTGGATTGAGTTAATATATATATGTATATATATATATATATATCTTGTTTCTTGTAGTTTGTAAATGACCAATTTTAGAATTTCATTGTGGAGAGTAAAGTGCAGTGAAAGTTGGCCAATGTTTTTCATGAAAATATAGACCAACCATGATAAATGATGTTAATTGGTAATTGACCATTCAATTGAATTGAGGATCATGCCAGGAGTGTCATTAGAGTTCTAAGGAAATTATTAAATAGGAAATTCCAATGGTGGAGGTTTTCTTAGAGTATTCTGTTAAATTATAACACCTATTGTGGGGAGTTCCATAGTCCAAATGACTAAAGATACAATTCTTTGATTGTGTATCCACTTAGATGGTCTCGTTAAGTACTATCTCAATGTTTTAGTTCTATAATGAAAGCATTGAATTGAGTTTAATGGCTTATGCACCATATGAATAAAGAGATAATTTGAGGTGTGCTTAATATTTTAAAATACAATACAATATATTGAATGAAAGTTCACAACCTACGTAAGTTTGGTGAATGTTTTTTTTGTTACCCAAGGATTCTCATGGAAAAGAAGTTCTAAGGTGGGGAGAATGTAAGATCCCATTTTTGGATCTGGTTGGTATTTTCCAAGGGAATTTAAATTTTACCATTTAATGTAAGGGATGTTCTATAAACCAAGATTATGAATCTAAATTCAATATTTATAACACTTAAAAGTGACATTTTTTGATGATGTTCATGGAATTTAAGGTGTATTGGGAGTTCGAATAAGTTTTGGAATCATTGGGCTTTGAAAAAACCGTTTTGGGATAAATAGGAAGAGGTGAATGGTTAGTACTAACCAGGTTTCCCCTAGGTAACACTGTAAAGCTGAGTCTAGTGGTGATAAGGGTCTCACATGGTTTGATATAACCATGTGAGAGGAGGCACACAACCGTGCAGGGTGGTTTGTAGAATACTGAAGAGGGGATCGCTCATGATACACATAGTTTGACTAACTATGCACCTAGACCACACCCTTTGTGGAAATTAGAAAGTGGCACCACACAATTGGTGCATGGTTAGTCAAAACATGTGGCCAAACCTTGTGACACATTATTGGGATGGAAATTATGTTTTTGTATTTGGCTTATTTTAATATTTCTCCTTCTCTTTTCTCCCTCCACACATAATCAGTTCCCCTCATGTTTGGAGGTCCTTATCTTCTCTTATAGTCTTGGTGATAACTTCATAAATTATCCTCTAATTAAAGAACATTTTGTCATGCTGTATCATACTATTTATCTCTATAATATTATTTCTTATTTAATTAATTTATCTTCCCATATGGAATGCTAAATCTTTGCAAGCTATTTCACCCTATTTTCAGTGTGTTTTTCCATTTCTTCAATTTCTCTCAAAATAGATAAAATCAAGTCTTGGTATTAGATTAGTAAATATTCCTAACCACGAGGAAGGTGGTATATGTATTTTACCTTAAAATATAAATTTTTATAAACTATGTCATTGTTACGTGTGTCAGAATTGCCATTTGTCTCCCTTAAAATGTGAAATTAATAATGTAGAAGATAATGCTTTAAATTAAATAACCATTGTTATTTTAATTGAACCATTGGAGGTTGTTCAACTCAACCCAAACCACCCTACTTAGACGTGTTACCTTTATGACAGTGACCTATACTCCATCTAAATGATTAAAACACCCTTTTGGGTGATGCTTTAAATGATTATAATTATAATTCCTTTCGTACTTTTCATCACCATTTTAGGTGAGATGATTAATACCACATGTAAGGGATGATTAAATTGAATTAATCAATTTGGAAATGATTTGAAACATGGTCCATTTTATACTAAAACAACCTATGATATGTTCTATATTCTTAAATAAAAAGGAAAATCAAAATGGGAATATTTTAATGATGATTAAGTAATGTTTATGGACATGCCCATTTCAAGTTTAGTGAATTGAAATATAGTAGGTAATGTTTGATCACACAACCCTCTTAGTTATTAGTAAGTTGAATAGAATAAAAACAATGATAATGGTGAATCGGTTCAACATGGATACTTTTATGGCCTATGATATACTTTTGCACATATGGTTTCAAATACACATGAACAGTTCACTAGGACCTTGTTATATGAATTTATGATACTTGAGCATGAAGTTCCTTATAAATTGTGGTGATTGGGCATGGTTTCCCTTACAAATTGTGATACTCAATCATGGAATCCCTTATGCATTGTGATACTTGGGCATGACACCCCTTATATATTGTTATACTTGGAAATAGAGTCCCATATATATTGTGATACATGGGCATAAAGTCCCTTGGAAATTGAGTCCCTTATATATTGTGATTCCAAAACATAAATCCCTTATGAATTGTGATACTTGGGCATGGGTTCCCTTAGGCATGGTGTCCCTTATATATTGTGATACTCAAGAATGACGTCCCTTATATATTGTGACACTCGTTCATGGTGTCCCTTGAGCATGGAACCCCTTATAAATTGTGATAGCATGGGAATGACATCCCTTATGTTATGATACATGGGTTTGGCACCCTGGGTAGTGTACCTTATTTGATATGTGATCCTCTTATGTGTGTTACTTAGCACTAAACATCAGGACCACATTGATACATGTATATCTAGGAAAATAATTTTCTAACATATTCATATATATATATGATGGTAGGTGCATATTGATATTCTGGCTTAGGCCGAAGTAGGTATGGTTGGCCAAGTGACCTTGAGTAACCTGATCCTGAACTATTTATATTTATTTATTCGTTTAAAATTTTAATTATATGCCTGCAAACTACTGTATTTTATATTCATGGACTAGATAACTTTAGACACAATTGGTGGAGGCCTACTAATTATACCTCACACCTTGTTCAGGATTCTATTAAACTAGGTTACCTGAACAAACTTCATGATTGCAGGTTCAGGGTCATGGATTGGGCTTTCTTTTTGTTATCCTTCTGAGTTAGGATGGAGTAAAAGATAAAAATATTGAGCTAGTTCTTGTGATGATATTAAAAAAAGGTGTGGGATTATTTATTTTTTTATTTACCTATTATAACTATGTATTACTTATTTTATAACTTTATCTTATATATTTTATCTTCAAATAGACATGCATAGTTATATATTTGGCGCTGTCCATTTTATCATTTTATTATTATTCTCCCACACCCTTTCATTTATACTCCTTATAATATTGCTTATTTTTATTATTGTTCTGATATACTGCTATGATCATGAGGGTATAGTCTCCCCACTATACCATCATTATATCCTCATTACTAGTTGGAAACCCCTATCATACAGGGAGGTGCATTTGAGGCCATCTGACTAACCAGCTCGGGGCACCATTTTAGTGGCTCCCAAAATGGGAAGTTACGATCCTAGTCTAGAGAAATGGATCTTAGGAATATGGATTATAAGAGAATTAATGTAATTTTTTTTCTCCTGACTCAATACAAATAAATTTTGAAGGTGGGGTAATGTTTCATAATGAGTGAGGTGATGCTGGTTACCACTCCCTTAGTTGTACACTTATAGTTGAGAAAAGATAAGGTACCCATAATAGAATTGAAGTCTTATTACATGTAAAATGTTCCATTTGAATCAATAATAATAATCTTTATGTATATCATGGTTTTTAGATGGCTATACATAATTCATTTTGTAGGAGTAACATATAGGTTGATAGATAATCCTAAAATTGAACACCAGGAAGTGAAAAAGTGGATCCTACACTATCTCAAAGGTTATTAATTTTTTATATTTATTTATAAATTTTTGAATCTTTATATGGGTTTGTAGATTAAAACTTTTAAGGAGACTTAGAAACATGGAGGATCACCATGGGATATGTGTTTACATTGAGTGGAATAACAGTGATTTGGATATATAAGATTCAACTGATAGTTTTTATTTCAATAATTGAAGTGGATTAAGTTATATTAGCATAAGATGAGAAAGAGTTTATTTGAAAAATGGGGTTGATTAAAGATCATAGAAGAAGGTAGGAGAATGGGGTTCTATTTTGTGATTCACAAAGTGCAATTCACCTAGATAAAAATATGATGTTTTCATTATGGAAAAAATATTCAGTTTAAATGTAATTTTATTTATAAGTTGTTAGAGGTAAAAGTGATAGATCTATGGAAGATGTATGAAGTTGATATTCTGAAAGATATGTTGACCAATATTGTTTTATGGAATGTTATAATGAAATGTTTCACCTCAGTTTATATGGTATAACTGGATTCATGGTGGGGGTTTGAAAGGAAGTTTGAGAGTTTATGTGGTTTGAAAATAATGATGGGAGACTTGGTGGTAAAGCCTTTAAATGATTCTGAAGTGAGATATTGTAAGGTTCATACTTGTGAAACCCATTTTTGGGCTTGGTGATTGGAACTAACATAAATAAAAATTATGGAAGTCTAATTTTCAAAACCTAGATGAAGATGGTGGAGTGACATTAACCAATATCTTGAAGTATGGAAGTAGAAAAATAGAAAAAATTAGTTAGAAAAATAAAATTATAGTATATATTGATAACTTTGAAGGTATAAGTGTGGAGGTGTAAAGGACGTACATAAAAATATTTTAGATGATAAGTGAGAGTAAATTTATGGAGTTTCAAGAAGCATGAAATATTCATCAAAAGGAGAAATTAAGGTGATGTGTGTATTTTATTAAGAGAATAGGTTCCCATGAAGATCAGATCAATATGGAATTTCTATCTATGGAGATTAGAATATGGTGGATCCTGTTACACTAGCTAAGATATAATTTAATAAGTAGGGTGGTGAAATTTTTTCCAGATGATTTTTTCATATTTTAATTATCTCTCATTCATTAATTAAAGTATGGAAATGTCCCCCCTATGGACTTGGATGAATCTTGAACTATTTAATTTTGTTTTTGTTTTTGGAATTAAATTATTCAAATCATCGTCTTTTAGGAGTTCTTATCTGGTTATGTCTAATGTGTTCATTGTGGTGTGATGACTTAAGTGTGAATTTATTCTTGGTTCAATTATATAGTATAAGTGGTCTTGTTCTAGTTCTTTGTTTCTGTTGTTTAAGTCATATATGATAACTTATGGGGATTAAGAGGTTTCACAGACACAACATTATTCACTAACTATATCACATAAAATTATACATAATCATCTAATCCCATTTCCCAAGACATCAAATGACCATGGGACATGAATAATGCCAATCCTATATGGCCTACTCATATATTATCTATTATCTAAGCATAGATTGGACAAATAGATAAACAAATCACATGTCATTTATCCAAGAATATGATCACATCATATTCCCTTCATCTTGAAAAGATAAGTACATCACAAGTAACTTATATAGGTATGGTTATACACTTCATCGTTCTATCTATATCAAGATCCTATATTTCATACTCATCATAAAAGATGATAAATTAACTATTGGTTAGGCCTCAATCTATAACATGATTAGTGACATACCGATCCAACCATGAATTAAATCAGCCTTAGGGATAGCATAAAAAAGGTATCAAAGTTTACAGGTTCTCTTGATTGGTATCCTTTCAACCTCAGGTACTGAGATTTAATATGAAACGTACTCCTCTAACATAACAAATCCCTAGTGCATGAAATTCCATGCGGTATACTTAGTAGGCTGTCCAGCACACAAAAATCCTTTTGTTTTCTATGAGAATATTACATATTTTTATAAAAAATACTACCCACAAAAACATTATGATTTTACCACAAACTATAATACTATATGAAGAGCATAAATTAGGGATAACTCAAATTCATACTTTGAGAGGTCAATTATCATTACACTTCACACAATATATACATCCAATGTGAAAGAGTGATAAAGTGAAGATTTCATTTTATATAAAATGATACATTTTTTACGTCCTTAAACTTTTAAGAACACTAAAATAATCATTCATAAGTTTCTGTCTAATCATAAAATAATATAAAAAAGTGTTACAACCATGAGCCATGCTAGTTTCCCTACCTAGTGTGATATCCCATGGGATATGGACATGGGTATCACCCAAAGAAATATCCCTTTAACAACAATACATATCCCTTGGGATATCACCGCATTAGGTATGGCTATTCGAATGGACTTTGGCGATATACTATGGCCATGGGAAATGGCATGTGGCCACATCTTGCCACATAAATTCCCAAGGATTAATTCCATAGGTAGGTCCTATGGATATTTTCACGAAAATATCCCCCATGGTCTAGTCATATATCTCCATGTTCCTTTCTCACAATGATAAGTTTCTTAAACTATAAAAATATATGTTGTCAGGTTTTGACCCCATAACCTATCTCTTAAATTTTATAGACAGTAATGACTACATCATGATTCATTTTATGTATACTTATATAAAAATTATATATATGTATATATGTGAAATATAAAATATAAAATATTATTATTATTATTTATTTAAAAAACTATTAAATATTAACATTTTATGTGGTGGGATCAGGATACTTCCATGAGGACTAGCACTCAAAGAAATAATCCGTTCCCATGAGGACCTATAGGGATGATTTCAGATTCCTATAGCGGTATCCCTTCTTGGAAATAGCCCATTTCCATAGGAACTAGAACCCATGGATATAGGCCCCCACATGGAAGAGCTTATTATTAATATATCTTTTTCTCATGGATATAGAACCCCATTGGATGAGACTATTTATATGAGCACCGAACCCTATGGATGTACTAATTCTTAAAAAATACTTATGACCCCATGTAAATTTTCTTGTGGCTGTATCCCCCTATATGTAGGGGTACTATCACAGGAATTCATTCCTATGGTTGTAAGCCCATGCAAAAAGGGCCTACAACCAAAAGATCATTTCCAATGGAAATAGGCCTTCCTTATAAAGGGACACCACCATATATGCCAGTGGTTGTGGTTTAGGGCCTCACAAGAAGTGATTATTACCTTGGGAATCATTTATCATGGTTGTTAGCTCATCCTGCACTCTTCCCGCACTCTTGGTGCACAATAAAGATCATTATCGATTCACTCCCTGACCACGATCACTAACACCTGTGGATATAGATCATTCCCAAGTACACATATAGTCATGGGTGACATGACCATGGTTGGAGGTTCCATATAGAAACATGCATTTGTTTCTGTGGATATAAACTAAATGAAGATGGTGGTTTTGATGCTTGTAGATAAATATGTGTAACCATAGATAATTTTATAATAGTTATCTATTATATGTTATATTTTTATCAAATTTGGATGGTGAAAATTTTTCATTGTGGAACAAAACATTCCCTCTATTTAACACATCATAATAACAGTGAGTATCAGGTCATCTAAATTGGGAAATAATGGAATCCAAGGTGATTTTAATTTAGTAAAAGAGATAAGTATAGTAGTGATATAAAATGATAATGTATGATATGATAAGTGAGTAAGTATTATTAAAGTTTACATAACCTAGATTCGACACCCAAAGTGGCTAATATTAACTAGAGTGTAATTCTTTTTCATAAAATTGATATTCAATCTAACTTACCCTAGTCTCCCAACTATTCATGTTGATGAAATGATAAATCAACAATTTTTTTATATGAAAACTCTATCAATATATACATAGTAATTACTAAAAAGACTATATGTCCTCATGAGATTCCTTTAAATACTAGTTAAGGATCATTAGTGAATGACATAGTGGTGTTGGTTCTGCCATTATCATCTTAGTTTGGGAACCTAGTTTGTGTTTTTCATTCCCTTTCTGATATGGTAATAAAAAAATCTTGTGTGAGTGTCTCTACCTATATTATCCTTACCAAGATAACAGTGATCTTCCATGTGTTCCTATATAGGTTCCAACTCATTTTTCCCTCGCACTCAGTGCTTACTATTAAGTGACAATGAAAAGATTTGAAATTGTTGGGCAAGATTCCACTTTCTTTGTATCACATACACTCACTGGTTACCTATCCAATATCATCCATATATGAATTATTTTCAAATAATATTTATTTATTTCACACTACTAGAATCTCAACAAAGGCATATTCAATTAACTTCAATAACCACTATAAGAATTACAATATACCCTAAACATGGAAAGACCAAATATAAAATGAATAGTACAAGAAGATAATGATTATTATATGCACACATGTCTCCCTATAAAATATTTACATGATCTTATCAAATTTACTCAATTTACAGAAAGTCACCTTGGAAGTATCCTCTTGATCACATCTTACCCCAATACTCTAACCCTGTGCTCTATTCCTTTGTTGAGTGTACTCTTTATCTCTTTATCCTTAACCTCACATTATTCAATAATTTATTTTGGTTCCCATTATGTGATCAATCCATGTGGAAAATGAGGCACATATCACTACCATTTGGTATGATCTATTCATTCCTTTTGAAGCCTTAATTTTAGTGTCTGATCCTAAGATATTATTATTTTCCTCTCTTCAGGATCTTCTTCCACATTTCATTTTATTTAAATATTTAACTAATTTAATTATGAATCTTTAGTGGGGTAATATTTTTAGTCCCCTTAGGAATTGAATTATTCTATGTAATGTAGAGATAATCATTACAATAATTAAATTATTTTCTTAAACTTTCCTCTATCTCCCATGTATATGATGATGGAATTAGTGTTTGAATAATGTACATGGGTGAATGAAGTGTTGAATCTATTATCCAATCAACATATAATGTATTGATGGTGGAATTTAATGTTAAATTTGGATATAATACTATGTTTTATCACTATTGGAAGGTGGGGTTTTGGCGTGTGATAGTGTTGGAATGAGAACAAGCACCATATTGATGCCTCAAAGTCCCATTTTTTCTAGAAAAATATCATGGAAGGTTGCAGGGATATGTTTTTGAATCCCCAAGACACATAAATATGGAATTTAAAATTCCCAAATATATATAATTTAAAAAAATAGAGTTTTAGATGGATAATGTAGTGTGCATTGGGTTGCTACACTATGTTGCTTATGCAACACATCCTATATTGGATTTTCAATACAATATTGGTAAATGGAACATTATTATGTGTAGACCCAATGCTACATTGGGAGACCCTGAGATTATTTTTAGTTGTTATTATACTGAGTAACCATAACACAACCTACTTTATTCCTAAATTATTCATATATAATCCCCCAAGTTATTCTTATATAGGTTTTATTCCATTATTTTTATTCATGTTCCACTACCAATTTATTCTTACATAACTTATTCCCCTAGATTATTAATCCAAAAACTAATTAAAAAAATCATATCCATAAACCTTTTTTCATATAATATGATATTTTCAATTTAATTTCAATAGTTTAAGAAAATTTGGAAGTTTTGGCTCAATATTTCTTAAAAATAAGAAAGCTATGCAAAAATTATAGAAATTACATAAAATCAAATAAAATAAAACTGAAAAAAAAACATATTGTGAAATTTACACTAACAACACCCCAAAATTAAGTTATTACTTATTCTCATGTAATTATTATCAAAAAAATTTATCACCCCTTTCTCAATTCACAAGAAAGATAATCTTTGGTCAATGAATTTTAAATGGAAATAAATTAATTAGATCTGAATTTAAATAATAAACAGCTTCTAAAATACCTCTCCTTCAATTCCCTCATACATTTTTTGGTATCAAACTTCCTTGATAGAAATTTTATAATAATATTTTAAGTTAACTTCCCCTTCTTCATTCAGGTTCAATATTTCTATCACCATATATCTACTTCAATAACTAGGAACAAACATGATTTTTGTTGTTTCTAATCCTTGAACTCTGCATTAACACTTATTCATTGAGTTTAGATAATTTTTAACTTAACCAAAACTCATAGTAAACAACCCTAAATGTTATTTATTTTAATCTAGGAATCTTAGAAGAAAAAGGGTTGCAAACTCTTGGATTTTTATTTCACTCTTTATTCATGGACTTGATTTTTCAAAAACACACACACACAACTTGTGCCTAATTATTTGAGAAACCTCAATTAGAATCCCAACTAACTATTTTAATCCAAATCAATTGGATTATATTTTTTTTTTATTTTGTATCATTTAGGTGTTATTATATTAAAAAACACATTTCTCCAAAATTCAAGTTCAAATTCTTGTGTATAAAAACTTCATTTTTGATTCTCATAAATTTTATCCATTTATAATCCATTTAACCAGTTCCATCAATGAGTTTTAAGATTTTCTAGGAATTTATTTTCTCTAAGACCATGATAGAAAAAACCTATGAAGTGGGATACTCACACACAAAACTTATGTACACCCACTAACCCACTTAATTCTTATAGTATTAATAATATTCAAATTAGTGGGTAATTCCAGTGAATTATAATCAATGAATTTAAAATTAAAACTATGGGAGAGATAAAATACTCCACTCATATGAATCTCCTTTATTACATGTTATTTCAATCCAACTTCAACTTATTTTCCTTCTTATACTCCCATCCTATATAATCAATTTCCCACTCAGTGTGTATAAATGAAAATTATTGAATATAAATTGAAATCTAAAGTAAGAAATTAAACAATATATTTTTTTGTTGAGTTTCCTACCAACCATCACTTTATTTTCAATCCTTTCATCTTGTATCTTCATTATTATATATCCCTAATTGTCTAGGGGCGTGTCTTTCTAAGATAGAACCACCAGTAGTGGGTTTCTCCTCTTTAGATAAAAAATTCCACCTTATAGTCATAGGACTCTGTGGAAACACCCTTCATTCCAAATTCTACAACCATCCCTTGGAGTTACCCACTAATATAAAAGTATAAAAATCTTTCCACCTCCTTCCTTATGTAAGTGACTCAATTGAAGTATAGGGTGGGTGGTGAAATGTTGGGGCTGTCTTCTTTGGGTTTATCGTTTTCTTCATAACCACTAGAAACTTCAAATATGTCTTCCACCTCCTACTCTTCTTATTTGATTTTATTTTATAAACCCTCATTTAGAAATATTATGTTCTTTATAGGTTTGACCATATATTCATATTCTTCGTCTTCTATATTTTATGAGAAAATATAGGTCTGTTCTTATAATTCATGTATTATTTATTATTGCTTCAATGAAATAGATATCCAATATTTTATCTTTGATGATTAGTTGGAATAATTTATATCAATAAGGATTAATATCTTATGTATTCCTCCTTGATATCCTTAATTTGGTCCAAAACATATTTTTATGTGTTGGACTCAAGTTTATTGTGTTCCTTCTCTATGGGTGGGGATTTTCTCTACCTTAATGCATTGTATATTCAAAATAGATTCTATTTTCTCAACGCATTTCACATAGAATCTCATATTGATAAATCCTCTCAAGTCTATTCATGTCACCTATAAGAAAAAAGTCAATTAATTATAGTATTAAATGATTCATATGAAACAAGATATAAAAAATTTCAACTATTAATATTTTTTATTTCAAATGATATGGTAGTGATAATCTTATGTATTTTTGGTAATTTTTTAGATCTTTATTTTTTTTGCATCAAAATTTTCAATGTTTCATGTTTTTCACCAAAAAAATTAATTCCAACTCATATCATAGGAAATGATTCCAATTATGGTTGATGAAAATGTCTTATTATGGAATAATAATCTCCCTATATTTAGTGCATTAAATTACGAGTGAGTACCCGGTAATATTCATAGGGATAATATGGGGTTACATGTTCTCTTATTTGAGTAAAATTGATAAGTATAAGAGTGATGGAAAATGAAAATAGAATATGTGATAAGTGTTTCAGTAGTGATAAGGTTAACTTAATCTATATTCGATACCTAAATGGGTTAAGCCTCACTAAAGAGGATTTATTTTGTAAGAAAATTAATAATCAATCAGACTTACCTTAGTCTCCCACCAATTTATGTTGTTGAAATGAGAAAACTCCATTTTTTCCCTAAGAACACTCTCTCAATATATCCTAAGGACTTACTAAATATACTAGAGGTATTTATGTTTTTTCTTTTCAATACCAATCCAGGAACATTAGTGAATGGAACCTTGGTGTGGGTTTGGATAATTCCCTCTTTGTTTATGTAATCATCTTGGGGTTATCAAGACATTAATGATCTGGTTATCAATCACTAATGTGTGGGTTTATATCCCTACAATACCCTTATTAGGATAATAGTGATTTGACTTGTGTGCCTGTGTAGGTTTTAACTCATGTTTTCCCTCACACTCATATTTTACTATCAAGTTACAATAATCATATTTCTAGTGGTTATGAAAACTTTCAATCACCTAGCATTACCTACACTCACTACTTACCAATCCACTTTCACTGATTCATGGATTATGTTCAAAGAAGAATCATTCATTTCACACAACCATTAGTTTTAGAAATACTGATTCAATTAACTTTAATAACCACTATAAAAATCATAGTATAGATTTTTCATGGAAGGATAAAATATAAAATGATTTTTTATTGGAAGAGAGTTCTCTTTAAATCCTCACATAGTTGTTTTTTCATGCCCCAACTAATCTTATCTAATTTTATAAAGCTATATCAAGGATCTTGTGAAGTCTCTTATTGATTAAAACTTACTCCAATACTCTACTCATGGGCATAATACCTTGGTCGAGTTTAAACTTTATATCTTTATCCTTGATCTATTATAATTCATCAATTTCATTGGGTACCCATTATTTGATCAATCCAAATTAAAATATAGGAATGGATAACTTCTATATGGGATGATCTATCCCTTTCTTATTAAGACTTAATTTCAAGGATAGATACCAGGATTTTAGATTCCCCCACTCTCTGGGGTATTCCTCTATAGGGAATTATGTCCAAGCATTTACTGAATTTAGTTAGGAAACTTGAGTGGGGAATATTTTTTGTCCCCCAAGGAATTTCATATATACCATATTGAGTATATATTATCTTCATGACCATCAAATTATTTTCTCAAATTTTTCATGATCTCAAACTTATATCATGATAAAAGTAAAGTTCAAATGATGATCATGGGTGATTGAAGTATTTAATATGCATTCCTATCAAAGAAGGATGTGTTAATGAGTGAACATAATGTTGGGGTTAAATGATAGATTATAATGGGGAATTGTATACATGTGGGATTCTAGAGTGAGACAACATTGAAATGAGAATTGATGTTGTTTTGATGCCTCAACGATCTATTGGAACTAGTATAATATTGACGAAAAATGTAGGGCTACATTGATAGCTCCCCATGATAGATCACTATGGAATTAAAAATTCCCAAATATAGAGCTTTACAATTTAGATTGAATTAAAGGCATAATTCATTGTGTGTTGGGTTTCTACACTATGTTTGATGTGTGATATATCTTACATTGGATTTAC
Organism: Viscum album; assembly: GCA_963277665.1. Classification (NCBI taxonomy): domain Eukaryota; kingdom Viridiplantae; phylum Streptophyta; class Magnoliopsida; order Santalales; family Viscaceae; genus Viscum; species Viscum album. The sequence goes on from OY728153.1 coordinate 79,462,135, forward strand.
AGTCTAGTTTTAGCAAGAGACACATTCTCAAGTGCAGAATCTAGGATTTATTATGATGCCACAAGATTATATTGAGAAAATATTATGATGATTTAATCTTATATGACCTACCTAATTTATAAATTATTCACACAAAAGTACAAAAATTATTCTTACATATGCGTCTTTCCTTTAGTTTATTCATGTATCTATCCCATTTTTTTCTTATAGAACATGTTACCCTAAATTATTAATAAAAAAGTAAAACAAATCTTTACCATAATCCTTGTTTCTTATAATATGATATTTTTAATTGAATTTCAATAATTTAGGTCCAGATATAATATTATTCTCAAAATTTCCTTAAAAATAGAAAAATATACACAAAATATAGAAATTACAAAATATCAAACAAAATAGTACTAAAAAACTAAATAAAAATAATGAAAAATTTATTCTAATCACATTCCCCCACACTTAAATTATTATATGTTCTCAAGTAATTACATTAAAAAAATTTATGACCCCTTTTTTAGTTCTTATCAAAAAAATTCCTAGGATAATGATGGTAAAATTGTAAGATATTAATTGGCTCAAAATTTAAACAATCATCAGCTTTTAAATTTACTATTCTTCAATTTCCCCATATACTATTTGGTTTCAAACTTCCTTGGTAAAACATAATTAATAATATTATAAGTCAATTTCACCATCTTCACATGAGTTTAATTTTACTCTCACTCTTTATATCATTCAATAAATTTACACGAAAATGTTTTATTCCATGGTATGTGCATTTTAACATATTCATTTAGTGTGGGTAAACTTGAATTAACTATCGATTATATCCAATATTCCCCAAGGTTATTTTTTTGTGACCTAGGAATACAATAAAGATAATGGAATTCACATCTTAGAGTTCTATTTCAATATTATTTCATGGTCATGCTTTTTCACACACACATTATGCCCCTAATTATTAAAGAAAATTCAAGTGGGATCCCTACTACCCATAGTACTATAGATAAAAATAATCATAACATTTTCTTTTAAGTTTTCTACCTGATATGTTATTCCCTTTCAAAAGAGAATTCACAAAAAATCAAGTTCAAATATTAGTTTATATAGGATTTAATTCTGATTCAACTAAATTATATCCATTTATATCAATTAATATAGTTATATCAATGAGTTTCAAGTGTGTCCTAATCAGGTTTGTATCCTATATCATGATAGATAGAACCTATCCAGTTGGATACTCACACACGACACTTATTTACACTTACTACCCCACTTGGTTATTATATTATTAATAATATACAAATAAATAAGGAATAAAAGTGAATAATAGTAAATGAAATTAAAATTGAAATTATGAGAGGATTAAAATAATCCGTCCCATAAATATCCTTTATACCATGCGCACTCTATCAATTTTGAAAATTTTCCCCTTAATCCACTTCTATCCTAAAAATTAAATCACCCATTTTAGGTATAAAAATTTCAATTATTTAAATAAAAATGAAAACTAAAATAAAAAATGAAAAGATTACTATTTATATTAGGTTACCTCCTAACATTTTCTTGAATTTTAATCCTTTAATGCAGAATCTCCATTTATATCCATCCCTATTTGGTTTGGAGTATATATTCCTAATAAGAAACCACCATTTGGGTATTACTCCTCGACTCCTCCAAATTAAAACTTCCACCTTATGATTAGGATGATTTATAGTGGCACCATTATTCCCAAATACCATAGATACCCCTTGAAGTTCCCCATTTATATAAATTATATAAACATGTCAACCAACATATTTATTAAATTGATTCAGTTTAAGTCTAGGGTTGATAGTGAAATTTTGGGGGTTTTTTCTTTGTTATTATCATTCTGTTTACAAAAAACTATCCACTTTAAATGCAACTTCATCCTCATCCTCCTCTAATTTTTTTTTGAAATACTTATCCAAATTTGGTATGTGATCTATAGGTTCATATATTTCTTCATATTCTTTATCGTCCGTATATTATGAGAAAAGACATACTTATTCTTGTAATTCATGGATCCTTTTTTGTAGCTTCACTAAAATTATGATCCAATGTTATGCCTTATATTTAATTACGAGTTCCTATTATGTTAATTGGGATTCCTTTATAGTTAATTAATTCTTGATTTCCTTAACTTGGACTAAAATACACTATTGTGTATTGGACATTATGTTCCTCCTCTATGAGTGGGGGTATCATCTACCTTAATCCATTACAAATTCAGAATATATTTTAAATTCCTCTATATATATCACATAAACTATCTTGTTGACCACTCCAATAAAGTATATTCTTGTCTCATACAAGGTAAAACTAGTTAGAGAATTATAATTATGGCGGTGTTAGAGAAAATAAGATACAATAAATTCTATATATATAAAATTGTGCTTTTAAATGGTATGGTAGTGGTGATCTTATATAATTTTTGTTATTTTTTTAGTTTTCTATTATTGTTTGTTTTCAAATTTTTACTATTTTTTTATTTTCTTCCTAAAAACAAAATTAATTTCTATTATTATCTCTAACATCAGTGCAAATTATGGCTCATGGAAATTTGTCATCATGGAATAACAAACTCCCTCTATTTGGTGTATCACAATATCTATGAGAAAATGTTCATCTCTATAGGTACATTATGGAATCACAGGTTCTCTTAGTTGAGTAAAAGAGAGAAGTAAAAGAGTGATATAAAATGAAAATGGAATATATGATAAGTCAGTTAGTAGTGTTAAAGTTCACCTATCCTAGATTCAACACCCAAAGGGGGACATCCTCACTAGAGTGTCAATATTTTTGTAATAAAATTAACAATCAAAATAACTTACCCTAGTAGCCCGACTATGCATGTTAATGAAATGGGAAACCACCACTATTTACTAATTAACACTCTATCAATATATCAAGGGAAATTCATATTTATATTGAAGTTTCTCATATGGTTTCCTATCAATACTAATTCATGATAATTGCTGAATGATTATATGGTGTTGGTGCTTCCACATCCCTCTTAGTTTGGGTATTCAATTTTGGGTTTTTAGTCCCTTATTGATTGATTGTTAACCAATATTTTTTGGGTTCCACTCCCAAAACTACCCTAACCAAGATAACTATAACTTTCCTTGTGTGTTTAAATAGGTTCCAAATAAAAATTTCATCACACTCATAGTTCACTAACTAGTGAAAATCAATATATTTATGATGTTTTTACTAGATTTCACTCTCATTTCATCACATACAATCATTTTTTACCTAACTACTATCATCAATAAATGAATTAAGTTAAAATAAGAGTCATTTATTTTATACTAGAATATTTTTATCAAATATTTATTTGATTAACTTCAATAACAACTATAAAAATTACATTAAAATCTAAACATGGAAGGATTTAATATATAATGAAGTACAAAGGAATAAAATACCCATTAGATCCTTGAAAGGTTCTTAGTGAAATATCTACTTGATCTTAGCTATGTTCCTCCATCTACAACAAGGCTCTCTGGATGTCTCCTCTTGATCACAACTTACTCCATGACTATTCCCATGTGCTCTGTTCCTTATTTGAGTATACTCTTTCTCTCTTTAGACTCAACCTCCTATTATTCATCAATTTCATTTGGTTCCCATTATGTGATCAATCTATGTGGAAATGAAGGAATGGGTTACTTTCACATAGGATGAATTATTTCTTCCTTATTAATCCTTAATTTCATTTTCCAATCCTATGATATTCAAATTTCCCCTCTCACTATGATATTCCTTTATATAGATTTTTTTCCAAACTTTATCTAATTTAGTTAGGTATCTTGAGTGTGGTAATTTTTTTTCACCTATGTAATTGTATATATAAAAAATGGAGTGGATATGATCTTCATATCCATAAAATGATCTTATATACCCTTACTAAATATCCCATAAATATGTTGATTAAAGAAGTGTTCAGATGATTCGCATGTGTTCTCAAAGTGTTGAATTTGTTTTCTAATCAACACATGATTTTATGATGGGTGAATGTAATGTTGAGGTTAGATGAAATAATACATTAGAGCACTAGATACTTGTGGGGTTCTATAATGATACACTATTAAAATTAAAATTGAATTTTTTTTATGCCTAAAGGCTACATTATCACTAGCATAAAGTTAAGGAAGGATGTGGGGCTATATTGATGGCTCCCTAGGATACATCATTGTGGAATTATGAATTCTCAAACATAGATTCTTAGAACAAAAATATAATTGAAGGCATAACATAGTGTACTTTGGGTTTTTAAACTATGTTGGTTGTGCAACATATCCTATATTGGCTTCATAGTAAAAATTTGGAAAACACTACATTCTCAAGTAAAAACCCAAGCCGATATTAGGAGACATCAAGAGTATTTTGAGTTACTTTTATATCGAGTTTCTCTTAATAAACCTATTTTGTTTTCAAATAATTCATACATAATTAACCAATTTATTCTTACATCGACATCATTCCTTTTGTTTTATTCATGTACCACTCCCCTTTTATTCTTATAAAACCTATTCCTATGAGTTATTAATAACATGTACATAAACTTTTTTTTTCACAAAATATGATATTTTGAAATAAATTTTAATAATTTAGGCCATGTTTTAGGATTATGGTAAATATTTACAAAAAAACTAGAAAACTATACAATCATTATGGAAAATAAAACAAAATACTATTGAAAAACTAAATAGAAATAATGAAATATTTATTCCAACCTAATTAATTATGTTTGATTTACGTCTAGGTTTCTTTAAGCTCATTATATCTCTATTTAATTTTTATAAAATATTCATGTGGCCATATATAAAAATCCATCCACTAAACTATTTTTGTGAGTAACAACTACGAAGAAATATTTTTAATAATAGAGAGACTTTGAAATCATATTTCTAATTTTTAACTCTTTGAACGTAGTGTTAAAAAATCATTACTTCACAATATCAAATTTTAATATGTTAACAACTTATGATATCAACTTAAAAAACATTCTAAGTTCGTCATAATCATCTTTGAACTTTTCCTTTCAAAAATTTCAATAAGATCATTTTGTAAAAAAATGTAACACTTTACTTTAATATCTATCTTTATCAGTATTTCATAAACAATTTTAGGATATAAAGTTAATTTCACTTATTTACAATAAATAAATATAACTATTTTTTAACTATATGCCCGAAAACCTTTAGTATATTAAGTGAAATTCACTTTAAATTTTGACTCGAATAATATTTTATTCTTTATATATGAACTTCTCCAACTTCAAAGATACTCCCAGTAGAATCTTACAAACTTTAGTATCTTTAGAATATCATAATAATATACACAAACTATTTAGTGTAAAAAATATCAATCATTTCCATAATTGGTCACATTTAAAAAACAAATTATTTATTCATACCATATATGGTGTTCTATTTGATTGGATAAATATTAATAAAGGAATATTTTATTATTTAATATATGTCACTATTAGGTTATGGGAACTATTTCCTTAATAATTTCAAAAATATCTCAGATAAATTTTTTATCCCAAATAAAAAACCTTTTATACTTCTATTCTTTTTACGAATGTTATAGATTTTTATGAATAATATATCACGTGTAACATCTCATTTATAAAAGCTCTTTATTAACTATACACATCCTTTATTTTGATTAAACTACCCCTAAAATATTCCTTTATATTCTAAATATCTATATTAAAAACTTTTTATACTATATTTGAATGAAAAATACAAGCTCAATCAATTATTACCTTGATTTTGTACTCTGGTATATTTAATTGTTTTTAAAAATATTCATTTGGTATCATATTCCTTTCAAAAATTAAAAAATTGATATCTATTACATTAATACCTAACATGGAGTTTCCATGTAGTTTCACAAAACCCTTCAAGTTTTTTAAAAATTACATCTTATATGGAGCCATTTCTCATACTTCCTGAAACTTTTTTGAAGTTTCAATGTCCTCGTATGACTATTGGAAAAATCTTATCTTTTCCTTCTGAATTAAAATTTTAACCTTTTGTACTATTAAAACAACATTAGAACCTCGAAATCTCATGTCATTATCATCTATCCTCAATAATTTGTTAAAATTGTGTAATTTTTTATTGAACTCATTAACTTTGTTAGAAAATATCAACTGATTATTATAGAATCAATTCCATTGATAGTCTCATCCATGCGAAAAACCTTTCATCTCTCCAAACCATAAACTTACTCAGTCATATTGAGTACATGAGTGAAAAATTGTGCTCTTTTTTTCATTGAATCTAATATCATTGAAACCTCAAGTGAATCCTTTTATGATTCACATAATAATATATATTATTTTTCCAAATAACTTTAATATTTTAATACTTAGTAAGGTAGTTCACTAACATGTAGAATTTTTCCATCATGGTTGAGATATATAGACAAGTTCCTATAATATTCAAGAAAGTTTATTTCATTATGGTTCTTCTTTTATAGGATTGATCTCAAATTTATATTTGATGATGATTATTTCATTTATCTATAATATAATATTTCATCAAATGATTTTTTTATTTTATATTCATTTAATAAGTACATTAATTAAATTTTATCCCTCTAAAATGATAAAACTTTTAAGTTAAATCATATCCATTAGTGGTACAAGATCTATATTTCACTAAGATTTGGGTCTCTTCGGTGTTTCTACCATTACTTAACTATTTAGGTACTCCTTAATTTCAACCATATTATATGTGACTTTTAAGTAGTTGAGTGGATAAATCTTTTTTCAAACCATAATATGGATAAAATCAACCTTATTACTCTAGTATCGTAATCCTATTAGGGTTTTCCAACTAAGTGAGAACTAAATTAAATGAAAAAATTTAAAACTAATCCTATTAGGGTCACCCATTACTCACTTTCCTTAAAAAATATAATCCAATTTCACCCAACTTTAACATGACTTACTCGGTTGGATAACCAAGGTCTTAATGAGTGTTTTATTTTCAATGAATCTAATACTTAGTATTTTAAGAGTACTGAATATCACCATATTATATAATATTATTCCATTTATATATGTGAAGAACCCAATGGTTTGTTATAATGTTTTTTATTTTTTTTCAATAGTTGGTAGAGTCAATATGTGAAGGTAAAGAAGGAGAATAAAGATGGACTGAAAGTACAACTATTTCTTAAGAAGTTAATGCTACATAATATAGGTAGAGTCTGAATCTACTTTTGAAATGTAATATAGAATAATATTGATTGTATGGATGGTTAATATATATTTTTAAATATAATATGTTTATAAAATCAATGAATTTGTGTAAATATTAAAGATGAATTTAATGCCACAACTATGTTAAGATAGATATATCAGGGAATAGTAATATCAAATGAGTGCTGAGGTGAACTTAAATTAAATTGTGAAAATTGATAGAGTTAAATAAATAATGTTTTAGAAACACTATATCATACAGTTTTATAGTGTGTATTTCAAAAAGATATTTATTTCATGTTCCAAAATGCATGAGATAATAACGAGGAAGTGGTGTCATCTGAATCAGGGGAAAAGAAAGATAGTTATGATTGATGAATAGTTCCAGAGACTATATTCATTAATGAGGTAATTATTAGATAAAGAAAAATGGATATGGATTTATGAGAGTTATTTTTGAGTTACTAAGAAGAAATTCATATGGTACTTAGGGATAATTCAAAAGTTAAAAGTGAAGTTGAGTTTTGAAAAAGTACTTTATATGCAAGAGTTTGTCTGATTTTTTACTGAGTGTATAAAATTCAATCTGAAATTTTTAATGATACAAAAGATTCATTCACTCATACATAATATAATTTTTAAGTTTTAAGTACCTTATAAGTAATTATCTAATACACTGTTCAGATATAACATTTTGAGTTTGAGATCTTGAGTTAGAGTATATAAAAAACATAAGGCATTTGAGAGAGTTGCAAAGTCTAATCTAAGTAAAAGGTGAAGAAGTTGTGTCATATGGTTCTTTGTCGATATTTTAAAATAATAAAAATCATGATTTTTTTTAAAATAGTTCATTAATTTAGGTGAGCCTATGATTTATAAGATTTGATTAAGGTTAACTATCTAGAAGTTACAAGAATTAAAATAAGTTCTATGACTTTGATCAGAAGACTGAAAAATTGTATATGCTGAAGATATTTGTTAAAATATAGAAAGTTAGAAAAATTCACATTATAATATATAAGGGTTCATGGAGAATATGTAAGCATACTTAGAAGACTGATCTTGAGTTTTTATAGAAGGTGAAAGCAGAGATAAAGAAAATTATTTTGGTGATTCTCTCACAGGATCATGTACTGAAGGAAAGTATGATAGTGGAAGAAGGAATTTAAAAGGATAAAAATGAATTTTCAAAATAATATTTATAAAATATAAATTAGTCAATAATGATAATTAATTTGGTACATAAAAATTATAAAGTGTCAGAGTGATATAAGTATGATTGACTGGTTCAAATGCAGAAGGAGTTCATATGCATAAGTGAAGTCTCGAGCATTAAATAACATGAAAGGATAATTCAAGAAATTTTTTCAAGATGATAGTTTAAATAAGTCCTTAAGATCAGAATTTATGAAGAGAAAAATATTATAAAGTACAGTGGTATGAAATCATAGGAAGTATAGATGTCTAAAATATAAGGAAGTACAAATATATAGTTGATGATAAGATTAGGAGATGAAGAGATTAGAAAGTGATATGACAGGAAGATGAGAAGATAATAAGATATATAGTTTCTAGATGATTGAGTTATGTGGAGTAGAAGTAAAACCTATAAGTGAGAAAAATCAAGATAAAAAAATATTACGTCTGTGGAATTTATGAAACTAGTATATGTCAAATCTATAATAGATTTTTCATAACATTTATTTGAATTCAAATTTAATTTGATGATGTTGATATATAAATCAAAATATAAATATCATGGTACTTAAGCCATGGTTCTAGCCAAAATTTGTGTAAATAGTAAATTATATTTACCAAGGACATAAATGTGATGTAGTCTTGTTCAAGATGGATTTATCAGAAGGAAGACCGCATCACTTCCATATTTCATCGAAGTTCAAATTTTAAGTGATAAATATAAAAGTAGGAGAGTTCATTTAGAAATATATGATGATGATGATGATTCTTAGAAGAGGTTAGGAATATAGATATAATCTTAATTACATGTTATAGAATGGATGTTAAGTCCAAATAATAAGTGAGTCCGACCTTCTTGTTTTGGAGGATCAACTGAGTTAAGGAAGAAAGTGTGTTAACCAAACTATATATTCTATATATTAGAATAATAGAAATCATGTATTATTTTAAAGTAAAGGGATTTATAAATAATAGAATATCTAGAATTTGAGTTGATTTCAAAGGTGTTAATTTTGAATATTCAAAGTTGAGGAAGAAGATAACTTGGAGTTTTTGAATCTTAAGTTGAGGACTCTAAATTTTGAGAGTATAGAGCCTATGTGTATACATTCTTAATAATATATTCATTGGATTTTGAAGACCCACTATTGTGGAAGAATATCCTTAATTGTAATGTATATTCATACTAAATATGATTGAATATCTTGTCCAAGAAGAGTTGAAGGAGGAGCATTGAACATTCAATGGATCCATTATAATCTTAAAAAAACTTCTCATGGTACACTACATGTAAAAAATACTTTGCGGTGGTTTATTAGCAGTGATTCCTAAAAACTACTACTAATTGAAAATATATAATTCCATCCTAATTTATTATAAATGATTTAATATATCCCAAATTTAATAAATTACTAGTTGTGTTTATTTAAAAAAATCACTGCGATGATAAATATTAACAAGGATTTTTTTTAAATCCACTACTAATTAATACCCATTTTGGAATCACAACTTCCCCTTTTATTTATTCTTCTCATTTATTACCAATTTATTTCATCATGAATGACTTTAAACTTCTCCAATATGATGAATCTTCACCTTTTAATCCCCTATCTATTCCCCATTATGGAAGTATTTTTTTCTCTATACATTCATTCACCGAATACTCAAAAGTGTGTTCTTTAGAGTTCAAGGTATGTTCTTGGTTCTCCTTGTTTGTATCTGATTTATTTTTTTCTACACACTAAAATGTAGTTAGGGTTTTAATATTATACATTTATGTGTTTATTTTATTATAGTTTTATCATGAGTTGAAAATTTTATGGATGGAGTGGTCATAGTTAGTGGAGTTGTTATGTTTTTGAATGGGATAAAGAAAATCATGTGCGAGTTTAGTGTTTTCATATGGATTTAGGTCTTTTTAAATTGAGGTTATTTAGGATTATACTAAAAATTTGAACCTTTAGGCTCCCCATTAAACTAGTTCTTCAATGTTATTATTATATATTGGGTTTTCAAGATTCTCTACTAATACATGGACTTTAATACCCCTCAATTTAATCATTTATTAGAACCCCTAAATGTTATATGCCTTCATTCATCCTTTAAAAAAGATAAAATAAATATAAAAATTATAGATGATTAAAATTGATTAATTTTAAATAATTTTGTGTTATTCATTGAAAATTCATTTATTTTACTTAAAATATGGTATGTTTATTTTGGTGTGATTTTTAATCTTTATGTGTAAACATAGAATAATAAGAGAACATGGTTTAGGGAATTAAATCAAAAAAATAATAATTTAATTTATTTTATATAACCTAAAGATCGAATAATTATATATTTTATTCCACATGGGATTGAATAGTGAATATTTACTTATTATGGATACTAAAGGAATGATTGGATGATTAGTAAAAATTAAAATATCATTTAAAAAAAAAAATTATAGAGTTGTCTAATATATACTAACAAAATAAAAAGATTCAAAGAGGTATCATGTTCTATTTTTTATGGGTGTTGAATTGTAAAAGTTTGATGACACTCTTGATGAGTGGTTATATTCAACGTTTTATGATATTAAATCACTCAATTTTGACTAAGGAACATCTCATTTAGTGAATAATACATTTACAACTAACTTGAGTACAATTCCATGATGAAATCTTTTAATGATGATGTGTTTTATAGTTTGCGAAATATTGGATTTTAGGAATATTTTTGGGTTGATTTAGTATAGATTAGAGTACTATGGGATATAAACCTAGAGTAAAAGGGTATGAAAATTATTTGATTTTATTTTAAATTTTCTCAATCCCTCATGGAGTTTATTAGGACATTATATAAATAGTAAAATATAAGAAATAATTGAATGTTTCTTAAGGTTATACTCTATTTACCATTTCTTTTCTAATAATTCAAGTTAAAAAAATATTAAATTGTGTTATTTATGATTTGGAACTCCACCTCAATAATTTTGTACACTCCTTTACCATCCATTCAAATATATTCCATTTTAATAATACTCATTAAAAACATATACAAAATATATGTGGTTTTTGTTTATGCGATGTGTTATTATTTCCAACATGTTATATGATATATTTTACCATAAAATAAGAAATAAAAATAAACATTAATTATAATTATATTATATTTTATGATTTTTTATCAGTTAAATTTTATTGAAGCTATTTTTTTGATCTTAATGTTTTGTTGTTCCGTAAAGCTTATGTTTTATTTTGAGAATTATTTTATTTAATAAGAATATGTTATGTTTTTTATACATATATTTATTGATTTTATATTCAATAATCCTTTAACTTTTTTTTTATTTTTTTAACTTATAATACAAGAATAAAATTAATATATATATATAAAATTTTCAAAACAAATTCTTGTTTTATATTCTATATCATGTTCTAACCTGTTTTATATTCTTGTTTGATATAGGAATTCTAATAAAAAATAACTTAAAGATAAAATCCAATATTCCATAGCTCCTACATCATGGATAGGCCATTTGATAAACTTCCTCATTCATTAGGTACACTTTCTACTTTTAGTATTTTCCATTTTCCATCATTTTATTCCATATGATATGCTACTATATTCACAAGGTACATAATCTAATTCCAATACATCAATTTTTTCTCTAGGAATGTCGAAAGGTTTAAATGTAGATGCCAAGGAGCTATCACCAAAAAAGAATATATTTCCATAGTTTCCATCATGAGGGTAATGGAGGATGACTACTGTTGGTATGTAATTATTAATGTTCAAAAATAATTTCGTACATCTATTTACCAATTTTTGAATATATTTATTGAAAAAATATAGATAATAACAAGATAAAAAACATGAATATATCTGATTTTTGGAGGTTTAAAAATTATTATTTATTCTATTTTACATATTTAGGGAGCCTAAAGGGGTTTCTAATGAATTATACATGAATATATTAGGCTAGTTAGCATTTGAGGTGATGTATATTCTAATTATGTATTGTAACGACCCAAAGTTTCATTAATGGAAATCCCTCTTGATCTAATTAAATGTCTCTTTATGTTTATATAAAATGTCAACTTCATTGGTTTTATGTTAAGAATTTTGACTGTTGATAATATAGCCATTGAACAATGATCACATGATTATTATAAATATAGGGCCTTAACAAATCCAAATTTACTCAGACAAAATAATTGATGGCCTCATCCAGTAGAATTTCTCCATACGAAGCCCATTTGTCGGAGATTAGAAAATAGGTGGCATCCTTGGGCTTCACTTTGACTAAGCCCAAGCTGAGCTTCATCATGTCAAACTCAAATGGGACTGTCTACGGGAAAAGTGGAAGTTGATAGAAATTACTACTCGAGCGATGTTATCCGAGCCACCCCAAGAGTCCATCACCATCGCACACCTTACCTTTAGGTCTTATGCGGCTATTTTAAGGGGTTATGTAGATAATTTATAGTACTATGTTCATGTACATTATTTGTTTGTATATAATAAAGAATATAATTTATTGTCATTATTGATACATTGTAAATAGTTTTTAAAGTACAAATGGTGTTTTTAGTTATTATTTAATTAAGAAATCTATTTTATTAAATTAAGGGATTTTTGAATTAAATAATATTTTAATAAAATATTATTATTATTATTAGATTAATTTTATTATATATAAATGATCATATAATTGTATTAATGCAATTATAATTTTTATTAAGGTTTGAAATCCATTTTTGTCAAAACCAGTGAATTTTAGATAAATGTCGGTTTTTATTTTAAAAGTCAAAATTAAAATATTTAGAAAAATATTTAGATAAAATAAATGTTATTTTTGGAATCAGTATGTTGAAATTATCCAACGGTTAATTTTTCATAATTTTCTGAGACAGTTAAATATTTGGGTAAAAATTAAATACCGTTTAAATATATAATGTGTTTATGACATCATAATGACCAAATAGTGTTGTAATAAAATACTATAATCTTTATATTAGTCCAATATATGTTTTAACATTAAAATAATGTGATTTTGGGTTTGTTTGGATTACTTTTCAAAGCATTAATGGACCCCTCAAGACTTATTAAACACCTTGTCTTTTTAAATTAATTTCCATGGGAGTGTGAATCACCTCCACATAAGAAACCCTATTATTTTAAGAAGTTAGGACTTTGGCCTTATAAAATATTGTGTTCCTCTTCCCTTTTCCAAAAACCATGGGATGGTTTGTGGTTTGGATTAATTTAATGCATGGGGACCCAAACCTAAATAACAGAGAATTCCCTCACCTTTCCCATAAAAACCCACCAAAGATCCCACTTCCTCATCACTCAAAGCCTTTAGAGTTCGTCCAAAATATTCCCTAATCTCCCTATAATCTTCCCAAGGTTCCCCAATCTCCGAATAATCCTCTCACAAGCCTCTCTCTAGCCTTTGGAAGCACACTTCCAAGTAAGGTTTTTTTCTTCCTTTCTCATTTTGCCCAATTTTTTAAGTTGTTTTGCCATTTTAATTTCAATTATGAATATTGTGGTATGGTTTCACACATCCCTCATACTGACCTATTTATGTTTAAATTATGGGATATCCCATTATCTCTCATTAAATTCCTCCCATTTACACCCGTTACTATGCCGAAATTCTGAAAGGAACTTCACCCTCCTCATTTATATTCAAGCAATACTTTTGTATCATGAATCTAAATTCCAATAAAATTGTTGGGACATGTATCTATATGACCTCCTTACTGTCCATTACATGTAAATATGATGAGGAACTCCTTTCTCTATCATCAAACATTTTTATAAATTCTTATGTCACACCGTTACGATGCCGAAATCGCACTAATTTTCTAAGCCAATGCCATTTTGTAGTGAATACCATGCCCATTTCTCCATCAAGGGTATTAAAATTTATGAATATTTACTTATTGGTTATAAAGTTTCATGTTTTAATTCCACATTCCTTTATTATGGAATAAATTATTATGTTTTATGAATCCATGTTTTATGATCCTTGTGGCACACTTATGCATGAAATGAAATGTTTAAGAAGGGTGCGCCCTTATAGCGCTCCAATGCATTGAGTAAAGTATAGTATCATGATACATCCTGTGCAATGAGTGTTGACTCATTTTAATTCAAGTGCAATGAGGGTTTACTCGTGCTTCATGTGCAATTAGGATTACTCATGCTCCATGTGCAATGGGCCTTGGCTCAAGCTAATTCCATGTTAAGTGTTGTTGCCACATTTCCATGTTTTGATTATCATGCTTTATCATGCCTTTATGTTCATGTTTCTCTTGTGATCTATTGATATGCCTAATATATAAAATGTATTGTACTCCTCATATTATTCCATGTGTATTCCCTTACTAGGCTTTATAGCTCACCCTTTTCTTATGCATGTCCTCAGGTTATCCCATACAATGCTAAGTACGAGGGAATGTAGTGGTCATGTAAAGGAAGTTTTCAATAAAGATGTTGTATTTCATGTTTCAAATTTTTATGTAATGATCCTAAGCCCCAAATACACTAAACCTCTGGATCTTATTTGTTGTATCAAGTGAAGTTTTATGTAATAAATCATGTTTAAGTTTGTAATAAAAGCAGGGTTATCATAGTTGGTATCAGAGGATAGGTTTAGTTATTTTTGTGATTAGGAAAAGAAAACTCTAGTAAAGCCTTAGAGACAATAATAAGTATAATAAAAACATCCTTAACTTTTGGTAAGTACTGAGTAAGTGGTTTATCAAACAAATACATCCCTGTCTGGATACGATCAGGTAGAGGCGGCTCTGGCACAGATGTATCCTAGAGGTAAAACCTAAAAACACCATTTTGAGCTATACTCGAATGGGAACTGGTGCACGAAAATGGGCCTTGCTGCACTCTTGGTTACGACACTCCCTGGGGATATGTTTTGATAAATTCACAATCTTATTATGAACCCTTATTAAGGGAATTAAAAAAAATGCCCCTAAGAATATATGTTAGAAAGTAGATCATGAAAATCCTAGATTGAAGCCTATATGAATTAAGAAAATAAAAGTTAATTTATAAGTCATCAAATTTTGTCTTTGGATTACCCTTTATTTGTTACCCCTAACTTTCCTTTTATTCCAGCCAATGGATAGTAATAGGAGGACTCAGTCTAAAAACCGTTGTGAAGATCAGTGTGATGACTGTACTAATGAGATGCCCAATCCAATGAGAGCGAGAATCGCGAACTTTGTCACACTTCTCTCTCAGCTAACTCAAGTTTTGAACAGAAACACGGGTCAAGAGGAATGTTCAACCCCCCCAAAGAAAGAAAAATTCACTATCTAGAGCTTAATGAGACAAAGGCCTCATACTTTTAGTGGATTATCCGATCCCACGATCGATGAACAATGGATAAACTCCATTGAAAGGATCTTCTCTATCCTTCAATGTTCTGAACAAGAGAAGGTTCTCCTGGCGACTTATCATATGGAGGGTGAAGCTGATCAATGGTGGACGTTGATAAAAAATACGAAGCCTGATGATGAGATCGAAGCACTGGAATGGAAGGATTTCTTGATGATGTTTTTCGATAAATATTTTTCGTGCACCCTCCGGCTTAAGATGGAAAGGGGCTTCCTTTCCCTCAAGCAAAAAGGTGAAGAATCTATTGGAGCATACGAGGAAAACTTCACAAGGCTTGCACGATACACTTCTAGCTTTTTCGTTACCCCATAATGAAAAGTTGACCGCTTCTTTTGTGGGTTGAAGCCTAGCCTACGGAAACCATTAGTAATCCGTGACTTCGACAGCTATGAGGAAATTGTCCGATGTTCCCTCAAGGTCGAAATGGAGATCGAAGAATAACATGGGTATCATGGGGATATAAGAGTAAGGTAGAATTCAATGTTGGTGGTCCGATAGATAAATCCAATGGTGCTAAGAAGATCTAGTACCCCACTTTCCAAAAGTGCAGAAAGAAGCACACTGGAAATTGTCTTAAGGGGATGAGGAAATGCTTCCGGTGTGGAAGAGAAGGACACTTAGCTATTAACTATCAGCAAGAAAGACCTGTGGCTACGACAGAGGAGAGGAACACTCCGTTAGAACCTCAACGCATTGTTCAATGCTACAAATTCAAAGAACTAGGTCATTTTGCAAATCAGTGCCCTAATCCAAGGGTTTTTAGAGGCAACCAACAACCTCCAAGGCAGCAAGGAAGAGATTTTTCCATCACTTCTTCCGAATTGAACCCTGAAATCGAGGTGGTGATAGGTATGCTAGTTATTCATTCAAGAATAGAGAATTTACTTTTTTATTCAAGTTCTACACATTATTTTATATCTTGAAAGTTTAGTAAAACAATCCCAGCACCACCACACATCATGGAAGTGAAGATGTCAGTGAGTATGAAAAATGGGGAAATCATTGCATCCCATGAATATAAGTCCTCCCCTTTTATAATCTATGGATTGAATTTCCCGAAAAACCATGTCATACTCCCTCTGTTGGAATTTGATGCAATTCTTGGCATGGATTGACTTTCCTTATATAGGGCCAACATAAATTGTCGGGAGAGGGAAGTCACACTTCATATGGAGAACTGACCCCCGATTCTTTATAAGTGTAAGGAGGAAGATAAATATCCTTTAGCTCCATCATCTTAAGCATGGATATTACTGCCTTATGAGCACGCAAATCTGACTTAGATGATTGATTCCAAGGAAGAAACCATTCTTGAAGAAATTCCTATTGTGAGGGAATTCGCTGAAGTGTTTCCCAAGGAACTTCCTGGTCTTCCTCCAAGAAGAGATGTTGAATTCTCAATTGAACTTATACCCAGGGCTTTACCAATATCCAAGACTCCATATAGAATGGTTGTTGTAGAGCCTGAAGAGCTGAAGAAACAACTACAGGAGAATCTGGATAAAGGGTTTATACGCCCAAGTGCTTCGCCATGGGGTGCACCAGTCCTCTTCATCAAGAAGAAGGATGGGACAATGCGACTTTTCATCAATTATCATGAACTTAACAAAATCACGATAAAGAACAAGTATCCTCTCCCACGGTTTTATGACTTGTTCGATCAGCTGCGTGGAGCACAATACTTCTCCAAGGTGGACTTGCGGTCAGAATATTATCAAGTAAGGGTGAAGAAGGAAGATATCCCCAAGACTACTTTTTGCACAAGATATAGGCACTATGAATTCATAGTAATGCCTTTTGGACCCACTAATGCTCCAAAAATCTTCATGGACATAATGAATAGAGTCTTTAGATATTACCTCGACAAATTTGTGGTAGTCTTTATAGATGATATTCTAATATACTCTAAAACCAAGGAGGATCATGAGGAGCATTTAAGAACTGTAATAAAGACTTTCCGCAAGGAGAAGATCAATGAAAAGTACAAAAAGTGTGAGTTATGGTTGAAGGGAGTATCATTCTTGGTACATATCATCACAAGCAATGGGATATCTGTGGATCCCTCCAAAACAGATGTAATTGAGGGATGGCCGAGGCCAACATTGGTAATAGATATCCATAGCTTCTTGGGGTTAGCTGGATATTATCTATGATTTGTGAGAAATTTCTCAAGATTGTCTAACCATATTACCAAGCTAACTCTAAAGGGAGTAAAGTTTTCTTGGAGTGATGAATGTGAAGAAAGCTTGAAGGAGTTAAAAAGGAGGCTTATCACTGCTCCCGTGCACACTTTACCCACAAGTGGGTAAATTTTTGTGGTATTCAGTGATTCTTAGAAGAAGGGATTAGGCCGTGTGATGATACAGAATGATAAAGTTATATCCTATGCCTCAAGGCAGTTGAAAATCCCTGAGAGAAACTATCCAACACATGGTCTGGAGTTGGCGACGGTGATCTTTGCCTGGAAAATCTGGAGGCATTATCTCTATAGGGAGAAATGTGAGATATATACTGACCACAAGAGTCTTAAATATATATTCACATATAAAGAGCTTAATATGAGCCAGAGAATATGGATAGAGCTCATCAGGGATTATGACTATTCAATCCATTACCACCCTGGGAAAGCGAACAAGGTGGCATATGCCCTAAGTAGAAAGGATCCAACGATTCTATCAATGATGAGAATTGAGAAGGATCCAATCTTCTTAGACTTGATGAAGATGAACATGGGAATCATAGAGAAGGGAACATCATCAATCCTTTCACAAATTATTTCTCAACCATCTCTTTTGGAAAGGGTAAAGGATACTCAAAAGGATGATGTGGGAATTCAAGAAAAAGTGGAAGCTATCAAAAAAGGTAAATCCTTGGAGTTTAATGTTAATGAAGAAGGAATTGTGAGGTTTGGGAAAAGACTATGTGTTCCATCAAGTCCGGAGCTGAATAAGGAACTTTTGGATGATGCACATAGTTCAAATTTCTCTATTCACTCAGGGAGCACGAAGATGTATTGAGATCTATGAGAAAAGTTTTGGTGGGATAATATGAAGAAGGAGATCGCTGAATATAAATCAAGGTGCCTGGTGTGTCAGCAAGTGAAGGCAGAGAGGCAGAAGTCTAAGGGGATGATGAAACCATTACCCATGCCAGAATGGAAATGGGATAACATCACCATGGACTTTGCCACCGGACTTCCAAATACATCCAAAGGAAACAATGCAATCTGGGTTTTTGTGGATCGTCTTACAAAGACTGCACACTTCATTTCTATTTGGGAGGATTTATCTTTGGATCAACTGGAACAGATATATATCAGGGAAGTGGTAAGGCTGTATGGAGTACCACTATCTATTGTGTCTGAATGCGATCCAAGATTCACCTCTAAGTTTTGGAAGAGTCTTCAACATGATCTGAATACTAAACTAAACTTCAGTACGGCCTATCATCCTCAAAATGATGGCCAATCTGAGTGGACTATCCAAAAACTTGAGGACATGTTGAGAGAATGCTCAATGGACTTTAAAGGAGGATGAGATCAACATCTTCCTCTGGTTGAGTTCTCTTATAATAACAGTTTCCACTCGAGCATCCAAATGGTACCATATGAAGCTCTGTATGGGAAAAGGTGCAGAACACCGACATGTTGGGATGAGGTTGGTGAATGTAAGCTTCTTGGACTAGAAATGGTCGAGGAAATGGTGGAGAAGGTGAAAACCATTCAGCAGCATATCAAGGCAGCCCAGAGTCGACAGAAGAGTTATGTAGATAATCATTGATGAGACCTTGAGTTTAAAGTTGGAGACATAGTATTTCTACGCATATGTCTGTGGAAGAAGTTCATGAGGTTTGGAAATAAAGGGAAGTTAAGTCCAAGGTACATCGGCCCCTTCGATATTCTTGATCGTGTCGGGGCTATGGCCTATCGACTTGCACTTCCACCTACTATGTCCAAAGTACATGATGTCTTTCATGTATCCCTCTTAAGGATGTACATACCGGAACCTTCACATGTACTCTCTTCTAAGGTGGTACAATTGGAAGATGATCTTTCTTATGAGGAGCAAACAGTGAAGATCTTAGATCATAGAGAAAAATTCTAAAAAATAAGACAATGCCCCTCGTCAAGGTGTTGTGGAGAAACCATAAGTTTGAAGAAGCGACTTGGGAATCAGAGGAAATGATGAAGCTAAGTTACCCACATCTGTTTTAGTGTGGGAAAAGGAAAATTTTGAGGGTGAAATTTCTTAAGGGGGGAATATTGTAACGACCCAAAGTTTCATTAATGAAAATCCATCTTGATCTAATTAAATTTCTCTTTATGTTTATATAAAATTTCAACTTCATTGGTTTTATGTTAAGAATTTTTACCGTTGCTAATATAACCATTGAACAGTGATCACATGATTTGTATAAATATAGGGCCTTAAAAAATCCAAATTTACTCAGAAAAAAGAAGCGATGGCCTCATCCAGTATAATTGATCTATACGAAGCCCATTTTTTAGAGCTCGGAAAAGAGGTGGCATCCTTGGGCTTCGCTCTTGACCAAGCCCAAGCTGAGCTTCATCATGTCAAGCTCGAGCGGGTCCATCTACGGGAAAAGTGGAAGTTGATAGAAATTACCACTCGAGCGATGTTATCTGAGCCACCCCAAGAGTCCGTCAACATCACACACCATACCCTTAGGTCTTATGCGGCTATTTTAAGGGGTTATGTAACTAATTGATAGTACTATGTCCATGTACATTATTTTTTTTGTATATAATAATGAATATAATTTCATGTCATTATTGATACATTATAAATAGTTTTTAAAGTAAAAATGGTGTTTTTAGTTATTATTTAATTAAGAAATGTATTTTATTAAATTAAGGTATTTTTGAATTAAATAATATTTTATTAAATTATTATTATTTTCATTAGATTAATTTTATTATATATAAATGATCATGTAATTGTATAAATTCAATTATAATTTTTATTAAGGTTTGAAAGCCATTTTTGTCAAAACCCATGAATTTTTGATAAATGTCGGTTTTTATTTTAAAAGTGAAAATTAACATACATAGAAAATTATTTAAATAAAATAAATGTTATTTTTGGAATCAGGACTTCAAAATTATCCAACGGTGAATTTTTCATAATTTTCTGAGACAGTCAAATTTTTGGGTAAAAATTAAATACCGTTTAAATATATAATGTATTTTATGACATCATAACGACCCAATAGTGATTTAATAGAATACTATAATCTTTATATTCGGCAAATATATGTTTTAACATTAAAATAATGTGATTTTGGGTTTTTTTGATTACTTTTCAAAGCATTAATGGACCCCTCAAGACTTATTAAACACCTTGTCTTTTTAAATTTATTTCCATGGATGTGTGACTCAAATCCACATAAGCAAACATATTATTTTAAGAAGTTCGGACTTTGGACTTATAAAATATTTTTTTCCTCTTCCATTTTCCAAAAACTAATGGCAAAAAACATGGGATGTTTTGTGGTTTGGATTAATTTATTGTAAGGGGACCTAAACCTAAATAACAGAGAATTCCCTCACCTTTCCTATATAAACCCACCCAAGATCCCACTTCCTCCTCACTAAAATCCTTTTGAGTTCGTCCAAACTCTACCATACTCTCTCTATAATCCTCAAAAGGTTCCCCAAGCTCCCAAGAAGCCTCTCACAAGCCTCTCTCTAGCCTTTGTAAGCACACCTTCAAGTAATTATTTTTTCTTCCTTTCTCATTTTTGTCCAATTTTCTTTAAGTTGTTTTTCCCTTTTAGTTTCAATTATGAATGTTGGGGTATGGTTTATAACCTCCCTCATACTTCCCTATTTATGTTTAAATGATGGGAGACCCCTTTCTCTCTCATTAAATGCCTCCCATATACACCCGTTACTATGCTGGAATTCTGAAAGGAACTTCTCCCTCCTCATTTACATTCAAGAAATACTTTTGTATCATGAATCTAAATTCCATTAAAATTGTTGGGACATGTATCTATATGACCTACTTACTGTCCATTACATGTAAATATTATGATAAACCCATTTATCTCTCATCAACCATTTTTATAAATTCTTATGTCACGCCGTTACGCTGTCGAAATCACACCAATTTTCTAAGCCAATGCCATTGTGTAGTGAGTACCATGCCCATTTCTCCATCAAGGGTATTCACCTCTATGAACATTTACTTATTGATTATAAAGTTTAATTTATGAATTCCACATTCCTTTATCATGGAATAAATGATTATGTTTTATGAATCCATGTTTTATGATCCATGTGGCACACTTATGCATGAAATGAAATGTTTAAGAAGGGTGAACCCTTATAGTGCTCCAATACATTGGGTAAAGTATAGTATCATGATACGTCATGTGCAATTAGTGTTTACTCATGCTAATTCAAGTGAAACGAGGGTTTACTCGTGCTTCATGTGTAATGGGTATTTACTCATGCTCCATGTGCAATGGGCCTTGGCTCATGCTAATTCCATGTTAAGTGTTGTTTCCACATTTCCATGTTATGATTATCATGATTTATCATGTCTTTATGTCCATGTTTCTCTTGTGCTCTATTGGTATGCCTAATTTCTAACATGTATTGTACTCCTCATGTTATTCCATGTGTATTCCCTTACTGGGCTTTATAGCTCACCCTTTTCTTATGCATGTCCTCAGGTTATCCCATGCAATGCTAAGTACGAGGGAATGTAGTGGTCATGTAAAGGAAGTTTTAAATAAAGATG
Organism: Viscum album; assembly: GCA_963277665.1. Lineage (NCBI taxonomy): Eukaryota > Viridiplantae > Streptophyta > Magnoliopsida > Santalales > Viscaceae > Viscum > Viscum album. The sequence goes on from OY728153.1 coordinate 79,484,761, forward strand.
TTGTATTTCATGTTTCAAGTTTTTATGTAATGATCCTATGCCCCAAATACACTAAACCTATCGATCTTATTTGTTGTATCAAGTGAGGTTTTATGTAATAAATCATGTTTAAGTTTGTAATAAAAGAAGGGTTGTCATATGTATTCTGACTGGAGGCATGTTACCATCAATTTTTAGAATTATTTAAAAAAAAAACTTAAAGTAAGTCAAAATAAATATTTATAGTTTTTTATCTCATATTTATATTAAATGTACGTCTAATTATTTTTTGAAATCTAATATGTAGATGATTTTTCAATTTTATTTGTATAACATGGTTGGGAATCAATGGACTTCAAAAAGTTTGGGGAAAAGTGTGAGGACTTTAATTACATGTTGTGGTGTGAGTTCAATGACTCCTCCATCAGTCCTTGCCAAATATTCAAAAAGGTACATGAGGGAATACCTATGGATCAGTGGAAGTACTTTAGGAGATGAATCATTTTGATTTACATAATTAATTTTATATTTTCTTAGTATATTGATATTAATTTTTTAAAAATAATGTAATTTTTATTAATATAAATTTTTTATTAATCTTCTATAAAAACACATCAAACAGAGAGAAACAAGTCATACCACATAAAAATGGTTCTAAAAGTTTATTAAGAGAAGATAAAAGAAGAACTGTTTTAGTTATTTATTAAATATATATTTTTTATTTCCTTTTAAGTACTTATATTTTTATTTTTTTCATTTATTTAATTTTATTATATAAGAAAAAGAAATTAGTTTTGAGGTCGGTTGAACTGATTTTTGGTTCTATGTGCACAAGAAATTCAATGAAAATCATATAAATAAACCCACTACAAAAATTGAGGTAAACAATCTAAATTACAATTCAATTTTCTAAAAAAAATATTTTTCTAGAATTTGATCCATTTGTAGAAAAAAATTAAAGTGGCATGTGATGAAGATCCTTCACAGTCATCATAAGTCTCCCACAATGATTTAATTTCCTATGTTTTGGGAAATGAGCATGCTGGTCATGTGAGAGGGTTGGGTTCTGAACCACCGCTCACCAGTATTTAGGTGGAGCTCATCTCTGTTCACTACAATTAATCCTCCTACAGTTTCAAATAATGTTATTATTATTGATCACCTAGAATCACAAAAGAAAATTTCAATCCTAGAGAACAGAATATAGGATCCTGAGACATGATGGATAACTCAAGATGAGTAGTTCACAATAATAAAAAGTGAATTGGATACTCAATTTCATTGAATAACTATGATAATTTTTGGAGACATTTTCTGATTGATACGATAAACTACAATGATACTAGAACTATTACATTATTTTAATATTATTATGAAAATTATTGTAAATATATGTTATGTGTACTATCTAATAAATTTTAATTTATATTATAAATTATATTTAATAGAATTAGTGGATACACCAATGGTATGTATCCAACAAGTGGGTAGCCAATATGACTGTCACGAACCATCCCAGTGGGGCTCGTGCCGCGACTCCCCAAGCACATCACAAATAGGCTAGGGGATGGTGACTAGGACCGAGTATGAATATCACCAACATGGGAGGCATTACCTAAGTACCTATACACACACACACACACACACATCTCCAAGCCCACAAATGATGAAATGTAAAAACCACTAAAGAGAAAAATGCATGCATACAACTAAACCCAACCAATAGAGTACAATGGAAAGTAAAGTACAAAAAGTGAACTGGACCAGAATTCAAGCCCACCAAAACAAAGAGTCTAACAACCACAAAGTCCAACTTTTAAGTAAGAAATAGGTATTGAGACTTCTTCTCATTTCTATAGTAATACCTTTTTCATTAAGGAATCTCACAAAGGTCGGTCCAATCCTGGTCCTCCATGGACTTCATCAAAAGGCCGCTCATCTGCACAAGACATGACACATGCACACAAATCTCGTGCAGGGGTGAGTATAACAATACTTAGTAGAGTAACCTAAAAACCAAAAAGTAATACACAAAGTAAAGGTATAATCATCTCTATACAATATATGTCTATAAAATATATAACAAGATAAACATATCTAGATATACTCATATCCAGAACCATTGTCTATAGGTAAGTAGAAATTACCACATACCCACACTAGGGATTTGGTTCGAAGATTTAACGAAGCACTCGTTCGAGAGAACTCACTCCATGAGTCTGATAGCTAGGACGACATTTGTCTGAGAAGTTCTATTCATTGGGAAAGACCATGAAAAATAGAGAGGTGCATTGATAGATATGAAAAGAGGGAACATATGTACTCATGCTGGGTGAACTCACTTCTGAGTGGGAAAAGATCACGATACACAGATGAGGAACACTACTAGGGAAATGGGGATGATACCAAAAAATCATCCATATTCACATACTAAGTAGAGGAATGATGTTTGATAGGATTTTCTGCGTCGATAACCTAACTTTACCTTGGAAAAAATAATGGATAGAGGATCTCGCTTCGTGCCTCTCAGAGGGACTCCTACTCTATCAAGAAATTCTTACTGAAGGGGCTCTTACTCCTGTGTATGGAAATGATACCTGACCTTTAGGGTAATAAGAAAAAGGGAACTAACCTAAAAGAAACTTGTCCTTGGTATGGTGGAAAAGTAGATCAATCCATGTACAAGAAAGTACACGATATGTAGAAGAGTCACACGACATGTGCCTTGACTTTGGGTACTGTCTGTGTACAATTAACCAAGTCAGATGAACATGTCATATAAAAATATTCAAATGAGGTGTGTAGAATATTAAAATTCCATGTTGTACTATCTGGGAGCCAATCCGTGTACGCTGGTTATGTGCCTGTATAAGGCTTCAACCCGTGTCTGCTAACTTGTGTGCCTGTACATGGGGTAACCTGGGTAACCGGCTTGGTCTAGCCGTGTGGTGGAGTACATACTGAATACTCCACCCCATTTCCAAGTATCATCTGAGATACTCGATGAGTCCCACATAAGGACCCACATGCCGTGTTATAGGGGTCACATGCCGTGTCATCATTTTCTATCACCTGAAACCCTAGACGCCGCTCAACGGAGCCCACATACCGTGTAGTTCGGACTACACATCGTGTTCATCATGATTTTACAAAAACTGATGGTTCTTCTCTAGTGCTTCGAGATGAAACTCCAATATTTGATCCAACCATTCGTTCACCTCAAAAACGAAGATCTAGAGTCTCTATACCATGGTAACACCAAATTGGCAGGTCTCTGATGTCTGATAGGCCCTGTAAACATGTTTCAATTATCCACATGAAGAATGATCGAAGGAAGATTTATCCCTAACCATGTTGATTCATATACCACCACCATCGTCGCACCTCCAATAGGTCTTCCTGATGCCAAATCTCCAATTTGGGATCATTGTGTTTCAAAATAGATGCACACTGATTTGTTGTTCATAACCCTATGAAGAACGTGAAGAATGCGGGGTCAAAATGGAGGAAGAAAATATAAATAGAAAAAAAGGAATGAACCTTTTACATCATTCTTCACAGTCTTGATCCACTCCTGTTAGAGGGATCGAATGGAGAAAATCAAAATATAGATCAAATCAAACATGGTCCAATTACCCAAAATAAGATCGATAAAAGACCCTCCCACAAGAATAAATGATCTGCGTGTCAAACTTTTCGTGGGTTGATCCACGTTCATCATTTGAATCCAAGAACGGGGAATGCATAATTGAAATTAAAACCCCTACCCCAGGTTATAATAGACCTCTGATAAAGAGGAATTTCATTTCCATCGTTGACAAGATCCTCCAACTTCATTGGCGCAGTGATTCCACGAACGTCTGATTCATCATCATTCATTATAAGGAGGTTCCTCCACGGGGTATCCCCTATGTGAATCTAGGGAATTTTAGGGTTATTAAGCTAACCCTATAAATTATTATTAACAACTTATTTAAAGTATTCTGCCGCTGTGTTGATGCAAAGTTCATAAAATAAATATTTATTTTATTTTATTTACTTAAACATCCAAAAACTAACTTTCACAGTCGACCTATGACGACCGATGTTAGGCCCTGCCTAAGGTAAATTCATTTCTTTAAATGAAATGGTTCTCTCATATTTATAATATGAGCACCCATTTAGAAGTTTTTCAAATTTTTGGGAAAACTGCATGTGCATGCTATTTAACATATTTAAAATATTTCAGAAATTTATTCCGCGAGCACCGGGCCTCAGAATCGCATGCAATCTCAGATATTGGTCTCAAATTAATTAATTTTAATATTAAAAATAATATATAGAAAATCCATGACATTACATTCTACCCACCTTAGGGCTTTACATCCTCGAAAGCCAAAACAAAGGGTACTCAAGAAGGTGTTAGTACTGCATACGAATTTGAGCCTCCCACTCCATGTGATATCCTATAGATTCCAATGCCACCTATTCAAATGCATCCAGGGAATCAATCACCCACAAAGGATCTTCTCCTACCGATCCTTGATCTCCGCTGGGTACTTAGAAAAAGGAGATCCATTATCGATGTCCAATGCGCCCAAGTCGATAACGTGCGATGGGTCAAGAATATACCTCCCAAGACGCAACATGTAGAAGACATCTTGTACCGGAATAATCTATGAGGGTATTTCTAAGTGGCACACCACCTCACAAAATCTTCGTAGTTTTTGAAAAAGGCCTGAGGAACCTTAGAGAAAACTTGATGCCCTAGCCAAATCTCCACAACCCTGTCAAGGTGAGACATGAAAGAACACATGGTTTTCTTCCTCAAACTCCAACGGATTCTGTTTGTTGATGGAACACTATGATCCCATGTAACTGATTCCCAACCATCTATCACAATCCTTTATACAACCTGGATGAAAAAAAAACATCAAGATCTGAATTAGTCACTGATAGAACTTCATGAAGCTGAAATATCTCCTACACATAGAGGTATCCCAATCCCTGTACTGAACTAAGATCTTGGATAACTATGAAGTGAGATTACTTGGTGAGTCGATCAATGATTACCAGATAACATCATGTCCCATTGCTGTTTGTGGTAAATCATCATAAAGTCCATTTATGTTCCATCCCAATTCCACTCCAGTACTTCAAAGGGTTAAAAAACCCGCTGGAACATGGTTCTCAGCCTTTACCTGCTGTCATGCAAGATATTGAGAAATAAATTCTACTACATCCATCTTTATCCCTATCTACTAGAAGAGATGTTGGAGGTCCAGGTACATTTTCTCTATGCTAGGGTGTACCACTAAAGGATATTTATGAAACTCCCTTAAAACCTCCTCCTGTAATAATCCTAGTACAACTGTACGCCTTATGAAAAGAAAGACATACTCCCCACCTTGCAGATACCCATTAGGAGTATGTCCTATGGATAACTGAGCACGTAAAGTCTCATAGTCGACAACCCCTAGAAGTGCCTCCCTGACTCACTGTAAGAGTATAGGGGTGAAAAACATCAAATAGAGATAAGCCGCATCATCTCCATCCACGAATGATAATTGAAACGAGGCCAACTGCTCCGATGCCTCACTTAGTATCTATGAACTCAATCTCATATTGAGAGCATCTTTGACCAAATTCCACTTCCCAAGTGTATAAATTAGTTCAAATTCATAATACTAGTGGAACTTTAGCTATTACCTAGGCCTCAAATTTAGATCCTTCTATGAGAAGATGTACTTGAGGCTATTATGTTCAGAGTAGACAATAAACCATTCACCCATCAGGTAGTGCCACCACATCTTCAATGAGAAGACTACCACCGCCAACTCAAGATCATGAGTCATGTAGTTCTTCTTAGGTGGAGTTATCAAGCATAAACCATAAGAAATCACCACTTATCTCTACATCAGGACATAGCCAAACCTATTTCTTGATGTGTCACAGAAAACTACGTACTCAACACTCTCCTTAGATAAACTCAAGATTGGGGCACCCTTAAAACTCTGCCTCAACTATTTTAATCCTGATGGAACTTCTCCATCCATACGAAGGGCTGTCCCATTTGGGTCAAAGCTATCATTAGTGATGATATCTGGGAGATATTAGGAACAGATCTCTAGAAATATCTTTCCCACCCAAGGAAGCTCCACACCTCTATCATGATCCGAGGTGGCTCCACTGCTAACACCACATTTACCTTGACTGGGTCCCCTGATAATCCATACGCTAAGATAACATATCCTAGGAAGCGGACCTCTTGAATCCAGAATTGGCACTTTGAGAGATTCCCATAAAGCTGGTGCTCCTAGAGTACATCTAGAACCATCTGCAGGTGTCTTGTATGCTACTCCTCTGATGCTGAGTACATCGGGATGTCATTGATGAAGAATACTAATAACCAATATAAGTATGTCTATAAGACCTGGTTCATGAGTCCCATGAATACTATGGGGGTGTTTGTCATGCCGAAGGGAATCACCAAGTACTCGTAGTGACCATAACGGCATCTGAAAGCCATCTTTAGTATATCCTCATCTCATACTGGTAACTGGTGGTAATCCAATCAAATGTCAACATTCTAGAACCACCATTCCCCTATTAACTGGTCGAAGAGGTTGTCGATCCTCGAGAGTGGATAATTGTTCTTCACCGTTACCTGGTTCAAGTGTCAGTAATCTATGAACAACCTCAAACTCCTATATGCCTTCTTGGAAATCAAAATATGGGCTACCCAGGGTGAAACATTGGGCCTTATGAAGCCCTTCCTCTTCAAATCTACCAATTATACCCTCATATCGTGAAGCTTTACAGGAGCCATATGATACACCAGTGAGGATATCAGTGCTGTCTCGGGGTGTAGTTAGATGCAGAAGTAGATCTCCCGACAGGGTTGTAATCTTGGAAAATCTTCTAGAAGGATGTCCCCGTACTCTGCCACAGCCACTGGGAACTGAAAACTCATAACATCTACTACTCCGAGGGTGAGTCTATCCAACTCATGAGTGATCATCTACACCCTTCTAAGCATGATCCCATTCAGTGCTTCCTGGGTTTCCTTTTCACCAACAAAGGAAAACCTTATTTCATTACTACAGACACACCACACTCTTCACCTAAAACAGTCAATCCAAGCATGAAATGTGGATAACCAGTCTATACTAAGAATGATATCGTAAGGCCTTGACATCTCTACCAAGAGATCCCCAATCTAAACTCTCACCTCCAAGAGTCTGGTGACATTGTAGGCACCAATGCGTGATCATTGGGTCTCCTCCCGTAAGAGGCTATGTGTATGAGGGTCAAGTCAACAGTCTAACCAGAATCTAAAATTCTCAAAAAAAGTTATGTGGAAGGGAAAGGGATAACTGTCACCAATGTATATCAATATAGAAACTAAAGTTAAAAAAACATATTGTACCTAAAATTACCCTTGGAGCTTCAAGGTCATACACCTTGTCCACACATAGCTTTCCTCACCCCTATCCTCCAGCTCCCTGAGCCTATCATGGACCACCTAGGGGGCGTTGGGGGAAACATGTTGAAAATTATTCCACCTCCTGTTGCTCTCCCAACTCATCTTTCACATCTACCACCTTGCCGATCTAAATGCTCCACTTGTTACCTCTGTCAGTAGCTCGACAAGTTGAGAAATATCTAGAAAGATGTACCCTACCATCATATGCATAGAATCGCCTCTCCCTATGATGATTGGATCCATCTTAATAGTCCAAAACTATAGAACCCATGCTCTTGGTATTCCTCAGATGTCTGCTACATCCAAATCCCTATGTCCGACATCGGATCCCTACAGCTGAGGTCTCTATACTTGTCTGCTGGCTACTGACTACCACTGGCTATATCTTCCTAGCCAAGGATATATCAGCTACAAAATCCTACTCTAGAACTCCAACATAGGTAGGAATGCACAAAGGGGATACACCGACTCAGATGTCTCTACGCTGACCTCGCTCAAAGATTTGAACCCTGTAGTCCTAGTTGTGCATCAAATCCATCGAGTACCTATAAAGGTTAGTGAACCTCAAAGAATACTAAGAAACTATCACGTAATCCTACCAGAGTTGTAGAAGCTCCTAAATACACAGAACTTTTAGAGTATAAGGTGATAACTATTATTTGAAAAGGTTCTCAAAATCTTCCCATGAAAGGGTTGTTTCATTATAAGATTGGGTAACTAAACCCCACTATTACCTTGCAGAGTCAATAAGAAGGATTACCACTCGAACCACCATCTAATCTATTAGTGTACTAACTAGATAGAAAACTCAGATCACCACCTCAAGCCAATCATTAGCTGCCTATGTGTCAGGATCGCCTCAGAACCTGAGGGGTCTCTGCTTCTAAAACTCATTAAGGGTACTCAGCCAGCGCTCTTCATCCATTGGTACTGTAAGTACCACGTGCTTATCTACATGTGATGGTATGGATGGTGCATCACCTAGAGGTGACATCTGGGGAATTGATCCCTGTATTGAAGTCTTGTCATTGAGGGGTTCATCCTATGATCAAGCTATTGAATCTTAGATGATGTATGCTATGAAGACATCCTGTAAGAAAAAAGATTTATCATGGTCAATGAGTATATCTGGAGAGATGAATAAAGAAGGACATCAAAACCACAAATCATTCCTATATGATGAATGTACCATTATTGTTTTCCCTACAACTAGTGTTCTCATGTACCGAGTCAAAAAGCAGGTTATCAGAATCCCGATGTATGGATATGTCGGCCACCTGTACCAAAACTGGAGTCCTTGACCTGAATGTCGATCTCAAAACACTTAACACTATTTGCACAAACCAATATCAAATAATCTTGGTCCCAAGTTAGATAAAACTATCTCTGATACCACTCTATCACGACCTGTCCTAGTGGGGCCTGTGCTGTGACTCCCCAAGCCCACCTCCAATAGGCCATGGGATGATGACTACCACCGAGTAGACATATCAATAACATGGGAGGCTTTTCCTAAGTACCTGTACACATGCACAAATCTCCTTGAACACAAATTCTAAAATGTAAAAACCACTAAGGAAAAAATGCATACATACAACTAAACCCAACCAACAAAGTAAAATGGAAAGTAAAGTGAAAAAATTACATTGGGATAGAATATAAGGCCACCAAAAGAAAGAGTCTACAAACTAAAAAGTCCAACCTGTAAGTTAGAAATAGGTACTGAGACTATTACTCATAGCCGTAGGAACACCTCGAACTATAAGGAAGCTTAAAAATCTCGGTCAGGTCCTAGTTTTTCTTGGACTACATCAAAAGGCCTCCCATCTGTACAAGACACAACACGTGAAGGCAAAGCCTGTGTAGGTGTGAGTATAAGAATACTTAGTAGAGGACCCCAAAAACCAAAAAACAATACAAAAAATAAAGGTACAATCATCTCTACATAGTATATGTCTACAAAATATATAACAAGAAAAAAATATCTATATATTCTCAGACCTGGACTCATGTTCTACAGGTAAGTCACAACTACAACATACCCAGGCCAGGGATTCATTTTGAAGATTCCACCAAGCACTCGTCCAGGAGAACTCACTCCATGAGTTTGATAGATCTGATGATGTTCATCAAAAAAGTACTATTCATCAAGAAAAGCTATGAGAGATATAGATATGCATTGATAGATCTGAAGAGAGGGAACACATGAACTCATGCTGGAAGAACTCACTCCTGAGTGGGAAAAGATCACAATACACTAATGAGGAACACTGCCAGGGCCATGGGGGTGATACCAAGATTAATTTAGATTGAAATAATAAATAGAGAACTGACGTCCGATAAGATTGGTCACATTTATAACCTAACTCTACCTAGGGAACATGAATGGATATAGAATCTAGCTTCGGACCTCTTGGAGGGACTCCTACTCTATTCAGAAAGTTCTGCGGAAAGGGGTCATACTCCTGTGGATAAAAATGATACCTGACCTTCTGGGGAATAAGAAAAGGGGAACTAACCCTAATGAAAATTTTCCAAGGTAAAATGGACAAGGATATAAATCAATCTAGAAGAAAGTACATGATGTGTAGAATAGTCACACACCGTGATTCTAGACTCTGGGTACTGCCCATGTACAACAACCCGAGTTAGATGAACACATCGTGTAAACGTAGATATACACGACATGTAGAATAGTAACATGCAATGTCCTACTATCTCAGGGCTGCTTCGTGCATGATGGTCATGTTCCCATACATGGTTTCAACCCATGTTTTCCAACCCATGTGGCGGTACACGGGGTAACCTGTGTAACCGTCCTGGTCTAGCTGTGTGGTGGAGTACATGCCGAGTACTCCACCCCATGTCTGTGTATTTTTCAAGATACATGCCGAGTCTCATGTAAGGAACCACACACCTTGTGACAGGGGTCACATGTCATTTCATCACTTTCTATTTTCTGGAACCCCAGGCACCACTCAACAGGCCCCACACGCCATGTAGTCCGAACTACAAGTCGTGTTTGTCGCGATTTTCTATAAACCGTTAATTCTTCACTAGTGCTTCAGATGATCCTCTAATCTTTGACCCAGTCATTCTTTCACCTTTAAAATGAATATCTAGAGTCTCCCCACCATGGTAACACCAAATCGGTAGGTTTTGGGTGTTTGATTGGCCCCGAAAATCTGTTTCTATTATTAGCACAAAGAACACTTGAAGGAAGATTTCTTCCAAACCATGTCAATTAATATGCCTCCATTATCTCCACACCTCTAATGGGTCATCACAATGTCGTATATCCAATTTAGGATCATTGCGTCATGAAATAGACACACAATGATATGTTATTCATAATCCTGTGAAGAACGCGAAGAAGAGGAGGTCAAAAAGGGGGAAGAAAATCCAAATAGAAAATCTGGGAACGTACCTCCACCATTTTTTTTCAAGATGTTGATCCTCTCCCATTAGAGGGATAAATAGATAAAATAAAAACATACATTAAATAAAACATGGATCGATTCACCAAAATAAACCCAATAAAAGACTCTCCCGTATGAATGAATGATCCATGAGTCAACCTGTTCATGGGTTGATCCACATTAATCATTTGAATCCAAGAATAGAGAATGGAGAAATTAAATAGAAACCCCTACCTCATGTTATGATCAATCACTGAAGAAGAGGAATTGTGCTACCGTCGTCGATGAGATCCTCCAACTCTACTGGCGCAATGATTTCACAAATGGTCAATTCGTCATCGTTCGTTGTCGAGAGGTTCCTCCAAGGGGTCTCCCCTCCGCGACTCTAGATAATTCTATGGTTATGTGGATAATCATAGAAATTATACTTAACAACTTATTTAAAAGCTTCTGCCACTGCATCGATGAAAATATAATAAAATAAATATTTAATTTATTTTATTTCCTTAAATTTCCAAAAAGTAACTTTCACATTCGACCCACACCAACCGATGTTAGCCACTACCTAAGGTAAAGTGGCTGTTTTGAATGAAACGATGCCCTTAGATTTCCGATCAAGGAACCCTTTTATAAGTTTTTCCACTTTTCGTAAAAAACATACGCGTGCACTATTTAATATATTTAATATATTTCAAAAATTTATTCCAGGAACACTTGGCCTTAGAATCATATGCTATCTCAGCGCCTAGTCTCAAATTAATTCTATATAATATTTAAAAATAATATACAAAAAATCTGGGACATTACAATGACATAGGGGAGTATCATTGATGTTTGATTCCATGCAAAATATTTCATTTATAATAAAAAAATTTATATTATACATTTACACTATAAAACTTAAACAAATATATTGTATATTAAAAAAAGTGTTATGATTTGATATTTTTAGTTGTTATATTTTTTATATTTTTATTTTTTGGTTATTAAAATTATTTAATTATGTTCCCTCATGATATAATTTTATTTTATAATATAGGTATGATTATATTTGGAAGCCTCTTATAACATTCTATTTTTTGTATGAAGTGGTAGTTTAAACCTCCACTGATTAAATATACTATCGCTATATAATCAATGATAGTTTTAAAAATTTATACTCAATAAAAAACTAATGCTATATGTTTCAAAACCATCGCTAATATAGTATCGATGATTATAACCTCCCCTAATTTAAGAAAAAATTGAAAAATTAATTAAACCACCATGAATATATTAGAGGTGGTTATAACCACTTCTATATTGTAAAAAATTATTTGAAAAAAATCACCACATTAGTTTTAGAAGTGGTTTGACAACAACCTTTAATCACATATCCAATGTTGTTTTAAGGGAGTGCCACCAATAAAAAAACCATCGTATATTAATAGGATACTAAGAAAAATGTGACAATATTTATTCCACAACAAATCAATGATTAGTGGTCAAAACCACTACGTATTCAGAAAAAAACTACTGCCAATACCTATTTTCATATAGTGACACTTTAGAGTTTTTGGGAGATAAATAATATCATGAGATAGTTATGGGTCAAGAATGATACCATCCCAAGGGTTAAGGATGATACCTTCCCACCCTATGTATAGATTGAGTAAAAGATGATACCTTCCCAACTTTTTTAATCACTACCATTGATTAGTGACAAAATCAATGTCTCAAACTAGACCTTTATGAAAAAAGAGTAGATTCTCATATTGGGATCGAACCTTAAAAAAATAAATTAGGTTGTTACCCATTTTATTTGTATCTTGTATTATGTGTGAATATGATTGTAAATATATGAGATCCATTTATCCTAAAAGTTTAAGAGGGTTAAATAATAAAATGGGTTAAAACTTAAATAAAAAGAATTTAGTAATACATTTTTACACTGATTCACCCCTTTTAGTGTGAATAAATTATCCAATGGGAACTTTAATTGGTTTTGGATCAAATACAATTTTCCTATGATTTTTTCTAAATATATTCTCCCAGTACTTTTTAACAGATTTATATTAATTATAGATTTGATTGATTTAGTGTGAATTTTTTGTCATAGAATAAGGAATATTTCCATTTTAATACCAATATGGTGATTATTTCCAATAAAAATATAATGAATAGGAAGAAAAAGTAATATAATAAATTAATGGAGTTAACTTATTAGAAACCGATTAAAGAGGATTCACCACTAATTTAAGGAAATCAAAGTTTTAATTTTTCTAAAAAATCTATTTAGAATGATCTTTAAGAGGAATTTATTCAATTTTTGAATAGTATGAGTCCAATGAATCAATAAAGATCTATATATTGAAGTTAAGGATTATTTAAATATTTTTTATTTGAATTTGTCTCTTATATCTTTTTATTTATTGAGGGACCATATGATGAGAAAATATAGTTGGGATTAAAAGTTGGTGATATGGAAAAAGAATCGGCTAAGAAGTTTTAAAAGTACAAAAATATCATCAAACTTTTTTAATACAAGGAAGAGAATCAATCATAATATAAATAAATATTCATCATAAATAAAGAGTCTTTGTAGAAATAAAATGATGATAAATTCTATATCAAAAAAATCATGAAATAAAATATTCATGCATTGAATTAATCCATTTAAGTCAATAATTCTTAATTGGAAATCAAGGGAAAAAGAGTGATGGAGCTTAAAAAAAATTACAATATATTTCTACGTTTCATGAATATTGGTTTGGGAAGACAAAGAAATATTGGGATAAGAGAATAGTTTTATTTGATGTTGAGAAACATTCTCTCAACTTTATGTGTTTTGATCTTAAAGTTAAACTAAAAATCTAGAATTCGTTCAAACTAAAATTTCCCTTCAATTTTAAAGAAAAAGTAGTGGCATGAAAATTACTAAAAAATTATTGTTCTTAAAAAGGATATTGTTAGTAGAAATAAGGATTTGAAATTATACAATTATTTATCTTTTATAAGATCAAATGAAAAGGTAACCCTTAGTTCTAAAAATTACATATGCATTAATTATGGTTCTTTGAATAGTGTAGTTTACAATTCAAATTCAAAACTAAATTGGGTGGAGAAAAATGTTAACACCCCAACTATTTTAGAAAATGGGGATATAAAAAGTGATAAAAAATTAGTTCCCTAGAAGTTATCCAAAATGAAGTAGGTTTTACTAAAAAATAGCACGATGTCATAGATTCCCTAATTACAACACAAAAAAAATATAAATATTTATTTTCCATTGTTAATGATGTTATAAATTTAGACCTGATATAGTGACCCAAGATAAAATTACTTTATTTTTCATCTTTTACCTGATATAAAATTTACAATACATGAATAAAAATACTAATATCCCAAGGATCTATAGGTTTAATGTCTTTGGATACTAGGCACATTATCATCTAATTTTATGATACTTGAGTTCATTTGTCTCAAAGAGAACCATATGAGACCATCTTCTAGTAATTTAATTAGTAATACTCATCCTAAAAACTTAGGTAATGAAAAAATAATAAATTTTTGATCTCTAATGCTCAAAAAGATATGAATAAACATTTAAACAAGGATTATTTCATAAGCATAGGTGAGAAACATGCGAATATGGGAAATATCATAATATCATGAGTGATAATCATAAGACAGAAGTGAGATTCAATGAATGTGGAATAAGAATGTAAATTCATAAAATATTAACATGGAATCATAATAACCATACATATATTATAATTAGTTAACAGAAACCTTTAATCCTAAGAGCATAAGATCACAATGAATAAAATACTTTAATTGTGGTATAAGCATTAGCATGAGGAACCATTACTTTCCACAGCCACACTGCTAGTGCCTATTCTTATAAGAAACTAAAATTTATTTTAAAATTATAATATCATGAGATATAAAATCTTAACCAATGTATTTGAGGTTAATATAGGACCCCACCTCTCATTAATCCATACTTACTTATGTCACTTAAAAATATTTCACTATACACATCCAAAATAACCCATGAAAATAAATAGGGTTCCATAAAACATCCAAATTAAAATAGTTATCCTTTAATAAAGATCCCATGGATATAAAATTTGTTTCATAGACATCAAAATTTAAGCCATTAACTTTTCATGAATAACCCTTAGAAATAAAATGGGTTTCATAAAACATACCAATGGTATAAATTAAAACCATGAATTAAATCATTTGATACCAAGAAATTGATCACCCAAAATTATCACATAAAATAAAAATATAGAGTTAAAAATGAAACATTACACAATTATATATTTATAAATTTAAGATAATAAAAACCAAATCATGAAAATAGATTTTTTGAAAACATTTTTTATTCATCACTCTAAAGGTTATAGTTATGATTCTCTATTCAAAAAGCCTCCATTGTTTTTTTTAAAATTGGAAAGGAAACATTTCATGTTAGTGGATTTATATTAGAAGTTATTTTTTTACTATAAGGAAAAGAGTGAAAATTATTCAAAATGTAATGTCATATAATAACAATGTTTGATTAGAGATTTTATAACCCAAATATAGGTGTTTGAGTTACCAAGTTCCTTACCTTTAGCCTTGATTTTGAAGGAAGTGAATTAATCTCATTCATCGTAAAGATAAACATATAAATCTCCTATTTTATAGAATTATTAATATAAATTTCCATTTATTCTCATCATTATTAACAATTCTATTTATGTATTAGATTATTATAATCTCTTTTCAATATCGAGTGTTAATAATCTTGACCGTTTTGAACTAGCTTTGTAAAAGTAGTGTCGATCTTCCTTCTTATCCAGAATATAATAATTTAAAAACCATTAAAGGTACTATAATTTATGTTTTATAAATATATATAATTTTATATTTCCATTATATGGTATTTTTAGTCATGTTTCTTAAAGACAAAATTAGTGTTGAACTAGTTTCAAGTTATTTAATATTATCAATAGATTACATTATAATGATAGTTAATTCTTGTATTATCCATAAATATTCATATTGATGATATATATTACTTATATATATTATATATAATCATATAATATAAAATAAAACCATCTATGAATAAGTTAGTGAAAAATGGAAACATTGTTCTATGGAGGTGGTAGTCCACACGTACACATGGATGATGATTTCATTTTTCAATGAGAGAATGAAAGAAGTAACTTGTTTTATCATTTTAGAAACTTAAATATGATATATAAGTAATAAATATTTAGAAAATTCCAAATTTTTACCAGCCCTGTTATGTGGTAAATGAAAATGTATCAATTTTCTTCATAGAGATGGTAGTCTGTATATACACACGATTCACGTTTTGGTTTTTCATGAAGGAAAATGGAATGGTGGATAATGGTTGTACCATAATTATAGTTACATATTAAAATACTAGTGATACCAATTTTATCATTTTAATATAGTTAATTATATTTTAGGATTAATAAGTTCACATAAATAATTATAAAATATGGAGGATTAATTAAAAATTTATAACTCACTTCTTGGATTATCTGCTTTGAAAAGGGGGTTAAGCCTTTGAGGGATGAAAGTTTGAGAAGAAAAGAATAGTTTTAAGATCTATAAGTGTGTTCAGGAGAGAATTTAGTATATGTTTTCCTAAACTACGTGGGTTGTAGTGTGAGGGGAATTGAGGAGAGGAGTTCCCTTTTTACAAGTGAAAATGGATGGCATTTCTGTTAATACCCAAAACTTTTTAATAATAAGAAGTCACTATCAAGGAAAGTATCTAAAAAATTAGGAAATAATAGAGTATATAAGTGATAAATTTTATCATGGACTCAATCACACATTCCCACACATGTTTTAAACATGTTTGAGGTCATTTACACTTAAATATTTTACTTTTACCATTTTAGATTTTACCATGATCACTTTTTTTACCAAAGTAGTTTATACTTTATGATTGATAATAAAATGTTCATTATTAATTAATTTTTATCTAATAATTCCAAATTTTAAGTAAATTTAACTTTATTAAATTTCTAAAATTTTAAAAGATTAAATTTAAAATAATAAGTATATAATGTATGAATAACAAATTCTTAAGAAAAATATCATTTGAGATCTAAAATATTAAATATAGGTTTATAAGCTAAAATAAATATTTTTAAATTTATAATATAACTTATAAAATTTATATGTTTTATATAAAATCATTTGATAAATTTCTAAATCATTCTTATGAACTAATAATTTCATAAAAGACATGGTATTTGTAAAAACATTATTATACACTATTCACCTAAAAATGATTTTTTTAAAAAAATCACAAAAAATTTATCTTAATATAATATTGTTATGATATATTCAAAAATGAATTTATTTTTTTCAAATTCACATTCTAAAATATAAAATTTTTATTTTTAATTAAAAAAATAGAATATTATGAAAAGTAGTTTTTTTTATAGAAAAATGACTTTTGGTATATTGACTATTAATTTTCCAGGAAATACATTGTTTAAGCATAAATTGAATTGAGAAAAAATGACCTTTTATAAAGTATAACAATTTATTATATATATATATATATAATATTATATGTGGATATAATTATAATTTCAACTTATATAGCTCCTTATAATCTCCATGTAAGACCTAAGCATTAAATAATCTCTAGTTGTAGTTTAGGGCAACGCTTTAGTGAGAATGGATATTATGGAAATTTCCATGAGTTCATACTTATTCTATATATGGTTTTTCTCACAATTTAATTTCTTGAGTTTTGTTTTGTATTGGTCCATGTAAAGACCTATAAAATCTACCTCCCTTATAAGATCATACAAATGGGCTTCATAAGGAGGACATCACTTCTAGATTACATTTTTCCTACTTTCTTTACTAATTAGATGATATGGTTACTTCATTTTATACTATCTAATTTAATGACTATTTTTTAACAATCATATTTAATGTTCAAAATATATCAATATTTTTGGTTTTAGTTTGGTATAGTTTTTAAAAAATTCTATTTAATATATTATTTATTTATGGAGAATTTACAATGAAATATTGGGTCATTACTCACAAGTCCATTGATTGTTGTCATAACATGTCAATTATTGAAAAATGATTTTATTAAGGGGTTAAAAACTAAATTTAGGAAAAATACTTATAAAATAATGCAAAATTCATAGATGAAGGTAAATATTTTCACTTATAATGGATTTGAAAATCTTGTAAACTTCTATATAATTTGTAATAAAAGTGTTCATTATGATGTTGAGTGATTATTTGGAATTACTAAGTATGGTTCATTTACTATTAAAAGAAGAAGGCTGCAAAATATAAATAAAAATAAAAGTAATAAAGATGGAGAGTCTACATTTGGGTGTAAGGGGGAGGAAGATATTAAACAAAACACATCCAATTTAAAGTAATATGCTACACCAAAGATGATATGGTTATCTTTTTGAAGGATATGCCACATCATGAAAAAACACAAGAATAGAATTAATATTATAGATAAAGTAAGAAAGATAGAAAAATAAAGATAATCAATCCAAGAAAGTAATAAAATATTGATTTAGTAGAAGAAATCAATGGGTTTGAAGAAGGAATTTTGAGAAATTTCCCAAAATTAGGTAATTTATAAGTTGTTGAAAAAATATATAAAAGATAAGAACTATATTGAAACACTCTTCATAATTTCATGAAATTACTACCAGGACCGCGTAAGTTGGTGAATAAAATGAATAAATAATCACGAGATTCATGTACTATAATAGTTGATAAGAAAAATAAAGTTCCACTTAATATGAAATATCATGTTAATAGGAAGTACATGCCACCTAAGTAGATTAGTGTTTGGAAAATTAAGGTAGAAATTATGAAGAGTTATCATAAATTTGGATCTAAATTTAAACGGGTTTTTATCTTGAGAAAAAAATCTCAAAATTATTTTTCTTAATAAGAAGGAAAAGAGAAACCACCTTATTCCCATATATGTTTTGTTTATTTCTATCATTTAGGGAATTTGCGGTGATGTAATTCAAATAGATAACTTAAATAATAACTAAAAAACAATAAAAAACTTTATTGATAAATGTGATAACCAATATAGAAGTAATTTATTTCAATTTTAACCTACCACAATATTTCCTATGGTATCACCCATGATGAATAATATGGATGGATTTTACCCCTTTTGGGGGATTTGAGTTGAACAACTACCAGATATCTATATATCATGAAAATATAAAAATATAGTAAGTGATGTAATTGATGATTATTTAAATTTCAATTGGGATGAAATATCATGAATTCTAGAAAACTATAGAGTTGATCTCCTTGGTATTATAGTTTTGGATGTTGGTATTTAGAATGTAGAGATTTTGGATAACGTGTTTCTGAATGTTAAAATTCTAGAAATTGAATATCATCATTGATGAGGTATTGTGATTATATTCTCCTATCCTTATGAAAAAAATAAATCCTGAAACTATTAGGGAGACATTATTATTTTTTGACCAGTGGGAAGTAAGTCAAAAGGGTAGAAACCGAGGTTTTTTGAATGTTTTTAATTTTTTTTAAGTTTTATATAGAATATAAGTTTGAAATATTTTATAAAACCTCTAAAATATAATTTATAAGTTGATATCACATGATGTATTATTTATAGACAATTTTTATATCTATGTTAATCTCTTTTTTTCTACACTGAGCATTACTCACTTAGATATAAGTATAACTAATTTATGTCTCATTTCATTTAATAAAAGTGATGAAATCCATTTATAATGAGAATTATTCTTTAATTTTGATATAAATGAAGATGAAGGAGACAAGATGAACTTTATAAAACACGATTAGAGAATGAGACAAATTTCTCTTTCTATTAATTAAAGAATCTCAAAATAAGAATATAAAATATACTTTGAATTTATTTTTAATAAGGGTGAGAGTAAACCATGATAAAAAATTATGAGATCATTAAATTTGGTTTTTATTGGGTACTGACATAAAATATTAAATCTAATATTTAAGAGAAAAATGGGTTGTGGCAATGAGTGATATATTTATTGTTAATAGTTGATAAAAAAAATATGTGAAGGTAAATATAGTTAATGAAGTTAGATTGTAAGTAAAATATGTGTTTGAGAAGTTAACATTTTATAACAAAGGTAGAGTTATGATCTAATTATATAATTTAACATGTAAGGTGACTGAAAGTCCAAAATTTTAATTCAAATATTGAAATATAATCTATGTTTAGAAGTTATAAAGTTGAGTAAAAATTTAATATTTACTTAATGTTACTTCTATGTGAATATGGATATACTAGGGATCGGTAACATCTGATGATTATCGAGATAAAATCATGATAAAACGTGATAAGTTATGAAGGTTAAGAAAAGTTTTTTAAAATCACTATATACTATAGTTCCAAAACATGTATTTATTAATGAAATTTGATGTGTGTTCTTAAATACATGAGACATTGATGAGGAAGTGGTGTCATGAAAATAAGGGTAAGATAAACGTTGTTCCGGTTTATGAGGAGTTTGAGTGACTATGAACATCACTAAGGTAAATAATGGATGGGGATATCTAATAACTATATAAGAGTTACTCATAAATAATTTAGGAGGTATTTGTAAAGTATTCCAACGTTAAATCAAAGTTGAGTTTGGAAAAAGGCATCTCTATATAAAATTAATTTTTAATTTTCACTGAATTCATATGAGTTTATTTGAAATATTGAAGGAAATATAAGATTTGTTTAATCATATGTAAGAAAATTTACTAGTTATATAGATCTCATAAGTGATTATTGAAGCTACTGTTTTGAAGTTACATAATGAGTTGTGGATATTGAGTTGGAGTGAATATGGAAGATGAGGTAGTTGAGAGAGATATAAAGTTTAAACTAACTAAAAGGTTGAGAAGTTAAGTTAGATGATTATTTACTAATATTTTAGAGTAAAAAACATCATGAGTGTTTTATAATATTTCATGATCCAAGATGATTCCAAAAGTTAAAATCTTTGAAGATGGTGAAGTATCTGACAAATATAAAACAAAGAAAGTTTCGGTGCTATGAGATGAAGAATTAAGGAGTTTGTATACATAATATATTTTGTGAAATTTAACAAAGGAAAAGACAAAAAATTAATATTTCATAGTGAATAAATCATTTGAAAGGATACTTAAATAAATGATCTTGACTGTGTTTGGTAGGTGAAGCTAGAATCTGAAGCAATGGATGATGGAGATTCTATTAGAGTGTCATATAGTAAAGGAGAAGCGTATGAGGAAATTTTGAAAGATGATAATGGAGTTATAAAATAATATGATGGGAGGAAAGATAATCTATATATTATAATAACTTCAATACATGTAATTCTTAATGTATTAGGGTGATGGAAGTATGTTTGACTGATTTAAATGTTGAAGGTGTTCATGTGAAGTGGTGAAGTCTAGAGGATTCACATATGTGAAAGAAAAATTCTATAAAGTGTTTCAAGATGATAATTTACCCACATCCCATAGATTGTAATTTAAGAAGAGTGAAATATGAATAAGTAAAATGGTCTAGAAGCTAATTAAGTAAGAGTTATAGAAGTTGAGGAAGTAAATGGGTCTGAGTGATGAGAAGATTAGAATATGAGGAGATAAAAAGATGAGATAATTAGGATATGAGGCGATCAAAATATATAACATTTTTGCATTGTTTATTTATATAGATGAAAATTTAGAACTGGATGTGGAAGAATAATGATGTTAATGACACAATAATATTAGGTCTCTGGAAGTTATAGAATTAAAAGATGTAATATATATAAGACATTTGACATAAAATTTATGTGAATTCAAATTAAATATGAAATTGTTGAGTTACACTTCAAGATAAAATTATCTTGAGTCATAAGTCTTGATTCTATCCCAGTATTATTTAATAGGTGAAGATGATTTGGTATGGACTTAAAATGTGAACAAGTATTGATTAAGATGGATTTATCTAATGTAAGACTACGTTAATTCCATATTTCCTGAAAGTTTCATTTTCTGGTGATGGATATAAAATGTGGAGATATCATTCTGAAAGATTTTATAATGATTCTGATGAGAAGGGATTGAGACTATAGAGAGAATATTACTCAAATGTTCTGTAAGATCATTTAATGTTAAGGAAAAAGTGTGTCTGACCATCATATTCTAGAGGATATTTGGAGTTATAGAAGGAAGTGTGTTAAATAGACATAATCTTTAAAATATCATAATAATTAACAATAGAGATGATTCATATTAGAAGGTATATAAAATAAATAGTATATTATTAATTTGAGTTGATTCATAATGATTTAATTACAGATATTGATATTTTAGTAATTAGATAACTTGGATTACTTATTGACTCTTAATTTGATTATTCTGAAGTTTGTTCATACTGGGATGATGAGTATAACATTTTAGTTATACAATCATTATTCAATAAAGACCGAGTGTTAAGTAATAATATATTTTATTTTGATATAGATAATTCCTTGAGATTACTGAATATCTTGTTCAAAAAAAGTTTAAGGTAGAGTATTAAAGACTAGAGGGATCCAATATAATCTTATCCAAACTAGTCAGGATATTGTAGAGATATCGAGAGATCAATCTCATGAGGTAGAATTTGGTCAAGGATAATTCCTTCCCAAGTATTAAGGATGATAGTTTACCATCCCTTATAAGTTTTGAGTAAAGGATTATAACATATCATATTTTTAAATTATTTCAATTTGTTAATGTTAAAATATGTGTATCAGATATGACCCAAACACAACAAGAAGTAGATACCCATATTGGAATCAAACCTTGTAAAAATAACATGTGTTGTGCTCTATTTAATTTATTCCCTACATCTGTTGTGAATGAATTGGTGAACATACAAGATCTATTCATCCTATTAGGTGTGTAGGATCAGATAACAAAATTAATTAAAGGTTAAGGGAAAATAATTTGGAAAAACGTGTCCACACTGATTCATATCCTTCTTAGAAATATTTCACAATCAACTTGGAACTTACATTGGTATCAGATATTTTCCAAGTTTACTCTTATTAGATCAAAATTTATTCTTCTCATAGTTTTAACAACTTTACATGAAGTGAAAATTTGAGGGAGATAATGAAATTTCTCAATCATTAAATTGGGAAGATATCCTTATTAATTTCAACTTGGTGATTTTTTCTTTTAAAATTATAAAGAACCGGAAGATAAATGAAGCTAATAAGTCAAGGAAGTAAAATTATTAGATACAATTTAAATAGAAATCACCACTACTTGAAGTAAATTAAGGTTGTAATTATTTTGATAAATCTATTTATAATAATCCTCTAGAAAAATATTATTTAATTTGTGAAAATTACGAGTATATTGAATCAGATGAATGTATTTACTCTAAATATGACAACCCATATATTTAATACACATAAATTCATGATTTATTAAATTAAGATACAATTTATAAAATCAAATAAGATCATGAGGCCTAGTGAATTTAAGAAATTAGGTACATAACACATAAACTTGAAACATGGTTATAAAAACATTATTTAAAACTCCTTAACATGCCCTTAAAATTCCACCACTCCAATAAAATTTCATGGGATAACCTCGGGATGAATATAATAAAGGTTTATAAATAAATATTTGTTAGGTAATAATAAAGGCATAACATTATGAAAGAAATTAATTTTAGTCTAGAGGCATATTAAGCTGACATAAAAGGGGAAAGAATAAAAAAACATGATCATAAAATCATGATATAAGATGATAAAATCAAGGTAAAATCAGAATATGGAAACAATATAAAACCTGACATCAAAATTCAAGGCTAACTATCAAGACGTAATAACGTAGTGTGATTAAGATAACATCCCATGCACCATACATGGAATATCATGAGATAAAAACATTTCCCAATTCATTGATATTCTATATAATTCAGAGCTCACCCATGACATTCATATAATGTACATGCATTTGAGTGGAAAATAGATCATAAAAAATAAGAAAATATTTCATCACTTTTAACATCATGATTAAGAATTTTGGGTTATATATGTGGAATTATCCAATCAATGAAGGATAGGTACAACTAGGTGAATACCTTTTTTTAAAAATGGGGATGAGTATTTACTATAAAATTGTATGGCATGAAAAATCTCAAGATAATTTCGGTAGCATAACAGGTGTACATAAATGTTTATATATGGGGTGAATGAGAGTAAAGGGTAGTTTTTAATTATATGGGGATCATAATGGGATTAAATTTATGTGTAAAAACACAATACAAAAAGGATAATTGAAAATCAAAAGGGATTATTACAAATAAAGTACTTGAAAAAAATAAGAGTTGAGAGTCCCTTACCTTGAGTGAGAGAGTATAAAAGAATGAGAGGAGATTTATAAGATATTAGGAATGAATTAGGAGAGATTTAGGGAGGTATAGGGAGCATAAATTGACGATCAATGGTATTTTAGTGAAGATGAGTTGGAGGATGGGTGGGTTATCATATAAAAAGAGAGGGGATGTAACATCCCCAACATGAAATACACTAAACCGGTTCCCTAAGACAGTTTTACACATAACCTCATGAATTTCTCCTCATACACTAGAGGCTAAAAATATAAGGAAGGGTGTAATTGATCACATGGGGAGACTATACCCTCTTTTTTAGAGTAAGGCACAATATATAACACATTAAATAAACAAAACCAATAAAAAAACAAGAAACATGCATTACCAACCAAATCCTGAAACTGTGTATAACCACAACCAAACACTTAATATGCCATGTCATGCTAATTGTTCTAAAAGTGAAGGAAATCCAAAATAAATTCAAGTATCTAAATCTCAAAAATTGGTCCTAACTCCAAGTCCAAATACTCATTCATGCACAACCAAATCCCAACTAAACCCTCTAGTATATGGCCTTTTCCCTTATCCTGACCTATAACTTGAAAATTTACCCAAGCACCAAATGGAAGCCCAATCAGGGTGTGAGAATAACTCAGTTGGAAACTACTGATGGTGTCTAAAAAATATCTATTCTAAATAGATAGTGTATGGATGCACTAATATATAGTAAGTAAACAAGGAGTAACATGATGCCATTTGTATATCATTATTTAATTAAACCATTATCTTCCCTTATGTCCATGAGTTAAGGGTCCTGTTTATCTTCCAACAGCCTGTTCTAGTAGACCATAATTCATAGGGTAATAAATCAAGTTCCCTAGATAACTAGGGAAAACATCACCCAAAAAAATTCATTATACGTACCTTAGAGTGTTATTTTGGTAGTCTTATCAAATTTCATCACACTTAACTTGGATCCTCAGTCTGGGTAATAATCCAATGCAACTGTTAGGGTCATAGGTCATTAGTCTAACTCCTTAAACCCTGCATTCTATTGGTGGGGGTTTAAAAACATATCCCAAATCAACCCATGGGGTTTAAAATTTCTAAGTTTGGGATGATGATTCACCCCATTGGTGGCCTTAAAAATAGTTTAATCATCCTCAATGCATAACACAAGAATTATAAAGGTTTTAATTCATCATTTTGATAACCATTATAATAATTAATACTAAAAGAATCAAATATAAAAAAATAGAACCAGAAAAACATACACACATACACAAATAAACATCAAGAGATATATTTTTTTACCATATACCTCGATTACAAAGATTAACACATGCTTAAAATCAAACTTTGACTCAGATTCCAAAATCCTTTGAAGCCCAATCCTAGTATCCACTCTAAAAAGAGGGTTTTAGGGATTCCAAATGAAAATAACAAAAACACAATCCTTAATCAGTAAAAGAGAAGGAAGAGGTTCATTAGATTTACCTAGAGTTTTGATCTATGCCCAATGACACTCTAAACAGTCTAGAAATAAAGGATATCGATCCTTAGGAATCCTTAGTTGAATTGGTTCTTCACTAGGGTTAATAGAGAGGAATTAAGGCAAGAAATAGAGTGAGAAAACTTAAAATTCTAGGGTTAAAAATGGTAAAATACCACTTTTTAATGAGGCACTTGGTTTGTTCGAATGATGTTCCAAACCAGCCACCAACCGTGCACTAACTTCTTTCTAAGAGGGGTTCATGCCGCATGGTTTCCTGGGGATCCAACATGGTTTTCTAAACCATGCACCAACAATGTAGAATAGATCTATCTAAA
The DNA here is from genome assembly GCA_963277665.1 of Viscum album. NCBI lineage: Eukaryota > Viridiplantae > Streptophyta > Magnoliopsida > Santalales > Viscaceae > Viscum > Viscum album. Next base: position 79,510,859 of record OY728153.1, read on the forward strand.
GCCACATGGTTTGGCCTCTCCCTTTGCATGGTTTACTAAAATTTATGCACCTCCTCCCAGCTAGCATAGTTTTGGTGCATGATTACTACTAAATGTGTGCCAACTGTGTAACATGAACATAAATTCCTGATTTCTTTTTCTTTCATATCCCAAACCCTTAGAGCACCAACGATCCCTCACATACCCCTATTAAACCATTAATTAATAAATGTTAAGGGATATAAACCAAAATTGAAAAAAATATATACCTCCATGAATTTTAAGATCTTACAACCTCCCCACCTTATAATTACTCACCCTCAAGATGCACTGTCAGCATCACCTAGCTTTCAAGGTAAAGAGATTGGGCCACTAAGACAATATATCTATATCTGTATCCAAAGTTTCTTCTTGCATGTTACCATGATACCAAAAAACTCTAACCAATGACAAACTCTTGACCTAAAATAATTTATCACTATGATCCACAATACAAACTAGACACTCCTTAAAGGACACATCAACCTCTAGATCAAGATCCTTAACACCAATAACACGAGATGAGTCAGGGTGATAATACCAAAGCTGAAACATATGAAAAAAATTATTCATGCCACTATACAGATATAGAAGAGCCAACTGGTACACCAACAATTTAATCCTCTCCACAATCTCAAACAGACCCACGTACCTGAGCACCAACTTACCCTATTTTCTTATCCACCAGTGACCGAACCACGAGGACACCTGAAGAAACACACGATCACCCACCGAAAACACAAGAGGCCTATGATGCCAATTCACATATGAATTATTCCTACTCAAATATTTTATCACATGTTTCCAAATCAACTGAACCTATTCTGACGTCTCTTGAATGACATGTAGTCCCAATAACTCTATTTCCCCAACCTCTACTCAACATAAAGGAGATCTAAATGGTCTACCGTAGAGTGCCTCAGATAGTTTCATCTGAATATTATCCTGATAACCACTTTTTTAATCAAAATAAAAAATTTCCAAATACTTCTCCCTTGATCCACCAAAATCTAGGACTTAAGCCCTCAACATGTTATCTAGTACTTGAATGGTTCACTCTGATTGCCCATCCATATATGAGTGGAAATTAGTACTTAAAAACACCTAGGTGACAAGTGATTTTAGTATTCCTTTCCAGAAGCTTGATGTAAAAAAGGATCACAATACGAAACTATAGTATGTCACACCCCATGAAACCATACTATCTCCCAAACGTACAACTCACCCAACTGATCGAGGTTGAAAGTATCTAAAATTGGAAATAAATGTACCACCTTGGTCAACCGATGAAAAATTTCCTAGATCACATCATTATTATGAGGAATAATTGGGATCCCCCCATGAAATCCATCATTACATCATCCCATTTGGATTTCGGAATTTGGAATCACTGTAGAAAACCACTTGGACACTGATGCTTAGCCTTCACCTACTGACAGGTAAGAAATTGTGCCATGAAACCTATGACCTCTTTATTCATCCCTAACCACCAATACTATCTACAAAGATCATGATACATTTTGGTCAACCTTGGATGCAATGATTACTTTAATGCATGAAACAAACACATCAAAATTTCCCACATACATGTTGGGACAACCACACGTCCATGAACATAAATGATTTCATAATAACCAACAGTCCTACTGGAAGGTAGATCACCACCTTTATGACCTTCCCTCAAAGCCAAACATTTATAATTCTCAAGATACCTCTCCTTGATCCTGCCCAAAATCATGGAATAAACTTCCAAGGATTCAAGTGTTATCTACCCCTTCCCATCATGCACATCCATAAGTATCTCAACAAACAAATCCATCTCCTCCACTGAAAACTAGATTCTTAAACCACTTGATTTTGAGTCTTCTGACATAAATCAGGTACAACACTATTCCCCTTTCTTAGTGTATAAACTAAATCAAAGTCAAAAGACTACATGTACTCAACCCATATATGCTACTGAAGATTCAAATCATGCTGAGAGAAGATGTATTTAAGTATTTTATGATCGGTACACACCAAAAAATGTTCTCCCAACAAGTAGTGCCTTCAGTACTTCAAACCATAAACCACCACGACTAACTGAAGATCATTAGTTGAGTAATTTTATTCATTATGCCTTAACTATCCTAACCCCTATGCGAAAAATTGATCTTATTTCATTAATAATTTCCTAAGAACAACACCATATGCATCATAAAATAATGTATACACCTTACCTGGCTTGGGTATGATTAGAATCAGTGTAGTTGTTACCCTCTTATTCAATTCTTGAAAACCTTTCTCACATTCCTCAGACCATTGAAACTTGAAAATGTTCTTCATCAAACTCAAAAGTGGAGATGTTAAATAGGAAATTTATTTTATGAACCTTTGTTAATATCCTACCAAAACCAGAAAACTACAAACCTCAGAAACATTATTAGGCTACTCCCAAGATACAACTACCTACACTTTCTCTGGGTCTATTGAAACAACATCCTTAGAGACGATGTGACCTAAGAAAATTCACCCTGTAAATAAAGAATTGAAAATTGGATAACTTGGAATATAACCCTTTATATATTAGTTTACCTAGGATGATGTCAAGATTTTTGGCATGATCATCATGAGTCTTAGTGTATACCAATATTTAAAAAAAAAGACAATCACAAACTGATCTAAGTAAGGGCGAATGATTCAGTTCATTAGGGCCGTAAACACTGACACCACATTGGTAAAATCGAACGACATCACTAAAAATTAATATAACATGTACCTACTTATGAAGGTAGTTCACTATACATTATAAGTTCTCACTCTAAAATTATGACACCCTAAGATTAGATAAATCTTTGAGAACACTAAACCACCTATCACTGGAAAAAATATCAATAATTTGAGGAAGAGGGTATTAGTTCTTCACTGTCATCTAATTTAGCTTCCTATATTTGACACACAACCACAAGGGTCTTTCATAATTCTTGGAAAACAACACTAGAGATCCCCAAGTTTATGTAATCGAATGAATAAACCTATTTTTCTCAAACTTCTTCAATTGAGTTTTATGTTCCTGGTGTTTTTCCAATGCCATTATATATGGAAGAATAGAAACTGGTTTTGCTCCTAGAAGAAACTCTATTGTGAAATAAATATCCCTTTCAGGTGTTATCCCTAATAATTCCTCTAGAAAAACATCCTGAAAGTGATCCACCAAAGGATAAAAGAAAAGCTGTGCTAATACCCCATACTCAAGAATAATAGAAGACACTTGGTCTGTGATCTCACCCAATTGCTGAAAGAATGGACCTACACGTACTCCTAGGATGTCCCATTATCCACGATGGACATAAGTGACACCCTCAAGATATGTGAACGTTACCCCCTATAGCTACAATGGATTCAAATTATCTATCTTCAAGTGGTCATATGAATTCCACATGAAGCACAAAATTCTAACAATAGTGATTTGGGTTAGTTTCCCCAAGCTCCCTTTACCTTTTCAAAATCCAGTTTTTATACGCATGATAGGGAATCTCTTTGGAAAATATTTTTGTTTTGATTTTAGTACCTGGTCATTTTCTCACCCTATTTATCCACGTATTTGTGTGGAAGTTTATGTCTTGAGAGTGCATATATATTATATTAGGAATAAAGTGGGGGAATAATTTTGATGAAAAAGGTTGTGTGGTTTGAATATTGGGTAGATTTCTATAGTTCCTATAAGAAATTGGGTCATTATGCACTTTACTATAGGCGAGGGGATAAGAATTATGAAAAAAATCATTTTCTAGTTTCTGGAGATAACGACAAGGCATTAAAGCCTGATGTTGGTGAAGGGACGATGGTTAAAAGTTAGTTGTATGTTTCTACTAACCATTGAAATGAAAAGGCTATTGAATGAAAGTATCAGAGGAGAAATCCATTGGTGACCAATGTCTTCAGGAAACTAAGGAAAGAACTGAGTGATCCCATGTCTTCTACACTTGTACCTCTGGGTCCAGTAGGCATGATAGTGGTTTGTGAGGATGATGTTTTGTCTTTTTCAACAAAAAAACAAATTGAGGACTACCATGGTGGGGATGTGAGATTTGGTAGTGGAATCAATATGGAATTGGAGTCTAAAGTGGCTGAAGATGGAGGTGCAAGGACTCCCAATGATTTATCTTATATGGATGAAATTCTTTCAAGACATGGTCTCATAGGAAGAGGGGGATCCCAAGAGTTTTAAAGGTCTGTAGTGGAGTAAAATGCAATAAGGTGGCCATCTCGAGAGGGGAATTATGTATATTAAATATTGTTAACCATTTTGAAGGATCAGAACTTGATAGACTAGACTAGGATCTTGAAGAAATTTGACCAGAGGATCCAAATGAGGAGTAAGGAGGCCTTGGGGATGAATCCAGTTATGATATCTCTTATCAACTCTCAGGATATAGTGAAAAAGATCTCCAAGTTGAAGAACTTATTTTTACAAAGTGGATTAAGGTTCATAGATGCAATAGGAAGAGATATAAGGGATATTCCTATATGCCCATACAAATGGAGACAAGATCAACCAAACATTCTAAATCCAAGTTGACAGTAGATGATCTCAAGGTTTCTGGATATCATGATTAGGTAAAGGCTGTTGTCCATGGAGGAGTTCCACTCAAGGGGGTTCCAAATGAACATCATCAATAGATTTTCATGGTTCCTTACCATACCTCAAAGTTTAATATACATTCAAAAGAAGAAATTGTGGTGTATTTCTTGGTGATTAATTATACACAAGAGGATGATTATAAGATGATGGGAAGATTTTTATGTGTGAACAATAATAGTGAGAAATGTGCTTGTATTGAAAAAAAGACCGTATATTTATAACAAGATTCAATGAGGGGAAAATAAAAAAAGAGGCATACATGAAAACTTTGGAACATTTGGAATAACACTTTGAATACATTTTAAAGGATTATCTAGACACTCAACTATCCTATATCTCGTACAAATTATTTGGGGGGAACATGTACACTAGGCTTAAACTATATTTCAATGATTTTGTGGTTTATTTTATTTTTTTTCCTAGTTAAACTATGTGGTTTCTCAGTTTCCCATTGAAAAGTATTTTCATAATAAAAAAGGTAAATTTCAGTCAAGGAACCGATATTTAATAAAGAACTATCAAGAATAGAATCTATAATAATCGTACCTCAAACTATCAATGGCTCAACCTTGCCACCTCCAAAGGTAGTTTGAACTGCTTGAAGCTAATATTTCCCTCCACCCTGTGTTCTGGTCTGAGTTCCTAGGTTTACACCACCCTATAGATAAAGAGGCCATTATACCAAGTCACCAAATCCAATACCCTAAATGTCACAACATGTCGAGGGTTTCTACAAAACCTATCCCTCCCCCTACCTTCACTCTATACTATCCACGATCCCCCATTATTTCCCAAATGTTGGGGGTTTCTACAGAACCTATGAACATTCCCCAGCCTACCGCATTATTGGAACTCAACTAGTGGATGGGGTCACTGACACCACATGTGTCCTTGCCTACCACACTAATAATAGAATAATCGGTCGCTACCCTGAGAAACTAGTTCCTTTTTCTGACTACGCTATCCACTACTTCCCTAGTGGAGATTCTAAAAACAGTGCTTCTTACCATCAAAATTTTCACCATTGGATAGTCTAATTGAATCCACATTTCCACCCCCTGAATCCTCTTTGATTTTTTCATCTGAAATAAGGGCCTGATCCATCACATCCACAAACCTATTTAAGAAGAATATATTTACCTAAGACTTGATCTCATGTCTAAGTATAACCAATAAATGTCTTTCCATAGCTTCCTCATCCCCTACTGAAGTTAGAACAAAATGTTTCAAGTCCATGAAATGAACTTCATAATCCATCATTAAAATAGTTACCTGGTTCAACCTCATAAAATCTGGTACCTTCTCCTACCTCAAGGTTTTCAGATATTAATCCTTCAAATATTTTTCCTAAAAACCCTTCCATATAACACCATATACATGCTCAGTTTTAACCAAGATGTTCCACCAGTGCATTGAATAATCTCGAAACATGTAGGTTACCAACTTAACTCTCTCCTCAGGAGGAGTATCTAAGTGATCAAGTATCATCAAGATGGACTCTATCTAGAATTCAAATACATCAGGTCTACCATCTTTGGTAAAGTTCAGAGGGTGATACAATTGAAACTCTCCAGTTAGCTCAAACATGCTCAGTGCAACCCACCCTAGGTAATGTTCCATCATCTGCATTAAAAAAAGGATGTTCTCCCAGAACTTATCATCTTCTGTATTACCCTGGATCACCAGGTCATCTTGATCAACTTCTAGGGGATCAACCTCAATGATATTTTACTATCACTTAACTGGAACATGTTTTCATGGTGGTATTTATCTACAATTCCAAACACGATTCTTAGAACACATAACATAAATATTCCATGGTTTACCCAAAAGATAATTCTACACTAGACATAAACAACCCATTCCTCATACACTATTCTATAAGATACCGTCAAATTTTTATTAATACCCCAACCATTCTTACAGTGGGTCATGGTCAATGAGAAAACCAACTCACACAAACACAAGTTACATTTTTATAAAACATCCCCCTTTTAACCATTTCCACTTCCACAGTGTCAAATTTTCACTTTTCAACACCCTTATCATTTCAAAACTCATTACAACTAAGATTTTAAATCATGTTTAATTTTTAATTTAACACAATTATTTAGCAATTTTTTCATAGTATTTTCAGTTAATCATTTTTATCATCCTCATTAGACAACATTTTATTTAAGTTTTCAAGGAAGTGAAATGCATTATACCCTTTATACCCACACACCCATTCTATTTATGACTATAATGATGCATACCACCTATATCCCTATGTTCCTATAATGATTCATGAATTAAAAACCTCATGAAAATTTTTAAATGAGTAAAAAATCATAAAATAGTCATATCACACAATAAGTGAATCATCCAGTGGTGAAATATCATTCTACTATAACAAAACACATCAATAACAACAATTCCTACCCATGGTACTTGGGTTTTCGCTCATAAATGGGTTAATTACTCCCATACACGAGCTCATTATCAGTGTCTGAAACTTCCAAATATCATTTCTACCATTCCCAAATATTAATGAACAAAAAATAACCTTCTATGATAAAAATTTATAATGTCCCCAACCCAGAAGCCACTAAAATAGTGCCCTGAGCTAGGTTTCCACATGAACTCAAGCATGCCTCCCCATATGCCAAAGGCTGCTAACTAGAAACGAGGGTCTAATTGATCATGTGGTGATACTATACCCTCTTTATCAGACTAAGACACAAAAGACAACATTTGAAATAAAGAAAACAATAAACAAAAAACTAGAAACATGCATTACCAACCAATAAATGAAACTAGGTACATAAACAACCAAACAATAAATATGACATTTCATGATAACAATTCCAAAAGTGAAGGAAACCATAAATAAAAAAAAAACAACTAAACCCAAAAAATGGGTCCTGACTCAAAGTTGGATCCTAATCCATGCACATCCAAATACCAACTTAACCCTCTAGTATATGGAATTTTCTCTAATCCTTACCTACAACCATGAAATATTATCAGGTATCCAATAAAGGCCTCAGAAGGGCGTGAGTACTACTCAGTAGGTGAACACCAACAATTTCTACAAAATATACAGTCTAAACAGATATTTTATGCATGCACTAATATATAACAAGTAAACAAAGAGTAAAAATATTCCATTAGTAAATCATTATGTAATTAAACCATTACCACTAATTAAGTCCATGGGTTAAGGGTTCCATTTATCTCACAATGGACTATAATGATCAAACACAATGCATAAGGTAATAAATCAAGTTCCTTATCTCACTAAGGGAAATATCACATGAAAAATTCATTACATGTACCTTGGAATGCCATTCTAGGTAGTCTTAGCCAATTTCATCAAACTTACCTTGAAGCCTCAATCCAGGTAATTGTCCAATGAAACCATTAGGGGCCTAGAGAATCAATCCAACTCCCTAACCCACGCATTGTAGTGGCAGGGTTTATAGTCTCAGTCAAACTAGACCCACAGGAGTAGAACACCAGTCAACACCCCACAACTACAAATCCATGCACACATACTTCAATTAACCATTAACCATATTTACTATATCACATAACATATATAAACATTTCACAAGACATTCAAAAACCACTACATAATCAACACATCAATTTTTCTTCATGCCTTAACTCATTAACATATTCTTATTTCTTCCAATAATCCATTTTGATAATAACTTTATTTCTTTTCACTGATTCACAATGATACAAAGAACCCCCTATAGCATTATCAATAACTAGAAATAACCACCATTAGTTTCTTTCACAATTTAAAATAACTTTTTAACACATATATCATGGGATCTACTTTATCATAAAAAAATTCATGTTCAAATTTACAATTTTAATGTTTGGGATGATGACACACCCCATGGGTGGCCTTAGAACTAGTTTAATCATCCTCAATACATCCCATGGGAATCACGAGGGTTTCAATTTATCATTTAACCAACCATTATACCAATCAATACTAAAGGAATAAAATAAAAAAAGAGTACCAATAACACATCCACATATACAAAAATTACCATCAAGACTATGATACATAACATACAGACCACCTACCTCAATTCTAAACATGAACACACACTTAACCTTGGCCTTTGACTCAGATTAAAACACCCTTTGAAGCCCAATCCTAGAATCTATTGGAAAAAGAGGGTTTTAGGTATTTAGAAGAAGTATACAAAAAATCCAAGCCCTAATATGGAGAAGAGAAGGAATAAGAGTGTTAAACTTACACATATATTAGATCTTTACCGAATGAAACTCCAAATAGTATATAAATAGAGGAGATCGATCATTGGGAATCATTGGTTGAATTGGTTCATCACTAAGACAACTGAAGAATAAATGAGGGAGAAAATTGGGTGAGAAACTTTAAAATACAATAAGGGAAAATTGTTAAAATCCCACTTTTAATGAGCCACACGGTTTGGTCGCATGGTTTTTTAACCTTGCACCAACCATGCACCATATTCTATCCAGGAGGGGTTCAATCCACACAGTTTCCTAGGGATCCTGCACGGTTTTCTAAACCATGCACCAAATGTGTGGAATGGATATGTCCAAAGGCACATGGTTTGGACTCCCCCTTTACATGGTTTACTAAACCGTGCACCCCTCCTCTTATCTAGCATGGTTTGGGCATATAGTTACTACTAAACATATGCGAACTGTGCAACATGTACATAATGTCCTGATTTCCTTTTATTTCATGCCCCAAAACCCCGGAACAACCCCGAGACTTCATATATACCCAATAAACCATTAATTAATAAAATTTAATGGATTTATTCCAAAATTTGGAAGTATGAATACCTCCACATAGTCTGAGATCTTATAGGGGAATTATTTACCAATTTGTAAACTAAGGTTTTGGAATCTATGTGGTAAAATAATAAAAACCACAAACATTCCCATGGTTTTCCCATGTTTTCTACCTAAGAGGGGGTTATTTCAGTATCTTATATGGATAAGAAGATATATCCTTAAAATAATACCCTTGGTGATGTAGAAGTGAGTTATATTTATAAAAAAATGATTTTAAAACCTTAAAATACAATATAGCTTTTGAAGGATTCATTAAGGGTTTGTAAAATTAATAATATAACTTCAAAACAAATTATTTTAAAGGGTAAAAATATTTTTGGTTGTGTATGAAATTTATACTATTTATTAAATCACTTTTGGGATTTTATGATGTTATAATACATACTTTATATTTATACTGTATATAATATTTACCCAAAAATGAAACTGTCTCAAAATTTTTTGAAAAAAACTTCTTTGGATAATTTTGAGATGTTGGTTTCAATAATAATATTTATTTGATCAAAATTATTTCTAAATATGATAATTTACAGTTTTAAATGAAAATTATCATTTGTTGAAAATACAAGTTTTTATAAAAATAACCATTTTATATCCATTATAAAGATTAAATTTCACTAAATTATACCATTAATTTTATGTTAATATTCTTTAATAATAATAATTTATGAAAATAAAATTTATTTCATTTTTTTTAATTTTTCAAAAATATTATTTTAATTAAAACCATAAATTTTCCATAAATATAATTTTGGTTTTTTCATATCAAAATCCAATTTTTATAAACTCATATAAAGTTGTAATAATGAAAAGGGTTAAATATAATAATTATTTTTTTAAAAATGAAAAAATAAAAATTCATACTACTAAGGTCTATAAAAATAACCATTTATTATACCAGTGTACACCCTAAGGGTATGGTGTGTGATGGTAGAGATTTCGTGGGGTGGTTTGATGAACATGGTTTGAGACGTGACCTCAATATGATTAGACTTCCCCTGGAAATGGTTTCATTCAAAATTTATGTTTTGAATTTAAAGTTGGTATTGGTCAAGGAAAAATACCAATGATGCAATCACCATTAGAAGATCTAATAAATGGGATTCATAGGGTATGATCCTATTGTTTTAGGCCATTAATCCTTCCATCTATGTCAATTAGACTTTATCATAACCCTTAATATATAATAATCTTATTGATCAATGTAAAATAGATATATTATCAATAGTTAAGATTCTTAATGGTATTTTAAATCTAATTGACTATATTTTATAATAGGTCAAAAATGACCAAAATAGTGCATGTTTTTTCAATAAATATAATTCTTTTACTCAACCAAAAAGTACTTTAATTTATAAATGTTCAGGTCATTACATTATTCCCCCTTTATAAATTTCTCCCATGAAATTTCATTCAATAAATTACAACAAATTAGGGAACTTCATTTTCCTTATTTCTTCCAATTCCCATATTACTTTCTCAAACTTGTGGTTCAGTCACAAAAATTTGACCAGGTGAGCTTTCGTGTTTCATAGAACTTTGACTCTATGATCTACAATATTCACCAGATACTCTTTGTATGAAAGATTTTTTTCCAAGGGTACCACCTATGGATCAAGTACATGTTATGGTTATGGTATGTACTTACTATGAAAGGGTTTATAGAATAGAGCATGTACATGTGATTGGTTAGATGGGAGTGTAAGTCGATATGACACACCTCTGATAGGTCATGGATCTCAAAGGAGATGATGTATCTTGGAATAATATCTCCCTCCTTCCCAAAACACATGAATTTATTCCAAAATGGTATATGAAGTAGAAAATTATGTTTGACCTCAAACTCTAGGTCTTATAGATGATTTCCTATATTGTTTTCTGTTGACTTTATAACATATTTCATATGATACTGAACATATATGATGAATAGTTCCATTCTTTCTTTAGTTATTGAATTATAGATTTGGATTGGTCATGGAAAAATCCTAGTGATTCCATATTACTCAAAGTCTATAATAAATATACTCCATAGGGTACAATCCTACTAATCTAGTTCATTACTCATTTCATTTGTGCAGATCATAATTTATCATAACAATTAATATATACTATTATTATTGGTCACTATATAATGGCTATAATATAAATGATTAAGATTATTAATGGTCTTTTAAAAATAACAGACTATACTTTATAATTGTACCAAAATAAGAAAATTATTTCCAGTTCTTTATATAAATTTAATTACTTTACTCAATAAAAAGAGAATTTCATTTATAAAAGTTCTAGCCGTTACGCTAATGTTAAGGATTATTTGAAGAAAGTATCTATTTAATTTGTCACTTATATTTTTTCATTTATTAAGGGATTACATAAAGATAAAACATAACTAGGATTGGGATCTAATTATATAGAGAAATAATTGGCCAATAATTTTTAAAATTATAGTAATCTTATCAAAATCAGTGAATATGAGGAAGAGACTTTGTCATTATAGAATGAAATATTGACCCTAGATAAATAATAATTATATATATAAAATGATGACAACGTTTATATTCATAAAATACTTAAATAAAATATCCATTAATTGGATAAATCTTTTAATGTCAATATTCTCAAATGAAAATCCAAACTAAAAGAGTGAGGGAACTTGAAAATATTTACAATATAAATGTAAATTTCAAGAAGATCATGTTGAGAAGATAAAGAAATAATAGGAAGATAGAATTAGTTCAACTATGGTTGACAGAAAATTATAAGGTCATGACCTTAAACATTAGATATTCTAGTAACTTTAGACTAAAATTCGATTTCTTACATAATCAAGGATCTTTACAGTTTAGAGTTTTAGAGAATTAGGTCATATATCATACATAACAAAACTATATCATACAAGTTGAACACTTCTGATCAATATTCAATTTTCCCAAAATATAAAACTTAAAAAAAGAAACATGTTTTATTTTCACTACAGATTTTTATAACTTTCAAATGCACTTCTTCTTTGTTCTTACCCATCCTTAAAACCTGCGAATGATTTATTTAAAATGTAGCATGAGAACAATAATATAAATAAGGGAAATGAAAAAGAAGAAATCTGTTAGTCTAGTGAAAAACATGAAAACCCATAAATTTTTTATGTTTATCATAATATTATTTGATCATATGAAATAAATCATTTCCACATGATAAACACACATAATTTTCTAAAATAAAACCTTTAAAACCCATAAAAAGAAAATAAAAATCAATTTTGGAAACTTAGATAATCATATTCATAAAACATGTCAGAAATAAATGGATCCCAATTAAATATATATGATAAAATTTCCCAGTTGACTCTCTCCTTATTTTCTATGAAGTTAGAGAACATTACCCAATGCATTAGTGTGTTATCTAGGAACACCCTTCATATATGCAAAATTAGGCTAAAACATCTTATAATATGTATTAGTATCACCCATTATATAATCTATATTAGGATCATTGATTATCATATATAATTATAAAGTATCATATCATTAATAAAACATTTTATTCCTGTACATTTTTTTCATAAAACCTTTGAAATACTCTTTTGAACCCATATGAAAAATACTATCATATATTGAAATACCTATTCCTTTAAAAAAATAATTTCAATTATAAAATAACTATAATGAAGGGAAATATGGTTTTTATTTGAGAAAAAAATTAAATCTTATAATTAATAAAAAAAACTATTACGGTTGTAAGAAAATTCATTTCTATGGTATATGTTAAAATAAAACATTCCTTTTATCTTTTTTAAAGAAAGTAAAAACATTCTGTATAAAATATGTCAAAAGAGTCCTTTTTAAAACCTTTAAAATAAAGTTAAAATAGTGATAAAATTTCCTTTAAAATTATTTTATGTCTGTATAAAAACATCCATAAAATAATTTTAATAATATGGACATGGAAGAGAAATATTTAGAAAATAATTATTGAAAACATGTAGAACGATATCTTTAAAGTAAAGTGTACCCTATGTAAAACCTTAAAAGGATTAATTTTTTTAATATTTGTTTAAAAAGTAAAATATGTTTAAAAATAAATTTTTCATCAATTTAATAATAAATAATAATTTTTATGAAACATTTATAAGAACATGGGCATAGAAGAAAAAGTGTTGGAAGGGAACCTTTAAAATATGATTTTTTTCAAAAAAATGTCCCTTACCTTGAATCCAACTAATAATGTACATTATTTATGTTACTAAGTAATAAAATTATGTTAATTATTTACTTTATTAAAAACATTTTTTAATTTTACAAATCCTTTTTATTTTATTCATTACTAGGTAATATTTAATTATATAATCATCTATGTTTATGTCGGATGTTTTGATGATATTCAGATCATATGTCTAAAATTAATTCATTAGGTTGAGTATGGTCAATGATGTCAATATTACCTTATATATAGAATTATAATAATGAAATATTTATATTTTTTATATAAAATTTATACTTTAAAAAATAGTCATGAAATATGGTTGTGAAAAATGAACTTTGTTACAATCATGGAGACTGTAGGCCATAAGTACACATGAACAACATCTCCATTTTTCGATGAAAAATATGGAAAAAAGGTATGTATTATTTTATATTTATAAAATTATCATCATATAATAAATAAAATATTTTTTTAAATATACTTATATATATCATCCATGTGATGTGGCGGGGAAAAAAAATCACATCGCTTCATGGAGGTAGTAGTCCACATGTACGCATGAATGATGTTATCATTTTTCAGTGAATGAAATTTTAAGAAAATAGATGATATATTAATTATATAGAATGATAAATATGTCATGAATGTCATATATATACTTGAAATACATCATTATAACCAATATAGGAGGCAGTGATGAAAAATGAATTAAATCAGTTCACAAGGCGGCAGTCCTCCATACACAAGACTGATGGTTTCATTTCCCATTTGATGGAAGTGGATAATGATATAGGTCATGAAATTAAAGTAATAGAATTATATTATATTAAATACCCTATTTATATTTTTTCATTATATTTCTAGATTGTTTTAAGGAGTTATAATAATAAAAAACATGAAATAACTCGATTAAGAACTATACCTCTTCTTTGGAAAAACTTTTAAGGTTTACACAAAAATATTTTATAGTTTGGTTTTATTATATAAAAAAGGCATATAGAAAATATGGATGAATATAATTAATGGATTTTTGTAGGGATTAGATGAACCAATTTTCTTAGTGTGAAGAAAAGAAGATAGGAGGTGCTCTTTTATTTGAGATGAGAGGGGCACTCTTGGAATTTACTTAAGTGCAAATTAATATAAATTAATTTTCTTTTTAAAATGGATCCAAATTGATAATATTCTAATATAAGATGACGGTGAGTCTAAATATTCTAATGAAATAAAAAATTAAAAAAATCATGTGTTTTTACACCTTTATCTTTTGGTATGAAGTTGTGTTAAACCTTTTTGATAATTACCATGTTAACAAGGATTTTTACACTTTAGGGTTTAAGATAGATACAATAAAAGGTAAATTATACCATTAATGGAACATATATTATAGTAATAAACATATAAAAATCACTTGGGAGAAGTTAGGATTTTTATATTAATTTTTAATCATTTAAGAAAATATTACCTATTATAAAATATCATTAATTTCATTTTCTAAGCAATTCATTTAATTTGACTTCGAAAACAGCATAAAAAAAACTAAATTTAAGTTTATTACTTTAAAAAATATTTAATATGTTTTATTTATCTAAAAATTACATGGAAAACAATAATTCTATCAAATTATATTAATTTTAATATTTTAAAATTGTTTATTTTATTTTTTGATTAATTGAATAAATCGTGTGTTAGTGTTGTGTAAAAATTTAATGTAATTATTTCATTAATAAAAATTAATAAATAATTAAAATGAAAAAATCATTTATATTTTAAATAACTATTTATAATTAAATATAAATTTATTTTTTTCCTTTTAAAAAAATATTACATATATTAAAATTAAGAAAGTTAGATTTTTGTCTTTATCTGTTACTCAATTATTATAAAGGTCAAAATCATTAAAAAATGGAAATAAAATGTCATATATTATAATTTGAGATGTTTATAGACTAAAAAAAAGCATTAAATAAAATTTATATAAGTTTTAGGGTAACTTTTTAGTCCTTATCAAATTATTTTTACTATTAATTAACCCATTTTACCTTTACCATGATAACAAAATTTACTATGATTACTATTCTTAATGACTAAAAATAAAAGGGAACTATTTAATAAATTTGGACCTCCTTATTATAAAGTCATAATAAATTTTTCAAGATTAAAAAATTATATTAGCGGATGAAAAAAATTAAAATTATACCCACAAAATGTGTTGAAAATCCATTCTTTAAGAAAATGCATTTTTAAAGCAATAGACGACGTTATATTAAATACCTAACTAAAAATAATCATTATATGATTTTAAATTCATATAAATTTATAATTAATATATTAATTTCATTTAAATATTTCATTTTTTAGGATTATTTTAATTAATTAAATTGGATAAACTTTATGCACTTAAAAATAGTTTTCAAAAAATTGTGTTTTTAAGCATAAAAAAACTTATACCAAAATCATAAAAATTATTGATTAAAATGAAATTAATTATATTATTATAAATAAAATGGTTCATGTGAAACATTAAGGCCAAATCAGAAATACAATATTACTTTTAAATTAATTTATTTAATATAAAGAAATGATAGGATTTGAAAAATCGGTAATTTTCACTAATCATGAAAAAATCAATCATTTTAGAAAAATCCCAAAATTTAACCCTAAATTAATTTTTATATTCTAATTCAAAAATTATTTTACATTTTTAAATTATAATTTCTTAAAGTTACATAAATTAAATATAATATTTTCTCATGAAAGCAATAAAAATCATTTTTAAAGAAAACATATTTTTGAAGAATAAAATGAATTTACTAAAACATTGAGTGATTTTTTACTAAAAATTTAGAAATAAATTTATGTTTAATAAGAAATTTATTTATATTTTATAATTTATTTATTACTATTTATATTCTCCAATTTAATTACTAGGTTATAATGATCATATTTAAATAATAATATTTTATAGTTCGTTTAGGCATGGTGTTTTATGTCGTATACACTATTGAATATAGTCTTATTTTTTAAAATCTAGTGGTGTTACATTATCTCCCATTTAATAAATTGTATCCTAAAAATTTTAAATTTATTTATATAATAAACGATTTTAAATTTAAAAATAATTTTGTTGAAATTCCACATTGTAAAAAAGGTTAATAAAATTTTTTCTTATTAAAAGAGAAAGGGAAATATGATGGTCATATAGAATAACATATTACTAGGTTTCTAAATAAAATAACATTGGTGGGAAGTGAAAATTTGGGAATGGAGAAAAAATTATTTTCCAAATAATTATTATGTGTGATAGAGATCATTGATCACAAGAAAGTGAATGATTAAGAGAAAGTTAACGACCACAAAACCATAAACTGATGAGCTATGAAAGGGACCATCAATTTATCAGAAATGAAGATAACTGAATATTCTTTTCAAGATCATTTTCCTAGATATGAGGAATTCCTTACCATCTAGGATAAGAAGATGTGGGAACTTTACTTACTTGACAAATATAATTTCATTCTTTAATTGATTTCTACCATAATATCATCTCTTTTTCCTAACAATGAGTATTGAAGATGATTTTTTATGCTTGAAGCACTAAAATAAACTTCTAATGGATTGCATAATTCTATAAAAGGATCAAAAGCTATTACTTCAATTTTAACCAAAACCAAATTGGTTATCACCAGGTAAGTTAATTATGAAAATGAAAAAATCTTAATATAATGACATATAATAATAATCTACAAATATTCAACAATAACATCCAAATTTTAACTTTTATTGTTTGATTAATAACTAATATTTAAATTATTCAAAATATTCTAGACTTATATTAAAAGCATAAGATTAGAATGATTTTACCACATATTCTTCCAATATAAATTTAACATTTATATTTAAATAATATCAATAAATCTTAATATCATATACCAAAAATATATATTCCGTAATCTTATAATCTCCATAGTATGATAATTATTTCTAAAAATAACTTGAATCACTATAAAGCCATGTAAAATTCACATATGCTTCTGAAAGATAGTTCAAACTTTATTACTTAAATAAAATCCCATAATATTACATTTACCTTAGTTATATAAGGTTCCCAAAAATAGTGAAATTATTTCAAAAGAACATTAATCACATAATCCCCAAATATCTTTTCAATCCCATGGTTATATCTTCTAAAAAATATATTTTACTAAAATAAACATTATATTTATCTGTCACATTATTGTAAAAAATAAATTTTATGCTAACCAAGAAATCATATAGGCTAGTAGTAGGTGCTATACCCGTGTCTCTATTTAGTTGTGGGTTCAACACCAATGGCCTTGTCAAATGTGATATGTTATCATTTTTATTAACATTATATTAATATAATTCTTTTAATATCCCTATAAATATGATGAACATACTTAAAATAAACCTTAATCATCAAAGATAATATAAACCCTGAAGTTTATCAATACCTTTAAACTCATTAAAAGATAATTATTCCTAAAATAATACTTCATGTTGAACTTAAGGGTTATATATACCTCATCCTAATAAAACATCTCTAAAAATTTCTTTAATCATTAAAACCCTATCACTTAAAACAACAAAATGGGGGTCTATGATTTTGAATTTATGATAAACCTTAAACGCATAAACCCATGATGGTATCAATAACTCTTAAGTTAACCTCACATTACAACATCCTAATATGAAAATTTATCTAAACCATTCCTTTCATACAAACTATAAGCACCCAAAAATAAATATTACATATTCTAGTGAATTTAAACTATATTCTCTTTCTTACATAACTAAGGATTATTATGGTTTAGAGCTATAGAGAATTATTTCCTAACTCACATATATAAAAACCATTTATTTTAAAGAAAATTCTTTTGAGAAGTATCTATTTTAAAATAATATAAAACTTTCATAAAGAGGAACATTTTATTTTGATTACAAATCTTCATGACTTTCAACTTGAATTCTTGTTTGTTATTACCCATCTTTAAACCCTATGAATTTTTTTAAAATGTGCGATGAGGACAATATTCTTAGTAAGGGACACAAAAATTAGAAATCCGTGAGTCTAGTGAAAAATATAAAATCCCAAAAAATGTTTACCTTTATCAAAATATATTTTGATCATATAAAAAAATCATTTCCACTAGAAAAACACACACCTTTTTCTATAATAAAACCATTAAAACCCATATCCAGAAAATAAAATTTCGTTTTGGAATTACAGATAATTATATTAATAATTTTTTTAAAAAAATAACTGGATCCCAGTTAAATTCATAAGATAAAACTCCTCAGTTAACTCCCTAATTCTTTCTTATAAAGATAAGGAACATTACATAATGCATTGGAACACTATCTAGGAACACCCATAATATAAGTTATATTATGATCAATCATTTTATAAGATGTATCAGGATCAACCACTATATAAGTAGTATCAAGATAAGCCATCATAGTCTATAATTCTCATGTACCATATCATGAAAAAATTATTTTATGAACTCACCTTTTCATCATAAAACCTTTGGAAATACTGTTTTGAACCCATATGAAAAACACTTTCATATATTGAAATACCATTTACTTTCAAAACCCATTTTCAAAAATAAAATACTCAGAATGAAGGGAAAGATGATTTTTATTTAAATAAAAAAAATATTATAAATTAATATAAAAAATACATTATTGTTACAATGGTAAGAAAATTCATTATCATCATATACATTAAAATATTTTTTTTTATTTTGTAACGAAAATCAAAACATTCCGTATAAAATATGTAACAAGATTCCTTTTAAAAACCTTTGAAAGAAAGTAAAAAAATAGACATAAAATTTCCTTTATAATTATTTTTCATCCATATAAAAACATCTCTAAAATAATTTTAAGAATATGGAAATGGAATAAAAATATTTAGAAAATAAATCTTGAATACATTTAAAATGAGGTTTTTAAAGTATAGTGTTCTTTATAGAAAACCTTTAAAAGAATAATTTTTAAAAAAATTGTAATAAAAGTAAAATATGTTCAAGAATACATTTATAATATATTGAATAATATATAATAATTTTCTTGAAACACTTATAAGAACATAAACATGGAATAAAATGAGTTTTAAAGGAAACTTTAAAAGAGTATTTTTTAAAAGAAAGTCTGTTATCTTAAGCCAGACTCATCATGTACATTATTTATGATTTTGTATAATAAATATATGATAATTAATTAAGTTATTAAGAATTTTTTTTAGGTTTATTATTCATTTTTATTTTTTTTAATTACAATTTTTTATTTAATTATTGAATCATTTAAGTTTATGTTGGACGTTTTGATGATATTAAGCTCATATGTCCAAAATGACTTTGATAGGTTGACCATGGCTGAAGTGGTCATTTGTTTATCATATTTAAAATAATAATAATAATAAAATAATTATCATTTTTATACATAAGTAATAATTTTTAAACCAATAATGAAAATGTTTATGAAAAATTAACCATGTTACAATCAAGGAGATGGTAGGTCATACGTTTCCATGAGTAATGTTTCCATTTTTCAACGATCATTACAGAAAGAAGATAAGTATTATTTTATCTTTTTATAATTTTAATAATATTATTAATAGTATATTATTTATCTAAATATACCTACATATATTATCCATGTGACGTGGTGATGAAAACAAATCATATCATTTCATGGAGGCATTACTTCACATGTACGCACAAATGATGGTATCATTTCTCTGTGATTAGAAAGTTAATAAAATAGAATAAATATTCATTAATTTTAATGATAAAATTTCACGAATAATATATATATATATATATATACATATATATATTAAATCCATAATTATAAATACCCGTGAGAGGGGGTGATGGAAAAAAATTACATTGATTTGCGAGATAACAGTCTACCGTATACATGAACGATAGATTCCTTTCCCATTCGTTGTAAGAGAAGATTGACATAGTTCAAAAAATTAACATAATAAAATCTTAATATATTTAATATAATTGTATTATTATTTCATCATATTTTATGAAAAATTTATGGAGTTAGAAGAATAAATAAAATGGAAATCCTTGATTAAGAACTACACCTATTTTTCAGACAACCTCTTTAGGTTTACACCAAAATCATTAATAGGTTGGTTTTATGATCAAGACAAGGAATATAGGATGAGAGAAGGGATATAATAAAATTACTTAGATAGGTATTGGCCAAATTTTGTTTTATATGTGAGGAAAAGAGGAGACGAGGTTCCCTTTTATAAGAGAGGGGAGGGGCACTCTTGATTTCTTAAAGTATTAAATTAATGAAAATTAATTTTCATATTAAAATGGATTAAAAATTTTAATATATGAATATAATATGATTTTGAGTTGAGAATATCTCATAAAATAAAAATTGTGCAATTTTAGGTGATGTTTTCACACTTATCTTTTTGTTTTAACCCGTGTTAACACTTTTTGACAATTACCGTGTTAACAATGTTTTTATTATTTAGGGGTCAACATAGATACTATAAATAGAAAATTGTTCCATTAATGGACCATATATTATAGTTTTAAAATATACCAATCACTTGGACAAAGATATAATTTTAATAATTTTTAATCATTTAATAAAATATTATTTGTTATAAAATAACATCAATTTCGTTTTAACTATTCATTTATCTTGACTTTAATGGAGAAATGATAGAAAATTAATTAAAATATATTCCATTAAATCATATCTAAAATTTAATATTTATCTAAAAAATTCATGGAACATAATAATTATTTTAAATTATATTACTTTTAATATTTTTAAAATTATTTATTTATTTTTTCTATTGATTGAGTAAATACCGCATTAGTGTTGCATAAAAATTTAACTAAATTATTAATTTAATAAAAATAATAAATAAATTAACTTGATAAAAATAATAATTTATATTTAAAATTCTATTTATAGCTGAATAGATGTTATTTTTATCCTTTTCAGAAAATATGATAGATATTAAAAGCAAGAAAGTGGGATCATTTTCTTTATCATTTACCCTATTATTATAAAGTTCAAAATAATGGCCAAATGGTAAAAAAAGTTCATATATTCAAATTTTGGATCTGTATGGATAGAATATAATCCTCCAATAAAAATAATTCAAGTGTTAGAGTTACTTTTTAGTCATTATCACAATATTTTGACCCTTAATTAACCTATTATACCTTTACCGTGGTAACAAAATTTACTATGATTACTTTTCATAATGAATAAAAATAAAAGGGACATATTTAATAAATTTGAACCACTTTATTCCAAATATGGAATCAATTTTTCGAGATTCAAAAGTTATAATTGGTATAATTTAATTTAAAATTACACCCACAAAACGCGATGAAAATTAGTTCTTAAAAAAATGCATTTTTAAGCAATATATGATCTTATATTAACTCAATGATAGGAAACAATCAATATATAAATTTAGATTAATATATATATATATAGATATATAATATATAATTATTATTTAAATATTTCTTTATTAGGTGTTATTTTAATAAATCAAATTGGAAAAACTATATGAACTTAAAGATAGTTTTTAGAAAATTGCGTTTTTAAGAATACAAATTAACTTATAAAAAATAATGAAAATTACTAATTCAAATGAAACTAGTTAGATTATTATAAATAAAATGGTTAATATTTCACTTTAAGAACAAATCCAAAATATAATAGGACATTTAATTTACTTTATTTAATGTAAATAAATGTCTGTGTTAGAAAAATAGGTAATTTTCACTATTAACTGAAAAATAAACCATTTTAGAAAAATCAAAAAATTTCACCCTAATTTAGTTTTGATATTATGATTTATGAAATTATTTTAATTTTATAAAATAAAATTTATAAATTTTCCTAAAATTAATTATAATATTTTCTCACAAAAGAAAAAAACCTGTTTTGGAAGATGACATTTTTTTAATGAATAAAATAACTTTACTAAAAATTTGGGTGATTATTTAATAATAAATTTTCAATAAATTTATATTTATTTGGAACTCTATATTTATTTTATAAATAATTTCATCCTATTGATACCTTCAAATTTAATGGATAAGTTATAACGACCATATTTAAATAATAATATTTTATGGTTCTTTTAGGCTCAGAGTTGCCTATCAATACAATATTGGAAATTGTTTTCTTTTTTAAAATATCAATGTGTTACAAAAACAACCACAAATTAACATGTTTTAAACTAAGAAATATGGAAGTGGTTAACATGAAAATTTCCAATAAGGTGAACAAATAAAATTTTCTTTAAAAGTTCATAAAAATAGTCTTAATTCTTATGTTGGTAGAAAGAAGGTTTTCAAATTATCTAATGATTTATCTTCTATAAATTTATATGAAAAGGTAACCCTCAGTTTTTAAAATTCTATATAAAATAATTTTGGTCCTTTGAATAGTGGAGGTTATAATTCAAATTTTGAAATAAAGTGGGTGGAGGAAGTGTCGATAAACACACCATTTTAGTAAATGAGTATGTAAAAACATATAAGAAAAAGTGTTCCCCACAATGTGCCCAAAATGAATTAGGTTTTACTAAAAAAAGCATGATGCCAAATTCAAACAGATTACAACAGAAAGGAAGATTGTGAGATTTTTTGTCTATTATAAGTGCTTTGAAAATTTAAGTCACATGGTCTTTGACTATTGGTATAATGTCTCAATTATTGAAAATAAAAGATGGCATAACTTAAGGGGGAATACAAATAATGTAATGAAAAATCCTAC
This sequence comes from Viscum album, assembly GCA_963277665.1. Classification (NCBI taxonomy): domain Eukaryota; kingdom Viridiplantae; phylum Streptophyta; class Magnoliopsida; order Santalales; family Viscaceae; genus Viscum; species Viscum album. The sequence goes on from OY728153.1 coordinate 79,534,368, forward strand.
CAAAATGTGTAAAAGTAAACAAATAAAGTTAAATGTATTTACTTTAAATATATTTTAAAACCATGGAATGTTCTATGGATTTTTAATGAATGTTTTATTTGTGATGATGAGTGATATTTTATACCAACCAATAATGATTAATTTTATACTAAAGGAATAATTCCAAAAATGAAAAAGAAAAAAAATAAGAAAGATGATGAGTTTACCTTAGGGTGATGGAAAAAGAATATACTAGACAGAACACACTATAGAAGTATATAAAGGAAAATGTTACACCAAAGAAGAGATTATTATATTGTGGATGGAAGTGCCACATCATAAAAATCTTCAAGAAATCCATGATATTAATTTTAATTGAATAAATCTAGAACAACAAAGAGAATTAATCCAAGAAAGTCAAAAATTGATTGGTTTTGTTTAATACATCAATGAAAAGAACGTTAAAATTTAGTAGAAGTTTCCTTATGTAGGTAACTTAATGGTTTTTGAGAAACTTTGTGGAATATGAAATCTAGCTGGATACAATTGTTAAAATTGCATTATATTTCTAGCAGGATAAGAGAAGCTGGTGAATAAAAGGAAGTAAGAATCATGGGTTTCTTGTACTACAAAGGTGGACGTGGAAAATGAAGTTCTACATAATGTGAAAAATCAAGGTAATGGGAAGATTTTTGTTTTTAAAATTAATGGTAAATTTAGAAAGAGTTTCATAAATATTCAGTAGAATTGAGAAGAGCTTCTGGTTGAGAAAAAACTCTCAACCATATTTCTCTCACTAAGAAGTAACACAGAAAATAACTTATTACCATATATATGGTTTTTGTTTATATTGTTTAGGGAATTTAAGGTGATGAAATTCAGGGGGAGAACTCAAGTAGAACTAAAAATATGTTCACTATTTACCACTTAATGTAATATCCATTATGAATGTACTATATTTCAATTAGTATCAACTACAACATTTCATGTGGTATTTTCTGTAATGAAGAAGATGAGTGGAGTTTACCCCTTAAGGGGGACTTGATTTGAAAATCATCTATGTATATATATATATATATATATCATGAAAATATAAAGTTCTTGTAAGTTATGAGTAACACCCATATATTTTATAAAATCTTTATTTCTAAATAAATTTCATTTTTCAATATCTTGCGTTACAAGAAACACTGAGTTTTAATGAACCACAAAAAAGTATTAATATTATTATTTAAACTTGAAAATTATTATCTCAATGTTAAACTTGAAAGAATGAATAACCAGATTTAAAATATTGATTATAATGGTTTTATATAAAATAAAATATAAATAAAAAATAATTTAATTTTTGGTAAAGTCTTTATATGTTTCAAAAATTATATTTTCCTTAAAATATGTATTTATTTTTTTTTTGTCAAAAATAATAAAATTAATTTATGAAACTTTAAGAAAATTAATTTTATATAATAAAATTAATTTTTGAAATCATCATGTAAAAATTATTTTATGGGGAATATTTAGGATATTTTTGAAAAGATTAATTTTTTGGTGAATAATGAAAAATACTAGTTTTATTGAAAATTTTCTTTTCATTTAAAGAATTTATAAATTTTATTTTTATTTTAAAATGTTTTTAAAATAAAAATAGTTCAATTATATATTTATTGATCCAATTTAGGTCATTAAAATTTATTTTATGTTGAATTTTGATATAATTTTTTTAAACTTTTGAACATTCTCCGTTTGGAAAACCACTTCCTCATCACATCTACAGGTTAAATTTTAAATAAACAATTTCCACTTTTATTAATGGAATCTGAAAAAATGGGTTCTATATTTGTAATAATAACAATTTATATTATATAATATAGTTAAATAGTTTTTTTTCAATGTCACGAACCAACCTGAGTCAACCCTGAACTGGTCACCCAAGTCGATCCATGGAAAGGCTTGAAGGGCATTCCCGATCCCCATGGGCTGACAACTAGTGTTGGGAATAAATAGAGTAAAAAAAGGGAATGATTTAACCCAATAATAATTAAATAAATTGAGTAGTAGAAATTAAGCAATGAAACCTGATACATATATCACAATATGAAACTAAACATCAATTACACAAAAAATAAAAATACAACAAGATGAACAACAAAACAAAACTGGACCTGAAGACTATAGTGTCTCCTTATTACCCCAAAGGTCACTCTTTGATACCATAGAAAACTATTACCCATGGTGATAAAGACCAAGTTGAGACCAGTACCAAAATCAAAAAACAAGAGGAAACTATAGACATGAGTATTAAAATGTAGTGGGTATGACTGCATAATCTATTTCCAATGCACATACCTTAAAATAAAAGAAACATAAACCTCAAATTTTAAATACATTATACAATGTAAGCTTTTACATTTTAAAATAAATCACAGGTTATTTCCCTTTTTCCATTCCAGAAATAAGTTTTGTTTTCATTAAAGAAACATTAACATTTTTAAGTGGAAAGTGATGATTTTATTTTAAAATGACACAAGAGAGTGTGAAACATTTTTAATTAAAATCATTTTTCATAAACCTTTGGAAGCTGACTCATCATTTTCCATGAAAGACACCAAACATGAGAGCACTATAATAATTACATAATAAGGGTAATGAAAATTGACACATAAGAGTAACCAAGTATCTCAATCATCCATTGTAAGTTACTATGTTCCAATAGACATGGGTGAAAATAGGAGATCATGAATAATATAAAACATACAAATACATAAGACCTATCCCTAGAAGAATGCCTTACACAATGAAATCAAAAGTGTACTAAATACTCCCAACCTCCCTAACTTAGGACAGACTATGGGGAAAATCCCATTGCAATAAACCCAATATATCCACATACTATGGGCCAATAGCTAGTGTGTAATATAGACAGTGAAACAATTGTTCTTTTAAAATTATCTCACAATTCCAGGTTCCCATGTCTCATGTATAAAGTGTGTGAGCCAACTGATTCCAATTAATCATCTAATCACATTCACATATATCATATATAATAATTTTTATAATAGGAATCACCATGAATCACTCTAAGGATCAATCTATTTTCCTAACAATGCATAAATGTGTAATGTGTCTCAAGGATTCCATAATGATTAAATACCAACTATTCACATAAACTATGTAATAGAATTATCTAAGGAAGGTTTTCATGTTAAACATTTACCACTTTCATAAATGTTTTAAATGGGCCTCAAGTTCATCTTTGGAAGACCGTTATTTATCAAAGTTCCAAATCATCCTTGTAGAAAGGTTCAAGAACAATGATTTTAATTTTACAATAATTCATAAAACAATTCTATTAAACACTCACCCCACATTTACAAGATAAAATAGTTTTAATGATGATTCCAAATGGGCCATTATCCAACATGACATGCATGATCATTTTTCAAGATCCCAAAACATGTTTCTTTTAAAAATAAAATGATTGGTAACCATTATAAGAAATAAAATCATTATTTCATATGTCAAACATTTATGAACCAAGCCAAACCATGCTTTAAATATTACAAAACACTCACAATGGCCAACCAGACATTTCATTGAACCCTTGGTGTGAAATATTTAACAAAACAAGGCTATATACTTTAAAACAATAATTAAATCATAACTTTTCATGAAAAAAATAAATCAAAATATCATTAATCATTATTTATCATATAAGGAAGGTGCAAAAATCCTGAAATCATTGAATCTTAAATCATAAAGGCAGGTGCAGTGGGAAAGCTACCTCAAATCGCATGCGCTTTATTGACACCCAACCTAAATGACTCCATGAAGGTTCCAAGAGGCAAGAACGTCCACAAGGAACAAAAAAAAGTCAAAAATACAAATTTCACACCACCCTAGGTATGAAAATTGGCCAAACATGGCCACTAGAGTTAGAGAAGAAAGGGAAAATGGAAGAAAACCGAAGAAGAAAGAGAGAGGAGCTCTAAAATTTTGATCTGGGTAAAGATTCACTAAGAGCCCACCTTGAAATACACATGGATGGGATTTAAGGAGCCAAAAAAAGCCATGGGAGGCATTTTTATTAGGTTTCAAATGAGGGAGGCTAAGGGAAGAAAACCCAAATAAAAAGAAGGAGAAAAACCCAAAATAACCATTTCTGAGTGGGTTGTATGGTTAGCTCGCATGATTTATCAAACCGTTTACAAACCGTGATATTTCCCACTGTCTTTTGCTGTTTGGGATTCAAACTTTGGCAGCATACTTAGATAAACCATGCGACCCTTTCATACTTAGATGTATGATTAAACTAACCATGCACTATAACCGTTTTACCTAGAAAAAGTCCCGAAAAATTACTCTTTTCACCACAAAAATAATCTTATTTAATGGGATAAACCATCCAAGAAACATTTCCTATAAAAAGGCTTCACTAAGGGTGTTAAAAACTGATTTTATAAGATACATCCTCCTCATACCTTTCATGCTAACCAATAATAGGTCCAAAAACCAACCAAAACCTCTAAAACCTAAAATTTTGATCTAGAACACCCATAAATCAGTTGAAAAACCAAGATCCAAAAGATAATCCAAAAAAAAGATGAAAACAAAAATTTGGGCGTGACAGTCAAAATGAATAATAAAAATAAATAAAATTAATTATCGCGGTTATGATTAATATGGGTTTATTACGGGAATAAACTAAAGAGATAATATGTAAAATGACCTGTAAACTTACCCAAATCCAATTTTACAACTATATTGAGACCTTATCACCTATAAGGTTTTATAATGTTCCATTTTTAATCCTTTTTTCATGTGAAAAAATGTGGATTTTCCTTTTTCTTTCCAATAATTTTAAGTATGCCACATACCTCAGTTATAAAAGGACACCCACTATTATTTCCTGTTCATACTTTCAAAACCATTTTGTTAGACCAATACTTACCCAAATCACTTACCTTATTTTCTCCCTATGTTTAAGAGGCCTTATTTTTATCATGAATCCATATTAATAAGGTTTTTGGTATAAACCTAAAGAGGCTTTCCAAAGATATGGTAAATTCTTAAACTTGTGTTTTTTTATTTCTTATTTAATCTCCTTAAAATATCATTGTATTATGTTGATATAATAACAATAGTATATCCCATATACTTAAATGTTTTTATGTTAAGGTAATAACCTATATCCATCTCAACTTCCATCAAATGGGATATGAAATCATCATTTGTGTGTACATCGGACAACTACCTCATTAACCGAGGTTATTCATTTTCCATCAACACCTCTCACATGTGGATATAATGATGGATTAAATATTTATATATTATATATATGATATTTATATATTTATGTATTTATTATATCACATATAACTTCTTACTTTCCATTCTATGGGAATATGATATCGTTACTCGTGTATACAACAAACTACTACCTCACAAAGTGATGTGATTTATTCACGCTTTATATGGATGAAAATATGGATGGGTTTAATAAAAATATGTGATATATATGAGATAAAAATTATTTTTTTTAATGTTTATATATTGTTTAACTTTATTTCTTTCAATTCACCAAGAAAATAGAAATAGAGTTCATGCGTATATACGACCTACTGTCTCCATGAATAATGTATTTAATTTTCTATCTCTAACTTTTAGGGTTCACTATAAATTCATATATACTGAATATATATTATATTTATATAATTTTTGAAATTTTTGATATTATGGAACCATTATTAAAGCAAGAAGTCTAAAAATAAAAAAATAAGGCATTTATTGCCTGAAACGTGACTCTGTCATGGAATTGTTAATAAACATGTAATAAAAGGCCATATGTAAAAAATATATGTTATTATATATAAAGAAGTATGTTTCTTTAATATATTTATAATAACCTTATACTTATTAAACAATATTTTTGAATGTATATGAAGGAAGTTGAGACTTATGGTATGAGATTTTAGTCTCGATTTTCCTTATTTGAGGCATACATTATACTATGTAGCTATCTTCTTTTATGACTTGTATATATAGTGAATTTAACATGTAATATCATGAATCTATTAATTCTCATGATATTATAAGTTTCATTTAATCTTATTCTTTCACGGGGCTTATGATTCAATATTAATAAAGCGGTAATGGGTTTATGCTGTAATCAACACATTTGTTGGGATTGCTCATGATTATTATTCTAAAGATGAAATTTTATGATATATATGTTGAGAAACTCATGTATTTTATTATACGATGTTTTTTATGAGTATAAATGAGTTCCCTTCATTTTTATTTATTTATGTACTCAAGAGTTCAAAATAAAGTTTATAAGAAAAACCATCTTTATTTCTCTGTTTAATCGAAAACCCTTTTTCTTCCAAAAGCATGTTTTCTATTTTTTTTTCAAAAATAATTTTAGACATATCTAAATGATTTATTAAATTAATTTTTAACCATGTTTTACTTTTTACAATTTTTTTTCAAAGGAATATTCAAGTCATTTCCAAAAAAGACCCGGTTGGATTTTACCAAAAATGTGAAAGGAATATTTATTTTAATGTATTGATCATAAATGTAAATCTACCAATGTCATAGACATTATTTTCTATTAATATTCCATTATAATTTCTTAATGTTATTTTAAAATAATTTTTTTTCAAGAATAGTATATGAATTCTTAATTTTAAAAAGGTGATTTTCAAAGAAAGGATATTTTTCTCAGGAAATGTTCCAAGTGATTTTTCCTTAATAAATAATTTTACATATATTATAACATCCTTTGATATTATTTATGATTAATTAGGGATAGTATCCAAGGGTATAATCCTTATTATTTATTTTAATGGTTTATGTTTTTGATGACATGTTGTTTATGAAACTTGTTTCTCTTTAATGGGCTATACCATGATATAATAATTATGAAACCAATTTATTTTTCCACAGGTTTTTCTGTGATGAAATGATGAAATGATTATAAAACTTTTTTTTTCCATAGGTTATTTTATGATAAAATGTTTATGAAATCCATTTATTTTCTTGGGTTTTGATATGATGAGTTTTTTATGATCTTGTGGCACACGTATGTATGATTTTCCTTATGATATAAGAGAGTCCTATATCTCCCTCAAATGTATTATGTAAAGATTGATATCTTATGAGATAAATAGGACTAGAGTGGGGAGTAAACACAGTTCAGGGGGGACTCTTTTTAGTATGATAGTATTGGGAGTGAACCTTTAGTACTACGATGGTTTTGGGAGTGAACCCATTACAATATGATAGTCTTGAAAGTAATCTTTGAACTACTAAGGAAATGGTTTTCTATGCTTATGTGTATACCAAAAATCTATGCATTATGGTAATTTTATGTTCTCATAGTTTACGTTCGTTGGTTCCATTATGATTCTTATCTTATGAACATTAAATATTTATTCCATGACTCTAGTTTATGATCTATGATATGGAGGGTATGGTTTTCAAATGTTATTATTACATTATAATACCCATATACTCATGATATGTTGATATCTCCCTTTTTTACCCTTACTGAGCATATGAACTCACCCTTTCTTAAATGTCCTTTCCTCAGGTTATGATGAAAGATATTATATAAGATATGACTAATAAGGGTGTTTGTTTTTAAGAACTTAATGAGAGATGGCGTAGCTCCCTTATGGACTATTTTTTATGCGTCAAAGTTTTCAAATGATCTAAAAATAATCCATTTCGATCATGGATAATTATTTTATTTAATGAATATTCTTATATTAATATGCAGTATTTATGTTTTAGAAGTTTTAGGTTGTTACAGTTGGTATCATATTAAGGTAAAATTAAACTTTGGAAACTAGGATGAGAAAAATTTAGTGGTATATATTGGTATATTTATAACAATAAATCTAAGGATGAGTCATAGTATAAGAAAATGTCCTGAAAGTTTGGTAAAGGATAGAGTGAGTGGTTTATAAGCAATTACATCCCTATCTGGATACTAAAAGTGGATGTGGGTATGGAATACTGGTAAGCAGGGGTAATAAATCTGAAAAGGGCACATTGAGTGAGACTTGATCGTCACCTGGTGTATGAAAAAGGGCCCTTCTACACACCAAGTTTTATCATCTCGATGCATATGCTCTAGAAATTAAAAAACACTTTACAAACCATCATGGATGATTTAAATATAATACAATTATGAATTACATAGGATAAACCTAATGTTTCATAAATTAAAAAGAAGGTGTCATGATTTATACATTGTGTAATGTTTTGTCCATGATTATGTGGTTCTCCACTATGATTATTATTACTTACACTATGATTTTTTTTGTTTTAATTAATGTATATAAGCCAAAGGAACCTTGTTAATGCTGAGTGAGACAAATGGTGAAATTATTTTCCTCATGAGTAGCCAAACATTATCAAAGTTGGAATGCTAAATCTTGTTACTATGATCACAAAGCCTTCCCAATCCATGAATCATGCTGGACTTATTAATGAGAAAAGGAGGGAAAAAAATTTGGTTGACTCCTTTATAAGGAAACATACACCTTATTTTAGTGGTTCTACTGATACTCTAGTTTCTAAAAATATTTTTTCCATTCTCTATTGTTTAGAACATGAAAAATTCATTTTTCCTCTCTATTGTTTGGAAGGAAAAGCAGGTCAATGGTCGAATCTCATCAAGGATACAAGGGAAGACGGTAAAATTAACTCCATGGAGTGCATTGGGTTTAAGGGATTATTTTTCAATAAGTACTTCCCTCATTATATTTTTTAAAAAATAGATAAGTAATTACTTGAGCTAAAGTATAAGTATGACAGATCATCTTGTGACCATGAGTAAAATTTTACAAGACTTTTGAGGTATGCTTCAGGCATTATCATCCGACCTTGAAGTAAGGTTTATCGATTATTCAGTAGATTAAAACCAAATATCTTAAGTGAGTTATCCACAAGGGAATTAATAAGATATAAATAAATCATTATATGCTCTCTTAAGAAGGAATTGTAGATCGCAGTTACCCATCTATCTTATGGATTTGAAAAGAAAAGGATGATGAAGTTTATGAGAAACTCTAAAAACCATGGAGAGAAGAAGATGAGATTTTTTCCATGCTCGTAGTGTGGAAGGAAGCATGGATTAAATTGTATTAATTGGGATAATAAATGTTTTAAGTATGTAAAATAATGTCACTGGGTAATTAATGCCAAAGTTATGTGAAGAAGTTAGATAATTAAACAAATATATAGAAACCTTGATAAAATTAACCACCCACACTCCAATGTTTAAAATGCAAGGAGTATGGGAATTATGCTAACCAGTGACCAAATATGAAGTTTAATGATGATGATCAACATCAATAACCTATTAATATGAGAGAAGAAGGTAAATATCATGCTATCATTATTTATCCTGAGGGATGTGATAACGATGTAACAGAAAGTATGATTACCATCCACTATAGAACTGCTAATATCTTATTTCACTATGGATCCACCAATTCTTTTATATGTGAATAATTTTATAAGGGTATCAAGATTCCACCAAAACTATTAGATTTTGAATTATAAGTGAAAACCCCTAATAGAATGATGATCAAATCCCAAGTATAAGATTCCTCTTTGGTTGAAGTTTATGAGAATGCACTTCCTGCAAATATTTTCATTATTACTCTATTTTAATTTTATGTATTCATAGTATTGGATTGTATTTCTCTACCTAAATCCCACATTAATTGTAGAGGAAGGGAAGTATCTTTTTTTTATACCAAATAAACCTATGATCTTCTGTCATTGTGAGGATAAATATGAAATTCCAATGGAAATCATATCTATTATAAGGGTTTTTATTCCTATTCAAGAGGGGAGCTTATCAAATATGGTTTAGTATAAACATAACATCAATCATATTCCTATTTTTTAATAGTTTTTATGTATTTCCAGAAGTGTTTTTCAACCTTCAACCAAAACATGAATTTTAGTTCTCAGTAAAACCCATACCATGTTCCATGCCTATTTTATAGACTCCCTATAGAATGAACTTGATTGAGTTGTATGAATTGAAGAATAAACTTTGGGTGAACCTTGAAAAGGGATTCATTTTTCTAAGTGTGTCACCTTGGGATGAACCAATTATTTTTATTAAAAATAAAGATGGATCAATGTGACTTTTTATTTATTATCAAGAGTTGAACAAGATTACAATCAAGGACATGTATCCTATACCCTGTAACAATGACCTGTTAGATCAACCTCATGGAGCTCAATACTTTCCCCAGATTTTACTTAATTATTTATATCATAAATTTAGGTTCAAGAAGGAGGATATACACAATACAAAATTTTTTATAATGTATTGAAACTATGAATATATAGTTATTTCATTCATTATTACGAATTCCCCTACTATCTTTATGGATTTATTGAATAATATATTTAGAGATTACCTTTATTAGTGCATGGTAGTATTTTGAGATGATATTATTATCCATTAAAAGATCAAGTAAGATCACGAAGATCACTTGATAATTGTAATAAAGACCATAAGGAAAGAGAAACTATATTAAATTTTTACAAAGTGTGAATTTTGGTTGCAAAATATTTCTTTTTTGGGTCATATAATATCAAGAGAGGGTATGTCTATAGATCCATCATTGAATGAGGCTATTGAATATTGGACTAGACTTACCATGGTGACTGAGATACATAGTTTTCTTGGTCTAGTTGGATATTATCGATAGTTTTTAGAGAATTTATCAGGATTATTTAATCCAACCGCCAAGTTAACTCAGATGGGAGACAAGTTCCTCTTGGAATATGAATGTGAGGAAAATTTCAAGGAACTGAAGAAAATATTAGCGACCCCACCTATTATTTAATTAACGAGAATTAGAGAAGGGTTTGTAATCTGTAGAGAGGCTTCCAAGAAGGTATTAGGATGTGTTATAATGCATAATGACATAATTATATCTTCTATCTAAAAATAATTAAATGCTCATGGGAAAAATTACCCAACTCATGATTTGGAGTTAGATGTAGTATTTTTTCTTTAAATATATAGATACATTATTTTTATGGAAAAAGTGTGATATATATATATATATCAATAAAAAATTTTTAATGTATATATTCAACCATAAATAATTGAATATGTGCTAGAGAATATGGTTAGAGATGATTAAAGATGATTATTTCTCAAAAACTTACCACCTAGGGAAAGAGAAAAAGGTGGATTATTATTTGAGTCCAAAAGATTATGCTATATTATCCATGATGAGGATAAAATAAGATCCAATATTCATCCATTTGCAAAGGATAGATCTGGAAATCCTGAAGAGATTTGAGAAATCTTATGTTGCTCAATTGGATGTTCAACCATCCATCCGAGTGAAGTAAAAAGAGGAACAAAAGGTTTATGTAGAGTTAAAAACACGATAAGTTATAAATGGTCCTAATTTTAACCTTGATCATGATAGAATGATAAGGTCTAAGAACTGTGTATGTTTTCTTTCAATAATAGATTTAAAGAAGGATTTATTACATGAATCTCTTTTTTCTTCACTATCTATTCATTATAGAAGTAAGGATATGTATAGATATTTTAAAGATTGTTTCTAGTAGGATGACATGAAGATGGATATCATAGAGTTTGGTATGTCAAAAAGTTAAGGCTAAGATAAAAATTTATAAGGGGATGTTATGTCTATTACCTCTACCAGAATGAAAATGGGTAAACGTCACCATGGATTTTGTTTTTTGGACTCCCCAAAACATCTAATGGGAATAATGCTATTTGGGTTATATTCGATTAACATAAAAATTGGGTATAATTCATCATTATAATAGAATATTTCTCTCTAGATCAACATTCAAGGATATACATTATGGAATTAGAATGGTTTTATGAAGTACCACATTAAATTGAATCTGATCAGGATATGAGGTTTACCTTGAAGTTCTGGTGATGTCTTAAATAAGATACAGATATAGAGATAAGTTTTATTAGTGCATATCATCCTTATATTGATGGTCATTTTGAGAGAGAAATTCAAACCCTAGAAAATATATATAGATCTTGTTATCTGGATTTCAAATATTATTGGGATCATCACCTTACTATATTTTAGTTTTAATACAACAAAAACTATCACATGCGGTTTCAAATGGATCCTTATGAATCCCTATATAGAAAGAAATATAGACCTACAATGTGTTTTAATGAATTTGGATATAAAATGATTTGGGACTTTAGATAGTTAAAGAAATGATATATAATTCCATATCTATTCAACAACACATGAGTGTGATGTAAAGTTGATAGAAAAGTTATGATGACAATCATTAACATGATCTGGAATTTGAAGTTGGTGAAAAAGTGTTCCTAAGAATTTATACGTGGAAGAAGGTAATTAGATTTGTAAACATGGTAAAGGTAATACCTAGGTATGTTGGTCCCTTTTAAATTCTTGATGATATTGAGATGGTATCATATCAGTTGGAACTTACCTGAAAACTCTCTCAACTTGATGATGTGTTCCGTGTATCTCTTTAGAGAAAGTATATACTTCAACATTCACATGTACAAAACTCAATGTTTTTACTATAAGATAAGGATATTTCTTATCAGGAACAACTGGTGGGGATTCTAGATCATAGAGAGAATGTCCTATGAAAAAATACCACTCACTTGGTCAGTGTTTTGTGGTGAAAGCACCAGGTTTAGGAAGCTATGTGGGAACTTGAGGATATGATGCGAAAAAAGTATCTTCATTTATTTCTATTCAAGTGACATAATATCAAGGGTTAACTTAATTTTTAGGGGGTTAGAATATAACAACTTGATATTTTATGAAATATTTTTTTCAAAATAAATTTAATTTTTTTGATACATTTTTTACATGCAATACCAAGTTTTAATGAACCACGACAAACTATTAATATTATCATCTAAACATGACCGTTATTACCAGGACATTAGTATTGGAACAATTAATAACCAAATTTAAATTTTTAATTATAATGGTTTTATATAAATAAAACGTATTGATAAAAAAGTAGGTAATTTTTGGTAAAGTATGTATATGTTTCGAAAATATTATTTTCTAAAAAAATGATATTGATTTATTTTTGTGAATAATAATAAAAGTAAATTTTGATAATTTCATAAAATTAATTTTATATTATAAAATTACTTTTCGACATCATCATGTCAAAATTATCTTAGGTTGATGTTTGGGAATTTTTCTAAAATATTAATTTTTTGATGAATAATGAGAAATACTGGTTTTTATTAAAAAATTCCCTTTCATTTATAGAATTTATCATGTTAATATTTTTATGATTTTTTTTAAAAGTAAAATTAGTTCAATAATATATCTTTTAATCCAATTTAGGTCATTATAATCATTCTAATTTTTATTTTTGATATAGTTTTGTTTAAAACTTTTGAATATTTTCTCTTTGGAAATTTATTTTTTAGTCGCGTCTACAGGTTTAATTTAAACTTAAAATTTGACACTTTTGTGAATAGAATTTGAAAAAAATGGATTAAATATTTTTAATAATAATAATTTATATTGTATAATAAGTTTATCTTAATTTTTTTGCCAAAATTAATAGTAAAAATAGTTAAAATTAATTACCTAGGTTAAGGTTAAAATAGGTTTACTTTTGTTAAGCTAAAATGACAAGGAATAAAATGATCAAGAGAATTTTCCAAAACCCATTTATTAGAAATATTTTGAACGTATCACCTATAATATTCAATAATTTGATATTTTGGGGCCTTGTGATGTGTGAAAAATGTGGGTACACCTATTTCTTTCCAAATATTACAAGTATGCCACTCACATCACTTATAAAAGGCCACCCCCTCTTTTATCCCCTTCATTCTTTCAAAAACATTTTTTCAACAAATAAATAACAAAATTAATTATATAATTCCATAAAAACATCCTATAGTTTTTTATTTATATTATTAATCCCTTTTAATAATGCTTTAGGTATGAACCTAAAGAGGCTCTCTGAAGAAGATGTAAATTCTTAAACATGCATTTTTGTTTTATTTATTCGTCAAAATCCTTAAAATATTATTATATTATTATGATATAATATCAATAGTATATACCATAAAATTATATGGTATTATTATAATGGTATAACCTTTATCTCTCCCATTTTCCATTAAATGGGATACAAAATCATCATTCGTGTGTATGACGGGTTACAGCCTCACGAACTAATGTTATTCATTTTCCATAACCCCCTCTCATGGATGGATATAATTATTTATAAAATGTTTATAAATGATATATATATATATATAGTATATTACTATACTTATATAAGTATTATATCACACATTCCTTATTACTTTTCAATATATGGGAATACGATAACGTCGCTCATGTGTACGGCGAACTACCGCCTCAAGAAGTGATATGCTTCATTAACGTTTTACATGGAAGGTAATAAAGATGGTTTTAATGGTATTATGTGATATATATTAAGTAAAAATTATTATTTTTTGGTAATATATTATTTTACTTTGTTTCATTAAATCCATAATGAAAATGGAAGCACCGTTCATGCGTACATACGACCTACTATCTCCATGAACATTGTATTTGATTTTCTATATCTTACTTTTATAGATTACTATAAATACATATATACTGAATATATCTGATATTTATATCATTTTTAACATTATAGAGTTGATTTAACCATGATCCTAGTAAGGGAACCCAAAATAAAAAATCTAAACATACATGAAAGATAAAGGAGTTGTTGCCCGAAACATGACTTTGACATGAGATTGGAAATAAAAGGGTAATAAAAGGTCATAATTAAATCATATATGGTGTGATATATATAATTATGTTTCTTAAATATATTTATAATAAACTTTTATTTAATATATAGGTTATTTGAACATTTTTGAAGGAATTTGAGACTTATAATGATGGATTTTTGTCTCAATTTTCCTCTATTGATGCATATGTTTTGTTATGTATATATCTTATTTTATGAGGTGTATATACATACCATTTGAAAAGTAATATTATTAATTTATTTTTTATCATTATATTATATTTTTTATTTAATTTTATTCTCTTTTGGAGATTACAATTCCATGTTACCAATGTGGAAGGGAGTTTGTGTTTTAATCTCATCGTTTATTAATATTACTCATGATTATGCTTCCAATGATAAAATATTATGATATATATATAAATAAACTCATATATTTTCTTATAATATAGTTATTTATGTATAATAACTTTTTTTCCTTCATTTTACTCTCTTTATTTACTCAATATTTCAAAATATTGTTTTTTATGAAAAATTCTCTTTATATCTCTCTTTAATCGAAAACCCTTTTTATTCAAAAAAGTACTATTTTGTTTGTATAAAAAATGTGAAAGGAATATTTGTTTTAACGTGTATGAAATGAACAAAAATTTCCTGACCTCATGACCATTATTTTTTTGAATATTAATTTATATGTTTTAAAGTTTTTTTTAAAAAAACATTTCAATAATATTTTATGATTTTTTAATTTTAAAATGTGATTATTAATGAAATTATATATTCCTCAAGAAATGTTCCAAGTGATTTTTCTTTCAAAATAATTTTCTATCTAAGATGAAATAATTTAATGTTTCTTTTTATTTACTATGGATATTATCAAATAATAACATTCTTATTATTTCACTTAATGGTTTATGTTTATGATGAAATGATATTTGTGGAACCAATTTCTCATCCATGGGTTATACCATCATATATTTATTATGAAACCAATTTCTTTTTCCATAGGTTATTCTATGATGAAATATTAAAATGATTATGAAACTTGTGTATTTTCTACAGGTTATGCTATGATTAAATATTTAAGAAAATCATTTATTTCCATGGGTTGTAATATGATTAATTTTTTATGATCTTGTGGCACACATATTTTTGATTTTCATTATGAGATGGTTGGAACTTATGTATCCATCCAATGCATTGGGTAAATATTGATATTTCATGAGATAAAAAGGTTTGGAATGGGGAGTGAACCTAGTTCAATGAGGCTATTTTTCCACTATTATAGTCTTTGGAGTAAACATAGAATATTATTATTGTTTGGGGAGTGAACCCATTCCACTGTGATAGTCTTCTCCATGATCCTTGAAATACCAGAAAAATGATTTTCTATGCTTGTGTGTATGCCAAAAATAAAAATACCCCGACCCCAATAGCTCAGAGTCAGTTCCTTAATTTATTATATTGGTATAATAAATGAGTAAGTCACAACCATAATGAATAAATAGTTTATTATACTTGTAAAACCGGATACATATATAATTTTTTCATTATAAATTAAAAGGAACAACATATAAATTCTATTGGAAACATCAATAAACTTATAGTTATCCCTACAAGTCATTCATAATATACATCTTCGAATCCTAGAGAAAATAAAAAATAAGAGAGGAGTGATTTAAAATAGTCATTATGGATAAAGAATATAGCATAAGATATTATAAACATAAACAATAATTCAACGTTGTTTTCAAAAAAAATTTCATTAAAACATAAAATTGAACATAATATGGAAATAAAAAATACTGATAAAAAAATGCCATATTAATAACCACATGAGAATAAAACATAAAAATGGATATTTTACTAGTAGAATAATCATATGGACTATCAATTACTAATATTATAATTATGGAGTGAATTATTCTAGACATCTGAAACATACTGTTTAGGCCTTGGCCAAGACATATGGAAATAAATGGTTAAGGCCTCAACTAAATCCATATCTGTTTTTCCTCATTAGACCTACCGATTCATATAGGGGATATATTGGATCCATAATATCACTTAATAAGTCTAATTCATTACTCACATGAATGAGGTGAAACATAAACAACCTCTATATATGAAATGTAAATAACTTTCCCAAACAATAAACATAATCACTAACCATTCTCAGTAATATAGTGAATGGTAACAAGATAACACATCTACAATCAAACTAATCATAAACCATTTAATAAAATATTTTTGCTTTTATCATATAAGATCAATCCAAATTTATAATAAGATTCATCTTAGGTTGTTGGGATATATAAAAATACTCTAATAAAATCATCGGGGAATTCTTGATAGAAATACCCTTTCTACTTTGAAAAGAAGAGTTATTTTGAAAAAATATTTTTTATTTGACATAAAATCAAATTGTAAATAGGTATATCCAAGAGTGGACAAGTAAAGGAAAATTATTTTAGGTTTAAGTAATAAATTATTTTTAACTTAAGTGAAAATATTTAAATATAGTTTTTAAGAAACTTTAGAAATGGGCTACTTTAGTGAGGTTTGAGGGAAAATATAAAAGTGTCTTTATAGAGGAAAAATGATAAATTGTTTTCATAAAACCATCAATTAACTAATACAGTTTTTCATGATAAAAATATTTAACTTATAATTATATTGGTTTCTTATAAAATATTATGGAGTGTACTTGAAAATTGGAAAGAAATTAGTAAGTATCTTTTAATGGGGCTTGCTTATTTGGGGGAATTGAAAAGGGAAACTTATAAAACATGTATTATCACATAAAATAAATATTAACAGATCTGGATGCATGAGTTTGTAAAATATAAATTTAATATATAAAAAATATATAAATATAATGATTAATTACATTGAGGTAAAGATAAAGAAAGCATAACCTGAAGGAAAATGGATGTTTAAGAAGAAACCCTTATCTTATGTCTGAAGGTGTTCTGAATTTAGATATAATGTTTTAAATAATGAAATTATATTCATTAATAATTTAATTCATAACATATTAAAATTTTATTTTATTTATTATAATTTTATTAAATCTATTTATTCCCCCTTTTTATGAGTTATAAGATTCAATTTTGTCATTCTGGAGTGTTCATTTCTGTGATTTTCAAGATTGATTTACCTATATATATGTATGAAAGATCCTGTGAAATGGAAATAATTATCTAGATTTGAAATTATTTTTTATTAATGAACTTCACGAATATTTAATTCTCTTATATATCTTTTTTTCCATATATGAGGATGATTCATTATATAAAACATTAATGATAATCATTTAGATTATTTGTCCATTTTTTTTTATAATCACACACTAGTTTGTAAATATGATTTAGTATCATGTATATATAATGGTTATAGAAAATAAAATAGGTTATATTAAATATATATTAAATTTTGGTTTATCCATAAAAATGTTTTTGTGACCAGCTTTTAATGAGTAATTAAAAGATGAAAACTCATCGTTTGTGAAGGTGGTAAATCAACACCTTACAGATGATGTTTAAATTTTTAGAGTAAAAAACGGAAGAAAAGAAATTGATAGTGAATATCACATTATCATAATAAAATTATATTATATTTAATATACAATAGTTATTTTTAATTTTTTGACATAGGAGGTAGGAAAATGATAATAAAAGGAAATAAATTGAAAGAAAATTAAAAGAATGAAATGAGATTTTACCTCTTGAATTTTTCTCATTGAGAACCTCCATAAAGAACTTTGAAATGGTCTTTTGGTGAGAATATAAATAAAAAAATTTGAGGGAGAGGTTTGGGATTGGTATTGGGTATAAATTGGTCAAGATTTAAAGATTCTTAGGTGCAAGGAGAAGAGGTGGAGAGGGGTGGTATTTATAGTGGAGGATAGAGGTGTCGTTTGATTATTTTATTCATTAGTATATTATTTTGGATCAAGACTATCAATAGTTTTAAACTTATCACTAAATATATTAAAATAATTTAAGAAAGTTTGATATTGTGGGATTACATCATCCTTACCTCATCTATGACTTAATAATTCATATATTTGTTCAATTTCATAAATTACCGCATTTCACTATTAACAAAAAATTCAACGATTTTAGAAAAATCCCAAAAATTCACCTTAACAATTTTTTGATGTGAATAATTAAAAAATGGACTCTATTTTATCAATTTTTTTTTCTAAATATGAGAAATTTAATTTTTAATTAAAATAATCATTTATTCAAAAACCCTGATTTTAAAATTATATCTGATTTTATGACACATTAAAAAATTAATTAAGGTCTCATAAAGTTATCTTATAATCATAATAAATATTAATTTTTAAATCTATTTAATGAAAATATATTTGATTTTAAATCAATATATTAATTATGAAAGTTTAAATAAACATATATGTTTCACAAAAATACCAACACTTAATTCATCATTTTTAAAAATTTATTTACTTATTCCTTGATATAAATATAATATATTTTCATTAATAATATAACTAAATTTTATGAATGGTTTCATAGGTGAAGTTACTATTCTATATGTCATATACTATTCCAAATGGTTACATTACTATTCCAACAGTAACATTTAATGGTATATTACGGGTTAAAAATTGGTGTTGCAAGGAGCATAAACTATCGAAGATATTAAATTTTGAAAGGGGAATACCATAAAATATTGGGGTGTAAAATTCCACTATTTCCCACTCCACCTATTCAATATTATAATTTTTTAAAAGTACCTTTAACAAATGAGTTGTTAAATTCCTCAACACTAATTATTTATTCTGTGGAATCTAGATTGTCTCTTTACAGAAAGATAAATTATGTTCCAATTATATAACTTCATATGTGACGACATGTGTTGGGTATGACATGTAATTCCTTAACAAATATATGTAGAACACATTGTGTACTTTAGAATGGAAAGGTGGAATCACTAAATGATAAGAAAAAACTCTAATTTTCTCTATAATTTCCTAGGGATCGATGTACCTAGGATCAATTTCCATTTCTTGTTGAACCTTATGACACCCTTCCATGGATATACCTTAAAAAAATATCTCCCACTTGTAACTCCTAATCCTTACTTCAGTTATCGGTATAGTTTTTCTTTATACTTTGGGATGATTTGTTATGAGTTTAAATAGTATTTACTTTTACTATTGTTTCCTACAAAAGTTATGGGCCTAAAATTTTCCTTTCACCAACTTTATCCCAAAATGATGGTGTACGATATCTCTTTCCATACAATGCTTTATAAGGTGCCATTTGAATACTTTAATAGAAACTATTATTGTATTAAAACTCTACCAAAGGTAGATACTGGTCCTATATACGTTTAAAGTCAAGTGAGCATGATCTCAACATATACTATAATTTTTGAATGGTACTTTTAGATCACCCATCAGTTTGAGGGTGATAAGATGTACTCAAATTATTATCAGTGTCTAAATATTTTTGAAGATTTTTATAGAATTTTGATGTAAATCTTGGATAAAAATTAGACATGATTTGAAGTGGTGCACCATAAAGTCTTAAAAATTAATTAATATAGATTCATGAAAGGAAATCCAATGGGAAAACCTCCCATATGGCGAGGAAATGTGTAGATTTGGTAAGTCTATCAACATTTACCCACATTGCATAATTATTTCTTGTATTTTTTTGGTAATCTAGTGAAAAAATCCATAGTAATATCATCCCATTTCTATATAGGAATAAGTAGTGGTTTCGTGGCTCCTATAGAATGTTTTCTTTCAGTATTCACCTATTTATAGACTAAACATCTTGATACATAATTAGCAATTTTCTAATTCATATTATCCCTTGATAAATGTTCCTTCAAATATCTATAAATATTAGTGCTACTAGTGTATATAGGGAAAGTCAAGATATGAGTATCATAAAATAAATCCCTTTTTAGCTTGTGTATAGTGGGATCACAAATAATCTTCCCCAACTTTATAATTTCATCATTATAAAATAAGTATGACAAGTTCCCATCATTCAAAACTTTAATTTTCCTTCAAAAATAATCATAATCAGACTGAGAACTTTTAATCCGTCCCAATAAAAATGGTTGGGAAACCAATTGAAAAACTAATGATGTTTTAGATTCCTTTATAATTATCATATCCATTTTTGATAGATTCATATACACAGGATCCTTTTCAATCTTTATTTTATTCATAACTCCATGATCATTCATTCTCAACACATATGAGACCTTATTTTCCTTCCCAAGGTGGTAGTGTATTAGAAATAACAATACTTTATTAGTTCAAGTCATCTCTTTTTACTCGTGCTGTGTTCTTTCTATGAGAAGATATATTTCAAACTCTTTTGATTTGTACATATCTTACATATTTTACTATAGAGATATTGTCTCTATATTTTTTGAGAAAGTATAATATCTGCTAACTCAAGATCATGAGTTTTATAGTTTTGTTCATGAGTTTTTAACTTTTTTGATTCATAAGTAATAACTCTATCATTATGAATAAAAAACAAATTTATTTCTTTCATGCATCACTATAAATTAAAAATTGACCATTTCCTAACGGTAGAGTCAATATCTGAGCATTCAATAATCTCCTCTTCAATTATTCAAAAAATTATTCACATTCGGTTGTCCATACTAACAAAACCCCTTTACGAGTATGTTTGGTTAATGATTTTGATAATCAGGAAAAATTATGAATGAAATGATGATAGTAACATGATAAACCAATGAAACTATGTACCTAAGTTATGTTTATTGCTCTAGGCCATTTCTAAACTTCCTTTATCTTTGTCAAATCAACTAAAATTCCATCCTTTGAGATAATATGGTCATGAAAAGAAACCGTTTGAAGCCAAAATTCACACTTTATAAAATTACCATATAATTATTTTATTCTAAGATTCTCCATAATAATCCATTAGTGGTTCACATGGTCATCATATATTTGGAAAGATATTAAGATATCATCAATAAATACCACAAAAAAATCATCAAGATATTCTTTGAACACTCTATTCATTAGATCCATAAAAATAGAGGGTTCATTAGTTAGTTCAAATTGAATTACTGTAAACTCATATTGTCCATACCTGGTCAGGAATGATTTCTTTGGAATATATTCCTTCATCACATTCGATTTATGGTATCCATATTTAAGGTCAATCTTGAAAAAATATTGATCTCTATAAATTTGATTAGATAAATCATTAATGTGAGGTAGAGGATACTAGTTCTTTATTGTAAAATCATTGATATCTCTATAGTCAACCCACAATGTTCTGGATCCATATTTCTTCATGATAAATAGAACAGGGGTTCCCCATGGAGAAACAGTAGGGTGATTAAATCCCTTATTAAAACTTCTCTAGTTGTTTCTTTAGCTCCACTAATTACCTAGTGTTAATTCTATAAGGAGTCTTTGATATTGGCCTTACATCAGGGATTAAATCAATCAAAACTAAACTTCTCGCTCTAGAGCCTATCAATGTAAATCATATAGAAATAAATCAATTTATTTCTATATAATAGGCACATCTTTAATTTGAATATTTGTTTCCTCATCTATAGGTGATTCTTTCTATTCTTCCCTAATAATTTAATTTAGAAGAGCTACTGGAGGTGGATCTAGATAGGACTTACATGATGATGTCTCCCCTCTAATGATGTGAAATTCTATAACTTAATCAAGCATCATAATTTCCTCTATTTTCTATAATTATTTTTCATTATATTTTAAAATACACTCCATACCAAGGATTTTATCAAAATCAGCCATAGGTATGATGAACAGGAAATGGGGTCTTTCCCAACATTTCTGAACTATTGGGAAAGCCTGCAAAACCATTGGTATATGTTATACCAACGATTTTGAAAACTATAGGGAAGTAAGCCGTTGGGAAAACCTATCCCAATGGTTTACAAAGAACCGTTGGTATAGATTAGTAAAATTAACCTATGCCAACGATTTGGCCAACCGTTGGCATAAGTTTTACCAATGGTTTATAGAAAACTGTTGGTAAAACTAAGGAAATCAACTCTTTCCCAACAGTTTCTAAACCGTTGGGAATGATTTTTTCCAACGGTTCTCATTGAACCGTTGGCAAAAAAATCCTTAGAAACCTTTCCCAATGGTTTGTAAACCATTGGGAAAGGGTTTTTACCAATTGTTATAAGCCTATTCCAATGGTTTGAAACCATTGGATAGGCTATGTTGTGAAAATTGCATAACAACCTACAATTTGCACAGTAGCCTCTAATGATGTCCATTCTACTCCTTTTGAATTACTACACCTGTAATAACAAACTAATACATACATAAAGAGAACAAATTCATACAAATTTAACATATGATGCATTCTTGAACTATACACATCTAGAATTAAATCATAATTCATAACGTAATTATAAACATACATAATTGATTTAGAATTCAATTTAAAATTTAGATGACAATTATATGTGGAATCTGGAATTCAATTCATAATTGAATACATATTTTGTGGTTTTGGAAATGATAGGTGCATTTAAAGTTTGATATGTGTCTAACCTTTTGGGGGAGTGATCTCTAAAATGGAATCATGTATTTAAAAAGATCTACTAAAAGGGATAATCTATGAATTCGACAATGTGTTGGGTTGTCAAAATCTGAAATTTGTTTATAGAAAACTGAAAATCTGAAATATGTTTACAAAATCAGGAATTTGTGAACTGTTTTTGTAACCTGTGAACTGCTCTAAATGTTTTTAGATCATGGTTATAGGAAATATAAAATCGGTTTAAAAACATCAAGAACTTGTGAACTTTTTTTATAACTTGTGAACTGCTCTAAAACTTTTTTGATCATGGTTGTAGAAAATCTAAAATATGTTTACAAAATCAAAAAACTTGTTAACTTTTTTTATAACCCATGAACAACTCCAAAAGTATTCTAAGCATGGTTTTATGAATATTTCATTTATAGTTTCAATGAATTATTATGAGATTTAAGAAGTATTGATTCCCTACTCATCTCTCATGATATTTCAAAGTGGTATCAAGAGATTCAAAGTCTGTGAAGGTATGAATGTAAATCACTATATTGGAGTGATTTCGGCCACACCGTACTTCAGATTGAGGTGGGGTTGACTCGTAAATTCACATATGACCCATGGATCATTTTCCTAAAGTTTAAATAGAATTCAAACGCGTTTGGTCATTTTTATGTACGTCAGTTATTGTTTTCACTTAAAAAGATGTCCATTTTAAACAAAAGAGGGACACTTTGAGTGGTGTTGGACACACCACACCACTGATTGAGGTGGGGTTGACTTTTACACGTCATAAATGACCCATCGATCATTGTCCTAAAGTATCAACACAATCCAAATGAATTTGGTTAGTTTTCCTTATGCCAGTTTTTGTTTTCACTTTAAATCCTATCCATTTCAAATAAAAGTTAAACAGTTTGAGTGGTTCTGACCACACTGGCCCTTGGATTGAGGTGGGGTTGAATATTAAAAGTCACATATGACCCATGGATCATTGTCCTAAATTTTCAACAGAATCCGAATGCATTTTGTCTGTTTTCCGTATGTCAGTTGTTGTATTCACTTAAAATGATGTCCTTTTGAAACAAAAGAGAGACACTTTTAGTGGTTCCGGCTACACTGCACCTTGGATTGAGGCGGGGTCAACTTGTACACATCACATATGACCCATGGATCGTTTTCGTAAATTTTTAATAGAATCCGAATGCATTTGGTTAGTTTTCTGTATGTCAATTGTTGTTTTCACTTAAAATTATGTTCATTTTAAACAAAAGAGAGACACTTTGAGTGGTGTCGGCTACACCGTGCTTCGGATTGTGGAGAGGATGACTCGTACACATCACATATGACCCATGGATCATTTTCCTAATGTTTCAACAGAATCCGAATGTGTTTGCTCATTTTTCCGTATGTCAATTGTTTTTTTCACTTAAAATGGATATTAATACATGTAAAGGTAGTAAAAAGGGATCCTCGGAGTGGCAGTGACTTACCTCTCCTTGAGAATATATGGTTTATCTTCCCGGTCTTCCCCTCTCCTCCTATGGAATGGGCCGGCTTCGTCGATGGATGCCTCACTTAGGAACGACGTCAATCGACAATGGATCTGTTTGGATTGGCTTCAGTTTTGGTTCATCAGCGGCTGATTCGAGCCCTCCGGCTTCAGGATTCTTCTTTGGATCTGGTATGTTTGACGACAGATCTGTTTTTCTTGTGGCTTCGGGTTTTTAGATCTGTGTCGACATGCGATGACCTCGATGTTCCAAGCTTTGGGGTTTCAGTTCGGTGTCGAGTTCGCTCTTTCTGGCTTCAGTTCTCACCGTGGCTTCAGAGTGCTCTTCTTCAATTCTGGTGTGAACACTGTTGGCCTCGATGGTTGATGCAGTTCTGTTTTGGCTTCTAGCATCAGCTCCGGTGTGTGAAAAATCTTCCATGACAACCTTCCGGCTCTGATTCTTCTATCTGGCTTCATCCCGACTCATCATCGGCTTGGCCTGCACCAGTTTGTTTGGGGTCGGACCCAGGGGCTCGGATGGAGGGGGGCCTTGTGCTCCGATTATCTTGAGTTGGTTGGGTTTGTTGGATTTGTTTGGTTTGTTGTAATGGTTTGGTTCGATCTGCTTTGGTCAGTATTGGATGCTTTGATGCTATTGGTGAGACCAGTGTGGTGAGACCGGTGTGACTGGATTTTACGGGGTTGTGTGTGGTGTCAGCATTGCCTGGACTACCTTGATTTGGATTCTTCGTTGACTTTTGTGGATGTGTTCTTGGACTATCTCACGTCACTGGATGGTTTGGGTGAACTCTGATCAGAGTTCATCACTGAGTTGGTGGTTTTGGGGCCGATGTCGATGGTCGCATCGGCGAAATTCAAGGAGTCCAGTTCTGAGGTTTGTTCAAGCTCTTCTGATCTTCATGCATCCAAGTCCATGATTTGAATGTCTGTCTGGTTTTATTTGGTATGTGGAATGAGCTTATTTGTTTCTGATGTTTGATCGTTGTAAGTCGTGAAGTCATGTAAGGTTTTACACTTTTCCTCAAAAGTGTTTGTTGGTTTCTCCCTTTTTCCTCAAAAGTGTTTGGATAATAAAAAATGAATTTTCAGTCAGTCAGTCACTTAAAATGATGTCCATTTTAAACAAAAGAGAGACACTTTGAGTGGTGTCGACCACACCGAGCCTCATATTGAGGTGGGGTTGACCCATACACGTCAAAAATGACCCATGGATTGTTTTCCTAAAGTATCAGCACAATCCAAATGCATTTGTTCAGTTTTTCTTATGCCAGTTGTTGTATTCACTTAAAATCCTGTCCATTTCAAATAAAAGTGTGAGAGTTTGAGTGGTGCCGGCCACATCGGCCCTCATATTGAGGCAGGGTTGACTTTAAAAAATTACATATGACCCACGGATCGTTTTCCTAAAGTTTCAATAGAATCCAAATGCCTTTGGTCAGTTTTTCGTATGTCAGTTGTTGTATTCACTTAAAACGATGTCCTTTTGAAACAAAAGAGAGACACTTTGAGTGGTATCGGCCACATTGCACCTCGGATTGAGGTGGGGTTTACTCATACATGTCAAAAATTACCCATGGATCATTTTCCTAAATTTTTAATAGAATACTAATGCTTTTGGTCAGTTTTCCGTATGTCGATTGTTGTTTTCACTTAAAATGATATTCATTTTAAACAAAAGAGAGACAATTTGAGTGGTGCCGGCCACACTGTGCTTTGGATTGAGGAGAGGTTGACTTGTAAACATCACATATGACCCATGGATCATTGTCTTAAAGTTTAAATAGAATCCTAATGCATTTTGTCATTTTCCATTTGTCAGTTTTTGTTTTCACTTAAAATGATGTCCTTTTTCAAC
The DNA here is from genome assembly GCA_963277665.1 of Viscum album. NCBI lineage: Eukaryota > Viridiplantae > Streptophyta > Magnoliopsida > Santalales > Viscaceae > Viscum > Viscum album. Next base: position 79,561,090 of record OY728153.1, read on the forward strand.
AAAAGAGAGACACTTTGAGTGGTGTCGGCCACAATGCACCTTGGATTGAGGTGGGGTTGACTTTTACACATCTAAAACGACCCATGGACTGTTTTCCTAAAGTATCAACACAATCCGAATGCATTTGGTCAGTTTTCTGTATGCCAGTTGTTGTTTTCACTTAAAATCCTGTCCATTTCAAATAAAATTGAGACGGTTTGAGTGGTGCCAGCCTCACCAGCATTCAGATTGAGGCAAGGTTGACTCTTACAAGTCACTTATGACCCATGGATCGTTTTCCTAAAGTTTCAACAAAATCTTAATTCCTTTGTTCAGTTTTCCGTATGTCAGTTGTTGTATTTACTTAAAATGATGTCATTTTGAAACAAAAGAGAGACACTTTGAGTGGTGATGGACACACTGCACCTTGGATTGAGGCGGGGTTGACTCGTACACATCACATATGACAGATGGATCTTTTTCCTAATGTTTCAACAGAATACGAATGCATTTGGTTGGTTTTCCGTATGTCGATTGTTGTTTTCACTTAAAATGATGTTCATTTTAAACAAAAGAGAGACACTTTGAGTGGTGACGACTACACCGTGCTTAGGATTGAGGCAGGGTTGAATCGTACACATCAAATATGAATCATATATCATTTTCTTAATGTTTCAACAAAATCCGAAAGTATTTGATAGGTTTTCCATATGTCAGTTGTTGTTTTCACTTAAAATGATGTCCATTTTAAACAAAAGAGAGACACTTTGAGTGGCGTCGGCCAAACTGCGCCTTGGATTGAGGCAAGGTTGACTCTTACATGTCAAAAATGACCAATGAATCATTTTCCTAAAGCATCAACACAATCATAATGCGTTTGGTCAGTTTTCCATATGCTAGCTGTTGTTTTTACTTAAAATCTTGTCCATTTCAAATAAAATTGAGATGGTTTGAGTGGTGTCGGCCACACCGACGCTCAGATTGAGGAAAGGTTGAATCGTACAAGTAAAATATGACCCAAGTATCATTTTCATAAAGTTTCAATAGAAACCAAATGCCTTTGTTCATTTTTATGTGTGTCATTTGTTGTATTCACTTAAAATGATGTCCTTTCGAAATAAAAGAGAGACACTTTTAGTAGTTTCGGCCACACCGCACCTCGGATTGAGGCGGGGTTGACTCGTACATGTCAAATATGACCCATGTATTATTTTCCTTAATTTTAAATAGAATCCAAATGCGTTTGGTCAGTTTTCCGTATGTCAATTGTTGTTTTCACTTAAAATGATGTTCATTTTAAACAAAAGAGAGACACTTTGAGTGGTGACAGCCACAACGCTCTTTGGATTGAGGTGGGGTTGACTCGTACATGTCACATATTACCCATGGATCGTTTTCTTAAAGTTTCAAAAGAATCCGGATGCGTTTGGTTGGTTTTCCGTATGTCAGTTGTTGTTTTCACTTAAAATGATGTCCATTTTAAACAAAGGAGAGACACTTTGAGTGGTGTCAGCCACATTGTGCCTCAGATTGAGGCGGGGTTGACTCGTATATGTCAAAAATGACCCATGGATCATTTTTATAATGTATCAACACAATTCGAATGCATTCAGTCAGTTTTCCATATGCTAGTTGTTGTTTTTACTTTAAATCCTATCCATTTCAAATAAAAATGAGACGGTTTGTGTGGTGTTGGACACACTGACCCTAAGATTGAGGCGAGGTTGACTCTTAAAAGTAACATATGACCCATGGATCATTTTACAAAAGTTTCAATAGAATCAGAAAGTGTTTGGTTAGTTTTCTGTATGTTAGTTTCTGTTTTCACTTAAAATGATGTCCATTTTAAACAAAAGAGAGACACTTTGAGTGGTTTCGGCCAAACCACGCCTCATATTGAGATGGGGTTGACTTGTACACATCACAAACGACCCATGGATCGTTTTATTAAAGTATCAACACAATAAAAATGCGTTTGGTTTGTTTTCTGTATGCCTTTTGTTGTTTTCACTTAAAATCCTGTCCATTTCAAATAAAATTGAGATGGTTTGAGTGGTGCCAGCCACACCAGCCCTCGGATTGAGGTAGGGTTGACTTGTACAAGTCACATATGACCCATGGATCATTTTACTAAAGTTTAAACAGACTCTGAATGCCTTTGGTCGGTTTTCCGTATGTCAGTTGTTGTATTCACTTAAAATGATGTCCTTTTGAAACAAAAGAGAGACACTTTGAGTGGTATTGGCCACAACGTGCCTCAGATTGATGAGAGGTTGACTCGTACATGTCAAAAATGACTCATGGATTGTTGTGCTAAAGTATCAACACAATACGAATCCATTTGGTTGGTTTTCCATATTTCAGTTGTTGTTTTCATTTAAAATGTTGTCCATTTAAAATAAAAGTGAGACACTTTGAGTGGTACCGCCACACCGGCCCTCAGATTGAGGCGGGGTTGACTCGTACATGTCATTTGGGCGTTTTGAGTTCCATCAAGTGTGGATTAAAGATCCGGGTGAGTCTAATCCTCTTCTTGCTTCCTCTTTTCGATTAGGGTTTTCACTCTTCTGTCATCTTCTTCCGAAGCTCTAAAACCCTCTTTTCTGTTGGGATTTAGGGTGAATCTTGAAGAGAGCTTAGATTGGGATCTGGGGTCTAGGGAGGAGGGTTGGGGTGGCTATCCGGGGGGCTGTCTGGGGTCTAGGGAGGAGGGTGGGGGGGGGGGGGGGGTTGTCCCGGGGGAAGTCCGGGGTCCAGGGAGGAGGGTGGGGGGCTATCCGGGGTCCAGGAAGGAGGGTTGGTAATTTATATAAAACTCTTTCTAGTATCATACATTGAATTTCTATAGAACTGAAAACTTCCACGGGGTTTCATCTGGGAGCATGGCCAAATCATAACATTACCGTGGTGTGACCGCGGCGTGACCGCGTTGTGACCACGACCTGACCACAGCGTGACTGCAGCGTGACTGCAGCGTGACCGAGGTGTGACCGCTACGTGACCGCGGCGTGACCGTGGCATGACCGCGACATGTTGGCCCGGTCCAGAAACATCCACGGGGTAGAATCTTTCAGCCAGAAGTTAAGGGAACAGGAGGAGGCAGGGCAAAATTCCGGTCGTTTCCTCACTCCCCATTAACTATAAGTGGGTAATGTATCTAAAACTCTAACTACATATCATACATCGAATTCTGACAAAACTGTAAACCTCCATGGGGTGTCGTCTTGGAGTAGGGCCAAATCACGGCATTATCGCGACGTGATTGCGGTGTGACCGTGGTGTGACAACAGTGTGAACGCTACGTGACCGCGGCGTGACAGCTGCGTGACCGCGGCGTGACCGCGGCGTGACCGCGGCGTGTCCGCGGCGTGACCGCGGCGTGACCGCGGCGTGACCACTGCGTAACCGCGGCGTGACCGCAGCGTGGCCGCAGCGTGACCGCGGCGTGACCGCTGCGTGACCGCGGGGTGACCGCTGCGTGACCGCGGGGTGACCGCTGCGTGACCACGGCATGACCACTACGTGACCGCGGCGTGACCATGACAAGACAGCGGTGTGACAATAACCTGTTTTCTTGATCCAGCAACATCTGTGGGGCATCATCTTCCGGCCAGGATCGAAGGGAGTGGGAGGAAGTGAGGAAAAATTTCGATCATTGCCTCCCTCCCCATTAACTATGGGGGAGTAATGTGTCTAAAACTCTATCTAGGTATCATACATCGAATTCTGACAGGACTGCGAACCGCTGTAGGGTGTCATCCTGGAGCAGGGACAAATCACGGCGTGACCGCGGTGTGACTGCGGCGTGACCGGGGCGTGACCGCAGCATGACCATGGCGTGACGGCGACGTGACTGCGGCGTGACCACGTTGGGTCAGTGGCGTGACCGCGGCGTGACGGCGGCTTGACCATGACGTGACTGCGGCGTGACCATGGCGTGACCGCGGCGTGACCGCGGCGTGACCACGGCGTGACCGCGGGGTGACCGCGGCGTTACCGTGGCGTGACCGTGGCTTGACCGTGGTGTGACCGTGGCATGAATGCGACGTATTAGCCCGGTCCAGAAAATTATGCGGGGCAACATATTCTGGCCATGATTCCAAATAAATCCTATGTAGTTGTCCTTCACATTATAGAAACCGATCTTATGTTATAAAAAACAGATTCTTGATTCGGGATTGTGGCATGATAAAGATATATATTTTATATTCATTGTTTTTAAAAGTGGTTTTATTATAAAAACATGACTTTATTTATGAAATGAAACAATTATATTAAAGAAAACTTATTCAAGATACGCAATTCAATATAATTAAGCATAATTAAGAAAGAATCTAAATTCGATTTAAAGCATTCTTAAATTAAAGAGGCTACGAGAGGGCCTCTACCTCAAGGTGGAACTAAGCCATCCACTTCAGCTCTTGGAGCTTTCTAACTAAAAGCTGCTGCTCCCCCACTAGGTATATGCACCTTCACACACATGCAAGGACACATATCCCCTCTTCACACACCTGCATGGCCATGAGCATGTGCAATGGGATCCTTACACATATGTTTATAAGCATATACCCGTCTCCACTCACCTGCGTATGCATTTTAATATATATACATGGTCACACCTAGCCCCATACGTGTATAATCATTTGTATGGTTGACTATACATGTAACGGGGGAACCCACCTACATATACTTACTTACCTATGCACACGCAGGTGATTCACCCTTGACTTGGTGACTCAAAACCAATGAGCAGGGATCAACGCACTACACAAAGGATATTAAGAACCTTAAAACACATAAATGACCCTACATAACTAGAGAAAAACTAACCAACAACATTAAAGCCTTACCTAGATTGGCGAGAACCAAATCTACCTGAACCAACAGAAAACGATCCAACGCCCTACCAAAAACATAATATGGAGTCAAAAACATTAAAATCCCCAAAATATATGATGTGCAAGACAGGTAGTAATCATAGAATCTTACCTCAGATCAAAGCTAGCAGAATGAAACAATATGAACCCCTTATGGCCTCCTTATAACTACTCCCTGTCCATGGAAACCAGTAAAAGTCCTAAGTGGCTAATGTGATAAAGAAAATAAAATAAAAACTAAACTAAAACAAACCTGTCTCCCGTGACTCTAAATGTCACCACCCAATATATAAGAACCACAATTCCACAGGGGTCAAATCATATTCCTGAAGCAAGGGGGAAACAAATCCATATTTCAAAATGATACTATCAAAAAGTACATTCCTATTAATTAACAATTAATATTCCTATAAATGGTATATAATTAGTTTGGATCGAGTTTCAGCTTAGTTTGGTTTTGTTCAATACAAGTTTGTTTGGGAAATTACATGGATACACCATTACTAAAGGGTCAAGATAGGTTGTGGTGTAATGTTATTGTGGAATGGAAGGATGAAAACATTATTATAAGTGATTCCAACTAATCTTCAATGACCAAAACTTCCTAGATGAGATTAAACAAGATATATCTTAAGATCTATTAGATGTCGAGTACGAAAAATTGTTAGTGATTGAATATGAATCAACATTCACTAATACGGTAAGTATATGTCAAATCATATGATTAATATAAGGCTTAAGGCATGAAGATTTGTGATGAAGCTATGACTAATGATGTGATCATGGACCAGTCTTCTGATTTTTCTCACATATATATTTGTGGTTAGTATGATGTCTTTGGAAAATATAGGTTTTACAATAACATGTAAGGGGAGTTATTTAATTCCTCATTCAGGTGGAGAGAATACATCATTTAGGAGTTAGAAGATGAAGTATACGCACCTCCATGGGTGATCAACCATTACTTAAATTAATTGTTTCTTTAAATAAGAATTCTTATGTATATAAAGATAGTAATAAGAGCCTCGATAGACCCTTAAACACTTACTTGATTATTCGATGATAGATTTCCAAGGGATTAATTATAACTATGTTCCATGGGAGTCATGGAGTCTAAGGATAGTAAATGAAAGTAAACAGATTAACATAGTAGACCTATAGATATGGTTTTCACAAGCTTCCAAGGTTTAGATAAAATTCCTTAGTGATTATATAGAAATGTAATCACCCTATCACTAGGTCTCCAAGTGGATAAGATATCGATTGGGATATGAGTGGTCTAAAATATGTCTTATAATATGGACGATATGTGTATGGACTGGATGAGGGTTTAGATCAAGTAAAATATTCATAAGAGGATTGGGACTTATGGTGATAGATATGGCAATTGTACGTCTAGAATTTGATGAGGAAATAATTATGAGGATGGATTGGGCCTTATCTAGCTATCATACATCGAATTCCGATACGACTACGAACAGCCACGGGGTGTCATCCTGGAGAAGGGAAAAATCATGGCGTGACCACGGAGTGACCACGACATGACCGTAGCATGACCGTGGCGTGACCATGTTATGACCGCGGCGTGACCGCATCGTGATCGTGGCCTGACCATGGCAGGACCTCGGTGTGATTGTGGCCTCACTGCGGCATGACCACAGCGTGTTGGCCCGGTCCAGTGACATCCACGAGGAAACATCTTCTGGCCAGAAGCGAAGGGACTGGGAGGAGGTGGGGAAACATTCTGGATGTCGCCTCCCTCAAGGGGGAAACAGTTCCATTTAAGAACCACACCACCCCATGGGTCAAATCATGTTCTTGCAAGCAAGGGGGAAACATTTCCATTTAATAATCTCTTCATTTTTCATTATGTTCTTTATATAGCACATTGTTGGAAACACCATACTAGTACACTTAGCCATTTAATATTCACATATGCTACATTATTTGAGTTTAAGATTGTTCACATAACCCTTCTAGAACCCCGCCGCATCGCACCGCGATCTGAGATTGACTACAAAACCATTTGTATATTTAATCAGTCAAACATAAAAAAATCCCAAACCAAAATTAAGAAATAATTCTAATAGGAGAGGAGGTATTTAAGGAATTAGAGGGCCTTATATGAGGTTGTATGTTGTTGGGTTCGCCAGTTCCATCACATTCTGTAACAAATGGGGCCAATGATTAGAATGTATATAAAATAATGACAGAGAAGAATTTATTAGATAAAATATTTGTTTGGAAGTTTTTTTTAATGAGAGAATGAAATGATAGATAATGACATCCCAAGTCATCTAATGTACTATTTCTTTGAACCTCTAAATTAGGGTTGTAAACAACCTTGAGTGCTCTCAAGCTAATTGGACTCTCTCGAAAAATACTTGAATTCGGTAAAGAGTTTTTCAAGCTCAAGCTACGAGTAGTGAAATCGAATTTAGTGTTATAATAACACAATCAAGTCGGTTGCAAAGGCTAATCGAACATCTAATATTTTAACATGTTATTTTTACTCAATATATGTGTATTTAATTTCAATCTTGAGCTCGAATTCAAGTAAGATCTTGTCATTAAAATTATGATTAAACATATTAATCAAAAAAAGTCGAGCCTAATTGAGTAACTCGATCAAGCTTGAGGTCGAGCTGGTAAATTGATGCTCGATCGAGCACTGAGAATAATAAAACCATTTCATTTCACCATAACTCAAACATTTATTTAAGTTCCATTCCATTGTATAAAATCTCTCAAACATAAATGAAGGTAAGATGGGATTCATGGAGACATACCCATAAACAACACCCAGCCATCTCCGTGACATGTGGGCATCTATCCACAACATCCCTGGTGAATTTAGAGGGTTCTCTCCCACAAGGAACAATGTTGAGTTTCTGTAGCATCCAAGAGCTCTGCACACATTATCCCATCTTCAGGGACACCTATCGTGGCCTATAATGATCATTGCAGATATAACAGAAATGATATTTTCTGATTAAACAACACTAAAACAACAACAAATTCATTGTTTTATAGTGAAAAAAATGTAGATACAAAAAATGTAGGGAAAAATAATACATTTCACCCATTACAATAGTACCAATAGAATAAGAAGCTCCCTAAAGCCAAGGCTGAGACCTCCCAATCAGCTAAAGATGAAAGCCTCCCAGATTCGACTCCATCGTAGCTACTCTAGCTCTTGGGGGGTAGGGTTCGGCCCCAACAATATTATTTCCCAGGTGGGAGGAGAGGGAGATGAGAGATGGGGACATCCCGCAGAGTGTTCGGCCATGGGGGGTCTTGTGCGCGACTGGAGAGGGTGCCGAGTGATGTCGGAGGAGGATATTGAGCTCGGATGTCGCCAAGAGAAGGATATGAGAGGTGAGGGGGGATCGTCTTTGTGACCCGAGAGGGGTGGGGGAATTCTTCTTCGGAGAAGGAGCTGAGAGGGGAAGGGGATCGTCGTCGGAGGAGAGGGAGGGGGGCCAGGAGGCGGAGGCGGAGGTGGAGGCCGGGAGGTGGAGGCCTAGAGGCAGAGGCTGAGATGCGGAGGCTGAGGCCGAGAGAAGTTCGAGGTTAGGGTGGGGAGGAGTGCGCGTGGATGAAATGTCTCGAAAGAGGGATCCTAAATTTGGGTCTAATTTTCCCCAACAGTTAATAAAAACCATGGGTAATACATCCTTTTCCCAACAGTTTTCTTAAACCGTTGGGAAAACCCACCATAAAATAGCCTATGCCAATGGTTCTAGTAAACTGTTGGAATAGGTTATTTTTCCCAACGGGTTTTCTAAACCATTGGGAACAAAGTGTTGGTATATGATCTATTTCCAGTAGTTATAAAATCAGAAATTAGATCATGTTTTGTGTCATAATATGAACTAATCAACATATATTTTTTGCAATAAGGTTTACACTAGGAGACTTTAATAAAAACTCCCTTGTTATGTTGAATTTGAAATATCTTGTTTCAAAAGAAGACTAGGAAGAAATAATGGAATGAGATGATCTAGAATCAAATAATTCTTTAGCTACATTAGAGAAGATGATTAAAGTACCCACCACCACATCATTAGAAACTTCAATATCGGCTGCTTTGATTTCATAATCTTTTCGTTAATCCCTTGGCCTTTTAAGGAGAAATTTTACTTGAAGCTTTGGATAATCACTTGTATTGTGTCCCATATCCCAACAATTGTAGCACTAAACATTGGTAGATTATTTTTTTCCCTTGAAATCATGGGTTTAGTTACATTTTTATCTACACTTGTAGGAAATTTTTTTTCATTATAAGTAGGAAATAGGGTGTTTCCTTCCTCAAGTATCACATGTTGGAAAATTACATTTTTTATTCTTCCCTTTATCCATTAAATTCAACACCACCCTCTTATTCTACTGTTTTCCCTTAAATTCATAAGGTTTAGAGAATTATTTATCAATCTTGATAACACATGAGACTATATCGTCATATGATGAGGAAGTTTGGGAGACCAGTTCCCTTTATAGTAATGGTTTTAACCCATAAAATATTAGATCAATATTTCTCTTTGGATTATGTACATAATCTATAGAATTACTTACTAACCTTGTAATGATATATTTATATTTGGAAATGTTGTCATCCTCCTTTTGTTTCATACTCAAGAATTGTCTCTTTATATCCACTCACTATTCCCAAGGTATATATTTTCCAAGAAAATTTCATTAAAATCCTTCCATTCCATATTATCAATTTCTTTCTCATCATTTTTGTTTTGAATCAATGACCACCATTAATCAACATATCCTAAGAGATGATAAACTTCCAAGATAACCTTCTCTATTTCATTACTTCCCAAAGAAAAAAATATCTTCTCCAAGGAACTTATCCATTGATTTTCTAAAAATGGATTTGTAGTCCCATTTAATTATTGTGGCTATTGTCACCTAAAGTGGTGTAACATTGTTCCTCCACATTGTGGATCAAAATGCTCCATACGGGTAAGGTTATTATTCATAACTTGAATAATATGTCCCTGTATAGTTATAAGTTTCTCATCTCCAATTTCATCTCTTGAAACAAAATAATTATCTTGTATATGAGGGAAATCTATACATGAAATATGTGTGCTGATACAGTTTCCATCCATCCCTGTTAGTTTAATCTCTAATTAATTCCTTACACTAAATTAGATTATTCGTCATAATGAATAATTTTAAACTAGTAACACTTAACATAAATTGAAAAATTTATGCATAACTAATCTCATAATCATAAACATGTTTTATTTGGGTACATATTTACTTTTAAATCATTCATAATGGGTTTTAAAGAAAATGTGAAATATCTTAAGAATATCCCCTTGGAGTGTAAAACCAAGTGTGTAATAAGTCCTATTGTCATGTACGAAGTTATTCCTAGTCAACCTCACACACCTTGTCAGATTTATTACCCCTAGGTACATCTATGCTAGAACCAATTCCACTTGTAGTATCCAGACATGGATATATTACTTGGAATATCGACATAAGCTCCACCTTTCCAAAATTATAGGATGTTTTTCTATTATTATCAACAAATATTATCTTAAGATTTTGTTTCATAATCTAGTTTCCATGTTTTCTACTAAACTTTCTTTGATACCAACTATAAATACCCTGACCCCAGTATCCTGGAGTCAATGCCTTACTTTATTACATTGGTATAATAAACTAGGAATTCTCATCCCAAAGAACTAAATAGTTTAGTAACTTTGTAAAAATAGATAAATACATAATTTTTTAAATTACAATTTGAAAGTTATAATATAGAAACCCTAATGGAAACATCCATAAACTCTTAGATTATCCCTTTAAGTCATTCATAATTTACATCTTTGTGTCTTGGGGAAAAATAAAACATAACAAAAAGATGAGATTATATGTTTAGTAAGAGTGAACAATATAGAGGAAACTATTATAAACATAAACAATAAATCAAGCTGAATGTATAACAACAAATTCCATTAGAACATAAACTTTAACATAATATGGTAGAACTAAATGATGATCTAAATAATGCCATATAAATAACCACATAAGAATAAAAATTAACCATTGATACTGTAATATCCAAATAATCACAATGATTATCAATTAATGATATAATAATTATGGAATGTATAATGATGGAGAAGTAAAGCATACCGTCAAGGTCCTAACCAAGACATCTGAAAATAAATGGTTAAGTCCTCGACCAAATCCATATATGTTTTTTCTCATGAAACCTACTAATGCATCGAGGAGATATATAGGGCCCCACCCATCATTTTCTAATTTTAGTTAATTCATCATATGAATGTGGTGAAATACAAACAACATATATACATATGAATTGTATATAACTTTTCTCAAATAGTAAACATAATCACTAACCATTATATGTAATATGGTGAATGGTATCAAGATAGAACATCCATAGTCAAATTGATAATAAAACATTTAATTAAATATGTTAGATAATATCATAGAATATAAATCCAAATTAATCATAATATTAAACTTATGGTGTTGAAATAGTTGAAAATACTTTAATAAAATCATTGAAGAATTTTTGAGAGAAGTTCCCTTTATACTTTTCAAAGAAGAGTTCTTTTGAAAAAATCAATTGTATTTGTCATAAAATTATATTGTAAACATGTATATCCTAGAGGAAAAAAGATAAGGAAAATGAAATTATGTCTGAGGAATAAAATATTTCCTATAAAAGTGAAAATATTTAAATATAGTTTTTTAAGAAACTTTAGGAATAGACCACTTTAGTGCAGTTTGAGGAAAAATATAAAAGTGTCTTTGAAGAAGAAAAAAGGTAAATTGTTTACATAAAACTTGAAATTAACTAAGATATTTTTTCATGGTAAAAATAGTGATTTTATAAAAATATTATTGGCTGAAAAAATATTACGGAGTGTACTTTAAAATGGGTAAGAAATTTGGAAGTACCCTTTAATTGAGATTTCTTATTGTGGGGAATTGAAAAGAGAACTTTTATAAAACATGTATTATCCCATGAAATATAAATAAATTGATATGAATACATGATTTTGAAACATATAACACAATTTAGGTGAATTATATAAAAATAATTAAGAAATATATTGGGTTAAAGAGAAAGAAAGTGTGACGTGAATGGAAAATGGATGTTTGGGAAGAAACCCTTACCTTTTTTTGAGAAATTATTCTACTCCTGCACTTAATATACCGAATAATAAAATTAGATTCATTAATAATATAATTAATCACCTATTATACATTTATTTGATTTATTATGATTTTATTAAGTTTATTTATTCCATTTTTTATGAGTTATAAGATTCAATTTCATCATTTTGGAGTGTTCATTTCCTAGACATTCATGATTAATTCAATTTTATATATGTACGAAAGATCATGTGAAATAAGAATAGTTCTACAGTATTGAAATTATACGTTTTTAATGAAATTAAATAATATTTAATGGTCTCATATATCATTTTGTTTCAATATATTCATATTATTCATTAGATAAAATATTAATGATAATTGTTTACAATATTTTGGCATTTTTTTGATCATCCCACACTAGCTTTGTGTTATGAATTAATACAATGTATATAAACTAGTTATAGAACATTAAATAATTTATATTATATATATTAAAGTTTTTAACCATAAAAATGGTTTTTTGACCAGCCTTGTAGGTGGAATTGAAAAAAGAAAACTCATCATCCATAACGGTGGTAAATCGACACCTCACAAACGATGTTTTCATTTTTTGAATAAAAAGGGGAAAGAAATAAATTGATGGTAGATATACCATTGACACAATAACATTAAAATAAATATAATATATTATATTTATCATGAAGTTTTGGATCTAATAGGTATGTAAAGGATAACAAAAGAAAATAAATTGAAAGAAAATTAAAATAAGGAAAGCAGATTTTACCTCTTGGATTCCTCTTTTTGACAACCTCCCTACGGAACTTTGGAATAGTTTTTAGTGAGACCAAAAAGACAAAAATGTGTGGGATAGGTTGGAGAGAGTTATTAGTCTGAAATTGGGAAATATTCAAGGCTTTGTAGGTGTGAGAAAAAGTGATGATGAGGGGTGGTATATATATTAGAGGAGAGGAGTGTTTTTTTGATTATTTTATTCCTTAGTTTATAATTTTGGATCAAGACTTTCAATAGTTTGAACCTTATCACTAAATATATTAAAATAATGAATTATAGTTCCTGATTATGAGATTACATAATTTTCACATCATTTATGAATCAATAATTCATGTATTTGTTAAATATCGTAAATTACTGTATTTCACTATTGAGAAAAAATTGAACCCCTTTAGGAAAATAAAAAAAATTAACCCTAACCAATTTTGGATGTATAGAATTAAAAAATGGAATCCATTTTATGAAAATAATTTTCTAAATATAATAAATTCAATTTTTAATTAGAATCATAATTTATTTGAAAAATCCCAATTTTAAATTACAACTAATTTTATGACACAATGAAAAATTAATTAAGGTCTCATAGAATAGTTTTATAATAATAAGACAATAAAATATTAATTTATGAATATATTAAATTAAAATAAATTTTCTTTCAAATCATTATAGTAATTATAAAATTATTAATAAACATTTATGTTTCACAAAAATACTAACACTTAATTCATCAATTTTAAAACATTTATTTACTTATTCCATGACATAAATATGTTATATTATCAATCATAAGATACCTGAATTTTATGTATACTTTAATAGGTGAAGTTACTATTCTATTTTTCATATAATATTTCTAATGGTCAAATTACTATTTCAATGATCATATTTAATAGTATATTATGATTTTAAACTCAGAGCTGCATGAAGCTTAAACTATCAAAGATATTAAATATTCGAATGGGTATACCATAAAACCCTGGGGTGCTGTAAAAAATATATTCCTTATGTAAATTCTATTTTCTTATAGTTTATTTTATATGATTCTATTATGATTTATGTCTTATGAACTGCTATAATTTATGACATGACTAAATTTTGTGATCTATGATATATAGGGTATAGCTTTTAGATGTTATTTCCTTTTTTATACCATTATGGTCATGATATTTTTGATATCTACCTTGTTTTCTTTTATTAAGCATCTAATATCACCATTTATTATGTTTTATTTCCCTAGGTTTATTATGTATGATATGTCTAAGAAGAGTTCTAGTTATGAAGAACATAGTGGGAGATGATGTATCTCACTCATGGACTATTTATTTTTGTGTCTATGTTTCTAAAGGCACTAGACATAAGTCATTATAGAATGGATCATTATGTTATGTAATGAATATTCATATAATAAGATGTAATATTTATTTCTGGTCATTATTTGATTGAATAGTTTATTCAAAAAATTTAATTTGAGGTAAGAGAGACTGAATTATGAGAAACTAGAGTGTTGAGTTCTTGGAATTGGTATTTCTAAATATTTTCCAATGTGGAGATTCTTGAGGATGATATTCTGGATATTTAAATTTTGGATATTTAATATTTTCATTATGTGGTGTGTTGATTATATTATCCTATCCTATTGTGAAAAATAAATTTTGAAAGAAAAGGGAAATGATTAATTATTTGATTAAAAAAGAATAGTAATTTGAAATGGGAGAAAGATTATTTGGTATGAATGTTTTAAATATTTATTTAATTTGTATGCAAGAGATAAGTAGATAATATTTTTAACAACCTCTGTAAGATGATTTTTGAGTTGGTATGAAATGATGGATTATTTATAGAAGACATTTATGTCTTAGTTAAAACCTATTTTTATACACCTTGAATTGATCATATATACTAAGATCTTATTAATTTATGCTTCACTAAATTTAAAAATTATGATGCAAACCTTATCACAAGAGAATCAAGTTCTTTATTTCAATAAAAATTAAGATAAATGGGATAAGATAAACTTTCAATGTCAATATTAGAGCATGAGATGATCATGGCATCACCTTACACAAAGAATCTAATAATAAAGAGTTAAAGGGAATTTGAATTTATTTTTAATAAGGGAGAGAGATAAATGAAAAATATTTTGAGATCATTTATTTTAGTTTGTATTGGGTATTGAAAAAAAACACAATAGAGGATATTGAAGAACCCCATGGGACGTGATGATGACTGTTGTATTTTTTTTTTCAATAATTGGTAAAGTAAATATTTAAAGGTAAATATATTTAGTGAATTTGGAATTAAAGTATAATAGGTGTTTCATAATTTAACACTCTTGATCATAGGTAGAGTTTATATCTACTTTTTGAGTGGTAGCATAAAAGGAAATTGAACAACCGAATGATTAATCTAGATATTAAAATATACTGTGTTTATAGAAGTACCAATGTTGAGTAAAGACTGAAGATATACTTAATGGTACTATTGTGTTATTGTGGATATATTAAAGAGTGGTAATATCTGATAATTGTTGAGATGAACTTAATATGAAGAGTGATAAGTGATTAAGGTGAATAAATTATGTGTCTAAGTAAATGTATAATACAATTTTGGAATGTTTATTTCAAATAGAGATTAAATGTGTTTTCTTAAATATATGAGATAAAAATTAGGAAGTAGTGCCATCAGAATAAATGGAAGATAAATATAGTTCTAGTTGATAAAGAGTTATAGAAGCTATGGACTTCAATATAGTAAAATCATATGATAAAGAAAAACTGATGATGTCTAAGAACTATTTATGAGTTACATGAAATGAAGTTAGAAGGTCATTTTAAAGCATTCATAAGTTAAAGTGAAGTGACGTTTTAAAAATGAACTATATATGTAGGATCCACTCTAATTTCGAATAGATTATGTAATAGTTTCTCTAATATACTGAAGGATACATAAGATTCATTTGCTCATATGTAGGAGAATTTCTGATTCATAGATATATGTTATGTACTTATGGAAGCTACTTATCAAAGGATACATAATGATTTATTGATGTTGAGTTTGTGTGTATATTGTATATGAGGAATATTAGAGATTCAAAAAGTATAGACCAACTAAAATGTTGTGAAGTTAATTTAGAAGATACTTTTTTGATCTTTAAATGTAAAACAAATCATGATTTTTTAAAAATAATTCAAGATCCAAGATGATTATGAAAGTTAGAATATTTGAAGAAGGTGATGTATTTGGAAGTTAGAAGACATGAAAAAGTTTTTACACTATAAGTTAAGCATAAAGTAATATATATTTGAAAGATATTTGCTTGAATTAAATAAAGGAAAAAGTCAAACTTTAATATGTAAGGGTGTGTGAAGAATACATAAGGATACTGAATTTACAGATCTTGAGTGCGCCCAGAAGGATAAAACAGAAGATAAAGCAATGTATATTGAGGATGATCTCTTAGAGTCACATAATAATGGAAATTATAGGTGTTGAAGTGGAATTTGTGATGAGTGATAATGAAATTTGTGATGAAGATATTTAGAAATATTAATAGTTAGTAATGTTAATAACTTTTTTTTATAATTTTGAAACTGTTAGGAAAATGAAAGTATGATTGACTGATTTAGATACTTAAGAAGTTCATGGGAATAAGTGAAGTCTTGAGGAATACTTTAATTCAATGAATAATTCTATAAGGTGTTTCAGTATAATAATTTTCCTAAGTAGAGAATATCATAATTTCAGAAGAGAGGAATCTAAGAAAGTATAGTGTTATAAAAGCCAAGGAAGTACAAAGGTCCATAATTTGATAAAGTATAGTGGTATGAAAGGTATGAAAATTTAAAGATGAGGAAAACAGGTGGTGAGGAGAACATAATTTATAATATATTATAATAATAGAGTAATACGGAGGGATGGGAATAATCAGAAGTAGAATAATAACATAAGAAACTATAAAATATTGGATCTATAAGATATTTCTCGTATCATTTTTGTGAAGTTAAAGTCAATGTAATGATCCAAAGCTATAATTCAAGATATTTGTATCATGAGTTATAATCCATTATTCGAGTCGATATTTTTAGTTTAACACCCTAATATTTTACATTATGTCTCTTTTTAAATCAATTTAATCTCATTGATAACTTATGTTGCATAAAACACCTAGCTTAAACAAACTCTAAAATATTCTTATTTTAACAAGACCATTAAAAACTAACCATTAAATTGGATGGAATGAATAGTATTAGTCACTTTAGGATATATATAATTTTCTAACTCATTATTAAATTATTTATTTATTCTTAAGAAATAAACACATAATTTTTAGTGAACTCATTTTGTTCTTCAAATACATGTTTTCTTCAAAAAGTGATATTTATTACTCTCTATAATAAAATAAATATATTAAAATTTTGAAACTATTAAAAAAAATATTTTATAAAATTAAAATCATTTTGGGATTCAATATTTCAATATTATCTTAGGATTATTTTTTGAGAATTTTCTTAAATGTTTAATTTTTCATCGAATAGTAAAAAATATAGATTTTTATAAAACCACATTTTCTTTATATTTTAATGTAATTTTATGATTTTAAATTTATATAAAAGTAACTTAAATATTATTTAGTTATATATAATATAATTAATTAAATTTAAACAATATTTGTAATTTATTTTGGTATAATTACATTTTTAGGCTTAAAACACATTTTTCCAACAAAACGTTTTTCATTGGATTTTGATTGTTTAATTTTAAATGTAATTTTTCAAATTTTGTGTTTTTAATTACTAATACTTGATTCCATATTTTTAATCAGTAGGTACTTTTTATTTCATAAGATCATTTTCATTTTTAGTTACAAAACATTTACAGTGGTAAAAATTGTTTTATCGTAGTATTAGTAAAATAATGTAGTTTATTATAGTTAAATGGTAAAAGTTTAAAATAACTAAAACCACAACATTAAATGGGTGTTTTATGTGTTTATATAACTTAAAAATCTTTTAAAACCTTAATTATCATCTAAATTCGTTGGAATAAATGGCATCCAAATGTGGTTGTCTTTAAATATAAATTAATCCTTATTTAATCACTTATAACCACCCGACCCCAACTATAAATACCACTCATCACCACAATATTTCTCAAAAAATGACTTGAATATATTAACATCTATACCAAAAACTATGATTTACACTTTCTCTAATATCCAAGTGCAACTCATCTCTCTCAAAAATGAATTCTAAGTTCCTTAAAGGGTCTTTTAAGGAGGTGGTATTTAAGAGCTAACTTTCTCAAACAACCTTCCTTAATTTATTTTCTTTTTATAATTTATCTTCATATCCATCATACATAAAATCATAAAAATTATATTATCATTTATATAATATAATATTATATTTCTAGTGGAATATATTCTATGAAACCCCTTTTTTAATCTCCACTTTTTCAAAGAAATGAAACCATTGTCCAAATTGTGATGGTTAACCATCTCCATGGATAAGGATTTTTCATTTCACATTACCACCATAAAAAATGGTCATAAAATTATTATTATAGTTAAATAAGATTTTAATATTTATATTATAAACTATTTTAGGTTCTAGAACAAACATATAGACAAAATATTAAATAAAAGGAAACTAGTTTATGATGGTCAGAAAAACTTACTAAATAAACTAAAAAATTATCATGGAAATTTTATCAAATGATCATCCTCATTCTAGAAAGAAAAATGATAAATCGTATTATTTAAAATTATTTAAGTGAATTAATACCATTTCATTTTAGTTAGGGTGTCTAATTTCCATTTGATATGAAAATCCTTAATTATACACAAATGAATCAACCATGAAGACCATGAAACAATCACACATTTAATAATGAAAATAATGAAATATTATTAGTTAACTGGTGGTATGATATTATAAAAGTATAATATAAGGTATTATAAATATTATTATATTTATATAATTAATTAATAATATTTTTTAAACCCTTATATAGGAGGTTAAAGTATAAATAACTAAAGGGAAATGTGATGTAATGGTTTCTTGTCTCACTTTTACTTTTGTGAGATATATTCCTTATTCACCAATTATTTCTTTTGTGTTGTGTATAAAATTATATTTTATATTTAATAACATTAATCTAATTATATTCAGGGTTTTAAATGTTTTATTTTCTAAATATGAATTTTATGTGGAAAATGATTTGACTAATTAAAAAGTTGGTAGGGACTTTTTAACTCAGTTTTTATTCATTGGGTTATAATTCAACTCCATTTATTATTCCATGTTAATAATATACATGATAAATTTTTTTATTCTATAATTTTGTAATTAAAATAGTTTTATATGGGAATATATCTGATATAAATAATAAATTTTTTTGATTAATGCTCACGTTAATGATATGATATTTAAAAGGGAATTTCTTTTAAAATATTATCTTTTTAAAGTTTCCCTTAAAACTATATTTTTCTTACATTTCTATGTTTTCTAAAGTTTTTTCCTAAAATATTTTTAATATTATCTTATGAATATTTAAATTCAATTTTAGACATGGTTTATTCTTTAAAAAATGGTTTTAGAGGATTATGTTTTTCATTTTTCAAATAAGGTTCTTTGTGACTTTTCTGAAAAAAATGAACTAATGTTTTTTTAACTTACATAGAATGAGAAAATTTTATTTCCTTCATGAAATCATAATTATTATTTTTTTACTTTAAAATATTAAAATTTTCATTTCAATGAAATTTTTTTTCTTTTATAATTGTGTAGCTCTAAAAAATCATTTGAAGTTGGAAGTTTTTTTAAGAATTATTTCAAGTGATCTCTCAAAATTATTTTACATCTAAGATACTTTTTTTGACATTACATTTGATTTAATGGGGATATTATTCAAGGATAATATCTTTATTATTTTTTTGGTTGGTTTATGATTTTTATGTCCTAATATTTATGAAATCCTTTTCTTTTCAATGGGTTATTCTATGATGAAATGTTTATGAAATGCATTTCTTTTCACGTGTTTTGATCTAATGAATGATTTATGTTCTTAGGGAACACACATATTTGTTTTTCATTATCTTTTCGGTGGGACATATATATCCCTCTAATTAACTAGGTTATAATTTATATCTTTTTAAATAATGATGGGAAATAGGTTAATGAGCTTGATCTACTTTGCAAAACAGGTGCATCTTGATCCAATATGGGAAAAATATGCATCTGTTCCACTATGTTGAAGGTCTTGGTAGTTGAATATAACATATGAAATGGTTTCTATATTTATTATAGTTTCATACTATTATGACCTGATCTTATCGATAATGATTGATATATGATGATTTCTTGCTCTTATGGCCCATGTTTTCTGAAATGGTAATGTTTATACTATGAATCTTATTTATGATATATGAATTTTTGGGTATGAAATTTGTAAGTTATGATCATGATAACATGAAGTTATTGTTATCTTATTATTTCATATGATCATGTTCTTATATATCCCATGTTTACCCTTATGTAGTATCTGAGATCTCCCTTTTCTATTTTTTATTTTTACCTAGATATGAAGAATGGTATTAAGTATGATATTTAAAAAAGGGTTATAGTTATAAAAGAAAAAAAAATGAAAAACACTATAGTTGTTTTATGAACCTGTTGTTTATGTTTTAAGGTTTCCAAATACACTAATCCCGTATAGTTTATGTGTTTTTTTATGTTATGTAATGAATATTCATATATTCATATGTAATATATATGTACGAAAATAATGGGTTTTTATAGTTGGTATCAGAGAAAAGTTAATTAACCATTGGAAAATAGGATGATAAAAACTTAAGTATTATCCCTAAGTATATTTATAAGTATAAACAGTAATCCAAGAATTTTAGTTATGTGGTTTGTCACACTTTGTTTTTGAGTTTTAGAAAATGGCAAGAAGAAGGAAGATTCATGTTAATAGTGCATGTGATGAAGAATGGAATGATCTTATTCATGAGAAACCAAATGAAATGGGAATTATAAGGGGAAACATTTTTATTATGTCTTATCATAAATATCATAATTGGGTCAATAATCTCAACTTTGGTGAGTTTTCTGACCCATATAATAAGAGAAAGATATTTTTTCATGGTGACCACAAAGGAATGAAAGTTCAATTTTTCTCATGTAAAGAATATAGGAATTTGTATCATGGAGAATGTTTCAAAGAAACTAGAATATTATTTGGGTGTGGAAAAAGACACAAAGAAGGTAATTTCAAAGTAAAAGTGAATTGTTCAGTTAATATAATGGATGATAATAATGTAATTCCTATGGTATCATCGATAGTTTAATGTTTAAAATGAAATATTTATGGGTATTATGAAAATATATTCCCTAGGGGAAAGATTGTGCAGATAACAAGTAAGGTTGTATGAGTAATGGTTATATTTTTTATAATGATATGACTATGAATGATATATGAGATAGAAGAATTTTTAAGGAATAAAACGATGAATCCTGGTTAATGGTTTAAGAGGGAAGTGGAATTATTGAGTATTTATATTCATTAATAATGTTTTAGAAATATGTTTAAGGAATTATGGAAGAATGAAATATATTGGGGTTGTTACACTTTATTTTTCTCTTAATTATTTGAATGTATATGTTGAATGACACTGGTAACCATGAAAAGGGATTGAGGTGGTAAGGAGATATTTTTGAAGAACATACTATTAAGGGAAAGATAACACTTAATTTATGAATGATGTTAGGATAATAATGAGAGGAATATTTTATGGATTATAAATTGGATAGTATTAGTGTACATGAAATTGATTAGTAATATGATGACTAGGTGATTTATGGATTGAGTTTGTAGAATATTTGGATTTATGGTACAGTGAAAGTGTTAATTTTTGAAAGCATGCATGTTTTGTCTAAGGTTTTTTTGTAATTCATGTTATTACCATGTTTAAATAAAATACATTATAATGATACTCACATGTTTTCTTTGTGAAAATTAAGAGATACATCAAGTTATTTGGGGGATTAATGATTAATTTATTTTAAAAATTTAATGACTTTCATTTGAAAGTTTTGGATTTTAATCTTTTTTGAAGGTTCAAAAGGGTAACCATTTATTAAATTGTTTATATTAAACTTTGGAAAAGGTTTTAGATATTAATTTATTACTTAAAAACATGTATTTTTTTTGTATTGAATAACTTGTGCCAACCATTTTCTTATGATGATAACTAAAGAAAGAAGGAATGAATTATCTTCCCATTATGGATCTTATGATCCACTAGTTTTTCAGGAATTACAATTTAAACTTCATTTAATAGAGTAAGATATTAATTATAAATTTATCAAGGCCCAAATAAAGAGTGATATTGTCCTTATGAAATGAAATAAAGTCAGTATATATTCTCAAAGTATTTTGAAATAAAATGTAATCATATCATCATCATATGTAATGATATCAATGACCCTTTTTAAACTTATTTGGACTATTTTTATACAGTAACTAACCTCATATTGAGCTTGATATATATCATTAAACATCAGAACATGATAGTTATAATTCTATTCCACATTTATATTTTAACTTTCCACTAATTTTATCCAAATAAGATCCTAGTTTTGTGGTTTCCTTCCCATTTTACTTCCTATTTTTAAGTGGAAATTTTATTTCTCATTCTATGTTGTGGGTTTCCCACAAAATAATTTTCAAATTTACACCTTTAATTTTAAATTTCAAGTTGTGAGGATGTATTTTTTTTGAAATTATTGAGGGTATCATGACAATAGCTTATCAATTGGGGCTTCCACTAAATCTCTTTTAAGTTCATAATGTGTTCCATGTATCTCTCCTAAGGAAGTAAATATAAGATCCTTCACATGTAATAAACTGAGTGGTAATAATTCCAGAGAAATATCTTTATAATGAAGATAAAATAGTGGAGATTCTATATCATAGAGAAAAATTTCTGTGAAATAAGGCCACTCACCATGTTAAATTTTTTTTTGTGAAACCACCAATTTTAGAATGCTATGTGGGAACCTAAGGTTGGGATGAGGTTGAGGTATCTTCATTTAATTATAATTTAGTGATGAAATTTGAGGGAAAAATTAATTTTAATGGGGGAATAATGTAATACCACAAGATTTTATGGGGAGTATATTTTTAAATAAATTCACTCTCTTTGATAGTTTAGGCTGCACAGAACACCGAGCATAAACGAAATCCAAAATATTATTATTTTAACATTACCATTATAACCTAGTCGTTAAATTGGTGAGAATTAATAGTAATAAACAAAATATGAAATATATAATTATAAAAATAAGTTTTAATGTATTGAATTTTTCTTAATAATTAAACATATAATTTTTAGAAAAGTCATTTTGTACTTCAAGTATATGATTTCTTCAAAAAGGGAATTTTATTGATTTATATGAGAAAATAAATATAATTAATTTTTTTTAAAATTTTATAAAATTTATATGATAAAATGAAAATTATTTTTGGATTAAACATGTCTAAATTATCTTAGGATGATTTTTTTGAGAATTGTGTAAAAATTATAATTTTCAGTGAATATAAAAAAATATAAATTTTTATAAAAACCATATTTTATTTATATTTAAAAGTAATTTTATTATTTTAAATTTATATAAAATAAACTTAAGTAATTTTTATATATTTATAATATAATTAATTAAATTTTAACAAAAATTGTACCTTTTTTTATATAAGTACATTTTTGGGCTTAAAAATAGAATTTTCCAAAAAACCATTTTTCATTGCGTTTTGATGGTTTAATTTTAAATGTAATTTTGAAACCTAAATGTTATTAATTTTTAAGAAATGATTAAATTTTGGAATCATAAGTTCCAAATTATTTTATAAGTCTATTTTTCTTTTGGGAATAAAAAAATTCCATGGAAAAAAGAAGAAGATTTACCCGAGTATGAGTAAAATAATATGGAAGGTTAAAGTTAAAATGTAAAAGCTTAAATACCTAAGAAATAAAAAAGTAAATTTATGATTAATGTGTTTATAAAAATTAAAAATAATTTAAAAAATTAATTATCATCCAAATTCATGGTAATTATTTCCACTAAGATGTGGTTGGGTTTAAATATAAAATAATCATAATTTAATCACTTAAAACTACCCCTCCTCAGGTATAAATAACATTATTTACCACCCACCAACTCCTAAAAGAACTTGAATCTATTAAAATATCTAAAAAACCATATCCTCGACAATATCCACCAAGTAAAAGTGATTCTTTTCTCACCCAAAGACCAATTCCAAGTTTCTTAAAGGGTCCTTTAAAGAGGTGATATTCAAGAGGCAACTTTGTCAAACAACCTCTCTTAATTTATTTTCTTTTTATTACTTATCCTCACATCCTTCATCCATTAAATAATAATAAATAAAATATAAATTATATACTATAATTTTATATTTATAGTGGAATTTATTCTATGCATCCCTTTACTCATCTCCTCTTATTCAAATAAACAAAACCATTGTCCAAGTTATGGCGGTTAATCGTATCACTTGAGAATGTTTTTTATTTTTCTATTAACACCATAAAGTATAGAATAAAAGTATTATTATGGTTATATAAGATTGTAATATGTATATTATAACCTATTTAATGTTCTGGAACTAATATATTTATATAATATTAAATAAAAAAACAAATTCATAATGGTAGAAAAACTCCCCAAATAAAATAAACATTTATCATTAACATTTTATCAAATGAATCATCATTATGTTAGAAATAAAAATGATATATGGGATAATTTAATCTTATAAAAGTTCAAGAATTAAATTTAATTTCACTTATGTAGTTTTTATTTCAATTGACATGAAAATTCATAATTATATGCAACTGAACTGACTATGAAAAACAAGAAATGAACGCAAACATAACAATGAAAATAATAAAATATTATTAATTAAAGGATGGAAATACGGTATAAAATTATCATATGAGAAATTAAAAATATGATTATATTCATGTAATGAATTAAAAAAAGTCTATAAACCATTATACATGATATTAATATACAAAAAACTAAAGGGAAGCATTAGGTAAGAGTTCCTCATCTGAATTTTACTTCTATGAGTTATATGAATTATTCACCACTTGTTTCTTTTGTGTGGTGTTTATAATTTCCTTTAATAAATAATATCATGAATCACATTATAGTCCTGGTATTAAATTTTTCATTTGATAATTTTTTTTTCTTTTATGGGGAATATGATTCTACTGTTGACAAAGTGGTTCCCGTTTTCTTATCTCAATTTCAATTCATCGGGTTAAACTACAACTCCATTGATTATTCCATGTTTATAATACATGTGACATTAATTTTGATTATATTATGTTGTATTTATTTTTATTTTATGGGTATTTACATTTTATATACACAATCAATTCATTTTATTAATTCTCTTGTCAATGATAAGATATTTATAAGGGACGTTCTTTTAAAAAATTATCTTTTTAATGTTTCCATTAAAACTCTATTTTTCTTCAATGTCCATGTTTTATTAAATTGTTTAGAATTTTTTTAATATTATATAATTGTTTTAAGTCATTTTTACTCATGTTTTATGTTTTAAAAAATTGTTTGAAAGGATTGGTTTTTTTCCTATTTTCTAAATGAATGTTTTTTGTGACTTTTTCAAACAAAAAATATGGAAGGAATATTTTTTAACTTAGATGACATGAGTTTATGTTCCCACTATCATAAAAATTTAATAATTTTATGTTTCATTGAAAATATTACAAGGTAATTTCCAAATAGAAATTTTTCCTATATAATTGTGAGGATATTTAAAAATAAATGATTTGAAAAAGAAAATATTATTTTCTTTCAATAATTATTTCAAGTGTTCTCGAAATTTTTTTCCAACTAAGATTTTTTTATGTTACTTATGATTTAATAGGGATATTATTTAAGGATTCTATACTTATTATTTTTAAGGTTGGTTTATTCTTATGATGAAAATATATCTATGAAAGAAATTTCTTTTCCATGGGTTATGATATGATGAAATGTTTATGAAACCCACTTATTTTGATGGGTTTTGACATGATGAATAATTTATGTTCATGTGGCACACACATGTGTGATTTTAATTATGTGATGGGTGGGAAATATATATCCATTCAATGCATTTGGTGACTATTTATATCTCATGAGATAATGATAGTAGACAAGTTGATAGGATTGATCCACTATGGGAAACAATGCATCCTGATCCAAAATGGGACATAGATGAATCAAGATATACTATATGAAATAGGCGACTCGTGATCCACCATGTTTATGGTATTTTTAGCAAACTTTAATGTATGAAATGGTTTTCTATATTTATAATGGTGTGACATGATCTAATAGATCATGATTTATTTATGATGATTTATCACTCTTATGGTCTATGTTTTCTGAAATGATAATGTTTATGCCGTGAATGATTTTAATGATCTATGATATGTTGGGTATAAAATTCATAAGTTATAATCATGATCACTTAAAATTATTCTTATCTTATGATTTCATATGATTATTTATTGATATCTCCTATGTTTATCCTTTTATAGAATCCAAACTCACCCTTTTCTTATGTTTCTTTTCCCCAGGATATAAAGACAAGTATTAAATATGATATGTCCAAAAGGTTTCTAGTTATAAGGGTATAAGAAAGATACAATGTAGTTGTTTTATGAATCATTTATTTATGTTCCCAAGTTTCCAATGACACTAAACCCATATGGTTATGGTGTGGGTTTTTATGTTATTTAATGAATATTAAACTATTTGGGTGTGATATCTATGTATGAAAAGAATGGGTTGTTATATTTAGAATTAGCGAAGAAGATTTACTGAAGAATCAAACGTGATGAATTTTTGGTCAAAATGTATTTATCATAAAGAAGAATACATCATTTTATTATTTGATACATGTTTAAATATCAAATGATAACTATAGATGGAGGAGATCTCATTCAAAATTATTTGGTGATTATTTGGATTATAAGAGACTGAGAATTTGGAGAGAAACTGATTTTTTTGGTTTTATAAGGTAAGTTGAAGTTGAAGAAGAAGTGATTTAGATATACATTTTTCAAAGGATTATCTTAGTTGATGATGAAAGTTAGTTAGGAAAACTCTATCTTAAAAATATTATTATAATCACGATTATAGTAGGTTAGAAAGCTAAAGAATTTAGAATCAATATCTGATTCAATAGTTGAGCTGATTTAGAAGGATTTAATTTCTTATTTTTAGAGTTTTGGAAGAAGGTATCTCAGAGTTACTTATTAACTCTTAAGATGATCATTCTATAGTTTGGTAGTATATGGAATATGTTCAAGTGGTTAAAGTTATACATTCATTGGACATTAAATACCCACTTTTATGAAGAATATCTTTTATTATTATGTAGATGCATCTTGAATCTTACTAATAATAATTTTCAATAAAAGTTGAAGAAGTGTCATTGGAGATCAGTGGGATCCAATGTTAATCTCAGAAAAACCAATTAGGAGAGTATACAGGTGTCAGGATATAGTTACTATAACGAGATAATATTAAGTCAAGGATGATTCATACCCACCCCTAGTAAGTGTTGAGTCAAGAATGACACCATATCACACATTTTTATCAATTCAATTGATTAATGATAAAATCTATGTCTCAAACTAGACCTAAATAGAATAAGAAGTATATAACCACATTGGGATGGAACGATGTAAAAGTACCATGTGTTACACTCTTTTTTTTACTTTACCTCTTGAAATTGGGGTGAATGTGCTTGTGAACAAATGATATACATTCATCCTAATAGGTACAATGGTTTAGTTAATAAAATGGAGTAAAACTTAGGTGAAAATAATTTAGTAAAATGTGTATACTCTAATTCACACCCACTCTTAGTGTAACTTCACAATTCACTTGGAACTTTAGTTTTCATGTTTCTAATGATTTAGTTTGGATCCCTATTACTTCCACTAAATTGATATGTTAAAAAAATATTGATATGTACCTCTTTAAACAACCCATATATTGTGTTAATAACCCAAATTAAAATCGAACTTATATTCAAACATCTATATTCATCATATGAATAAGGTGAAAGAATCTATAAGAAAATATTATATATAGAGAGGATCATTCGAGAAGGGTATCAATTTCATCCCAAATAAAATATATATTTTATTAGGATAAATTTTTTTGAATAGATTTAATATACCTCCCAAATGAGTTATCTCTTTTATATCTATGATGAATTATTTGGGATGGATATAAGTTCGTCCTAGATAATTTGGCATGCTCGTGCAACATTTTTTATCAGGGTCATATTTAAACACATATTAGACAATCTAATCTATATGAATATTTAACTAGGATGGATTTAAAATCATTTGTAGATATATTGGGGGGCACACATGCTTTATTTGAGAGAGAATTAAATCTGTCTCTCATAAATAAATAAACACACACACAAACATGTGAACTAAGTGTAATTGAATAAATAAAAATACACTTATATAATTATAATGTATTATAAATTATATTTATTCTTTTCTAAATAAATATTTTATAAAAATATAAATATAAATATAAGTATTTATATATTTAATTTATCAATTTTATATTTTTAAACATATATATTAAAACTAATTATAATTTTTTAATCACATTTCAATTATCTTTTTATAAAAGTGTGTGTGTGTGTCTAATGGAAACAAAAAATGCACACAAATATTTTAAATTTATAATTACATATTTTATTATTTTTATCAGTACATATTTATAAAAAATGTATATATATATATAAATTTAAATGTATATTCTTATATTTATATATAAATTATAAATGTTTTCACTTGAATAGAAATTGTGTTATATAAATATATAAATATAATATATATGTATATTGTTACAATAATTTTTTTAGTTTTGTAATTATTATTTAATTCCATTTAAATTTTTAAAATATTTATCTATGTTATTGATATATAAATAAATAAGAATATATATATAAATACATATCATGAAGCAAATTATTTGGATGATGGAATTGGAAATAAAAGGGTAATTTCCTCGGATCTGACCTGGCTCAAGGACGTACCTAATGAAATTTTATCTTTCTTATAAAGATATTATTGTAAAAAGACTTACATAAAACTTTTGTAATATTTATTTTATTCAATAAATAATACTTTTACTTTCAGGAAAGCTCACACCATTTAAAAATAAATACAAACACACACACTGACACACATTTATAGTAAATTTATAATAATATCTATGTGTTTGTTTTAATATATATATAATCATATATGAATGCGTACACACACAAACACATACTTATTTATTTAAATATTATTTATATTTATATTAATTATGTATATATAAATATATATTATAAATATATATTTATTGAAATAGGTTGGGGCCAATCCCATTTGTTAATAAAATAAAACAATATCAATAGGAGGATGGGTTAGACATGGAATCTGGTCCTCAATCCAAATTGAAAAAACCAATACAACACATTAAAAAGACCTACCTAGAGATGTGGTTGGCCATAAATATCAAAATTCACCCCAATGAGTGGAAGATACAAAGATCCAGATCAAAGGAACAAATGATGATAAGCCCCATGACCCCCACGCAAGAGTATATCATGTAATCCTCCAATTTTTAGCCTATTTACTAGAATTAATTTTTGAACATGAGTCCACTTTAAATGATACATTATCATTTTTAGGAGTCATACTTTCTATTATAGTCAAGAAAATATTTTTAGTTTCTTTATAATAAAAATTTTCAACCACATCTTCCAATTTTACGATATCCTCCAATTCCTTGATATCATATTGTTCAAGTGTTTCAAAATATTTTGAGGTTGGGACCTAACACATGACCTGACTACACACCAAGGTATTTGGGTTTACATATTCTCTCTCAATGTCCTTGCTTCTCTAAGATACTTATAGATTAGATTTCTTCTTAGTAGAACTAAAATCATTATCCCTTATATGATATTTATCTATCACATTAGTTTTTTACTTTTCCAATGACAACTACATTACCAATATTCTAGGCGAACTCCCTCAGTCAATAATAGGTTTTTTTTATATTCTTGGACATGGTGCTCCATATTTTCAGTTATCTTGTGAGTTGTCTTACCTGATGACACCTTTATGGAAGGATACTTATACCCAGATGATTTAGATTATATCTCTTTTCCATTAGGGGATGATTCCCTTCCTACCTCACAAGTTCTTTAAGTAATAAGAGATGGGAAAGTACCACCTTCATGTGAATTATTCCTTGGAATCAATATAGAAATAGAGGCCTCAAACTCTATAAAATCCTTCATTCCAACTTTAGAGAGAACCCAGATATAGTCATCCCAACTATCCTTCTATAAAACAATATTCCCTTCATTCTTTCCAACAAATCTTGGCGATTTCCCTTGATCCAAAGAAACATTACAGGGCTGTAGTATCATTAGAAGTTCAAATATCTAGTTTTTTATTTCTTTTACAAGATCTTGAGGTTATTGATTACCCCTAACAACATTTCTAGTTAGAAATATCCTATGAATCAATTTTACCCATGGATTGATCATCAAATACTTCCACACTATGACCATTTGTCCGACAATCTCAAACAACCCAACATCCTGCATAAAGGTCTAGTCTTTTGTCGACAATATTGGCTCATGTAATTTGGGATTGAGGAATGGGAAGATCCCTGAACGGGGTTGGAGAGACCCTCCCCACCCTTTTCTCTCTCAGTTGATGCTTAGTAAATCTAGGTAAGATCCAACCTTAAAAACTATAACTTTAATAGATTCACCCTTGTATGAAATGATTTGAAAGAAATCAACCATACTCGATTCCATCCACAACTATATATACTTCCTATGTTGATCATGCATTGTTGAATATTCCTATATGATCATGGTGTTTGGACCTAAGGAGTTCCCTTACTACTTTCCATAAGTATCCATCATTGTTTTTTTTCTACATTAGAGAGACCTACATAATCTTGTTTTCCTCTAATATTATTCAAATATCCCACCACACATTTCTTAAAGAAAAATTTCTTGCCTTCTACCTTAGATCATATCACGACCCTTAAATTGTAAAATTGAATTTATATCCTCCCTGTTATACTTATTATTTAGGTTTACAAGAATAATACAAACATCAAAAAAGAAGGAGATCTCTCATATTAAAACCTCAAACAAATCTCATCATTTGGAGATGATAAAAACACCTTCTCAGTTAAAGTAGTGAAAAAAAAACTTCTATAATCATCAAATAAAAATAACCAAAACTAGCACATTCAATGACATTGTCCATTATAATCACAATTATAATAGATAAAGTAATACTAAAAAAGATTTTGGAATTTCGTAACACCCAATTAAATGCATGAATTTTAACCCAAAACTATGCACATGTATCATTACATTCAAGTAAATTGAAGTTCATACTCCACTCATGGAGACTCAAAGTACCATGTTTTAGGACAATCGATCCAAGACTCTACACTTTTTTTATTTAAGTCAATATATGGGAAATAAAATGGAATAATCCCCTCCCAAGTGATTCACACTTCTAGTTAGAGAATCCCTAGATAGAAGAAAGATGATAAAACGAGTTTCTTACCTTCCATGGAATCATCTCTTTCATCAGCATGATTTTTCCTAAAATGGAATGCTCCCAAATAGAAAGTATCTCTAAAAATTCATTACTGTTGGTGACAACATGATCCATTCAACCCTTTATGAAGATCGAATTAGAATATTTTAAAATTAGGGGTACAAAAGATCCCCTATTTTCAATCACTTTGAGATACCCCATGTTGTTGTTCTTCACCTACCTAATCTCGACTGACTGTAGGCAGGCATCAATACTAGGATGATGAGAAAAACCCATAAGTAAAATATTAAGATAAAAATCATCATACCTTAGAAACTCCATCGAAACCAAAGAATCACATTCTTGAATACAAATTTCATGAGAAAAGTATCCCCCAAACCCCATCCACCAATAATTTTATATTTATAATAATGTTACAGATGGTAAATATATATATTTTATATATGAAAACACAAATTTATTTATTTTATTATTTATTATATTTTTATTCTTTTAGAAATATATAAACTAGTACTCTTCATGTGCGTCACATGGGACTATTCTCTTTTTGTTTTAAAAAAATAAGAAGGTAAAAAAGCAAGTAATTTTGAGAATAAAATTGTCTTTTACATAAAAATGAAAATTTACATGAAACAAAATACATGTTGAATATATGTAAAAAAATTCCAATTATATTAAAATGTGTATAAATGAATAATTTGAAGAATTACACTTGAAAATTAAAAATTTCATAAATTAAATAATATGAATAAGAATTTGAAAAAAAGAAAAAGTAAATGAATCAAACAAAATTTTGATATGAGAGAATAGTAACCTCAGTAAGAGAGTGCAATTTTGTTTTTTTCATAATATAAACTATTATCTAAAATTGAAATTGAATTAAAATTATAGAACATGTTAATGAAATAAAACGCCAATATAAAATGGAATATAAAGTTTTATTTAAATATAAATATAATCTTGAATATAAACTAAAATTTTAGATCTACAATAATAATGAATTCACTACAAGGAGAATACTTGATGTCGATTTAGAATAGGGGAAATAATTTAAAGTAGAAATGTTGGTAGTAGTAAAATTAAAATTTTAAAATTTAGTGGAGTTAGATGACTAATTGATGGAAATAATATAAATTATTAGGATAAGTACATACATTATACATAAGAACAAAAATTGTGAGAACATAGTAATACTATAAACAATTCTTTACAAAGGATAATGAATCCTTTTTCCATTAATATTTTTCAATGAATTCTATAAAAATGTAGGTATATTTATTATATATTGAAATTTCATGTATATTTATAGTGTGAATACATATTTATATGAAATATCATTGAAACTCCATAGTGAATATGCATGTAGCTGTGTGAAAGGATACCGATTAATTATTAAAATTTCATAGTTATAAGAATACATATTTAAAATATGTAAAAAAATTTAAAAATAACAAAAGTAAAAGAATAATTATTTATTGGTTAGGTTATAGAAGTCATTATAGAAGGTGGTGAGATTATATTATAAATATTTAATTGAAAATAGGTATAGAGTAACAGATCATAATTTTTTTCTATTGATTGAAATATTCTAATTTGATAAAGTGATTATAGAATACTTATTAACCATATAAATATTATTTAATTCATTTTTAGCAGATTCTATTTGATATTTTAAATTGTATGGATTTTTGAAATATTAATAATCTAATGTCATTAAAGACAATATTTAAGAAATATAGATATAAAAATTGAAATAAATTATCCATAGATTAGAGAATAAAATACAAAAAAAAATTCTACATGAAAATTTAATCACTATAATACAAATATTATAATGGGAAAAAATTTAAAAAATTTAAACAATAAATTCAAATTAAACAAAAATTAAAATAAACATGTTTACAAAATTAAGATGATAAGCCAATATTGATTAACATTTTCTCGAAATTGAGACATTAAATTCATGAAAAAGTCATAATTTATCAGATTTTTTTATAACCATAACAAAAGAGATGAAATAGGAAATTGATTAAGAGAAGAGTAATGGACTTTGATTATAGGGGTAAATAAATTTAATGAGGTAGAGAAATTATTAAAAGTGGAAAAATTGAAGATAAACTAACCCGATTATTCTTTTCACCTGGTATTAAAGAATAAAAATTGAAAAATTGTTAGGAAGATATAGCGATAGAGGAGGGAATATTAATAGTAAAATGCACCTAATCAAATTTATGTGAGGCATTGAACAATTTAAATGTTAAAGATGAATGAATTAGTGAGTGAGAAAAGAAGAAAACAATAGAGAAGAATCCATGGATTAAAACCTAGGATGTAGACCATGGACAAGAGAAGAGTGTAGTGGGAGGGGCCAGAAGGGAGAAATAACGAATGGTTGAGAAGGAAACCCTTGGATGAATGTTGTAACAAACCTACTAAGTCACCCTCTCAGTACTGGCACATGAGATAATTTTCCACATACTCAAGGG
Source organism: Viscum album (assembly GCA_963277665.1). NCBI lineage: Eukaryota > Viridiplantae > Streptophyta > Magnoliopsida > Santalales > Viscaceae > Viscum > Viscum album. The sequence goes on from OY728153.1 coordinate 79,595,097, forward strand.
TGTTCTTAATCCCCAGAGGTTTTTGACTAGAACACATACATCCAACAACAACCAAATGGAATTATTTCAAACAACCCAAAGCAACAACATGGATTATATACATATAACAGAGGGAAAATAATGAAGAAATAAATATAATCCATAACAGATAAAGAAAAAAGAAATATAAACAACTTAAAAGGTATCACGACAGTCTTAAAGAGACAATTCCAACAAAAAGGATGAAAAAACTAAAACAATTACACAATAACTCCATGTGATATCATGGAATAACACCCAATATCTCACTAATAGATACCCAAATCTCAGATTATATAAAACTTAACCACATCATAATGACACATTTTCTTTCCTAGAATAGAAAGACATAACAACCTCTATGCACCACCAAATGTATGAATAAGGTGTAATCCAATAAGCTCACTAGAATATCATTCTGGTGTTTCATAACATGTCTTTATATAATAATCTAAGCATTCTCAGATTTAAAGAAAATAAGTTATGATATACAATTTAGTAGTTTTATATAAAAAGCATGGAAAAAAAATTTAATTTATTCATTTTCCACATTTCTAAAGTAATATAGGAATTACAAATTCAAATAATTTCATATAGATATAAATAAGTAAATATATAAAATCAGGACAAATAATGTATCACATAATTTATCAAATACATGGAAGTAAAACTCAAATAGTATAAGCCAAAATCGTAAGTAACATCATTCCAAGGACCACAATAGGTCAAGATATCTAGTAAAGGAATACCTACTATAGATAATCACACATGAATCTATATTCTATACATATGTATCAAGTATAAATATTAGAGGAACCCCCAAAAAATTAAACCCCTAACAATTCTAACTTGTCTCTATAACAACAATCTTAAGGATAAGAGAAAATCCCCATGAGTAAACCCCACAAAAGTGGATAAATCCTATTAATAAACCTTCCAACTAAGTACCCAATTCTTCCAATGTGATCTATTTTCCAAACTAATACATCAAAAAAATTTCATCAAACTATGATTTGTAAATCCTTTCAGAATACCATTTCACAAATGTTTTGAAAACACTTTTTCATTTATCAAAACTAGAGGAAACCATATTATATAAAAAACCCATTTGTACACTAACCAATCTAATTAGTTAGTCATTCCATTTAATTTATAAAACAATTTATTAAAATTAGAGCAATATAGTTCACCAACATAGGCTAAATATGAAACTACCTACACCAAAACCTGATTAACACATGTACACAATGGGATCCACCGATAAGGAAGAAGACAAAATTAAAATAGAGGCCCTAGAATCAATATAAATATATTATAATTGATTTAATTTAACAAAAGGGTTCGTGATGAGGAAATATCAAAACATGACTCAAGAAACGACACCCGCCTCACTACAACCAACAAAGGATTGACCCTTAGAACTGTTGAGTCAATAAGGTTTTCCTTATGACTTTTCCATTCCTTCTTGTTTAGAAAATCACAAACACCTTATACTTAAGAAAATATTATTTTTACCCCCATAAGGAAAATTTACTTCTTTAAGGAAATTTACCTTAACCTATATTTTCTTATACATAGCAATATTATTCTTAAATTCAAAAACCAGATTCATAACCAAATTTCCGAATCCATATAATGAAAAGATTTAGATCATTCTGTTTTTAGAATCCAAATTCTGGATATAATCTGTAATGGAGTTTTAATCCTAATTCTGGACTCCGAACTCTGAAGAAGTTCGACTCCGAACTCTCAAGTAGTTCGACTCTGAACTCTTAAGCAGTTCGACTCCTAACTCCTTAAGTGGTTCTACCCCAAACTCTCAAGTAGTTCGACTCTGAACTCTCAAGTAGTTCGACTCTGAACTCTTAAGCAGTTCGACTCCGAACTCCTTAAGTGGTTCGACTCTGAAATCTCAAGTAGTTCGACTCCGAACTCTGAAGAAGTTCGACTCCGAACTCTCAAGTAGTTCGACTCCGAAATCTTAAGCAGTTCGATTCTGAACTCCTTAAGTGGTTCGACTCTGTACTCTCCAAGTTCAGAATTCGATCTCTGGTGAAACCAGACTTCAAATTCCTAAAAAAAAGAATCCAAATATTTCTTAACATAGACTCCAAAATTCTTTTTATAATCCAAACTTTTAATTTTCTTACACTTTGAACTATTGTTTAGATTTTACTTACATATGTTTTGTTTCAAAAGGATGTCGTGCATTCAGTTATACATGGTTTGTTATAAAACGATGTCATATATTCTATTTCTAATTAACCTTTAGTTGAGTTACACGTGTACAGGTCCCTCTGAATTTCATGGAAAATATAACCGTTGGAAGAGGGAGTCGATTGTTGGAAATTTGCCTATAAATAGGAGCTCATTTGAAAGGGCTCAGTAGAGAGAAACAAACAAGTTGATTAATCTAGAGAACACACAATGTTAAGGTGATTTCTAGAGAGAGAAGCTTTCCATGCCTTGTGCGTACTGAACCGCTCGTTCGGATTTCTTTGTGCGACTCTGGATGTTGGTGACTACATTCGAGGACTTCCGGGGATAGGAATACAGAGGTGCCGACTACCTTGAAGTTCAAGGGCTTCCTTACTGAGGAAGATAGAGGTTCCAACTACCTTGAAGTTGAGGGCTTGCGGGGATAGCAAGACAGAGATTCTGATCTTTGTATCGAGGGTTTACCCTGGTGTGGGTAAGAGAGACTTTCTTGAAAGTATAAATCATGGGACCTTTATCCAAGGTTGTTGGATACCTTTCTCTTTGGGTTAAAAGACTTATATCTTGTTACTTGTAGTTTTTCTACTTGTTTTGTTTCCGCTGCACATTGTATTGTAAGGAAAATATAACCCTGTTGTATTTCTTTACACTTGTACTCTGATTAGTTTAAGATTCTATACGCTTTAAGGTAGAATCTTATATTGTAAATCATGGTTCCAATTTTCCAGTTGGTGATTAGAGGTGTTGTGAATTTTCACAGTTTAACTTTGTTAAACATAGAATTTTCCTTGTCCAAGGAAAACATAGTTATCCGTAACCAACTTTAAAGGTTGCGAAGGATTTTTTAGAGTGTAAAATTCACCCCCCCTCTTGTATATTGAGAATCTTCATTTTTATTTCGATCCTACAAGAACAATATTTCACAATGTATCTAGAAAGGAATCTATAGAATTACCAATTGAGATAAATTTTTTTGATAAAACAATGAAATGATGCTACCGTGATCAAAGGAAATAAATAATCATAAATGAATACTCACCTATAGAGATTATACTAGATCAAAATGAATATCACTCTTTGAACAAAATGATTATAATAGAGCATCGGTTCCAAAAATCACCGAATTAGAGATCTAGGTTGAGTGAAAAAGGGATGTGGAAGAATGAGAAAACATATCACCTGTATGATTCCCTAAAATCCCTGTCTGTGGAATTTAAAATGCGTGTAACCCCTTTACATGTCGTGTAATCCATGAAGCTCAAATACACTAAAAAACCCATTCCTTTTTTATTAAAACATGATTTTTAACATCAAAAAACATGTAATCATTACATAGAGTGTCATATTTCTTGATGTATACTCAGCTCACGACATGATCCTAGTGAACATTAAACATCATGTAATCCTATTACATAACAATTAAATTTCTATATGACAATGAAAACAATAGATTCTTACATGAAAAATCCAAACTACCATGTACATATTTTGTACTTGGGGAGAACCCTACTAAACCATTACACATTTATTCTCAAAGTCCATTAATTCAAAGAAAAATAAATCCCAGAACATTAGGTCATTTCCACCAAAAAAATGATTGCCATCATCTGGAGTCCCAAGACATACCCAGTTAAATAGAAAAGTAATAAATAATAAAGTAATTACCTAAAAACAAGTAACATTATATCATAAACTCCCCCCATATTATTTTCCATCCCCAGGAAGTCATGTTGAAGAATAGAGTCCGTTAAAGTGGTGAAGCCACCGCCCCTCATCAATGAATCATGCTCCGCACTCTCATGAGAATATGATATGTGTCTCTATATCTCCAATATTTAATGTTTGTTTTAAAAGTAAATATTTTTCAAATACTTTCACTTCACCTTTTTAAAAATTAATTTCAAAGTGACTGTTATAGTATCTTTTACTTTAAAGATAAAAGTGTTTTATATAAAACTATTTTACAATTTTAATTAAAATTCCTTTTTATCAAAAAATACTTTATTTACATGATTTTTTTCATGAATAACTCTTAATTATTATTAAATACTCTTTTGGCGTGATTGCATTATTTATCAACTATTTAAATTATTAAGCTCAGTTTGGGTGATACTATTCAAAAATGTTATAAAACCCATTTCATTTGAAATTTTTCTTCAAATTATAATATTATATTGATTTTATGTATAGAAAAAATGTATATTAACTTTAATTTTGAGACATTTTGGGTCCTATAAACCCTTGATAAGGTTTGGGTCTGAGAAAACCCTAAAATATTTTGGATCTAATTAATCCCTAAGATGGCGTGGGTCAAATAAATTCATGATATGGTTTTGATCTGATAAATACATGAGATGTTTTATGTATGATACTTCCCTAAGAATATTTTGGTTGGATAAAAATATGATATGGTGGGTCTGATAAATACTTGAGATTGTTTGGGTTAGAAAATTCCCTCAGACGACTTGTGTAAGACATATCCCAAAGACATTTTGGTTCTGTTAAATCCCTCCAACACATTGGTTTAATTTTACATCTCATGATATAGGGATTTTTAGTGTGGATTTTGTTTTTCATAATAAGAAGCATGTACATTTTTATTTTTCACAATCTTATAGTTTTTATATGCTAAATTTTTTCTAAAGATATTTATTTTTCTATGTTTTAATATCTTCATTTATTTACTTGTCATATGCCTATTATTATTCTCTATTGAAGATGTTTATCTACTAAGGATTCAACAAAATGTTTCAATGGTATATTATTTTTCATTGAAGAGTACATATTCTCATATCTTCATTTATATATAAATATTATAATTCTATTTTTTAATAATAAATTTATCCCCTTCCAATTTTCTCATGTGATTTAGCTACAACCATTGATGAATTATTTATAAATTTTTCCTTACTGAGCATTAAATATCACTCCTCTCTTATGTTTCCATTCCTAGAGTTATAAATATGAGTATAACCTGTGAGAAGACTAGAAGAGGGTATAGTATGGTTTGATTATGTTGAAATTTCCACCAATTTTGTTAAATTGGTTGTCGATGTAACTTGTTCTCAAGGACACTAAATGAAAAAGTTCATAGAGTCATGTGATATAATTATGATATGTAATAATAATGTTATTTTTGTATTATTTTGTTGGATCATATCACCCAGTATCATTGTTTATTTTTAATATTATGTGTTTTTAGTACTATACCTAAGAGTGTGGGTTTAGGGATCTTCAGATGGTATCAAAGGAGTGTTTAGTTATATTCATAGATTAGTTATTTATGTTTGAGATTGTTATGAGAGAAAATTAGTGAAAACCATTAGGATACATATAATGGATAAGTATAATTGATAAGTCTTATTATAGGATAACATCTTAAATTTTTTTTGAAGTATATATTGTGTGTTTTTCTTAGTAATGATATCCTTGTCTAGATACCAAAAGTGTATGTATGGTCTGGAAAAGATGTAACATGGGGTAATATCCCTAAAAAGGGTAGATTAGTATTAACTTTATCTTCATCTGGTTCATGAAAAGGACATATAAATATGATCCTAGATTGAAACTTAGGGGTGATATGCTTTGGTTAATTCAAATTTTATCTAAGGAAGAATTACCAAGTATTTGATTATGATGTTTACTAATTTTGTTAGAGAAACTAATAGAAAAATGGCTATTGATGACAAATAATTGAACAATGAGAGTGAAAGGATGAACCAAAAGTTTCATTTGTTAAAAATAAATGTATCATGGGTGAATAAATTATTGTTTTGATGTTTTTATATTATTATTTTGAATATTATTATAACTATTTTTTAGTATTTTGTGAAATAGTATTATCAAAATAATGATAACAAAAGGTATGTATTTAGATTCCACTATCCCTTATAACTGAATAAGAGAGCATACTTAAATGGTTGATAATTTTAGTATATTATTATTACGGTTTAGAATGTGATTTTTCTTATATTACTTAAATCATTGAGGTTTTTATCTTAATAGAAATTAATACTTGAAAATATTAGATATTTTTAATAGTTAGTTATATTTATCGATGATATTATGGTATATTCTATAGTTTTTGAGGATATTGTGAAACATAAAAGGTTTTTCTTAAGTATTTATACTTTAATGGTTAGGAAACATATATTAATTGGTATTAGAAAACATAAAAGGTGATTTTATAACATGGTTATATTTTTGGGGATAATTATTTGAGATCGCATGATTGAGGCATGGATAACTCTTTGGTTTGATATATGATAGATTTCTAAGTAATAATAGGTTGAAGTATTTTTGAGAAATGTGATTTTGATAGTATTTATTGTTTTATAATTAGGTAATTATTTATTGAAAAAGTAATACATTGATATTTTAGTTTAATATTATCTTATTTTTGGTAGTATGATATATATTTCCTAGCACGAGACTTCATGAAATAGTGGTTAATGCATTTTATTGTTAACGATAGAGTTAATTTTTAGAGAAATATATGATTTCATTTTGGATTAACTCCATATATATTTAAATGGTTTTGGGAAAGTTATGTTAGAAGAATATATGATTAGAGTGTATACATACTAGGGTAGCTGACTATATGATTTATTAATGTTGTTTGAAAAAATATAAGAAACTTTATATATCCCTATAGAGTGAGGTATATTTCATATTAGAGGTTATATCATGAATGATGGAGGGTTATATAAAACCATTCTATAGAAACTCATTCTAAATAAAAATAAAAATATTTATGTTTAATCTGATCACTATTTACTACCCATGAATTAATTGTAATACAAATATAATTAAATTATTGATGGTTTCTAAATGGATCCTCACATGTAATTCAATTTAGTTTTTGAAGTTGATGAATTAAATTGGATTTAATTTCTAATCCAATAGGTGCTTAATTTTATTCTACATTATTTAATTGATTAGATAAATAATATTAATCCAATTCATTTGAATTTATTTTTTTAGGAATTGTTAGTTTTGGTTAAAATGGTTTATTCTTTGTGTTTTAGTAGATGTAATTGAGATTTTGGGTTGATCACTTAATGTTTCCTCACTCATAAGATCAAAAAATTTGGTTTCAATTTTTTTTAATTCCAATAGATGTGGATATATAATGGTTATTCCAATGAATTTATAGGTCTAAAGGCATGGGTTTAAACTTCTTTAAATATAAAATAAATATAAAAAATAAAACAAAAAATTTAATAACCCCAATAAAATTTTTGATTGATATGAGGGATTTGTTGAAAATATCTAATCAATAAAACATATGCCCAAATATATGAAATATAGGGGTTACCATGGTTTTTTATTAATGAGGTTATAGGATAATATCAAAACTGTCATGTTTGCTATCGATTTTTTAGAATATGAAGAAACTTTTTGATTAAAAAAGTTTTAGTAAAATTAAATGAAAAATGAAATGGATTTAATTAAAAGAACTTGAATGTGAATGTTTTGGTAGAAAAAGTAAATTTTTATTGAAAATGAGTGTAAAATAAGATTTGAAATAATAAAATCTAGAAAGTTTTAACCCTTTAGATACTCTTTTCCCCCATGTATGAAAAAAATACCCTATCGAATTTTACGATGCACACTTCAAGAACTCAGATTTTGTAACTAAATATTCATAGAAACTATATTGTAACCTCAGTAAGGGTGTTGATCCTCCTATAAAAGTGATTTAAATTCTCAAATACCTCTAAGAAATTAAAATTAATTTAATTCACTTTTATCAAAAGAAATACATATCTTTATAATTTTAAAAATCAGGAATAATAACTTTAATTTCACAAATTAATTTATAATATTGAATAGTTCAGAATAAAATGAATTCAATAAAGAAAAAAACTATATTCATTTAATAAAATTGTTTCTAGAATAATTAAGAATATTAGAATGAAGTGAAAGTCTTAGAAGGAGAGTATCATCAAGTTTCTACAATCCACATCTGTATGGGAGTTTAGCCTAACATGTCTAAATCAGCTTCAATAATATTCTTCCTTTATCTCTTTCTTTATTGAAAAATCCAAAAGTAGCAATGTGCTATGAAAACGTCTTATTGTGATTCTTACATTTTCTCTCTCTTCTTAGTTCAATTTTTTATTACTTATATATCCTTGATGGTGGGAGAAAAATATTTTTAAGTGATAACAAGATTCTATTTTCACCTAGGGAACCTCCACATGCATGCACCAATCTTCCACGAGTATCCTCCAAGTGGGGAAAATAATGGTTATCTCTTGTATATTACAATTTTCTCTACAGTCTCTTAGTTGAGATCAAACAAAACCTTTTGAACCTTTCCAAAATCCTTAATTCATCCCCTATTTACCTCAAAACGACCCCATCTCAAAATACCCAGAGTGCTTCAATGGATCCCCCCAACTGTCACTCTCAATATTATAATTTAATAATTCTTCCTCTCTACTAAATCTAGCCTTGATTGCATGATTAAAACAACACCGAAAGTCAGTGGACTCCTTATATTGCCTGATTTTAGGATCATGGGGTCTATAAGATCTTACGACAGTAGGGATTCTTGAATCCAAGCATATCATGATACAATTTTCATCTGAATACAATATGAACCTTTCCTAGTCGATCGTTCCTCTCACATGTGATGATTCTTGTTTTAGTCTATTCAAATGGTTGTATTATTTTAATATGAAGTGATATCAACCAAAAATGGTGATTTGGGTAACATTTTTTTATCTCCCAATCCTCTTTCAAAATTCTTCAGACATACGTATTCTAGGAAACCTGGTAGGGTGTTATATATATTCGGATAACAGGAGTAGAGTGGCGTGTCATCAAATTTCACTGAGGGTATGTGTTGAAATTGATGTGTCTGAGGTGCCTATTGAGTCAATCTAGATTTAATTGGGTAAAGAGTTTCAATATAAATAGTTGTTATTATTTATAATCATGGTGTGATTTCTGTTTGTCGTACAAGAAACTGGGCCACAACTTGCTGGTTTGTAGGTGTAGGAGGTTGATGCAACAAGGATCTGGTTTGAATGACCTGAAACTTCTTTTCCTAAGTGGTACATCTGTTGATTATATAAAGTGACCGAATGTGGAATATAATGAGTCAAATGAGGGTCATGATGTTTTTGTTATAATTTTTGGTAAGGACACTAGTCCTAAGAATTTGGGTGAAACAATGATGCAGAAACAAGCACAGGTGTTACCCTCTAATCCAAAGGTCACTGAAATTTTTGATAAGTTGAAACAAGATTTGAAGGTGGTAAGATCTTTAGGAGAAATTGTATACTAGGGTAATGTGGTAACATTAAGCTATAGTCATAAATGAGTTGATGATCTCCACACAAATAAAGGTCATCTAGGTAAAAATGAGGTACTAAAGGACGCACATAATAGTGCAATGATAGAATCTAATCTAGATAATAAAAATGATTCTTCAAACCAAACCAAAGTTGAAAAAGTGAATAAAAAATTATTTTATGTTAAATCTATTTATGATGAAATTCAGTATGTGAATTTGGTGGACAATGACACATAACCTCAATTTATAGGGCATGGGTTTATTCACTTGGGAGACACTGACATATTCGTATAAGACCAAAAAGAGGTTTGTTTCACCACTAATACAAAAATCACAAATCTGGTCCTTGATGATGGTAGGGAAATTGAAAACATTCCTCCTCATGTTTTGGGTCTATATAAATCCTCATTCAAATATATGGTTGTGCATATAATGAAAAAACTACTTGGTATAGAGGGCTTTATCTCTGTCCCCCCCCCCTGAGGAGAAGATTGAGGAATGACTACTCTAGCATGCCAAAGATCATGTCTACTAGATCCTCATATAAGTTGTTAATGAGGGCCAATGCTGATATTCTCAAGATCTTAAATCAAGTTAATTATCAATCAAAATGTGAAACTTTAGATTAGCATGGATGTAGAAATGGATTATCATATTATGATATGTAGCTTCACTTTTGGTGGATGTGGGTAAGTTGTCTAACCCTTATTCTCTCATGGTGTACTTTTTCACTTTTATTTTATTTATAGTTAGAGTTTTCAGCATTTTATTGGAATTTATTAGTGTCATATTCCTTAACACTATTTAAATATTTCCATGATTCACGACCTCTTCATCTCCCCATTCAATGGGATAATGTTGATTAGACATGGGGTGGGATGAAATATTTATAGAGAAAATGATTTGCTTTTGAAATTTTATGAAGTAAAATTTTAAATATAAGAATCAAATATTGATATTAAAATTCTAAGGCAACCATAAAAATTTCATTTTATAATTATTTTTTGGAGTATTATGGTTGAAAATTCATTTAATATTTATGGAAAATATCATATGGGATTAAAAAGTGTTAGGATAATTCTAGAAAACATCTTATAGGGAGAGCACGTTTTATGAAATCAAATAAAAAACATAAGAGTTTCACAATAATTTTTATATTTGGGGGAAAGGTAAAGTCTTACATTATAATTAAAATAAATTTCTTAATAGGATTAATGAATGTATTAGATGTCTCAAAAATTTATACAAGTATAGTCTTATGATCTTGAAATGTCCTATGAGGTTCTATAATAATATCATTAAATACAAGTAAAATTTATAAAAAACAATAATTATCCAAAATTATATATATTTCAAGTTAATTAATGAAATTTTCCAAAAAGTAAAAATAAAACCATGTATTTTTCAATTATTTTAAAAAATTATTAGATGCATTTAAAAACTATGTATTTTTCTATTAAAAAAACAAAAAATTAACTAAAAATAAAAAATTACATAATTCTTTGAATCCATAAAAAATAATATCAATAAAATAATTGAAATTCAAATAAAATGTGATAAAAAATATGAGAACAATACTTGGTGTGTACAAAGTGGATATAAAAAAATTATTATACAAATTATGTGATTTCAAAATTTATATTAAATACATTCTGATATTAAATAATTAAATATATGTTTAGAAACTAGAATTATTATGGATATATTATGAAAAAATATTTTTAATTCTCCATAAAAATGTTGATTATTTGTATCCTCTATGGATATAAGTATTTCATCCCAAAAAATGTAACCTAATGTGTTTACTTTTCTTGTCCACCTTCATTTTTTCTCAAATTTTCATTAGAAGGAGAGGTTAAAAATGTAATTTTTTTTTAAAATGAATCAAATTTAAAATTAATTTTCATGTTTCAAAAATTTTATATATAAAAACTAAAAATTATAAAATCAATTAAATACTAGGGTTTTTAGAATGAAAGTTCAAAAAAGTATTCCAAAAATAATTGAGAAAAATAGATCAATTTTTCTATAATCAATGGAAATTAAGGCAAGATCAATCATTTTTGTATTGATAATAGGTATCCTTTATCTCAACGAGTTAATATAATTTATTCCCACCTTATATTATTTTATGTACATTGTGGTACAAATCAATATTTCTGGACCACCTTCTCAATGTAAACCCAAGATTTTTTTGGATCTTATGCTGAATCCATTCAAAGTTTATAATTTTTGTGACCCTTTATTAATGGAACTACCAATACGATCAACCCATACATTACATATAATTTCATATATAGGGTTTTATATAAATAAGTCTCATATCCATTCAATCGCAGAGCACATTTTCTATAACAAGCCAAACCATAAGATCTTAAACTACATAACATTTTATCCCTTTTTCAGGAATTTAATAGGCACATCATTATTACTTATCATCCACCCTATTAATTCATGATAAAATGATCATTTTCATACAACTATAAAAATAATTACATAATGGTCCTTAAAATAATATTTCCAATTATACGATATGTATTTATCCCCTTATAATGAAAAACTTCATAGAAATCCATGCTCTTATGGAATTAAACTTCATGTTATGCCTTTTACATGTATAAAAAATTTCATCCTCATTTTAAATTGATTATTCTTTCACATTCTCATATAAATTTATGTTATAAACCAAAAATACATGGGGTTTAATTCACTCAATAGGGATTCATAATAAGCCCTTTATGACTTCAATTCTAGAATTGTTATAACAACCCTTTCCCTATGCCTTATTTACCAGTGTCAAAATATATAATTTCTCTCTATATGAATTTAAACTACAACATAACCAATATTGAATATAAAACTATGCATCATCCAAAAAATAAAACAATTATTTAGGATGTTTTTTATAAATTCACCACTTTCAATCAATCATATTCAATAATATGGTAACTAGTATTATAATTGGGACGAATTTAATAAATATGCCTAAATTTATAAAAGTGTATCTAACTAGAAAAAAAATAACATTAATTAGTTGAGACAAAATAACACCTTCTATTTTTTTATAAAATTCCCCTAGGCACACCCATAATAGGGGAAAAGTTAGTGAAACATTAGAAATAGAAATTAATAAACAAAATATGAAATAATTTACCTTTTAAAGTGATTTGTTGATCATGCATCTATAATTTTGATACTACAGTAATGGGTTATTGATTTGTGAATTAGTCATAGAATGTGAATGACTACCAAAATGACAAAACTATAATGGGTATGTCTCCCGAACTATATTTGGGTAAACCCCATGGTGACGGATGTTACTATTAATTAGAGATCGGTAGTACCAAATACATATATGACTTCTATATTCCTAACTTCCTCATCTTTGAGACACCAATTTACACTCTAATCTATGTAGAACCTATATATCTAGATGATAAGTGTATTGGTGTATTATTACTTTCATAATGATATAATCTTAGATTTTATGGGAACCCAAGGAAACCTATAATGGTTGAAACTATAGTTTTAGGTGTCATATAAATAATAAAACATGTGGTATATGGTCTATATATTGACATAAAATTACTTTGGGAGCCTTTCTCATAGTATGATAATGATTTATTATGAAATTGGAGGAATCCAATGAGAACATCCCATAAATTTATTTAGATACCCAGGGTTTAAAATATATAACTCTTATCAATCATTATTACCACTAACATCACATGAACCCAAATAACTTTTAAATTTCTAGGGAGATCCTATGAAACCCATATTTATTAATCACTTTCTTTCAAGATCTATTAAATTAAGATACCCATAACAAAATCCAAAAATATCTCAGGGCCTTGTGTCTTTGGGTAATTAGATACCAAGTAACTTGAAATAGGAAAAAAATACATTATTTGAAAATTCCATAACATGCCCTTATATTCCATTGATCTTCTAAAACTATATGGGATAACTTGGGGACATGAATAAGAAAGAGTGTGATATAATTCTTGGTATGGAAATAATCAAAGAATAACATAAAGTAAAAAAAAATTGATTCAAGATGCATAACATGATGATGTATAAATGTGGGAATAATAATGATAAATATCAAATAATGATATAATATGACTATATTAAGGAATAAATGGAATGAAAAATCAACATAAAACAGGAAATAATTAGAATAATTCAGGGATAACCACTGAGAAATCATAAAAAATTATGATTAATATAACATACCTTAAATAGTACATGGTATCTCATTCGATAAAATCTTTACAAATCCATTGAAGGGATGTATAATTTTAGGCCCACTCATCACATTAATATCTTGTACATGCATTTATGTGCTTCAGAAATCATACATAATAAGAAAAAATTTAATCACATTTAATCCCCTGATTAAGGAGTGTGGGTTAAATACATGGAATTCCCAAATCAATTTAATATAGGAAAAACTAGGTCAATACCCGTGAGTGGAAATGGGGACATGTATTCATAACACAATTTTTTTGAATGGAAAATCATAAAATAATTTCGGTAGCATAACGAGTGTTAATAAAAGACCATGGAAGGGATTAATGGGAGTTAAATGTGGTCTCTAATTTCTTTGGAATCATAAGGTTAGTAAATATATGTGTTAAAACATATTAAAACTTTAATATTTCTAAATCATACGGCTTAATACAAAGAAAGTACTTGAATAAAGAGGAAGAGGAAGAGATTACCTGAACTTGAGGGGGTGCTTCTAAAAGCTTGGGAAGCACTTATTAAGATATATGGAACAACATGGGAGTGAATTAGAGAATTATATAGATAAATAGTGAGTAAATTTATTCTAAATGGGTTTTTAGTAAAGATGAATGGGAGGTTGAGTTGGTATTTATAGAAAGATATAGGGGAATCCTTTATGAATTTATAAACATTGGTTTTGGACTCTAAGTGATAAAATAATAAAAACCACATGACTTACCATTGATTTTACCTATATTTTATACCATAGAGAATTTATCTGTAAGATTTTATTTGGTTTATAAACTAAATACTTTAAAAAATACCATTTATGACGTGGAATTGAGTCTTTTTTATAAAGAATCATTTTTAAATCCATTAAATATAATATTTTTTTGGAGGATTCATTTTAGGTTGGTAAAATTAATCAAATAACTTCATTAATCACATTATTTTAAAGGGAAAATCTATTTTTGGTTTTTTATTTCCATTATAGTAATTTTTACATCACTTTGTTTTTGTTATGATGTCATAACACATACTGTATATTTATATCTCATTAAATTTTCACCCAAAAATTCAATTGTCTCAAGAAATTATGAAAAATGTACTATTGGATAAATTTTATGTAATTATTTTAAAATTAATATTTATATTACCAAATTAATTTTATAAATATGGGAATTTCTACTTTTAAATAAAAATTCTTATTTATTGAAATTATAATAGTTTTACAACAATAACATTTTTTAAATCCTTATACAAAATAAATTTTACATTATTAAATAATGTTATAATTTATATATAAATTAATAAAATTTAATATGAATATTTTATTAAAATAAAAATTATTTAAAAATTCTTGAATTTATGAAAAAGTGTGTTTCAATTGATGCTATATTTTTCCCAAAAATACAATTTTGGTTTCTTTATATCAAAATTTAATTTTATTTAACTCATATATAATCATATATATATATATAAATTAATAATATAAATGGGTCAATATAATCACTATTTTAGTAAAAATAAAATATAAAACTTTTTACTACTAGGGTCTAGATTCATAACCTCTCATCACACTGGTGTACGCCCTAACAACAATGTGTGAGATAATAGTAATTTCTTAGGGTGGTTTGGAAAACATGGTTTGGGTGTTGCTATCTATATGATTAAAAATATCCCATAAAGGGTTGAAATCATGTTTTATCTATTTAATATCAGCTTGTACATGGTCATGGAAAATACTTGTGATTCCATCTGACTCAGAAGATCCAATAAATAGGCATTATAGGGTGTGGTCATACTGGTTGGGGCCATCGATTCTTCTTTAAGTGTTAATTTGATATTATAATAAAAATTAATTTATAAAAATATTAATTATCACTATAGAATAGTTAATTCTCATTAGTTAGGATACTTTATAGTATTTTGAGTTTGATAGTTAAATTATGGCTATAGTTTAAAATTCTTAAAAATAACAGATAAAATACAGTCTATGTGTTTTATATAACTACATTAGTTAATACATAATTTAGTTATTCAATTAGTAATTTGATTTATAAAAGTACAGGTCTTCACATTCTTCGCACATTCATAATTTTCACCATCAAAATTTTATTTCATACACTGAAAATGATTATTGTACTTTTGTTTAATTACCTATTTTGATTCCAATATTAGTTCCTTAAATTTTTGGTTCCACCATATTATTTTTGACCTGGTGATTCATCTAATTTCCTAGAAATTTTTTATATGTTATAATATCTTTACTATTTTATCTTTGTATGAAATATAATTTTCTAAAGATATAAAACATGGATTCAATGGAAGAGAGGTTTTTAGTATGTAGTTCCTTAATACAGATACATAAAACACATTAAATTTTTAAATTATGTTTTGTGGAAGTTATATTCAATAGGACATAGCTCCAATGTGATAGAGGATCTCAAAGGACATGATATATCTAGGACCAAGATTTCCCTTATTCCAAAATATCATGAATTTCTTCCACGATGGTGTATGAAGGAACACCTAATATCTGACCTAAAACTCTATATATCATCAATGATTTTCTAGATAGATTTTCTGTTGACTTTTTACATATTTAATATGATTCTTAATGGTTTGAACTATTTATGTCCTCTCTCGGATGATATAAGGTCCCATTAGTTTCTTCTCTCAAAATTCATTCTAATAAATTTGAGTGTAAAACCTATCCCTATATAGAGCCTCATAAGATTCCATTTGAATACTTGAATGGAAACTATTTTTATATGATAACTCTAATAGAGGAAGGCGTTGATCCTAATATCCTTAGATATCCGTTGAACACGATCTCAATATATCATCTAGAGTTTGAATGGTTCTCTCAGATTGATCATCCGTTTGAGGGCGATATCCAGTATTGAAACATATCTTGGTATCCAACTTTTATATAAGGCTTATCTAAAACATGGTAGAAAACCTCAGATATTGATCAAATATAATAGATATTGGAACTCAATTATGTCTTATCGCTTCTCTTATGTATATATTAGATATTTGGTCAAGGGTGATATCTTATTCGATATTAATGAAATTTACAAACTTTATATAGGTATCGACTACCACCCAAATGGTGTTACGGTATTTTTATGCCCTCGGGAGTCCTATAATAAAATATATTATTATGTTTTCCCACTCCCATAATGGAATGAAAAATGGTTTTATAATTCCCTTATAATTTTATCATTAAAAATTTAATTGTTGGGATACTAAATACTGAGATAAAAATTATAAAATCTACCTTTTCATGTTATCCCACTGTAAATTTTACTTCAGATATTTATACATCTGAGAACATATGGGATAAATAGAAAAGGATGATCAATACTTATCGTCTAGAAGTTCCCAGACTAGTTTTGGCATTGGTGGGACACATATATAGGTTTAAAAATTTATAACTCTATTTGTAGAAAGGTAATACTATGGAATATTCATTACACTTTTTGTAGCTCCATATCATCATTTGGTCCTCCTTGATCCTCTCACAAATGGATTATTGAGAAGTTTTTTGAGAAAGGTAGGTTAGAATTACCTTTAGGATCCCTACGTACATCCATTTCATGTCCAAGAAGACTAAATCCATTTTAGTTACCATCCGGGATAGTGTTGTAGAATCCTTTCCACTCAGAGAATTTTCCACTTTATCCTCCTTCCTAGGATGGTAATGCATTAAACATCCATAATTCTTGATTAGTTTAATCCACCTTCATTGGTGCATTCTGAGCTCCATTTTTGTGAATATATACATGGGATCTTATGATCAGTATATATTTCACACTTTTCCATGTTTAGATAATTCCACCAAAATCAACAATGTGAAGATCAACACGGCCTATTTCAAATTATGTGTAAAGTTGTATTAATCATGAATGATTACTTGGTATGATGGAAAAGTTATTTTCTTTCATTTTTAATGAGTACACAATGAAATATCTTTTTTGATTCATCACTAAAAATCACAAATCCTCCCCAACTTGTGGGTTAGGTGAGAAAAGTATAGTGATTAGTATCTTTTTTAAATATTTAAATCTCTCCTCACATTCATCAAGGTAGACAAAATTACAACCTTTTGAATTTTCTTGGTTAGTGGGTTTGAACATCTTGAGATGTTCTCAAAAATTAAATACAATACCAAGATAATCGAAAGAAACTATATATCTCTATCACACAGGTTGGAATGTGCCATCCTTCCATTACCTTTGTCTCTAAAGGATCTATATATATCCCTTTTCTATTGATAAAATGCCCTAAAAACGTTACTTTCTCTATCCATAACTTGTATTTACTATAATTCTCATATCAATTATCCTTTCACATGGTATTAATTATGGAATTCAAATGGTCATCGTGTTCTTCCTTCATTTTGGAGTAGATATGAATATCATATATAATGAATACCACAAATTTGTTGTGGTATTCTCTAAAGAATCTATTAATTAATTTTATGATGATAGATATAACATTATAAAGTCTAAATAGAATCACTATGTACCCATAGTGTGTGTACCTTTTACAAATAATATTCTTGTAGATATCTTGATTCTTCACCTTTTATAATATCCCTAAGAAAGATCTACAATAGAGAAGTAATAGGCTCTACATTGATAATTGAACATGTCATCAATTTGTGGAAGAGGATACTTTTTCTTTATCATGTTCATGTTAAGCTCATAATAATCAATGTAGAGGAGCATTAACCGATCCATCTTCTTGATTAAAAGGAACAAAACACCCAATGTTGAAGCACTTATGTGTATAAAATATTTATCTAGATTCTCTTATAGGTGCTTCTTTTTCTATTAAATTTAAATATTATCCATTCTATATGGAGTCTTTGATACTTTTAAAGCTCCACATATAAGTTTTATTGAGCAATAAATCTCACAGTTTTGAATAAGACTAGAAAATTCCCTAAGGAACACATTAATATAATCTATTACAATGATAATGTCATCAAGGATGATATTTTCCTTAGTATCAATCATTTTATCTAGATATATTTACTATAAAGAAATAATATCCATGTTTTAGATGATGATTCCAAATGAGACACATCCTTCTCTATACAATTGTATATAATCAAAAGGTGATTATTGATGTTCAGGGTGATTTCCTTCCCTTAGTAATTTATGTTTTATTTATACAAGAAAATACAATCTATATCCATAATAGTATTGAATTATACTAAAGGGTGTGTCATAAGTTTTATGGGAAACTTAGGCCAAAAATATTGACAAGAGAGAAGTTATATTCTTGGGATGAAATAATGAACCCATTTGGAATTTTCAATGATAACTAGACTATCATATTTTGTGGTGGTGTTTGAATAGTTCAACTAAACTTGTGTAATATTATTGAATTTATAGAAACATAATAAAATATCATGTTTTTATAATTTAATAAATATCTATAGTACGTGTCACCACTTTATTTTTTGGATGCACCTTCGTAGTTATGATGGAATAAGCTCACCCTTACTCCCTAGGCCTTGGGGGATTTTTTCATGAGCTATAATTAAAAACCCATGCCTTAGTTCATTTATCATCATATTTTAATTATTTCTTATAGTTTAAATATTGGAATAAAGACTAATGGATGACTGGAATTTTCCTTTTTTCCATCATATTTGTGGGTTTCTCCTATAGAAATTTACTAGCTAGGTGCCCCTACTTCCCAAGAATAAATAACATAGTTTTACCCTTCAGGTAATATATAGGATTCTTCTTCCCACACTTTTAACAAGTGAGATCTTGGTCTTTCTTTCCACCACGATATTTCTCCATCACTTATCTAGAATTGAACTCCATTATCAACTACCTATCTTTAGACCCATGATATTATTGAGATTCAATGATCTATATTTCCACTTTGAGGGAACAATCAACACTTTATTTATATCTTTTAAATTACTGAATCAAAAAAATATTTTTTAAAATTAATCTTTATCCCACTAAATATGTAGTCATATTTACTTTAAGGGTTAACAAAAATTATAGAAAAATATTTTACAAGCCTTATGAAGTTTTTCTCTTTTCCCCCAATGAATCTGTTTTAATTTTCATTGAGGCCAAGGGAATTTCCCTCCATTTTACGTCAAGGAGTGTGAGGAAAATATTTATCAAAAAAATTTCACTAATTATTCCCACTCTATTTATTTAAAATCCTTTTCAAGATTTGAATTCTTGATCAATATTTACCATTGATCAGATTTTTCCTCAATGTGATAAATATTAAATAAGACATTCTATTTCTTATATAATTGAAGGATAGAGAAGTCCTTTTCAATGTATTTGATCCATTATTATACAATTAAGGGATAATAATATCTAGTGAAAGTCAGGGGCCATTTTTTCATAAAGGTCTCATTTGACACTTTCTGTTTCATAGGGGGATGTGGATGTTCCTACAGATCCATCCTTTTGTTAAAAACATGAGTTAACTTAGTAATTATTGTGATGAAGTTGTACAATCCTACAACCATTGGTTTGGGAATCTCTTCTGGTTAGACATCACATTCCTATCAAAATAGTTGTAAACTCAGTTGCCTTAATTTCTAGTGATTAACTGAAATAAATTAAAATTAGGGATGATAATTTCCAAAATATAAAAAATTTTAAATTTTAGATATGAAAATTTATGGTATGAATCCTAAATGACTTTTATTACTTAACCTATTAATTTGTACGTTTCAATCTAATTTATCTACAACATATTTTCTAACATTATAATTCATGGGTATTTTTTTCCCTTTATAATGTTTTTTAAAAATTACTTTATTAAAAAAATAATATCCATTGAGAGTTTCTAGATAAATGTGATGACTTATGAATTTGTTTTATACAATTTTCAAGTTACGTTAATACCCAAAGGTGTTCACTAATGTTTTCTAATCAAAATCCCTAAAATAGTTAGACCTTGTTTTGAAATCAACTATGGAAACCCATATATTTATGCACTTTTTTTCATGATCTATTACACTAAGATGCACATCAAGTGTCCTAGTGTCTTTATGTAATTAGATACATATCACAATTACTTAAAATAGGGATATAGAGATATTATTTAAAAAATCCATAACATGACCTTATATTTAATTGTTATTTTAAAACTGCATGAAATAACCTAGGGATGCCTATTGGAAATGGGTGATCTATAAAGCCTATTAAGAGAATTATCAAATCATAAAATAAATTAAAGTATTAAATTTTAATTAATAAGAAAAACATGATGGCATAGGAAGGTGATAATCATAAAATTGAATTTCAAAATCATGATATAAGATGATAACATGAAGCCATCATAATAATGTCACATAAACATAAAATATGACATCATAAGAATATGGAAATATGGAACATTAAGGAATTATAACATTTTATTATCAAGATAACTGATATTTCACCATTCATGGTATCTCATGAGATAAAAACATTACCCAATTCATTTGAGAGCTATATAATTCAGGGCCCACTAATCACATTCATATCTTGTACATGAATTTGTGTGCCCCATATATAATAAAACAAAAGCTAATATTTTATCATATTTAATCCCTTGATTAAGGAGTATGGTTTACGCATATTGAAGTTTTCCTTAAATTAATTATATTTAGAACAAGGTTAATACCATTGAGTGGAATTGGGGATGGGTATTCACAACATAAAATTTTGGCATGTAAAATCATGGAATAATTACGAAAACATAATGAGGGTTTAAAAAGGTTCATTGAAGGGATTAATGAGAGTGAAATATGGTATACCATTACTTGGGAGTCCTAAGGAAAATAAATATATGTGTAATAAAACATCAAAACATTAAAAATTGAAAATAAAATTGTTTAATACAAATAAAGTAATGGATGAATAGGAAGAGGAAGAGAATCCCTTACCTTGAGGGGGTGATTCGAAAATCATAAGAGGAAGTTATTAAGAGCTTGGGAAAATCTTGGGAGAGATTTTGATAGGTAAAGGGGGAGTAACATCATGTTTAATGGGGTTTTGGTGAATATGAATGAGAGGTTGGGTGTATATATATAGAAAAGAGAGAGAAATTATTTATTAATTTCTAAACATAGGTTTTGGATTATGAGTGAGAAAATAATAAAAAACGCAAACCTTCTAATAGATTTTCCCCATGATTTATACCAAATAGTTATAGCTTACAATATTTGTTTATGATAAGAACCAAAATCCTTAAAATAATACCATTCATGATGTAGAAGTAAGTTTTGTTCATAAAAAATTGTTTTTAGAACCTTAAAATATAATATAGGTTTTGGAGGATTCAGTTATGGTTTATTAAGTTAATGAAATAAGATAAAAAACATTTTAATAGTGTAGTATATTTATAGTTTTGGATTTAATTTATAGTATTTACTATATCATGATTGGGATAATATGATATCATAATACATTTCGTATATTTATACTGTATTAATATTATATTGAAAAATTTGACCGCCTCATAAAATTTTGAAAAATTCCCCATTATCTAATTTTATATGGTGATTTATAAAAAATATTTATTTTACCCAAATAAGGTTTTAAGTATGATAATTTCACCATTAAATAAAGACACATATTTATGAAATTTACTAGTTTTTATGATAATAATAGCTTTCTTCCCTAGATAAAAATTATATTGAAATTAATTGAATTATATTATAATTTATGTATTAATAAATATTATTTAATAATAATATTTTATGTAAATTTCAATTATTTAAAAATTAATAAATTTATCAAAAAGTGTGTTTTAATTGAAACTATATATTTCCCAAAAAAATTGGTTTCTTCATATCAAAATTTATTTTTCATCAAATCATATATAATCATATATACATATATATAAATTAATTAATAATTAAAATGTGTATATATGACCATTTTTAGAGTTAAAATAAAATATAAAAATTCACACTTTTAGGGTTGTGATACATAACCTCTTATTACACTAGTGTACACCCTAAGGGTATGGTGTGCAATATTATTACATTCTTGTGGTGGTTAAACAACCATGGTTTGTGAAGTGAACTATTTAAGCTTAAACTTATCCCAATTTTTTAATATTATTTTAGTCATTGAATATAATCCTTGGATCAATTATGGGTAAATCCCAATGATACCATCTCTACCAAAAACTCTGATTAATGGGATTCATAGGGTATGATCCTACCGATTGGGAATCAATTCATCCTTCTTTTCTTGATATAATTTATCATATCCCTATAATTTGAATATCATTTTATCTATAGTTATGATGTTTAAGTGTATTTTTATCCTGATAATCAAATAATGGTTAAAATTTAAAACCGTCTAAAATAAGAAATGAAATATAGTGCATGTTTTTTCAATAACTACATTACTTAATATATAATTTACTCATTCATAAGGGAATTTATTTTATAAAAGTTTGGTTCATTATAGATTGTTTCCCCAATCATCTTGCTTTGGGAGATCCCAATAGGGGTAGCCAACCACAATGACTTAGGTGTAGGTTCGCGTTCCTTCAATTTTTATCACACTAAAAGTTAACTATATAATGGAAATGGTAACAACAATAGATTTCCAATTTAATTTATTGAAAATATTTTACCATATTTTAGAAATAAACTGGTGACTCTATCAGATGATCATTCTTTGTGATTAAAAAAACAATCATT
Source organism: Viscum album (assembly GCA_963277665.1). Classification (NCBI taxonomy): domain Eukaryota; kingdom Viridiplantae; phylum Streptophyta; class Magnoliopsida; order Santalales; family Viscaceae; genus Viscum; species Viscum album. Next base: position 79,618,574 of record OY728153.1, read on the forward strand.
ATAAATTTCATCCCCATGATTTTGAATCCAACATCCATGGAAGTTATCCCCATGGTACCCACTATGGAGGTCTTACCCATGTTAAAATATCTAGATGACATGGTGGTCTTCCCATGTTGATGTTGAATCTAGTGTCTCTATAGGCCATCGTCATAGTACTTGATATTGAGGTGCACCTAGTGATAAAATATCTAACCACCAGAGAGGTCCTCATTATGGTAATGAAGAATTAATCATCATTATATTTCCTTTATATGATACTATTTGTTAAGGTACTATATGTAGTAATAATTAATAGAGCACCCTTGAATGTACTCCTTAGAGTTCCTGTTATAGAGGTCCACATCTTGATTAAGTATCAGACTAACACAAATTTTCTCTTCACATTGATGAAACCTTTGATCACTGTGGATGTCCTACCCATATTGACAAAGAATATAAAAACCTTAGAGGTATTCTCTATAACACCCACTACTGAGGCCGCCGCTAAAAAATATATCCAACTGACATAGTGGTTCTCCTAGTACTGTTGATTAACATAATATCCATTGAGGTCCCCACAATCATGCACTATATAGAGGTCTTCCAAATGTAGAAATATCAAATTGATATAGATTTAAAATATTTTCTAATGAAATATGAAATCGACATGAAGGTCCTCCCCATAATAATAACCACATATGTCCTTCCAAAAATGAAAAATAAGATCACCTTTGGTGATAAAGAATAAAACAACCATAGAAGTTTCTCCCGTTGTGTCTTCCAAGAAGTTACATCCCGTGACATCATAGAAATTAAGAGGAATACTTTAACCATATTTTTTTCATTATAAAATTTACCTTTCTATTAACATATAATTTTGAAATAATATCTATATTTATTAGATACTCAACTATCATCTGAATACTCTTTTTCCAATTAGTGGTAGAGTTTTGAAAACAATTATCATTGTCCCTTAGCCGAACCATTTAAATTTGGGTGAAGTTAAAAGTGAGTAAGATGAACTGTAAAATATTAATAAACTAGATAATAAATAACCCCAATTGTTAGAAAAATCAATGATCTATATATTAAAGGTTAATTTGATCCAAATGATATGTGATAGAAATAACTATTGATAACATATAATGTGTTATTCCATCAATTAATCACAAAATGATATCACTGAGTTCTTTTAGGAAGAGTATTGATATTTTATTTTGCATAGTCCATGGATGACATTCAACTGGTTCATATGTTGTTCTTATGCTGGGTAAAATGATCATCTAAAGGTGTTAGATGAGTAATGCCACTAGGGTAACCTTAATTAACTCCCGATTGCATGAATCCCCAAATATATAAAACAACACAAGTTCCTTTAGTGGTATTTCATAAATATACAATGTGAAATTGATTAAATCATTAAGAAAACTCCTCTATGTATTTATCTTCTTATAATTCAATGAATAAATTTCATGGATTCAAATCGAATTAGTCACATAAAAAGGCTTATAATTTCATTGTTAAAAATGATGCCACAAATTTGAAGTATGGTATTTTCAATTAATTAGTTTAATGATATTTTTATATTTCTATATTATAGAGGATAATGGAAATAACACATTATTTTAAAATAATAATAGTACATTCAATATTTTATATGACACACAACATCAAGCCTAAACAAACTATGATTTTTAATATATGATAGTTATAACCTAACCGTTAAATTAGTGGGTATAAATATTATTAAATTATTTATGAAATATATATAAAGTAATTAATAAATATAAATTTATTGACAAATTATGAGGAAATAAGAAGTAAATTTTTAATGAATACATTTTATAATTAAAAAATATATTTTATTTAAAAAATGATTTCTATTACTTTTTTGAGAAAAGATTATAATTAATTTCTTGAAACTTTAGAAAATAAAAATTAAACACCTTTTTTGAAATAATCATATTAAAATTAACTTAGGGTGAATTTTTTTATTTTTCTGAAGATATTAATTTTTTAGTTAACTGTGAAAATTATTAATTTTTCAAATATTGTTAGTTATTTTCATTAAATTAATTAATTTAAAATCCCCACCAGGTTTTATATTTTGAATTAAATAGAAAAATGAACTAATTTATTTATAATAATCTTATTAATTTCAATTTATTAAACAATTTTCATGATTTTTTATAAGTATATTTTTATGCTTAAAATCATAGGTTTCTAAGAAATATTTTAAGTGCATAAAATTTATCGAGTTTATTTAATTAAAATAATCCATAGTTTGAAAATATTTAAATAAAATTTAAATATCAAATATCAATTTATGGTAATTTAAATTCATATAATGATGATTTATAGTCACAGATTTAAAATAATACCATTTATTACTTCAAAACTGCATTTCCAAAAAAAAACTATTTTTCACCATGTTTTGTGGGATTAATTTTATACTAAATTATGGAACTAATATGAATTTAATTTTATTAAATGGATTTATAATTTATTATCATCGTAATTAATATTAGTTAATAAGGTCAAATAATTTTTGTTCATATTAAAAAGTAATAAAGAAAAAATTAATTATTGTTTTTAAGCATAACATAGGGTTTTGCGTGTTACAAGTGCTTGTGTTGAAATTGATTTTCACACATATATGATTTTAATTTGATAAATTAGGTTTAATATTTAAAATCATTTCTTCCAAATTATCTAATAACTTATATTTTATTTTTAGTCTTAAAGGATATATTATATAAGTAAATATCTAGATAACGCTGTGAAAACAAAATGGTAAAAGTGAGTTACCTTTAAGGTAAATGGAATATTTTTTTTAAAATTTATATATTTTAGTGATATAGGTTTTTATGGAACTTATAATACCTCCAGTCCATTATTTATATTTTTTGGATTCACTTGGTTTGAGCGAGACTTCCAGTTATTGAATAGTTTTTGGTATTTACAAAATAGAGCTCATTATCACTTATAAAAGAGAACCTCATATCATCTTTTATTCACACTTATAAATACATTTGGTTTAGAAAATACCAAAAAAAAAATAATTCCCCTACTTCCCTTACCATATCCTAGTTTCTTTATTTTGATTATAAAACCCTTATAATAACGATTTTGGTGATAATATAAAGACGTTGTTCGAAGAAGATATGTTGTTCATAATCGAGCATTTTGTTGTATTTATTCTTTTACATCCATAAAATATTATTAAAACATTATGATATAATAAAATAAATATATACCATATTTTTAGATGTTAATATTTTATTTACATAACATACATCCATATTCTCTTCCATCAAATGGGAAATGAAACCATTATTTTTGTGTACGGTGGACTACCACATTGCGAACCGATGCAATTCATTTTCCATCATACACTAACATAAATATTTATGATGAAGGATTTAATGTATATATATATACATTATTTTAATGACATATTCAAAAATATTTAAAAATAATATATCATATATTTTCTCACATTTTCATTCATTGAAAGATGATAACGTCGTTCATACGCATGTATGGCTTACCAACTCCCCAAAGTGATGTGATTAATTTTTCATTACCTTATCACATGGATATTATGAATAAGTGTATTTAAATTAATAATATGATTTTTAATATATAATTATCATTATTTAAATGTAAAATAACACACATCTTCTTTCCATTATGATATTTGAAAAATGGAAATCTTACTTATGCGTACATACGACCTACCATCTCTATGATTGTAATTTAGTTACATTTTCATAAAAATATTTCATAATTAGTTTCAAAATTATAATTCATGTTTGAAAATAATAATTATTTCAGAATTATTATTATGTATATGATTAAAATATAATCTATTTTACCTTATTCTACTTATCAAACTGATTTTGAAGATATGATCCAAATAACATCAAAAAATCTAACATGAACCCAAATGATTATTTAATTGAATATAAAATCATAAAAGATAAAATAAAAGGAATAATAAAAATGTAATTTTTTCTCAATAAAGTAAATAACTAACATTATCTTATTTTTTAGGAATATAAATAATGCAATGATATGATAGGATTGAGGTAACGAATCTATCTAAACCACCCTTTTATTCGAGTTATGATCATTTTTCTCTAACTCACTTTAACACTCTATTTAATGTTATGTAATGATTAAAAATTTTGTATATATTTCTCTCACATATATTAATTTATTATCCTCCCTTCCTTTTATGGGGTAATACATTCCAAAAGTTCTTTTCCCAAATGAACCCATTTCATTTTATTGGTAGTTTTTTTGCCTCAATTTTGATTTCCTTTTGTAGAACATATAAGTATGTACATGATATGATTGGTTTGTCCAGATATCACTCCAATTCCTTGGGTAATTATTTTTTATCATGATACATTTTGTATAGTATTAGGGAGTAAACCAAATCCCTTATGGGACTTTTTCCACTCTGTGATATTGTCCAGGCATCTAGCCTTGACTCATGTTTTGGTCAGGTTATATATTGCTTCCACATTTCCTATATTTCTATGAAATTATGATATCATGATATCTATGTTATTATTCTAGGTGATTACACATGATCCTTCTCTTTCATGGTATCTTGTTATACCTCTGACTCACATGTTATGTTCCTTAATCATTTTTATTCACTTACTTGGATTTTTAGCTCACCCCTTTTTAATGTATTCCACATATTATTATATATATTTTTAGGAGACCAAATGGATTTAGGATCTCATTATGGAGAATAAATAAGGATATTATATTTTATTTTTCTTAAACTATATTATGAACCAAGTCTTCCAAATATACTATACCTAATGATCTTTGGGTTGTAATTATTAGAAATTTATGATTTAAAAACATTAAATAATATATGTAAAAAATTTGTGTTGATATAGTTGGTATAAAATAATGGTCTAAATATTTTATGGTATTATGCCTATATTAAATTAGTGATAACCCTAATGATAAATCAATGTATTAGAAAAAATCCTGTATTTCTGGTGAAGGATAAAGAGAGTGGTCACCTAGAAATTACATTCCTATTTTGATACTACAAGTGAATTTGGCTGTGGAATAGTTGTATTTGGATGTAATAACTCTGAAAATAGAATAAGGGGATTTGAATAAATTTTCACCTAGTGCATGAAAAAGAGACCTTACTACACACTTGGGTTGGTACTCCCCTGGTATATATTTTAGATATTAACACTCTCATTACAAACTATTATGATGGACTTTAAAAAATTTTCAGGTTAGAGAATATAATATAGGTAAATATAGATGTAGATGATAAATTTTAAAAGGGGGGGGGTGAATTATAGGTTTAAAAACTTTTATTTTTATCGTTAAAAAAGTATACATTTAACAATTTTAAACAAGATGGATTCACAAACCCTATTTAGTTCTTAGCTAAGAAATTGACTTGATTAGGATTTGAATAATGGATTCGATAAGGAAACTTAGGAAAAGCTTACATAGAGAAATATTTTACCTTAAAGCCTATAGAATCTTATTAATATCAGAGTATACAAGTATAAAAAAGTATAAGAAAGTTATACTTTATTTCTTTAATAAAATTTAGTGAAAATAAAACTTGTAAAAATAAAATGTAAATAAGTAAGAAATATTTTAACCCAAAGAAAAGGGTATCCCACAACCTTGGATAATGGCCCCTTGATTTACACTTTCAAGAAAGTCTGTCTTACACAAAACATGGTAATCCCTCGGTAGAAATATAGGAATTTGTCTCGTTATCCCCATAAATTTTCAATCTCTAAGGTGATTGGAACCTTTGTCTTCCTATTCTCTAAATACATAAAACTTTAAGGTAGTTGGAACCTCTGTCATTCTATCCCCGGAAGTCCTCGATTGTAAAAAAAAAATCAAAATCACACTAGACAGTCTGAACAAGTTGTTCACAACTAAACAAGATGTTCATAGATCGCACAAAGCATGAGAGTATCACTCTTTAGATATCAATTCACAAAATTAGAACATGTAATCTCTAGATGTGTGTGGTGTTGTGTTTTATTGTTGGCTCATTCAAATGATTGGGTATTTATAGGAAACAAATCCCAACGTTTGACTCATCCTCCAATTGTCATATTTTTCCTTGAATTTTTTAGGGACCTGTACATGTGTCACTCAATCAAATGTTAGTTTAAAATAGATTTTATAACATCATTTAATATAAGGAATCTTTGAAAAAATTATCATTCTTAAGAAACATTATCAAGTTTAATAAACATTTACAAGTTTAAGATTCGATAAAATGAAATGATATTTTAAGGAAATGATGTAACTATAAGAAAGGCATTTAATTTGATTATTAAGAAATAGAGAATCATAGTCTAAAATATGAATAATAGGATTCTAAAATAACAAGAATTAATATTCTAGAAAAATGAGAATTAAAATTCTTATTTTTAGAGAATTTGGAGTTTTATTTTCTGAGAATTCAGAGTCTGATTTTAAGATAATTCCAAGTCTAATTTTCAGAGAATTAAAATATTATTTTTAGGGAATTTGGAATTTGATTTCTAAAGAAAATAGAGTTGGATTTTAGGAGAAGTCAGAGTTGAATTTTAGAAGAAATCAGAATCTGGTTTTTGGAGAATTTGGTGTCTGATTTTTAGAGAATTCCGAATTTGATTTTCATAGAATTAAAAATCCAATTTCAAGAGGATTCAAATTTTAATTTCTAGAGAATTTGGAATTTGGTTTCTAAATAACTCATAGTCCGATTTCAGGAGAAATCTAAGTTTGATTTTAGGAAAAATTAGAGTATGATTTTAGAAGAAATTCGAGTATGATTTTAGGAGAAATCAAAGTCTGATTTCATGGGAAATTATAGTATGATTTCATGAGAAATTGGAGTATGATTTTATAAGAAATCAGAGTCTGATTTTAGGAGAAATTAGAGTCTTTTTTTTGAGAAATAGGAGCATGATTTCTGGAGAAATCAGAGTCTAATTTTAGAAGAAATTAGGGTCGCGATTCAGGTTAAATAGAATTACAAGGAACTATAATGTTCTCAGTTAGATAAAGATCCTATTTTTGGTTTAAAAAAAAGATGGTTAAAATTGGTTTAAGAAAACACTGGATATTGCATTGAAAACCAAGGGCAAGGAAAAAAATTTCTTAGAGAAAGAAAAATTTCCTTAACAAAATAATTCTTATAGAAATATAATTTTCCATAAGAAAATGCATTTTTGATATTCATAATATAAAATATAGGAAACTTCATAAGGGAACTTATTAACTCAACAATATCACCCTTTTTGGAAAGCACAAATAACTTTTTGTAGAAGAATAGAAGAACTAAAAATTTCAATTTTGAACTTTAAAAGAAATACTTATCTCCCTTTTACTTTTTTTAAGACTCATAATTAATATGGATAACCCTTTTAGGTTTTGAAATCCCTTGGGATCATATTCTTTTCATTATTAAAGAAATAAATATTCCTTACTTAAGATTTTATTATGTAAGTAATCCCCCTTACTTAGGTATTATCTTTCTTAATGTTCTTTTTGATCATTCTTTTCTCCCCCTTTGTGATTTCCAAAAAGGAATGGAAGGAAATAAAAAAATTACACCTGAATGGTTAGAAATATTCATGGAAATACAATGAAAAGATAAAAAATTTCATTATAATGAAAAAAATTGTTATAAGGGAAAATATATCAAAATATCATAGTTTGAGAAATAATTTATCCTTCTTCTTCTCTTTTGGCACTATCTTTCTTAAGGTTGCCTTTAACCTCTTTATCTCTTTGTGATTATCATCAAACTTCTTGAGTATATTTTCCTAATTATAATTTTTCTTTTTGAGATAATTGATTATTTATTACTGGGATTTTAGAACTTATCCTTGAGAATTTATTACTTCTTCCTATTTTTTTAAAATTTTCAACCATCTCTTCCCTGAGTTCAATTTCTCTTTTCTAATTTAGAACAATATAATTCAGATTTACATTTAGATCTTTATCTTCCTATTTTTGACTAACTTGATCTTACTTCAACTTTTATAAAAAACTTATTGAATGGTTATTGATCCTATCATCTGAATTATCAAAAGAATACTTAACTGAATCACTAAAATCATAAAATATTTTAAGTTTAACTATCACTAACTTAGAACACTTAGTTATTTCCTTTCAATATCTTCTATGAGAATCATAACCAATTTGAAAAGTCTTAAAATCATCTTTAAGTTTTATAAACTTTTCCATGAGTGTTCTTGTTGAATCATACTTTTGATTGATTGATTTTTGGAGAAATTGGCACCTGGAATCAATACATGGAAATAGGGGAATGGTATTCACAAGCTTCTTCAAGGACTAAACAAAGTAATTATTTCCTAAGGAAGATGAAAATTATTAGGTAGATTCTTTTTTTGGTAAGGGAAATTTATCTTTCTCATCTTCTTTTCCCTTAGATGTTGCAACAAAAAATTTATTGGATTTTGAAACTATAACTTTCTTTTTCAAATAATCAACCAGTTTATAACCTTTATTAGCTTTTGAGATTTCCTTCTGAACTTTTTGAGTCTCATGCTCACTATCTGAAACTTGAAATATTCTATCATCAACCTCAACTTCTTTATCAGAAATGTTTTCACTAATTTGATTATCATCATTAGGATGAATAAAATTATCATTACTAATTTCACCATCCCAAGGTTTATCAACCTCATAATCATCATTTTCCAAAACTGAATGTTCTTATGAAATTATCTTGGTTGATTCAACTTAGGATGTTTTAACAGAAAATTTGTCAAAAGGGATATCCTCTTCATGATATTCTTCCACCATCTTTATCAATTCATCACTTTCTTTTTCCTCTTATTTCTTTCTTCTTCTTCTTACTGGAATTGTTCTTATTAAACAATGGGTTCTTTAATCAAAATGAATTTATTTCTATTATGTTTACCAAGAGTTTCAATTTGAATTGACTGTTACAAGAAATATTATGGTACACTAACTTATTGAGATTCCTTATATATGTCTTTAAGAAAATCCTGAATGATCGTAGATTTTGAAATTTTCCTTTTCATCATCTTCTCTTTATATTTCTTCTCATGCTCATTAACTTCTTGAATTTTTAAAGACATAGATTCAGTAGGGTATAACCCAAAAACTAAATATCCCTATTTATTTTTCTTCTTATGCTGTCTCATTTTGGATACTTCTTCATTAGAGAAAGTTTTTTGATTTTTTGGCTTTGGGGGAGCAGATACTGACTCAAGTGTTGGTGCTTTCTCTTTTAGTTTTAGTTCTTTTTCTTTTAATTTCTTTGGGGTTTTCTTGGAACTATCACCTACTTCTACTTTCTTGATAACAGCTGGATCATCCTTATCAGGATGTTCAAATAACTCTCTTGTCTTAATACTAAAACAAATTTTCATCCTTCTTAGAGTATCATCACTCAAAAAAATAACCTTGAAAACTTTGACCTTTGAGATGCAAGTAATTTTGAAGGATTATAAACCCAAGACAATAATATTTGTCAAGATTACCAGATACATAATTATATAATATCACAGGGTTCCATTATTGATATTACTAATGTTCAAGAGATTGTACTTGTTGAGGTTTATCTTCCTAAGGTTTACCAAGAAATCCATCATGAAGATATCTCATTGCTTAAGAGAAGACTTGTATCCCTTTCTTATAATTATAAATCCTTTCATCCAAAGAGATAACAATATATAATTGGTTGAAATATGAGAAATATTTAGTAACCTAACTCCTTTAAGTACAAGGCATTCAATTACCTTAACTTTCTCAAAAGAACCTTCCTTTTCTGGGAACTTGTGTGAGAAAAAGATTGCTTCACCTTCATAAGGAATATTCAGAATACTAACTGCCTTGTTGAAAGACAAGGAATAAGTTTTCCCTTAACTTTTTAAAGAAAACATTTTTCTTCCACCTTGTTTATAAAAATGAAATGTATCATAGAATTATATAATAATATTAGGCTATACTAGATTATAATTTCTTTCCTTGTCTATGCATAAAATTTCCCAACTATTTTTCTTAATGAATTTTAAAATTAGGGAATCCTAGTTGATAAATAATTTAGATCCCACCAAAAATTATCTATAAATTATCCAATCTGTGACTTCCTTATTGGATGCTAACAGAGTTTGAGAAGAAACTTCAAGAGATGTTAAGATCTTAAGGATATTGAGAAAACTAAATGGTGGCTTTGAAGGATGGCAAGTCTTTGGCCCCAAATCACTAGATTAATCGATGTGGGATGCGAATAGGGGGGGTCCTTTATATAGGCTTCATTATACTAATTAAAATTACCAAATCAACTAGTATTTGAAATTCACTTGATCTAATATGACAGTTTATATCATTAATGAAGAAGAAATTATAGGTTCCTTTCTTTTGAGGTTTAATGAAAAATTAGATTTAAGGAAAGTGAACCTGACAAAGTTGCCTTAAAATAAGATAGAAATAACAACAAGTAAAAATGAAATTTCGAAGATTTATGTAAGGAAACACCCCTTTTATATTGCTCTGAAATAAATTTCAATATTGATAATTTTCTTCTTGAAGAACTTAGGTTCCAGAAATATTATTAAGGAAAGAAAAAGTTTTATGTTGCAAAAATTTTCGGTTCCAAATTTTTTATTATAAAAGAATAAACAAATGTACCCCCTTATGAAAAGAAGTAACTTAATATATGGGGAAAAATTTCAAAAAAAATTAATATTGATGATTACCTTTTGGTTATCATTTCTAACTTATGTTTAATGTGTTAAAATATATCATATTGTAATGATTTTGTAAATATGTTAGCAATTTGATCTTGAATTATGATCAATTGAAGAAAGATATCTCATTTATGTGTGTGATCTCTAAGAATGTGATGTCTAATATTTATGTGCTTTTCATGACAATGACCTGTATAGTTTTTTCTTAGAAAAAATGTACTAGTATTATAAAAAATTATCTACATTTTGGTAAAACTCATTCTATAATCTCTGAGTGTGTTGCATCCACAACACTTGATCAAAACAACTTCTAGCTGCTACATATTTAGCTTAAGAAGTGGAAAGTGCTACTAAGTGTTTCTTCTTGCATGACCAAGAAACTAATGAATCTCCTAATAAATGAAAGGTTTAATATTTGGTTTTATTATCCATTATACATCCACCAAAGTCATCATCTGAATAACTATTTAAAACAAAATCATTTCCAGAAGAATAGAAAAGTCCTTAATCCATGGTTCCCTTTAAATTGAAAAAAAATCTTTTAACTACAAAAAATTAGATTCTTTTGGATCAGATTGATATCTTTCACATAATCATACTAAAAATTTTAAGTCTGGATGACTAGCTATTAATCATAATAAACACTCTACCATACCTCTAATAGATGTTTGATCTACTGGTTTCCCAGCTTCATCAAGTTGATGAGTGTTTAGCTACTGATTAGAGTGATTATACTTTTAGTGTTGTCATATCCATACTTTTTAAGAAGATATTTAATATAATTATGTTGAGGTATATAATTTCCTTCTATTTTTTGAGAAATTTTAAAACTAAAGAAAAATGTTAACTCACCCATCATACTCATTTCAAACTCAAATTTCATAAGACTTATAATTTTATTAGTTAAGTATTTATGAGTTGATCCAAATATAATGTCTTCAATATAAATTTGAAGAATAAAAACAATTTTCTTATATTTGCTTATAAAAAGTGTTGGATCACTTGTTCCCTTACCATAATTATTTTGTAACAAAAATACTGTAAGTCTATCATATGAGGCTCTAGGGAATTGTTTAATTCCATATAAAGCATTGGTAAGTTTGTAAACATGTTCAGGATTTTTTGTGTTTTCAAAAATAGAAGGTTGTTGAACTTAAACTTCCTCATGAACATATCTGTTAAGGAAAGAACCCTTCACATCTATTTTTAAAAGTTTAAAATTGAAGACTATTTCAAATGCTATAGAATACGAATAGATTCAAGTCTAGATAATGAAGTGTAGGTTTGTTCATATTATACTTCTTCTTGTTGATTATAACCTTTAGAAACTAATCATTCATTATTTATTACAATTATTCTATTTTCATCACTTTCATTTTTGAAGAACCATTTTACTAATATTATATAAGTTTCTTTAGATATTTCTACCCCGGTCAAGACTTTGTTCCTTTAAAATTTATTTAGTTAATCTTGCATATATTTAATCCAATCATCATCACCCAAATCTTCATATGTGATTTTAGGTTCTAATTAGAAAACAAATGCTACATGTTCTACTTTATTTCATAAATAACTTATAGTCCTTTCATGTTTATTTATATCACCTTTGATACTATCAATAAGATTATTCTTAAGAATCTACCCATTTGGGTTTTGTAAAATTAGTTCATCAACATAAGGTAAAACATTTTCTAGGGTAAATAATTCAGAAACATTTTCTTGAGAATTTCCATTATTAGAAGAATCTTCAATAAAAGGTTGATAATTAGTTTTCAAAAACACATCCGAAGATGTAGATTGGGGATGTTTAAATACAAAAGGATCAGTTTTATCAAATTTATCATGTACTGTTTCTTCAATAGTATAATATTTTTTGTTTAAAACTTTACAAGCCTTAGAAGATGTGGAGTAGCCTTATAAAATTCTTTTATCATATTTGGGTGAAAATTTATGTAATTTATCTTTAGTATTTAAGATTAATTATTTGAAACCAAGTAATTTAAATTAATAAAATTTAGGTTTTCGACCAGTCTACAATTGATAAGCTCATTTATTAAGAAAATGTATGATTAAAACTTGATTTATAGTACAATAAGCAGTACTAACAACTTCTTACCAAAAGTGTTAGAAATAGAATATTCACTCAACATGGTTCTAGTTATCTCTTAAAGAATTTGATTTCTTATTAAAAAAACATTTTTTTGAGGAGTTCATGGAGATGAGAAGTTACGAGTAATTCCTTTCTTACTATAGAAAGCTTAAAAATATGAATTTTCAAATTCTCCCCTATGATCACGATAAATAGTTATCACTGGAAGGTTTTTCTCATATTTAAATTTGGATAAAAAGTATTTAAAATAAGAAAAGGCATTGAAATTATTTTCTATAAAATAGACCCAAGTAAATCTAGTGCAATCATCAACTAAAAAAATACAAAGCATTTTTCTCCAAAACATCTAGTTTTTGTTGCACTGAAAAGATCCATATGTAGTAGCTATAATTCATTTGAATTTGAGACTTCACTAATTGATTTAAATCTTAACTTATGTTTCTTTCCATATTGACAAGGATCACAAACTTTTGAAGAATCACATCTATGATCCGGTATATCCTTAACAAGTCTTTTCTTTAAGAGTTTTTATAGGTTCCTAAGTTTTTAATGTTATATTCTTTTAATCCATAACCAAGATTGATCTTCCAGTGCACTTAGACAAGGTAGGTCTTGGATCCTAAGGTCTTCTATGTTAAGTGTGTAAACATTATCATGCTTATGGGTAGGGGGAATACATTATTCCTTGGAATTGTGTACTAAAAATTTATTATTCCTAAAATTTAAAAGGAAACCTTTATCTTATAATTGACTTTTTCTTGTAAGGTTATGCAGAATACCTTTAAAAAATAAAACATTTGTGATTAAAACTTTTCCAAGAAAAATAATTTTACCTATAGCAACAATTTCTCTTTGAGCATTATCTCTAAAATTAACTTTTCATCCTTTCATCTTGATAATATTTTCTAAGATGTTTTTGTTTCTAGTCATGTACCGAGAACATCCACTATCAATGGAGCTTGTATTATTGTTGAAACTTTCTTTATTTATCTGAAAATAAAATAGTTAGACTTGAAAAATCCAAAATTGTTTGGATCCAGAATTAATAGAAAGTAAAATCTTAGGTATCCAAATTTTCTTAGAAAAATAAGCTTTCTGAAAACCTAAGTATTGGGTTTTATTCAAAGAAATTTCTTCTTCCAATTTGCACCACATTGAAACTTTTTTAAAAAATGAGAAATTTGGGGAAAAAAATAATTGTGACTAAAAATAAGTTTTGTATGAATATAACCAAATCAAGAACTATTCCTAAGAGGATGAAGTTGTGTATGTATTTTATCAAATTATTTCCTTCCAGAAGTGAAATTTGATAAATCTTTTTTTAATGAAAATATTTTAAATTTTATTCCAATTACTAAATTATTATCCTCATAGTCATTAGTCTTAGATTTTGAGTTAGTCTCTAAAACATATTTCCTAGAAATAACATTTTCAAGATCCTTAGAAAGTTTATCCTTCTCAGAATTAACTTCCTTATTTTTTTAAGAAACATTTTCAAAATCAAGAGTTTTTTTATCAAGATATTTCAAAATATCTGATATTTATTTTGTTAAAAAAATTCTAGAATTATCTTTCTCTAACTTTTTTTTATCTTACAAGTTTCATTCTCATGTTATTTATAAAATCTAGATACTTATTCAAATAAAGTTAAGGTATTATATTCTGATTAGGAAGATTATTCATATGAAGATTCATAAATTTCATTATCTAGATAATTAGAATTTAAATAAACATTGGTTAAATATTCATCATTGTGTACCTTTTCAATAGGTAATGTGGATATAAAACCAATATTATTTGGACTAGAAGATTTATATTTTGAGGATTCATCTGAAGAGTCACCACCACTAGCTCTCTAGGTGTCATTAGCCTTCTATACTTTCTTAACCTTAGACTTGTAATACTTATTTCTATTTCTTTTATAATGCTTATCATTTCTATCTTTTTATCTTGAGCAGAGGAAAATTAAGTGTGATATGTTGCGCTCTTTTGCATTCATTACAAGTTACTTCTGAATATTTCTTGTCCTTTCAATCTTTATTCTTATATCTATAATGAAGGAATTCCATTCCCACAATCATGTTCATACTTCAAGAAAGATTGTCTAGCTCCTTATCTGATTGATCACCATCACTTGATTCAGATACAATAATATCTTTCATAGCTTTAGATATTTGCACCCTTTCTAGAGTCTTGGATTTAGATATAGTAGTGAAAGTAATGCTTCCATTACCATTATTTTCCTTATTGAACTATGAATCTCTCTTCATTATTTTATTATAATGAAAAATATTTATAAATAAATCATCAAGACTTATGTTATATAATTTCCTATTTTCATCAATAACTGTCCTTTTAGATTCCCACTCATTTTTCATAATATCAATTATCTTCTCCAAAGGTATTTCATCAAGTCATTTATCTCTTATAAATTACAGACTATTGACGATATTCATAAATCATTGTTGAACTTTGCGAACTGGTTCTCCATAAGGAAATAAAAAACCATGATATTCAGATCTTAACATAGTTATTCTTGTTTCGATCACTTTTAATGTTCCAAAATGTGTAACTTCAAGTTTCTTTGAGATACAATTGGAAGGTTCATAAGAAAAGACATGAAAATATATATTTATGGTAATAGAATATAAAATATTATTGTGTACCTTTTAATTAATTTTATATTCCTGTTTCTCTTAATTTTTGAAAGTTTTGATTTTCTTTTCAGGAATGTTGTATTCACCAGTGGGCATGCCAAAATTATCCACACTAGTACTGAAAATGATGGTATTCATCATATCTCTCCAATATTCATAATTTTTTCCATCAAAATTTTGGGGTTTGGTAGGATTTAGATTATCTAGATCACCAATGTTCAGTCCTACCATTTCTATAAGAAAGTATAGTAGATCTTCAATACAAAAACAGGTTAGTATTAAAAGTTTGAAAATGAAGAAAATCCTAAGAAAAACTTGAAAAATTAAATGTCAAAACTTAAAAGTTGATCAAGAAATCATATATGTATGCATAAAGAGATAAAAAATAGAACTCTACCCGAAAATGATGATTCCAATGGAGAAGAAGAATGAGGAATTATTTTCTCTTATGCTCTGATATATTTTTTTGTATTCTATTTCTAACAAATTTTTTGCATCTTAATGAAATTTGATATCTTTCTATAGTTTTTTTGTATATTAATAACCTTTCAGGTACAATTTTTTTTCTTCTTTCCCTATATTGCTTTTTGAAAATCATAAAAAGAGTGAAAATAATGATAAAAAAGAATATTAAGAAACCTATTGATTAAGTAAGGGGGAGAATATTTAAAGAATATGTTCTTAAGTAAGGAAGAAGTAATTTCTATAAGAAAGAAAAGATACGATCCTTAGGGATTTCAAAATCAAAGGTGGAGTTAATCAAATTCATCATGAGCCTTAAATAAAGTAAATAAGAGATAATAATTTCTTTTAAGTTCAAAAATGAAAATTTTTAGTCTTTACATTCTTGTATAAAAAGTTTCTTGTGCTTTCCAAAAGGGGGAGATTATTGAGTTAATAAATTCCCTTATGACTTTTCCATTCCTTTATATTTTGAAAATCTCAAACACATTTTCTTAAGGAAAACTATCTTTCTCTATGAATTATTTTCTTAAGGAAAATTTTCTTAGTCTAAGAAACGTTTTTTCCTTACCCTTGGTTTTCAATGCCTTATCCAATTTTTTCTTAAACCAAGTCTAACCATATATTTATTAAACTAATAAATGGATCCTTATCTAACCAATAATGTTATAGATCCTTAGAATCTAATTTTTGGTTTAAGAAAAATATGGTTAGACTTGGTTTAAGAAAACATTGTACAAGGCATTGAAAACCAAGGGTTAGAAAAAAAAACGTATCTTATAGAAAGAATTTTTTTCTTAAGAAAATAATTCTTATAGAAAGATAATTTTCCTTAAGAAAACGTGTTTGTGATTTTCAAAACATAAAGGAATGGATAAGTCATAAGGGAACTTATTGACTTGATATCTAATATCAACCATTACTTTGGATAAACTATATTGAATCCTTGAGAATTATATTTCAAAATATACTTATTATTTAAAAGTTTTTAATTATATGTTTATTGGTTTCCCTTTGATATGTTAATTTATTCTCATGTTATTTTTTTATTACTTTAGTTAATATAAGAAAATAGGAGGAATCGTGTCACCAATGAATGTGATGGAAAATTTAATTATTTCTCTAATGATATTCCTTATAATAAAAAAGCGTGAGATGATAAATTCCAGGAAATATTGTCTTAACTAGCTCAAGTTATGAACAATAAATTTAAACATGTGGAACTCACACATCCTCATAAGAAAGAGAATTTTGAATTCAAGTATTTTATGCAAAAAATACCTCATACATTTAGTAAATATTTTGATCCCCTCATCATTGAATAATTCATTAACTTCATTTAAAAGATATTATCTATCTTCTAATTCACAAATCTAGTTAAATTTGTGATGATTGTTTGTTTCATTGAGGTGGGATCCAATTTGTGATAAATACTGATCAAAAAAATAATTTCTAAAGAGGATATTGATTCCATATAATGGTAAGACTTCAATAAAATATTTTTAAATAAATATTTTCCACAAAATTTCTTTCTTAAAATTAAGATGGAGTTTCTTGGACTGAAATAAAAAGAAGACGAGTCTATCAGGGCATATAAGTAATACTTTACAAGGATTTAATGATATGACTATGGGTTCATCATCAATTCTAATAGTCTAATTGACTGCTTATTTCTTGAATTAAATCTTGGTATATGAATGTTTTTTCATCGATCTAGTAAATATGTATATGGGAATAACTATGGAAGGTGAAACATCATTACTTTTTCAAATGGTTTCCAAATCATCTTTATGGGAAAGGAAAAAAAATTCTCAGACTGATGATGAGGAGTTTCCAAAGAATATTAAAGTTGTAAATACTGGGAGATTGAGTGACTTCGTATATAAAGATGAAATTTTGAAATTTTCGAAGAGACTTTGTGTTCCCAATATACCTGATCTAAAAAGGGAATTTTTGGATGATGCTCATAGCTCCAATTTCACTATACACCCTGGTAGCACCATGATGTATATAGATTTGAAGGAACATTTTTGGTGGGACAACATGAAAAGGGAGATTGCTGATTTTCTCTCAAGATGTATGGTTTTCCAACAAGTGAAAGCTAGAAGGAAACACCTAGAGGAGTCAGGAAACCCATTCCTATACCTGAGTGGAAATGGAATGATATTACTACGGACTTTGTCATGGGGCTACCAAAGACTCCTAAAAGGAATGATGGAATATGGGTCATTGTTGATCATCTTACCAAGTCAACACATTTTCTTCCTATAAGATAAGATTTACCACTTGAACATTTTAAAAGACTATATATTAATGAATTTTTATGACTTTATGGATTACCCCTATCGATTGTTTCTAATTGTGATCCCCATTTTACATCAAGATTCTAGAAAAATCTACAGAAATCCCTTGATATTGAAATTCGTTTGAGAACTGCCTACGACCCTAAAACTGATGGACAATCAGAACAAACTATTAAAACCTTAGAAGACATGTTGAGATCTTGCTCACTTGACTTTAAAGCTATGTGGGATCAATATTTACCTCTGGTAGAGTTTTACTATAATAAAAGATTTCATTCAAGTATTCAGATGGCACCATATGAAGAGTTATATTAAAATAGATGTCACACACCAACTTGTTGGGATGATGTTGGTGAAAGAAAACTCATAGGTCCAGAACTTGTTGAGGAAACGAGGGAAAAGGTAAAGGTTATCCGAACCCACATCAAAGCATCTCAAAGTGGGTAGAAGGGCTATGCCGATAACCGAAGGAGGGATTTGGAATTTTAGGTAGGAGATCATGTTTTCCTGAAGGTATCTCCCTGTAAGAGAGTTATATTATTTAGAAAGAATATTAAATTAAGTCCTAGGTACATTGTACCTTTGGAAATTATAGAACGAATTGGGGTTATTGCTAACCATTTGGAAATGCTACCAAGTCCCTCCAAAGTTCATGATGTGTTCCACGTATCACTGTTGAGAAAATACATTATTAAACCAACGTACATACTCACCTATGAGGAAATTGAATTGGAACCTGATTTGTCTTATTGTGAAGAGCCTATCAAGATTCTTGATATAGGGGAACAAGTGCTGAGAAACCGGACGACTAGTTTGGTAAAAGTTCTATGGAGAAACCATAAGATGGAAGAGGCAATGTGGGAACCCGAGGAACTTATGATGAAGAACCACCTAAATCTTTTTATGCCATAGTAATCTAGAAATTTCAAGGATGAAATTATTTGAAGGAGGGAAGAATGTAACACCCTAAGATTCCACGATACGTTTCCCTTTGAATAATGCAATAGCTTGCATTGTACGAAACTTTGAGATTCTAACACACCGCAACCAATAAAACTAGCCGTTATGAATAGTAATACCCACTTTTTGAAATTTTATAAATTTTATCTTTCAAAATGGACGTCGTTTTTGGATTTGGAAAATCAAAATTATCTTAAGGTGAATTTTTGGTATTTTTCGAAAAGCTTTCAATTTTTGATGAATTGTGAAAAACACTGAGTTATTGTTTAAAACTGAATTTTTATTTAAATAATTATTTATTTTATTTAAATTTATTTTAGGTAAAAATAGATACATAATACCTATATAAGTTCAATGTAATTCCTTGGAGTCATTTTATAATAATTTTAGATATATAAATTTTTTGTTGAACTTTTTACCGTCTTTTACTGACCTTCTAGGAGCATTTACAAATTTCCATAAAACATAATTTTACCAGTTATGTGAGTTGAATTTACAAAATCCGAGAGACACGATTAATATCAGTAAGTAAAATTTGGTTCAATAAGATGAAAATAATTTTTTGTGAATAGTAACTTTTGATTTTTATTTACCACAGATAAAAGTAAATAGGGTAATTAAGGGTAAAAATGATATCATAATTACCCTAACACATGTCCTAATTATATTGGATAAGTTTAATTTGACCAAAAACAACCTTAGTAATAAAATATGATCCTATTTGTTCCACTTGGATTAGATTAAGAGTGTCTTGACGACGTAGTTCTGGTGTGTCTTGGCGGCTTCAGCACGGTTCGACGGTCTCAACATGCTTTTGGTGTGGTTCGGGTGGGGTGATAGCTCTAACCAACGTCAGCACCATTGTGGTATTATGAGGTGTCCTGCCACCAGCTTCCGAGTAGTTCGGAGGGGGGAGGATTATTTTTCCTCCAGTTTCTTTGCATCTCTTGCATGTTTTCTGGTTTTTTTGAATTGGTGATGAATCTGGTGGTTTTTTGGATGTGTTTTGCGGCTTCACTTGCTGGTATCGCTCCCTTGTAGCCGAGTGCGGTATAACTTGGTGGTATCTCTAGTAGAGGCACAGATTTATGAAGGTTTCATGGTTGATTTTAAGGTTTGATGATTTATGGTGATGAATTTCTGTATTTTTGAAATGGTTTTTCTATGGTGTTTTTTGCGGTCCTGTGGTTCGTGGTTTAAGGCCTTTGCAACCTGTTCATCTATTTGGGACTGCTCTAGATGAGGTTTAGAGCGAGATTTTCATCAGGTCATTGATATATTGATTTTGATGTTCGATAGGGTATGGCTCTGCCATCGTTACCGGACTCGTGCTTCTTTTGCACGGGACTACTAGTCGTGCAATGATGGGTTGGTGGAACTGGTCTTCATGTTTTTGTGCAGGGTAGGATATTTTCTCTGTATTCTTGAAAGTTTTGTGTGGATTTGAATTTTTTCTATGGAGATGTGATTGTTGGTATTGTCTTTGATGTCATTTTGTGTTCCCCCTTACCCCTTGAAAGGGGATTATGATAATAAAAAAAAGTAATTTTCAGTCAAATAGTGTCAAAATTGATATAATTGAGTTTTTAAAACAAATACTATATTATTAATTGATATAATGTTATTAAAAATCTAAGGTTCAACCAAAGAACTTATATAAGGTTATATATATTAATAATTAATCACTTGGGGTTCGTTTGTCTTGTTATAGTATGTTTATTAACAATATAATATAAAAATACAAAGAGACATGGTCAATGTCAAACTATTTAACCGAGAGTTAAATAAAAAAGATAAGGTTAACATTGTGACCTAAACCTATATAAAACCAATTGGTTGAGAGGTTTTAGACCTATCCCCACATTATCTTTGAAATAAATCTATTTGGAGCCATTATAAATAGAAATTTGTTTTATTATAAAATAATATTTCAAGCTTTTCGTAAAGTGACCATTACCTCTCTTTTAAAAGGGTTCCTCCCCATCTCTTAATTTTACACCTCCAAAGCCATTTTTCTCGGCAAAAACCTGCTCAAATATCCTTATATATTTCCTCCCTTCATTCTAGAGGCCTTCCTTTGGTTATTAAGGCAACCTAAGCAGCCCTTTTGATCAAATCAAAAGGAAGAACCCGAAGAAGAAGTAAATATTTCATCATCTCTTTCACGTTCTTTTCTTCTTCCACTTACTATTTATTTGTGGGTTCCATTATAAAATAATAACTCCAGTCACTTATATATAATGTGATGTTATTATAAAAATGATTCAACCATATTCATTATTCTATCCATCATATGAATGACAAAGTCACCATACGTGTGTACGTACGACTTACCATCTGCACGTCTTGATATAGTTTGTTATTCAAACACTTCATTATTTGGATGGGTATGATAATGAGTATAACTGATGTAAATAATAAATATAACATTAAAATTATTCTGTATATATGATATACCATCCAATATCATATGATTTCTCCATCAATATAATTATATTGTCGCTTGTGTGTACATACAGATTACTGTCTCCACAAACGCGATGAGATTCATTCCCCATCGTAATCATTCAAGAATAAATTTCATTTTATGATAAAAAATAATGTTTATGAACATAATATCATTATCTATATGAATAAAATACATCCTATCCATAACAAACATGGCTTATGTAACCAAGCATATAAAGGAAAATGAATCAGTTAACACATGAAAGGATGATAATACTGAAATATTATTGACAATGCAATGTTAGAGGATAATATGTGATATCATATTTATGTATATAGTTCTTGTATAATTTAATAACAATTTTTTAACTATTACACAGGTGGTTAACATACCATCGACTAAGGAAAAGTACAAGGTAAGGGTTAATTTCACAATCTCCTTATAATCCGAGGTTGTTTTTACATAAGTATCTACTTGGACCTCTTTATAATCCACACCCATGTTTTATTAAATATGTATTTCAAAACATTTTTAATATTTAATAGACTATGGGTTAAAGTAATTTATACCCTTATTTGACCTTATATGTTTGGAATGGAATCTTTTCGTCGTTTTCTAAACACGGTACTTTATCACCTTTTCAACAAAATTAAGGTAAGATTTTTATTAACTTATACGGTGGGTGAGGCAATTTTCTGCCGTTATAACATCATCGATGCTTTACTTACAATATTATAAGAATATTTTCAAAATAAATGTTTTATTTTATAATTATGTGAATCTTAAATGATTTCAAAATGGAAAGAGATACTTCTCTCAAAGAGTTTTGATTTCATCTATGTCAACATCCTTTGATAAATTTTACACTTGTTTGAAGTTGATTTATTATGATACAAATATTACATATTGTATTTAAGGTTTTGTGATATGATTTACTATGGATGAGTTATTTTTATACCATTAATGGTTTATCGTTAATGTATAGACATTTAATATGCCAGTTTTAATACAAATATTTATGTTATGTTTCGACCTTTTCATATTAGGAATGGATTGGACTTAGTATGTGACGGGTGGAGCCTGATATAGCTCCTCGATGCATCGGTAGGTCTCATGAGACAATTAGATGTGGAATTGGCCAAAGTCTTTCCCAATTTAATTTATTTTTTTGGCTGAGGCCTAAATCATTTTTAGACGTCATGGCCGAGGACTTAACAATATGTTTCAAAGTGTCTGACATTATACATCACATCAATATAAAAATAATAATGATGGTTCATGTGGTTATTTGACTAGTAAAGTACCCATGACTATGATTTATTAATACACGCTGTGTAATCAAGTCCAGAGGAGAACAATATGATGGTGGGAGTTGCCGCCAGAGGAATGATAGTACATGCCATGTATTTAGTAATACACACCGTGTAATCAAGTCGACAGATGAATAGTGAGGCAGTGGAAATAATCCTCCCCTGGATCAGTTAAAAAATTGAAAGTACACACCATGTTATTGAGAGTACATGAAATGTAGCTATTTGTTTCATTCAAAATAGGCACTAGCCTCCTCATTTGGAAGAGGAGGCATAAAACGCACTGGAGCCACGAGAGAGGATGATGAGGCTTGGTGGAGTTCCCGATTGCTCACCTGGACTCTGATTCCTCTGATGTCGATCTCATTTGAATGATGCATGTGAGATATTATCTCTTCTTGAACCTCTCCTACCAATTATTTCCCTAAGGGAAGTAATTTGGGTTCGAATGTGTACAATTTTATCTTAGATATACATCATTTTTGGTGGTTTCGAGTGGCTCATTTCACGTATATCGACCAGAGGAGATCTAGGTAGGTGGTCTTGTGTTTGATTCCTACTCTTGAGTTGATTTTGTGTACCGTTTTTCCACATGCCCATGTTCGGAGTGTCGTGTGGCGGAGGTCTTGACTGTTTAGATACCTAGAATTGCATAAGTAATCTTATAAATATGTAAAAACTTCTGTTTGGGATCACTCCTTTGATCTAGGGCCACTCTAAGGGTGTCGTTCCCTTATTTAGCCATTTGGCCAGTATACCAGTGGGTATGCCATGTTTATAGCATGTTTTCAGTTTTCTTGAGAGGAAATATAAAAACTACTTACTTATGCATTTTTCTTGGCCCGATTATTTGTTTTTCCTAGGGAATGCCTGAGGGAAATGTTTTGTTTACCCTGAGGGAAAGGTTTTGTTTAGCCTGAGGGAAACATTTCTTATGGATGAGGGCAGTAGCTTCTGTGCCCAAGGGAGATATCTCGTATTCATGAGAGCAATATTCATTATGCCTGAAGGTAGTCAACTGAGGGTTTCAATTCTATTGCACGTTTTCACTGACAGTTGGGTATGAGCCTTTGGTGGTTTCTTACTAGGATTTATTTCTCACACCCTGTTTGGGTCACGTCTTGCACCCAAAAATATTATATTTCTGCAGGTGTCAATAAGGGAAAGGGTCCCTACAGAGGTACATGATTGTTGTAGAGGACCAGGAGAGAATGAGACTGAGCATAGGCTTCCAATGCTACTGAGTTCTTGTTGCACTACTTTTTCTTGTTTTTCTCTGCTTTGTACCTTTTTTTGTATTACATTAGAATGTAGTGTATCTTGTTTTGACTACTTTCCTAGATTAGAGGCATGTTGCATCATTTTATATATGACTGTTGGTCATATTTTACTTCAGCTCTGTTGTCAATTTCAGGTTTATATTGTTTACTGCTTCTGTTTTTGTGTTTTTATATTTATTTTCACTGCGCTACACTTTAAAAAATGAGGGAATAGTTTCCCCACTATTAGTCCAAGGCCGTCACTTCTAGTCGGTAGCCTCTGGCGTTTGGGGAAATTCATTTGAGGTCATGTGACCAACTGGGTTCGGGGCACCCGTTGTGTGGCACCCAGATCTGGGATGTTACAAAGTTATATCAGATACATTATTTTCTATTTACTTACTGTTTTGAGCCTTATACAGAGATAGGAAGGAATAGGTTCTTGGTAATAAGTTGTTCCCAATAGTACCTAACCCGTGTACAGGGAAAATCCAATCTACCACGTTTAATTGCAATTTTTCTGTTTTTCAATTTTTCAATTGGTTTGATTTTCACCATTGGGTGACACACTTGTGGTGTGCTATTTATATTTTATAATTGGGTTTTATTTAGTTGAAACCTGATTAGATAAGGGTATTCCATATCATGAATCATTTAGGCACATATTATAATCACATGTCATGCATAGTTTCCATGCCATGTAGGTGTATTAGAAATTGCATGTTGTTTTGATAGATTTTGTGCTAGAAAATGTATGTTGTTGTGATAGATACCTTGATAAAATACCTGCTATTTGATAGGGTATTGTTATGTAAGGTTTTGTGAATGAATGCCAATATTTGGTTCTTGAAGAGTATGGGCCCTCATCAATCGGAATTTGGTGGATCATCGACTTATTTAGCTTGTAAAAACATGTATAAGATGCCAAGATTTGGTTCGTGGGGATTATGGGCACTCACAAATTGGAATTTGGAACTTTGGTGTTCGTTTTAGTGTTTTTATGGACTCTGGAGTAGTTCCTGAGGATTACTATCTAGAAAAACCTAGAATACACGCCGTGTAGTTTTGACTACACGCCACGTGTTCTTCTATTTGGGAAAAAACTAATTTTCTAAAGTACACACCGTGTACCATATGTACAAGCCATGTGGTCTCTAACTGTGTCATAGGTCATGTGGTTTGAGACACGGGATAGGGAAGTTCTTGGGGAAACATGCTGTGTATCAGTTGTACATACTGTGTAGGGTTGACCCTATGTCCGCCCGTGTGACTAACAACACGGACGAATAATTCTTAGCTTATACATGCCATGTCAATTCCAAAAACACCGTGTAGTGTAATCTTGAGATCCATCCATGTAGTTAAAAACACGGGTTGGTATTATCTTTTCAATAACACGCCATGTCCTTCTGTAAAATTCCGTGTATTGTGAGTTGTGTATTCGACCCTATCTCGAACAACACGGGTTGGTAAAGCCCATCTAGTACACACCGTGTACCTATGGGACATGCCGTGTAGTCTTGACCGGTGAGAGACTGTGTGGACTTGGCCGTGTGGTTGGAAAAACAGTGTGGCGTACATACTATGTGCGGGTGTAATGCGCAGTGTAACCTTGTTCTAAGGGGAACTGTGTAGCTTAGCTGTGTAGAAGGACTCAGGCAGGGGAAGACAATTCAAGTACATGCTATGTGTGAGGAAAACACACCGTGTGTGTGGGGTGTTACATGAATAGTTCTAGAAGAAATACACTCCCCTGTGAAAGACATAAGGGAACACACTGTGTAGTTATTATACACACCATGTAGTCGTGTTTTGTAAAATTTGAATTTTTTCCTTCTTCTGTTCCCTTATTATGTTTCTAGTTCTTAGTCCTTGATAATCTTGATCTAAGGCGTGCGTTTGACCTTGTGGAGTCATGCCGCCGAGATGACCTTGAGTTACTCACCAAAATAGTGGTGACGATTATAGTCTAGAGATGGTAGGCCATGGTCTACCGATGGATCCTTTAGTTGTGCTAGATGCAGCGCCAGCTATTATTCCGGACGTAGACGTGGATGCATAGTTTCGTGAAGGATTCATGTAGTTCATGAAAACCTTCTAGGGAGCACTACCAGTTGCCACATTTATGGAAGAACTGACATGTATATTCCAGCAGCAGCATCCACCTATGTTTTCAAGGGATGGAGGACCAAAGGCTACAGAGTCATGGCTGGGTTCTATGCAGATGATCTTCGAGCATCTAGAGACACCTCCTGGGAGGAGGGTCAATCTTGCTACTTACATGCTGCATGATTCCACCAAGATATGGTGGTATGTTACCATCCAGACTGAGCATCACCGAGACATGGCGTGGGAATATTTTCAGGCAGTCTTCTATGAATTTTTCTTCATGGAGACGCTAAGGGCAGATTGAGCTCGAGAGTTCATGAATCTACTGTAGGGATCCATGTCAGTGATGGGATATTCTACCCACTTCATCGAGCTATAGTATTTTGAACCTGTTTTGGTGGGTGATGAGATGTTGAGGGATAAACTCTTTGAGGATGTTATTCGATATGACATTCGAGCACTGGTGAATGTTTTCAGGTTGCCTAAAGTGCATGATATTGTGAACTAGGCCTTGATTGCTGAGCGAAACCTGCAGGAAGCTAGTGGTGCGGACCTGGGCTGTTCGGCACTGGTCTCTAGCACTATTTCTACTGGAAAGAGGAAGAGGTAGATGGATTTCTCTCACAGTGGCAATACTAGATAGAAGAATTCTTCAGGTGTCCAGGTGATGTGCTACTAGTGTGGAAAAGAGGGGAATAAGAAACCTCAGTTGTAAAGACCCATAAATTTCAAGTAATTTTTTTTTCTTAATTTTCATTGGAATTTTACAAGAGCGCGGTTTCTGACGGCACCTGATTCCGAGGCCGAAGTTTGGCTCGGGTACGTTCAGTGAACAGACGAGCGGGTTTTTCTAACTTTTGAACCATTGCCCGGAATCGAATTCTGAGGGCACCGATGAAATCGCAGCGCCGATATTCGCCTAGAAACGCCTCTTCCGGAGTTGCGTTTTCTCGGGTGTGGTTTTTAATTTTCAGGCTTAAAGTTAAGAAATAAAATAATTTTACGACAACTTTATTTTATTTCACTTAAGCCACTTGAAGCCACTTAAAAGCGGCTTAAATTCAGTTGATCCTGATAGGATGCTATCCAGGAAATATCCTACCCCCTCGGTAGGATATTTGTGAGGTGGGGCCCACACGAGCCCCGTCGTTTCTTTCCGCTAAGTAACGCACCCGCGAAAACCCGTCATTATGAAAGTCAACTGACGCGTTTTCTTAATTTCTTAACAGACCATTTAATTGGGCAGTTGATTTCGTAAATTAAATGACCTGTTTCTTTTGTTGAATTAATTCAATGAATTGATGGGTCATTACTTCCCCTTTTTCGTGTGTTGGCATAACAATAAAATAAGACCAACCTGTCTTTTGAAAGTTTGCGCGTTGAGAGGATTTAACAGAATCCTTGTATCTTCTTTCTCCTTCACGAAGAACACGAAGAACGTGAAGAACGCTGTCATCCACGGAAATCGGCGACGCTCTAATCCGAGACGTTCTTCCCCGCCCCGATCTCCGATCACCAGCCGTTTGAGGTGAGTGATTTCGGGTTCCTTCTAAAAGTTCTTTGTGGTTGAAAACGAAACACGGATTTAATTATTTATAATTAAAATCTGTTGTTTCTTGGTCCGTCGAGTTCGTCGATGCAACGCCGGATTCTGCGACGACGCGATGCCCTTCCGCGACGACGCGACGATCTCCACCTTCCGTGACGAGCAATTCCGCGAAGAATGCTCACGCGCGACGACTACGAGGTAGGGATTTTATCTTTGGAATTACCCTTTTTTTT
Organism: Viscum album; assembly: GCA_963277665.1. NCBI lineage: Eukaryota > Viridiplantae > Streptophyta > Magnoliopsida > Santalales > Viscaceae > Viscum > Viscum album. The sequence goes on from OY728153.1 coordinate 79,646,711, forward strand.
ATTCCCGTAAATGTTTCATTAAAAAGTTAAAGAACCGGATTGTGAACAATTTTAATTTTATTAAAATTGTTGTTTCCTATGTGGAATAAAAATTCTCCCGTTGTTTATATCTAACGTGGAGGGTGCGGTCCAAACTAACACGGCCCGAAGACCCTCCGCCGTTCTTCATTCTTGTGAGGATTTGATGGGCGACGACGGAGCATGCTGCAACAGAGGTTTGATGATTCCACAGTGAATAACGAGTCCCGGGAGGAGCAACGACGCAGACGGGAAGAAAATCGGGCCACCGGAGCGACTCCGGCGGCCCGCGGAAGTCGGTGGCGGCGGCGCTCGCGGGACGCGGCTGAAGCTGCGTCCGGTCGCCAGGGAGACACCCCGCGGTTGTCGTGGGGGTGTCACGTGGGGGCGGCGGCTCCCCCCCGCATCACTCGGGACGCGGCTTCAGCCACGTCCGGTTGTCCGGCCGACACCCCGCGGGTGCCGCGGCGGTGTCAGGCGGGGCAGCGGCTGACCCCGCGTCGGCCGCTCGGCCAAGCCGAGTGAGACCGGCCCTGGCCGAGCCAGACCGGTCTGATTGGGTCAGACCGGGTCGGACCAGGTCGGACCGGGTTCGGCCGACCCAGGGGGGTCGGCCCGGGTCGGCCCGGGCCCGGACCCCCCCGTCTTCGGACAGTTTTCATTCAAACGTCTGTAACTTCAGATGAGGGCCTCCAAATGACTCGCCGTTAGCGGCAACACGATCCTTGGATCGAGACGGTCGTTTCGGTATATCGCACTCAAGGTTTCAGAATACTTTGAGTTTGTCCGGGTTGGTTCCTACACGAAACCAACCGGACCCTCGGAGCGGAAACACTCATATCTTGAGCCATGGACGTCCGATTGACGCGCCGTCAGCTTTGTTGTTTTCCTCTATGTGAGAAGGATCTTTTGGAATACTCCGCCTGAGGTTTGGACACAGGTGGAGTACGGTCGGGTTGGTTTTGCCTTAAAAAACCAACCGGGCCCCTGGGACGAAAAAGCCAATAACTCTCAGACCGGGCGTCCGATTGACGCGCTGTCTGTGATGTTGAGTTCCTGTTGGTGATACAGAACTTTTGGATACATCAACTTCGTACTTTGTGTTAGTTGATGTATCAGCCTCTCGGCTCGTGGAACGGACTCTCCCGAATGAGCTTGCTGTGTGCGGGAACCCTAGAGCTGGCTGCGAGTACTTCTTCGACAGCGACGACTGTGCAGAGATCCTCAATGGACTCCGACGACGACCGTGCAGAGATCCTCAGTGGGCTACGGCGACGACTATGCAGAGATCCTCAGTGGACTGCGACGACTACAGCACTCAGCGATCCTACGTGGATCAGTGCTGCAGGTCCTGTGTGGGCCCGATCCTGTGTGAGTCAGCGCTCAGCGGTTCTGTGTGAGCCAGCGCCTACAGGTCCTGTGTGGGCCCGATCTTGTGTGGGTCATTGCGGGGGTTAGTTACCTATCGATCCTTCGTGGGTCTGACGACTTAGATGGATCAATGATCATATTTATCGTCTTCCGAAAAAGTATACCTGTGTGAGCTGAATCTTTTGTTACTCTCCTTTGTGGATTGTGTTGAGCTATCCTGTGTGGATTTACTGTTTACTCTCCTTTGTGGATTGTGTTGAGCTATCCTGTGTGGATTTACTGTTTACTCTCCTTTGTGGATTGTGTTGTGATATCCTGTGTGGGTATAGGTTTTGCTTTCCTGTGTGGACTGGGTTGTTCTCGAGCTCGGACATTGGAGCCGAACGAGAATTGATGACTTAGGTATATGTATGAGCATATTCCTAAGCCGTGTCAGATGTTACTTCGTGATTGTATCTTTCCTTTGTGGATTATCCTTTGTGGATTTCGGGAGACCTTCGGGGGTCTTGGGGTCCCTACTGAGTAGCTTATACTCACCCCTGCATGGGCTTTGCCCGCACTAGGTTATGTTGGTTGCAGACGACGGACAGCGCTGATCGTGGTGGAGGCGTGCGGAGCAGGACGATACCTGGAGGTCGACCACGGGGCGGGACGTACTTGGAGCGGTCAGGTGGACCCGAGGAGCAGTGGAGGCTATTTGTACCCACCCTTAAGGTTGGACTTCCAGAGGAAGGCTCGATGCTGCGGCTTTTCCTTTCAGTTGCTGTTTTCCCCTTTCAGTTGTACTTTACAGTTGGGCTTGTATTTCCGGCCCCTTTTTCTTTCAGCACAGCTTGTACAGTTTTAAATTTGTGTTTACTTTTCCGCTTGCTTACTCTGTGGTGCTTGTTTACTTTTCAAAGGCAATGACTTCCCTTTTTGTTGGGATTTACGCCTTGGTGCAAGTCGCCAGCCCCTGGCCTATGGATGGCGGGCTTGGGGTAGTCACGGCACGGGCCCCGAGGATGGGTCGTGACAAATTGGTATCAAAGGTGGTCGGTTCTACCGCAGACTCTGATCTTTCTTCTATGTGAAGTAATAGTGTTTAGCGTATTGAGTGTGGTTATCAATCCAGGGAGTCCAGTGTTGGGGCGGCGACCGACGTATCCGTACACCAGGACCCTGACTTCTGATTTTCAACTTAATGCACGAAAACATTGATTGCATGTGTGTTTCAGGTTTTCTTTGTGATTACTTGTGTCAGATCACCAGGTATACTGTTCTGACTATGGCACACTTTTTTCATTTTCAGGATGGCCCGACGAGAGCAGCCAGCTAGGGTTCCGAGGGTAGAGCGCGATGACAGCCCGCCGAGCGACGAGGCCTCGGTACAGGGCCCATTGACAGCAGAGGCACCGGCGGTACCTTTACCTGCCGAGCCCCCGATGCTTCCAGCGCTGACCGCTGACGATGAACGACGCCTCGGAGCTCTTCACGAGTTCCAGCGCTAGCGACCACCCAGGTTCTGTGGGGAGACGGACCCCCAGGCAGCCGAGGACTGGATGGAGGCAGTCGTCCGAGTTTTCAGGCTAGTGAGGACACCAGCATACCTCATGGTGATCCTCGCGGCGAGCCTACTGCACATAGAAGCAGGACGATGGTGGAGCTTGATGCTCCAGGTACACGATGAGTCATCCCTCATCTGGACGGACTTTGAGAGCCTCTTCCGCTCAGATTTTGTCCCGGCCACCCTCCGTGCGGTGCACATTCAGGAGCTTCTTCAGCTGCGGCAGGGCAGCTTGACGGTCGCCCAGTACGCGGCGAGGTTCACCGAACTTTCTCGCTACTCGACAGACATGGTACGAGACCCCTTCTTCCAGGCCCGGACCTTCGAGTAGGGTTTGAGACACGAGATCAGGGCATCGATGATCTCCGTCAGCATCCCGACCCAGGCAGGAGTGCTGGAGCGAGCCCTTCTGATCGAGAGCTTTCTGGCTGAGTCTACAGTGGGACCTACCGCAGGGCGGCAGGTGGCGGAGTCTTCAGCAGCAGGTAGCCGAAGGATGACTCAGGGTTCCAGGCAGACCAGACCTTCCGGCAGACGACCTCGGGACACTGGCTCAGCAGTGCGGGCCACACAGCGCAGAGCCAGTCTTCCGAGAGACAGGCAGTGCTACGACTGCGGCGGGCAGGGCCACATGGCTCGTGACTGCCCGACCCGCCGTACTGAGGGGCATCAGACGGTGGAGGGGCCACACAGGCAGATGCATAGGGTCGACCATGACGGTCCGCAGGGAGGAGGCGGACGTGGCAGAGGAGCTGTCCGAGCACCAGGTGGTGGAAGATGCTTTGAGGCTCTGCCACCACCACCACCAGGAGGCCCGCCCCGACCAAAGGGAGTTGGCGGGCAGAGACAGGCTCAGCTCCAGGCAGCGGAGGACTACGACCACAGCACGCTAGAGATGATTCGAGGTACGATCTGTGTCTATTCCTCCCTTTCTGCAGTTCTTATAGACACAGGAGCGAGTCACTCCTTCATAGCCACTGCCCTTGTTTGGAGCTCAGATATTCCGACAGAGCTGTTGGCTCGATCCTTACGTCTAGAGACTCCTACGGGAGTAGACTCGACGATTACGCACTGGTGCCGGCAGTGTGAGATTACTCTAGGAGGCGAGAGCTTCAGTTGGGATCTTCTTGTAGCGGCGTCGAGGTCTTACGACGTCATCTTGGGCATGGATTGGTTATCTACAGTCCATGATCAGATTGACTGCACTACGCGCAAGGTGCGATGTGTCCGCACCGACGGGAGCAGGTTCACCTTCACCGGTGAGAAGGGAGCCTTCGCAGCACAGGATGGACTCACGCAGAGGAGAGGGAAGCCCATCACTCATCAGTTGGCTAGCCTCATCCTTGGAGTAGTTTACGTGCAGAGTCCCAGTTTTCCTGCAGTGGTGGATCAGTATGCAGACGTCTTCCCTGACGACGTTATAGGGATACCTCCTCGCAGAGAGGTAGAATTTTATATTGATCTGTACCCTGGGACATCCCCAATATCTACTCCAGCATATCTGATGTCCCCCGTCGAGCTTCGAGAGCTACGGGTACAGTTGGAGGACTTGCAGGGCAAGGGGTTCATCCGACCCAGTGTTTCACCCTGGGCTTCCCTGATTTTTTTCGCCAAGAAGGCGGATGGGAGCTTGCGACTGTGTGTCGATTATCGTCACCTGAACCAGGTAATAGTGAGGAACAAGTATCTGCTACCGAGGATTGATGAAGTCTTCGATCAGCTCAAGGGAGCACGGTGGTTCTCGAAGATAGACCTCAGGTCAGGCTATCATCAGCTCAGAGTTCGAGACGAGGACGTGAAGAAGACGACCTTCAGGTGTCGGTATGGCCACTATGAGTTCTTGGTTATGCCTTTCGGCATAACCAACGCTCTAGCAGTGTTCATGAGCCTCATGAACAGGATCTTCCAGCCATACCTTGATCGATTTGTCATGGTCTTCATCGATGACATTTTGGTGTACTCGACGACGGAGGAGGAGCACACCTACCACCTGCGGGTTGTACTAGACACACTCCGAGAGAACCAGCTTTATGGAAAGCTCTCTAAGTGCCAGTTCTGGTTATGTGAGGTCCACTTCTTAGGTCACGTCATTTCTGAGGTGGGAGTTGCAGTGGATCCCGCGAAGATCGAGGCAGTGCTAGCTTGGGAGCCACCCAAGAGCGTGACGGAGGTGCGGAGATTCTTGGGTCTAGCTGGATACTATCAGAGATTCGTGCCGAACTTTCCAGAGTTGCGGTGCCACTCTCAGCGTTGACGAAGAAGGGGAAAACCTTCATGTGGTCAGACAGATGTCAGCAGAGCTTCCAGGAGAGGAGGTAGAGATTGACCAGCGTACCTATCTTGAGGTTGCTTGAGGAGGGAGTTGGATACGTAGTCTACTATGATGCATCAGGGACCGGACTCCGGTGTGTCCTGATGCAGGAGCGGGCCGTGATTTCCTACGGATCACATCAGTTGAGGCCGCATGAGTATAACTATGCTACCCATGACCTGGAGTTGGCAGTAGTGGTCTTCACTCTGAAGACATGGCGGCACTATCTGATGGGAGAGTGCTTTACAGTCTTTTCTGACCACCAGAGTCTCAGGTACATATTCTCTCAGAAGGACCTGAACCTGAGACAGCGGCGGTGGCTCGATTTCCTTCAGGACTATGACTTTGAGATAGTCTATACTCCTGGGAAGGGGAACGTGGTAGCCGATGCCCTCAGCAGGAGGACGAGAATCCAGCTACTTGAGGAGGCGACAGAGCAGCTAGCCGCTTTGCAGATATCCTTCGTAGATAGAGACGGAGTAGCCTTCCTTCAGTCTCTCACCATCTCTCCTCCACTTCTACAGTAGGTCAGAGAGGCAGAACATGGGGACGCTGACTGTGAGACACGGCGTGCACAGATATCCTTGGGACAGGCACCTGATGGTTTCTCCCTTGGAGCAGATCACGACGTCCTTTTCAGAGGACGTACCCTCATACCATTTGCTTTACGAGAGGAGGTGTTGAAAGAGTTTCACACTTCTCCTTTGGCGGTACATCCTAGAGTGGCGAAGATGTACCAGGATCTCAGACGGCATCACTGGTGGCCGGGCATGAAGAAGGCTATGGCAGAGTTCGTATTACGGTGCCTCACCTGCCAGCAGGTGAAGGCAAAGCATCAGGTACCAGCAGGCTTGGTACAACTCTTAGAGGTCCTGGAGTGGAAGTGGGATGGGATATCTATGGACTTCGTGACTGGACTTCCATGCACTTCCAGAGGTCACGACTCCATTTGGGTGATTGTTGACCGACTCACCAAGTCGGCACACTTCTTACCCATCAGAGAGCAGGGCTCAGTGGAGAGCTTGGGGCGTCTCTATGTTCAGGATATTGTACGGCTTCACAGTGTGCCATCGACTATCGTCTCCGATCGAGACGCTCGCTTTACTTCCCAGCTTTGGAAGGGGTTGCAGGAGCCGTTCGGGACGCGGCTACGTCTGAGCACCGCCTTTCACCCTCAGACGGATGGTCAGACGGAGAGGACCATTCAGACTCTCAAGGACATGCTCCGTGCATGTGTCCTCGACTTTGGTCGCAGCTGGGAGGACCACCTACCCTTGGTGGAGTTTGCGTACAACAACAACTACCACTCCACCATCGGGATGGCACCATACGAGGCGTTGTATGACAGACCTTGCAGATCTCCTTTGTGCTGGACAGACCCTGGGGAGTCAGCACTTGTGGGGCCAGAGATGGTCCGGGCCACGACAGAGAAGGTCCAGGTCATCCAGGAGCGGATGAGGATAGCTCAGAGCCCGCAGAAGTCATATGCTGACAGGAGGCGGAGGCCACTAGACTTCGAGGATGGCGACCATGTCTTCTTGCGGGTATCACCTCGACGTGGTTTGCGGAGATTTGGCCGAGGGGGCAAGTTGTCTCCACGCTTCATCGGGCCTTTCCAGGTCCTCGGCAGGATTGGCGAGGTGGCTTATCACCTGGCTCTACCACCTCAGTTGCACCGGGTGCACGACGTCTTCCACGTATCTCAGCTGAGAAGATACGTGCACGACCCGACACACATCATTGACTATGAGGAGCTAGACGTGGATGATGGGGAGACTTTTGCGGAGGTCCTGGTGGAGATTGAGGATCGACAGGAGTGGGTCCTACACGTGGGTGACCAATTCTCTTGTGCGCATCAGATGGCAGCACTGGAACCTCCAGGAGAGAACATGGGAGCGGGAGGCTCAGATGCGTACTCAGTACCCACATTTGTTTCCCTAGTTTTGATGTATCTTTACGGGGACGTAAATCCCTGAGGTGGGAGGAATGTAAGGACCCGTAAATTTCAAGGAATTTTTTTTCTTAATTTTATTTGGAATTTTACAAGAGCGCAGTTTCTGACGGCACCTGATTCCGAGGCCCGGCGTGCCCGAAATAATTTTCCGAAGTTTGGCTCGAGTACGTTCAGTGAACGGACGAGCGGGTTTTTCTAACTTTTGAACCGGTGCTCGGAATCGAATTCTGAGGGCACCGATGAAATCGCAGTGCCGGTATTCACCTAGAAACGCCTCTTCCGGAGTTGTGTTTTCTCGGGTGTGGTTTTTAATTTTCGGGCTTAAAGTTAAGAAATAAAATAATTTTACGACAACTTTATTTTATTTCACTTAAGCCACTTGGAAGCCACTTGAAGCCACTTAAAAGTGTCTTAAACTGAGTCGATCCAGATAGGATGCTATCCAGGAAATATCCTACCCCCTCAGTAGGATATTTGTGAGGTGGGGCCCGCACGAGCCCCGCCGTTTCTTTCCGCTAAGTAACACACCCGTGAAAACCCGTCATTATGAAAGTCAACTGACGTTTTTTCTTAATTTCTTAACAAACCATTTAATTGGGTGGTTTATTTCGTAAATTAAATGAGCTGTTTCTTTTGTTGAATTAATTCAACGAATTGATGGGTCGTTACTTCCCCTTTTTCGTGTGTTGGCATAACAGTAAAATAAGACCAACCAGTCTTTTGAAAGTTTGCACGTTGAGAGGATTTGACAGAATCCTTGTATCTTCTTTCTCCTTTGAGAAGAACGCAAAGAACACGAAGAACGCGAAGATTGCGAAGAACACCGTCATCTGCGGAAATCGACGACGCTCTAATCCGAGATGTTCTTCCCCGCCCCGATCTCCGATCACCAGCCGTTTGAGGTGAGTGATTTCGGGTTCCTTCTAAAAGATCTTTGTGGTTTAAAACCAAACACAGATTTAATTACTTATAATTAAAATCTGTTGTTTCTTGGTCCGTCGCGTTCGTCGACGCGATGCCAGATTCTGTGATGACGTGACGCCCTTCCGCGACGACGCGACGATCTCCACCTTCCGCGACGAGCAATTCCGCAAAGAACGCTCACGCGCGACGACTACGAGGTAGGGATTTTATCTTTGGAATTACCCCATTTTTATTCCCGTAAATGTTTCTTTAAAAAGTTAAAGAACCGGATTGCGAAAAATTTTAATTTTATTAAAATTGTTGTTTCCTGTGTGGAATAAAAATTCTCCCGTTGTTTATATCTAACATGGAGGGTGCGGGCCAAACTAACACGGCCCGACGACCCTCCGCCGTTCTTCGTTCTTGTGCGGATTTGACGGGTGACGACGGAGCGTGCCGCAATGGAGGTTTGATGATTCAGCAGTGAAGAACGAGTCTCAGGAGGAGCAATGGCGCAGATAGGAAGAAAATCGGGCCACAGGAGCGACTCCGGCGGCCCGCGGAAGCCGGCGGCGGCGCTCGCCGGACGCTGCTGAAGCCGCATCCGGTCTCCAGGGAGACACCCCGCGGTTGTTGCGGGGGTGTCATGCGGGGGCGGAGGCTCCCCCCCGCATCACTCGGGACGTGGCTTCAGCCGCATCCGGTTGTCTGGCCGACACCCCGCGGGTGCCGCGGGGGTGTCACGCTGGACGATGGCTCCCCCCGCGTCGGCCGCTCGGCCAAGCCGAGCTGGACTGGCCCTGGACGAGCCAGACCGGTCCGACCGGGTCGGACTGGGTTCGGCCGACCCAGGGGGGGTCGGGCCGGGTCGGCCCGGGCCCGGACCCCCCGTCTTCGGACGGTTTTCGTTCAAACGTCCGTAACGTGAGCTACGGGACTCCAAACGACTTGATGTCAGCGGAATCACGATCCTTGGATTGAGACGGTCATTTCGGTATATCACACTCAAGGTTTCGGAATACTTTGTGTTCGGCCGGGTTGGTTCGTACACGAAACCAACCGGGCCCTCGGAGCGGAAATGCTCATATCTTGAGCCACGGAGGTCCGATTGATGCGCCGTCAGCTTTATTGTTTTCCTCTATGTGAGACGGATCTTTTGGCATACTCCGCCCGAGGTTTGGACGCAGGTGGAGTACGGTCGGGTTGATTTTGTCTTAAAAAACCAAACGGGCCCCTGGGATGAAAAAGCCAATAACTCTCAGACCGGGCGTCCGATTGACGCGCCATCTGCGATGTTGAGTTCCTGTTGACGATATGGAAATTTTGGATACATCAACTTCGAACTTTGTGTCAGTTGATGTATCAGCCTCTCGGCTCGTGGAGCGGACCCTCCCGAACGAGCTTGCTGTGTGCGGGAACCCTAGAGCTGGCTGCGACTGCTTCTTCGACAGCGACGACTGTGCAGAGATCCTCAGTGGACTCCGACGACGACCGTGCAGAGATCCTCAGTGGACTACGGTGACGAATGTCCAGAGATCCTCAGTGGACTGCGACGACTACAGCACTCAGCGATCCTACGTGGATCAGTGCTACAGGTCCTGTGTGGGCCCGATCCTGTGTGGGTCCGATCCTGTGTGGGTCAGCGCTCAGCAGTTCTGTGTGAGCCAGCGCCTACAGGTCCTGTGTGGGACCGATCCTGTGTGGGTCATTTCGGGGGTTAGTTACCTTTCGATCCTTCGTGGTCCGACGACTTAGATGGATCAGTGATCATCTTTATCGTCATCCGAAGAAGTATACCTGTGTGAGCTGAATCTTCTGTTACTCTCCTTTGTGGATTGTGTTGAGCTATCCTGTGTGGATTTACTGTTTACTCTTCTTTGTGGATTGTGTTGAGCTATCCTGTGTGGATTTACTGTTTACTCTCCTTTGTGGATTGTGTTGTGCTATCCTGTGTGGGTATACGTTTTGCTTTCCTGTGTGGACTGGGTTGTGCTCGGGCTCGGACGTTGGAGCCGAACGGGAATTGATGACTTAGGTATATGTATTGGCATATACCTAAGCCATGTCATATGTTACTTCGTGATTGTATCTTTCCTTTTTGGATTATCCTTTGTGGATTTAGGGAGACCTTAGGGGGTCTCGGGGTCCCTACTGAGTAGCTTATACTCACCCTTGCACGGGCTTTGCCCGCACTACGTTGTGTTGGTTGCAGACGACGGACAGCGCTGATCGTGGTGGAGGCGTGCAGAGCAGGACGGTACCTGGAGGTCGACCACTGGGCGGGACGTACTTGGAGCGGTCAGGTGGACCCGAGGAGCAGTGGAGGCTATCTGTACCCACCCTTCAGGTGGGACTTTCAGAGGACGGCTCGACGCTGCGGCTTTTCCTTTCAGTTGCTGTTTTCCCCTTTCAGTTGTACTTTACAGTTGGGCTTGTATTTCCGACCCCTTTTTCTTTCAGAATAGCTTGTACAATTTTTACTTAGTGTTTACTTTTCCGCTTGCTTACTCTGTGGTGCTTGTTTACTTTTCAAAGGCAATGCCTTCCCTTTTTGTTGGGATTTACGCCTTGGTGCTAGTCGCCAGCCCCTGGCCTATGGAAGGCGGGCTTGGGGTAGTCACGGCATGGGCCCCGAGGACGGGTCGTGACATCAGTGTCCAAATGTCCCAGTGGAGTGATGAGCTTGCGGAAAGATGGGTCATATACAACATTTTTGTAGGGAGTTTCCACAAGTGACTAGTGATAGGGGTTCTGTACAGACTCCGCGTGCAGGAGTAGGGAAAACAACTTCTTACTAGTCGGGGAATTAAAATATGTCAGGACGTTCAGGCCGAGGAGGTGGTTGTGGTCGTGGTAGCCAGATACTGGGAACTCAGAGATAGCAGGGCGGATCACCTTAGGGTTCCCATGCTGTGTCATAGGGCTGCAACATTGGGCATGCATTTGCAGTGCAACAGACCTAACAGGAGAAGGATCCCGAACCTTCCACTATTAGAGGTACAATTCTAGTTGCTTTTGTTTTATATTCAGTAGTTGTTGATACTGTTGCTACACATAGCATTATATCTAAAACCGTTGTGGAGAGCCTTGGGCTTTGTTTTTTTTCTTCTTTTGATATCATGATGCTAAACACTCCATTTGGAATTAGAATGGTTTGTGTGAATCAGTGCAAGGAGTGCCCCTAGAGGTTGGTGGGTGTCACTTTCTATGGGACCTCTATGTCTTAGAGATGACAAACTATGATGTCATTCTCAGTATAGACTGGTTGGTACCCTTTCGAGGCTTTGTAGATTTCTATAGTCACATGGTGAGTTTCACATCACTAGAAGTTGGATAATTTCTATACAAGGGCGAATGGGATGTCTAGGCGAGATGAGCTGGAGCCGAGTATCGTGGGCGAGGTGGATTAACAAAACAGATCACGAGTTTATATCTGGATGACTAGGGACCTTTTTAGGAGGATTTCCCTCCAGTGGTTAATTATTTCAGGAATGTCTTCCCAGACGAATTTTCAGGTCTACCTCTGGAGTAAGAGGTGGATTTATCTATTGTTCTTGTGCCAGGAGTGGCACCAGTGTCCATTCCTTCGTATAGGATGTCTACACTATAATTGTAGGAGATCAAGAGGGAGTTAGGGGAGTTGCAGGAAAAGGGTTTCATCCGACCCAGTAATTCCTGTTGGGGTTCACCTATCCTTTTTGCGAAGAAGGCATGCGGTACCCTCAGAAATTGTGTGGATTATCGGAAGCTGAACTAGTTGACGATTAAGAACTGATATCCCTTACCAAAGATTGACGATCTCTCTGATCAACTTCGAGGAGCACGAGTGTTCTCAAAGATCTAATGGAGATATAGATATCATGAGTTGCACGTTAGACCATCAAACATATCACTTATAGCCTTTCAGAGCAGATATGGTCTATAAGAGTACTTGGTCATGCCGTTCAGACTCACAAACACGCCAGCAGTTTTCATGGCTTTGATGAATTGTGTGTCCCACCAATATCTAGATTCTTTTGGGGTAGTCTTTGTGGATGATATCTTGGTGTACTCTCACACTCGACCCGAGCAAGCCACCCATCTTGAGATCGTATTTAGTACACTGAGAGAGCATCAGTTATATGATAAGCTCTCAAAGTACTACTTTTGGATGGACCAGATTAACTTCATGGGCCATATTATCTCAGAGGCAGGAGTTGCAGTAGACCTAGATAAAGTGAGAGTAGTAGTTTCCTGGGAGAATCCGAAGAACGTGTTTGAAATACGGAGTTTATTGGGGCTGGCTACTTACTACAGGTACTTTATACATGACTTCTCCTACTTAGCAGCACCATTGATGGGTTTGACTAAGAAGGGTATGAAGTACTTTAGTCAGAATCTTGCGAGATAGCCTTTCAAGAGATGAAGCAAAGGTTGACATCAACACCAGTCCTGATACTTCCAGAGTAAGGGAAGCGCTATACAGTTTACTATGATGCATCAGGTATTGGTCTTGGAGTAGTGTTGATGCAGGGCGATCAATTAGTTGTGTACAGGTCTCAACAGTTGAGGTCACATGAGAGGAACTACCCGACACATGATCTTGACTTGGCTGTAGTTGTTCATGCATTACGCTGTTGGAGACATTATCTCTTAGGAGAACATTTTGTGGTGTTTACAGACCACAAAAGTCTTAAATACATCTTCACCCAACGTGAATTTAATTTGAGACAACGAAGGTGGGTTTAATACCTTCAGTACTTCAACTTCGAGCTTACCTATACTCCTGGTAAAGGTAATGCAGTAGCTAATGCAGTGAGTAGGAGGAATTAGATACTGGCAATGCATGAGGCTAGTGGTGAGTGGCAGTTTATGGATTTTTTCTATGAGATGCATTTGTATGTGCATGATTGTCAGGGGCAAACCAATATTTCATCCTTAGCTATGACTTATACTCTCTTGGATAGAGTGATGATGAGATAGCTATCAGATTCAGAAGGCTTAGTTATATGGGAGCTTGTGGCAAGTGAGGACCCTCCTCCTAGTTGGACGATAGGTGATGATGAGGTACTGTGTATCCATGGAAGAGTGTGGGTTCTAGGGGATATACACTAGGAGTTGATGCGGGAATTCCTTGTTTCAGCTTGGGTAGTGCATCCTGGAGTTACCAAAATGTACCGTGACTTGAGATGTCAGTATTGGTGGACGAGTATGAAAAGAGAGGTAGCTGGTTATGTTACAAGATGTTCCACCTTTCAGTAGGTGAATGTGGAGCATCAAAGGCCAGTCAGACTATTACAATAGTTACCCATTACAGAGTTGAATTGGGATAATGTCACGATGGACTTCGTGACTGGGTTGCTTAGGTCACCTCAAGGCAATGATGACGCGTGGGTTGTTGTGGAAAAAATTACGAAGGTAGCTCACTTTTTTCCAATCAAGGAGACCTTCGGTGTTGACGAGGTCGAGAATTTGTATATCTGAGAGGTAGTACGTCTTCATGGGGTCCCTCATTCTATCATTTCAAATAGGAACACCCATTTTACATCTCATTTCAGGTAGGGTTTTCAGAGGGCACTGGGTATATAGGTTCTTCTGAGCACAACTTAAGACCCTCAGACAAATGGCTAGTCAGAGAATACAATACAGGTTCTACAGGACATGTTGCGTGCATGCGTGCTGGACTTTGGGGGCTCTTGGGAGAAGCACATACCCATGGTAACGTTTTCATACAATAATAGTTTTTAAGAAACTATTGAGATGGCACATTACAAGGCTTCATTTGGTAGTCCATACCGATCACCCTTATGTTGGTTAGAGGCTGGTGAGGCATCTTTACTGGGACCATGTCTCATTCATGAGACTTCAGAGTAGGTCTAGTTGATTCATAAGTGGATGTCTACTACACAGTCTCATCATAAATCTTATGCTGATCGCCGCAGACGACCCTTGGAGTTCGTGGTTAGGGATCATGTCTTCTTGCATGTTTCACTATGGTCAGGACACATGCAGATTAGGAGACAAGGTAAAATTTCAATGAGGTATGTAGGGCCATTTGAGATTCTAGAGAGAGTCAGGCCAGTTACCTATTAGTTGTAGTTACCACAGAGGTACCGAGCCATGCACGATGTCTTCCACATATCTCATTTATGCAGTTATCACTCAGACCCGTCTCATGTTTTTCATCCCAAGGAGGTTTAACTTCACGTCAATTCATCATTTGAGGAGAATCCGATTCATATTGTTGATAGGAGCACGAAGGCTCTCCGAGGCCGGTCAGTTCCTCTTGTACGGGTGCTATAGCTGTATGGTCGAGTGCAGGACGAAACCTGGGAGCGGGAGACCAATGTACATGCTCAGTGGCCAGAGTTGTTCTTAGCTTTATCTTCACCACCCTTGGAAGGACAATTTGGGGATAAATTTCTTTAAGGGGGGATGTTTGTAAGAACCTGGTTCTTATTCTTGAGGTAGGACTTTCTTCTTTTCCATTTTCCTTAAGTGTTTTTGAGAAAACAAGGTAAATGTGAGAAAAATCCCAAATTTATGGTAACACACCATGTACTTTTGTACACATGCCATGTATTTTGGTCATGTGGGATGAGAATACATGGAGTGTAGGCTTGTCGGTGATTAAGGATGTAAATACTAACTACACGCCGTGTACTTAGTATTACACGCCGTGTAATCCGTCTGCAGGTGAACAATAAGGTGGTGGGAGTAGCCACCCGAGGAACGATAGTACATGCCATGTATTTAGTAATACACATAATGTAATCAAGTCAACAAATGAACAGTGAGGTGCTGGAAAGAAGCTTCCAGTGGAACAGTTAAAAAATGGAAAGTACACGCTATATACTTGAGAGTACATGCCATGTAGTTATGTTTTTTCGTTAAAAAAAGGTAGTAGCCTCCTCATTAGGTAGAGGAGGCATAGAACACACTGGAGCTGTGAGAGAGGAGGATAAGTCTTGGAGGAGCTTCTTATCACTCATCGGGACTCCGATTCCTCTGCCGTCGATCTCATTTGAACCGTGCGGGTGAGATCTTCTCTCTTCTTGAACCTCTCCTACCAATTATTTCCCTAAGGGAAGTTATTTGGGTTTGAATGGGTAATATTTTATTTTAGATCTATGTCATTATTGGTGGTTTCGGGAGGCAGCTTTCACGTATATCAATCAGAGGAGATTGAGGTAGGTGGTCTTGTGTTTGATTCCAACTGTTGAGTTGATTTTGTGTATCGTTGTGCCATACACCCGTGTTAGGTGTGTCATGTGGGTGAGGCCTTGACAATTTAGATACATAGAATTGCATAGTTAATATTATTATTATGTAATAACTACAGTTTGGGATCATTGATTTGATCCAGGGCCACCCTAAGGATGCGGTTCCCTTTTTTAGCCGTTTGCCTAGGATACCTGTGGGTATGCCGTGTTTATAGCATGTTTTGAGTTTTCTTGAGAGGAAATATACAAACTGCTTACTTATGCGTTGGGATCAACCCAATTATTTGTTTTTCATAGGGAATTCCTGAGGGAAATGTCTGTTTAGACTGAGGGAAAGGTTTTTTTAGACCGAGGATAACGCTTCTTATTCCTGAGGGAAGTAGATTCTATTCCTGAGGGCGATATCTCGTATGCCTGAGGGAAAAATTCGTTATACCTGAGGGAAGTCACATGAGGGTTTCGATTCTGATTGCCTAAGGGTAATAATTTGCATGTCTGAGGACAATTTTTACTTTGAATATTCACTACGGTGATTTCTCAGGTTGTACCTGCCAAGCCAAAGCACATGCTTGGTATTATTATTATTATCTTTTACCTGTTAGATATCCTGTTGTGATTTTTGCTATGTCACTTTATAAGAGATTGTTATCTGAGGTTGAGTCTTGGGAAAACTCATAATTAAATATTATTGAATTGTTAAATAAATATTAAAATGGAAATATAACTCTTAGGAATGGTTACTTTTGAGTACTTCCTCGTTTACTACATTTCATTATTTCACACTATTGTTGCACATTTTCAATGACTGTTGGGAATGGACCTTTGGTTGTTGCCTACTAGGATTTATTTATCACACTCGGTTTGGGTAATGTCTTATCCCCAAACTGATTATATTTTTGCAGGTGTCGATAAGGGAAAGGGTCCCTACACATGTACATGATTGTTGCAGAGGAGTAGGAGAGCATGGGACCGAGCTTAGGCTTGTGATGCTGTTGAGTTCTTGTTGCACTAATTTCGCTTTTTTTTATGTACTTTGTACCTTGTGCTGTATTACATTAGATTTCAGTGTATCATGTTTTGGATGATTTATTAGATTAGAGTCATGTTTCATCATCATCTAAATGACTGTTGGTCATCTTTTACTTCAGCTCCGTTGTCCATTTCAGGTTTATATTGTTTACCGCTTCCATATTTGTGTTTTTATATTTATTTCCTCTATGCTAAAATTTGAAAAATGAGGTCATAGTTTACCCACTATAAGTCCTAGGCCTTTGATTCTAGTCGAAAACCTCTAGTGTTTGGGGAAATGCTTTTGAGGTCATGTGACCAACCGGGTTCTGGGCACCCATTGTGTGGCACCTTGATCCGAGACATTACAATGTTATCTTCTGCTGTATTTCTTACCCTTACTGAGCATTTTAGCTAACCCATTTATTATGTTTCATTTTCCTCAGATATGAAGAAGTTTATTATGAGTGACTTACAGGAATAATTGAGGAGACTTGGATATTTATAATGAAACAAATTAGTGTTGTATTTATTTTCAAGTTGTAATGTTGAACTCATGTATGTATCTTGTTTTTAATAATACTAAATTGATTAGTCTTTCAGGACATGATTTCATGTATCATGCCAATGTTATGTAATAAATCACCAACTCTAGGTAATTGGGATTAGTGAGTTACAATTTGAATAGTATGTAGAAGGGGGTAATGTTCTTCTAGACTAGTGAATACAAAGTGATATTTATAAAGTTGAAATTGAGGCCTATTACTGCACTAGTTATCAGGATTTCCTTAAGTGGGGAACTTTTTTGGTATGTAATTATTATTAGAGGAAGTGTTTGTGATGTTTACTAATGTAAAATAATAAATTGATGTCCTATTCATCATGTTAGTTTAACATTCAAGAGAATAACAATCCAACACATGTTTTGGCGTTGGTTGGAGTGATATTTACATTGATAATACAATGAAATTATCTCTATTGGTATAAGTGTGAAATATATACATACCATAAGATAATCAAATATATATTCACATAGAAGAATATTGATATTTGACAATGAAGATGGATGGATATTATCAAGGACTATGAATTCTCAATCTACTACCATCCTGAGAAAGAAAATTAAGTGGAAAATGATATAAGTCAAAAGTATTTGAAAAATTTATAAATTATAAGAATTGATAAGGATATAATATTATTATACTTGAAAAGGATGAACATAAGGTTAATAAATGAAGGAACATCATCATTCCTTTCACAAATTATTTCTCAAACATCCATTTTAGAAAATGAAAAGCATACTTGAAGAGGTGATGTTGAAACTTAGAGGAAGGTAGAGGCTATAAGAAAATGGAAATCCTTGAAGTTAAAAATTGATTAAGAAAAATTTATATGATTTGGGTCTAGTATAAGTGTACCATAAAATCCTCAGATAAAGAAAGAGCTATTGAATGATGCTCATAGCTCTATCTTCTTCATCCACCCAGTGAGAACAAAGATGTTTCAAGAACCCAAATGACTCTATTGGTTGAGAAAAAGAAAATCATATAATATAAACCAAAGTTTCTAGTATGGTAGAAATTAAATGTTGAAAGGAACAAGTATAATGGTATGCTGAAACCATAACCTATAATTATATAGAAATGGTAAAACATAACCATGAACTTTATAAATTGTCTTCCAAAGACATCCAGATAAAATAATTCCATATGGGTTGTGGTGGATCATCTTAAAAAGAATAATTCATTAAAATTAAAGAGTACTTGTACTTGATTAGATTATAAGGATATACACCAGAGAGGTGGAAATACTGCACAGAACACCACTTTTCATTGTGTAACAAACTATGTTTTTATGATGGTATAGATGTTTGGTTTTTAGATTCGATTCTTCTGTTTAAGCTTAGTAAATTGGTCATATGGCCTAAGGAAGGTACAAGGAGTGACTAAGGCTTGTTCAATGCCCTGATTTCCTAAAAATGGGATATGTAACTTAGCTTCATGGTTTGTATGAAATCTTGGGACCTAGGTTGCACAACCATGTGGTTGTAGAAAGGTGAACCAGTAGATCGTATGGTTTTTCTGCAACTATGTGGGCCAAGGAGCACAACCACATAAATATGCTACTTTTTTGGATAGTGGGATATCACACAGTTTGTTCATTGTTTTCAGACCATTGATATATGTATGTTTATAGGACACAAAGAACCTAATAGATGTTTGGATCAACCTATGTTTGGAATTTACCATGCATGCTTTTTCCAACTTTACCATGACACCTCCCAATTGACACTTGAGCCAAAATAAATTCGAATAGTCATGTATTAATGAATCAAATGGGTTTTAACTTGTGGAATGGATTATGAAAGATGGTATTACCCTATTTAAATTAAATTAATGAATTGTTTTTAAATAAAATGACCCCATGGTATGGTAAAATAATGTCCCTTGTTTATAATCATACGAATGAAATTTGATAATGATAATGATTTAACTATAATTGGACTTGGATAACTCTTAAAATGAGAGGTAATGCCTCATGTTGTGAATTATGTTAACAGGTATGATTTGTTTCAATGTTATGATAAATGATTCCTATGAATTTTATTGGATTTTATATTGTGGAACTTGGATAATGAAATCCATAAGATGTTATTCCTTATGTTTTATATTATGAATGACTTTGCCTCTAATATGATTATGGGCTATATGAAGGAAATTAATTGAAGATAATGTACCATGATAGTTATAATTATAATATGCCTTTATAGAAGCTATATATGATGGTAAGGGGTATTTATCCTAGTGGGAAATCACACTCCCTTATATTGAGTGTTGAGCATGGAATCTCGCAATAGTGATACTATATGACCATTGGAATTTATACGCCATGTTCCTTAATAGAGTGTTTCCATAGCGGATCACTCACCATCTTGAGTATTGTTTCATGTCATCTCTCAATCTTATTGGG
This sequence comes from Viscum album, assembly GCA_963277665.1. Taxonomy (NCBI): domain Eukaryota; kingdom Viridiplantae; phylum Streptophyta; class Magnoliopsida; order Santalales; family Viscaceae; genus Viscum; species Viscum album. The sequence continues at coordinate 79,665,994 of OY728153.1, forward strand.
ATATAGGTAATGTACTGCAATGATTGGTATTTTAGGCTTTTTTAGACTGGTTATGGGTTTTTGAGTTATGCCCCAGTCCATCCAACAACTAGTATTTTAGGTATATGGCTATTATGTATTGGTACGTACATGGTTCATATGGGTGTATGGAATATAGAACTATATTGTACTATATATATAGATATATTAATACTATATATATATATATATTAACTATTCATACTTTTATTCCAGCAATGATCTGAAGTAGATGGAATCACCTAGTGTAGTATGGGAACCCGAGAAAGTTGGTGATTTAATTCATCATTGATTGATCTTTTTCTTATACCTACACTCTATTTAGTTACGAGAATTTCTTGGATTACACGTAGAAAATGTTGGTAGTGTCCTACTTAGATTTTATCACACACCCTACTTGGGTTGCCTTTGGTACTCGATAAGATTATCCGTCTTTAAGTAATAATAATGGAAAGATCCCAAATACTGGTCTTTGACATACTTTATGTTTAGTTAGAGCTTAGGAGTAGAGGATCGAGCATAGTCTTGAGATTCTTGGAGCTGTTTTTTATTTTTTTCTTTGTGTAATATAGTGTAGAATGCTTGTATATGCCCCTTTGTTTTCTACATTATAGTATTCCATGCATCCATGTATCATAAAATTCCATAGAGGCTTTTATTATATTATTATTTGTTCAATTTTTTATATTCCACAACTTACTTATTCATTTATCTATTTACACTTTCACATTTTTTTTATTGATTTTGTGTATTTATATTATGATTCCATTATTTATTATTATCTATTGAACCTGATGTGACACTTTGAGATGAGGGTATAGTCTCTCCACTGTACCACATTTACACCCTCACTGCTAGTCAGAATCCTTTAGCATATGAGGATGCATGCTTGAGTCCATGTGACCCACCATCTCGAAGCACAAGTTAAGTGGATCATGGGTCGAGACATTACATATTGTATCTAACTAAGATATATGATTTTACTCTATTTTCTAGAAGATACTTAAATATTCTCTAAATAATTATTTAAACTTCAGTACAACTTATCACATTCAAATTGATGGAAAATATGAGTGAACAATTCAAACAATGAAATATATATTGAGAATTGTTTTATGGTTATCAAATGAGGATAGGATCAATATCTTATGTTGGCTGAGTTCTTATAAAATAAAAGATTTCACTCAATCATCCCAATGGATCCTTATTAAGCCTGTTATGGGACAATATTTAAAACATCTACTTGTTGGTATGAATTTGGTGAAAATAGGATTTTGGGACCTAAAATGGTTAAGTAAATGGTATAAAAGGCAAAGAGTATTCTATAACAAATCAAGACTACTCAAAGTAAACATAATATCTATACTGAGAATTGGTGATGAGACCTGAAGTTTGATGTTGGGGATAAAGTTTTTCTCCACATATCTTTATGTAAGATAGTCATGAAATATGGTAAGAATGGAAAGATATGATCTACGTATATCAGCCCCTTTTTGATTCTCGATCGTATTAGAGATATGACTTATCAACTAACACTCCCACCAAACCCTTCTCAAGTACATGAAAAATTCCACGTATCCATCTTATGGAGGTACACACTAGATCCCTCAAATGTAATGAATTGAGAGATGGTATGACTACAAAATGATATCTCTTATGACTAGAAACCTATGAAGATCTTGGACTGTATAGATAAAGTTTTATGCAATAAGAAGACTTACTGGTCAAAGTATTATAGCATCACCCAAAATATGAAGAGGAAACCTGAGAACCATAGGAATCCGTGAAGTAGAGACACCCTCAACTATTCTCAACCAACTATTTAACATGAAATTTTGAGCATAAAATTACTTATGGGGGAAAATTTAACACCTTGAGTTAAAAAAAGAAAAATTTGTTCAATAGTGTATAAAACATGAAACCCTCAGCTTAAAAGAAGCCCAATTATTTAAATATGAACATTATAAAATGTAGATTAAATTATAAGGTATGAATATAATTAAATTATTTATTAAATATATATAAATTACTTAATAAATATAAATTTACTGATAAATTATTAGAAAATAACCCCTTAATTTTTAATGAAGACATTTTATTCGAAAAAAATATGTCTATTTTAAAAACAATATTTATTTATTTTTGTGAATTCATATTATATTTAATTAAAGGAAATTTTATGAAATTAATAAAAAAAAATTAAATCATTATTTTAAAACTATCTTAGGTAATTTTTTTTGAATTTTTAGGAAATGGTTGATTTTACAATGGATAGTGAAAATTGCCGTTTTTTCAAATAATAAATTTATCTTCATTAAATAAAGTAATTTAAATGTTACATTATATTTTATATTAGGTATTAAAGTGAAATTTGAATCGTTTTAATTAGAATAATTTTATCAATTTCATTTTAATTAGAAATTTCCAATATTTGGTATAAGTTTATTTTTATGCTAAAAAATGAAGCTTTCAACAAACTATTTTTAAGAGCATAAATTTTATCCATTTTAATTAAAAAAATAACCCATATTAAACAAAAATTTAAAAAAATTTATAAAATATATATCTATTTTTATGAATTTAAATTTATATATTGTTGATTTGTAGTCACATAGTTAATATAAGATGATCTATTATTTGAAAATGCATTTTCCTGAAAAACTGTTGTTCATATTGTTTTACGTGTTTAATTTTAAATTAAATTCTAACAATAATATGAATTTAATTTGATAAAATAAAATACTTATTTAGAATAATAATACTTAATATTAGTCAATAAGGTCAAAATAATTTTTGGTCATAGTGTAAAGAAAATAAAATAAAAATTACTTACCTTGGATATGGAAAAAACATGGTTTTGTGCATGGAAAGTGATTATATTAAAATTAATTTCTCACAAACATAGGAATTTTTTAATAGGTTATATTTAATATTTATAATTATTGGGTTTAAATTATATAATATGTCCCATTTTATTTTTATGTTAAAATGATAAATTACCTAGTTAAAAAGCTAGTTACTCTACTGAAAACTAATATGGTAAAAGTTAGTATGTTTAGAGTTAATGGAAATAAAATGTATCATTTTTTAGTTTTTCTTGTATTTATACTCCCTAAAATCATTTATTTATCAAATTTTTAGGCACTTGGTTTGAGGGATACTTTCTATTATTGAATAGTTTTTGGTGTTTAAAAAAATACCTCTCCTTCCCACTTGTAAAAGGGAACCTCCTCTACCATTTTGTCCAAAATTAAAAAGAAAATTTATTCCAAAAATAACTACCCAAATAAATTATTTAATTATATTATAATTTATATTGAACTTTTTTTATTATAAACCCTCCTTGGAAGGCTTTTGGTGAAAATATTTAGGGGTTATTCAAAAAATAGGAATAGTTTCTAATCAGGAATTTCATTTTATTTATTCTTTCACAACCTTAAAATATTATTCAAACATGATGATATAATAAAATAAGTATCTAACATATACTAAGATATTATTATGTTAATTTAATAACATACATCCATATGCTCTTCAATCAAATGAGAAGGAAAAATATCATTTGCTTGTGTGGCGAATTACCACCTTGTGGGCCTATGTAATTCATTTCCCATCATCGCATCTAATGACTATTTATGGTAATGGATTTAATATATATATAATATATTATTAATTAAATATTTAAAATAATAATAAAATAACATATGATATATTTTATTACCTTTACATTTGTTAAAAGATGATAACTTTATTTGTTCGTACGTGTGGGTTACCGCATCTACAAAGTGATATGATTCATTTTTCATTACTGTATCACATGGATGGTACATGTAAGTGTATTTAAAGAAATAATATTATTTTTAAGATATTATTTTAATTATTTAATGATAAAATACCACTTACCATATTTCCATCATGATCTTTGAAAAAAGGAAACGTTACTCATGCGTATGTATCACCTGCCGTCTCTATGATTGTAATGCAGTTCCTTTTTCATAACCATATTTCGTGGTTGTGTTTAAAATTATAATTTATATATAAAAATGATAATTATATCATTATTATTATTATTCTAGATATTATTAAATAACAATATCTTTTACCTTATTCTACATACCAAAGTGATTTTGAACATATCAGTTGAATATCATGGAAATGTTTGACGTGAACCTAAATGATTATTTAATTTAATATAACATAATAAAAAATAAAATAAACAGAACAATAAACATGAAAATGAAATAAATAATTAAATTAATTAACATAAGTTTATTTTTCAGGAAGATAAATAATGCATGTGAAAAGTCAGGCTCAAGGTAAGGGATCTATCTAAAGAACACTTTTCTTTGGGTTTTGACCATTCCCTCTATAACTTATATTTTATCTATACTTAATGTTATATAATGAATATAAATTATATATATATATAAATATGTATGTGACATATATAGAAATATTATTATCCCTTTCATTGATAGGTTAATACATACAATAATTTCTATTCTCAAATTCAACCCATTTATTTCCAATGCTAATTTTTATGTCTATGCCTTAAGATTGATTTCCTTTTGTAGAACACATAATCTTGTACATGTAATATTAGTTTTAACCATGAAGTACTCTAATTCATTGGGTAATGTTTTTTTTCTCATGATACTTTATGTATGGGACAAGGGATTAAACTTAACCCATTAAGGGACTTTTTCCACCATGTGATATTTCCTATGCAGTTAGCCTTGACTCATGTTTATGTCATATTATATGTTTTTTCCACATTTACTATGATTACATGATCTTATTATAACATGTTATTTATGTTTTTATTCTATGTGATTATTAATGATCATTATATTTTATGTTATCATGTTATTCCTTTGACTCACTTGTTATGCCCCCTTATCAGTTTATTCCCTTTTAGGGATTTTAGATGAACCCTTTATTTTATTTATTCTTAAGGTTATCCTATGAAGTTTTAGGATCTCAAATGGATTTAAAATATCATTATTAATAATAAATTATGTATCTCAGATTTTAGTTTCTTTTTTATGTATTATGAATAGTCTTCCAAATACACATGGACTCATGATATTTGGGTTGTACTTATTAGATATTTTTGTTTAAAAATAATGTAATAAAGCTTCTAAAATTATTGGGTCACTATAATTAATTTATGGGATTGATAAATTGATTAAATACTCTAGGAAGCCACTAAAATAGTAAAAGAGACTCAAATTTGAGAAATTTTAAGTTCATAATGATATTATCATCTCTTTTCATGGGAACCCATCGATAAGTATTTCCAAAAGACAAACCCTATATGACACTATTTTGAATTAAAATATTAGATGCATGAAATGATATTTCCATAATATTAATATTATATAAGAAAACTAAATATAAAGTGATATGATAATTTTTACTCCCAACACAACCTCCAATAATTCCAATCAATAAAAAAAATAACCAAATTACTTTTTTTAATCCTTTTTGAATTTAAGTGTTGATATGTTTGGGGGAGAACCAAAGATAATTAGTGATCTAACTCTTGCACTTAAATCATGATTTTTTAGTCATAAGTAATTCCATCAGAATTTCATCTCATAAGGAATCCCTTACATAACCTTGATAAAAGAATAAAAATGATAATAAATAATTCCACAATGTCTTTAAATTCATATGTTCCATTTACAAATCCATGAGAGGGGTTGATTATGATGAAACCTTTATTAGTTATTCTAAAGGATATGAAGATGTTTACTTCATAGTTACATACGAGGAACTAGTTCCCATGGTATTTTCATCAATAAGTGTCAATGATATTTCTTTTATTAATAAAAAAATGTGATTCTAATAATGAGTAAGAAAAATATGAGGTGTTTGTGGAAAATAATAATCATACTATGAAATGTGAAGAAAAAGTAAGAACCCCATATCAATGGAAGATGCCAGAATTAGGGTCCCCAATTTTTTTTTTCTATTTCTACCTACCTAGTGAATCATTGATAAAAGAAAATTAATCGGTACATATTCATCCCATCATCAATATATATATCTTTATGATATTTTTGTTATTGAACAAATCACTCTATTAATGGAATATTTGAAAAAATTGAATCAAATTAACACTGAGTTACTTAGGGGAAACATAACCATTAAATGAGATTATTTATATAAATATACACATCCTTTGATTGATCCTATATGTCAAAGAGAAACTGAATGAAATACATTTGGAGAATAAAGTCATCTAGATGATCAAAGACTAAATCCATCCATTTGCTATTTTTTTGTACCAATAGAATACTAAAGGTTTCCCTTATTAGGTCACCAGGAACCTAAATCTTAAGTGGTCCATCCAGGGTAGAAATAAACAACTTAAATTACATAAAAAACACATATACTCAATTCCATTACTGTACAAATAGGAGAAATTAATGCATGTTGTGTGTCGATACAACCAGAGAAGAATCCATACTCTAAATGGGTGAACTTGTCCCTTCCACAACATAATTTCAACAATCCTAAATCTTATTAATTATATATAATGTGATACCTTGGGATTGATCTTATTAAAGATTATTTTTGGTGTAGTTTGATTTTAAATACCTCTCGATAATAAGAAGCATACATGCCTAGGAGTTTTGGGCAGTGTCTAGAATATTATAAATTCATTTGGAATGATAACCTATGGGCCACATCAATCACAATTTATAAGGATCTTTAATAGAAATTAATTTATTATTTCATCTCAATACTTTGGAAAATAAGAATCTAATAATTATCAAACTTTAATTTATTAGATAATTAGAGAGTTTACAATTTGATTTCAAAATGGATGGGTCTGCCTTATTACTTGTAGATACAACTTACATAGGAGAAATTTTTAGAGATATATGTGAAAAAAATACTAGATGAGTTAGTTTCCAAATTTTTTTTCCATAAATTTCTTGTTGGATTCTATAAATTCACCAAAACAAAACAAAATATAGAGGATGATATTCATTAAATCTAAAGAAAGTATCTCTAATCACATATATCACAAAAAAAGAGGCTAGGAATGGTATATTAAATTGCCTTCACACTAAACATGACAATAATAACAACTTTGAACTCTAATATATATATATATATAAATTCAATGTAATTAAATCCCTTGAACCTCAATAATAACTAATCATATAACCTAACTCAATCATATAATATGTGAATGCGGATCAAAGGCATTATGATTTCAAGTGAAGCAATTATTTAGTCTTCAAGTATTTTCTTTAAATTATTGTCATCAAATTCCATTTAGTATTGGATAATTGGATGTCACATGTGAATTTTGTGTTATCTACCCTTACTAATGAAAAAGGATAATGATAATAAATGTAAAATAAGTGTTCTAAAATATTCAATGATTAAATGGCCTAGTAATTAATGAATCACGAGTATGAAGTCATAAATTAATTATTGAATAAAAATATTGATGATAAAAATGTCCATGAAGACCACAAAAATTGTATCATATAGTTCCTAACCACCAAAATAATTTCAAAATTAACTTCTAATAATAAATAAATAAGAAGAATAACCACTATAAGTACCTAAATTGATCTATACTCTCATTTATTTTATGTCCCCATCATTGGGAGGATGAGTATTTACTCAAAAAATGGAAACCTCCTTATATGAAGACTATCAATTTACATTGCCAATTTGATTTAATTCATATAAGTTTGTGATGGGAAAGTGAATTTGTATAATCCAAGAACTTTTGTAAACTCACATGGAAGTATTTGTGGTAGAGGAAGACATAATTTAGGCATGGATTAAGCTGAAGGATTAATCCCTGATTATATAATACATGATAAAAAAATTGGATAACAATAATTAAACCAGATATATAGAAGTACTATTCTAATTTAGGGCCCTTTAATAATCTCCTTGATCCTATTTACCTAGTGGATTGACTTGATAAAAGAAATTAATCCATTCAAATTTATATTTTAATGAGATCTAGTTTCTTTAAACCGTATAGATACATGAGTTCCATCAAATAAAACCTTAGAAACATCATTTTTGAGTCCATTTTATCCCTCTATGACTTAAAAAAGAGAACTACTTTTTGATAATAAAAATGAGATATTTTCTAAAAAAATTATTTTTAGGAAATAAATACATTATTCTTGCATTAATATTAATATTAGATTCCCCCCTTTTTCTTGAGAACTCATAAAGGCCCCTTTTACGGATTTTAAAGACCCTCAGGAGTTTTAAATGGAGTTGGATACATATCCGATATATTATGTTAATATTAAAATCAATTTATTTCACCAAATCGTCTCATTTATATAATAATTTAGTGAAATAAATATAAAAGGGTACAATAGACCCTTATATATGTCTAGTAATCTACTTGAGAGTTATATTCATTAGGCTAAAGTGTATAGTGGTTCTATGATACAAATTATTCTAGACTATACACTATATAACTTTGGATACAAGAGAAGATTAGTTTAATCCTTACAATGTGAAAATTTAGGGTTACAAAAAAGTGTAAATAGAAATCATGGGTTGCGATCATGCTAAAATCCGAATTTAGTGAAAATTTGTTCAACATTAATTTATATGTTGTTCATTTGGACACAACCTTCAATTAACTACTTGGAATTTTATAGGTACATTTATATGAAAAATACCCTTCTCATATCATTAATCTTCATGCATTCTATTTATGAATGAATAAGAGTAATTTATGCAGATTTTCACCCCTTAAATTTTTGAAATTATCAATTAAGGGATGTATAATATTATAAATGAGAATGAAAATAATTTAATATATAAAAAAAACAAAGGTGGAATCCCCAAATGGATTGGTGGGTCCTTCTTTGGGTCTCTAGAATAATATTAAGAAGAGATTCTTTCTACCCATCCAACATATTAAATCAATAAATGTATGACTAAGAAAACACCTTTTAATTTTGTCCAAAGTTAAAGATATCAGGAATTAGATATTCTCCTAAAATGGATATGAAAACATGTATTTTGAATAGTTATTATCAATGGAATAAAGGAAGAATCATAATGTTAACCCATGTGTATTTATCTTGGCTTAGACCGTGTCCAAAAAATTTAAGGTTGACTGATAATTTGTTAACACACCCTATAAATTTTGAAAAAATAAGGATACCCCACCAACATAAGATGCATAGATTGGGAAACTCTATATCTATTCACATAGTATTAGTATGGTACAAATATTATTTATCCTTCCCTAATGATTCTACCCTAGGAATATAAGATGTCAATATTATGAAAAAATCTAAGGAATAGGTGGTTGATCAATCCTATACACATGATTTTATAAATATGAAGCTAAATTTTATTTCTATATTGTTTGAAGAACATGATTCTACCACCATTGATGTGATTAGAAAAGTTAATATAGGATTTGAAGATAACTAAAAACCTATATTAATTAAGTCATCTATAACCCCTGATGATAAATAGTCATAATTTACATTCTATAAGTGGTATTAGGATGTATTATCATGGAGTTACAAAAAATTTATAGGAATATATCTCCAAGAAGTCATCAATCACCTTGGTCTACCTGAAAATTACCACAGTTATAAGAAAGCAATGAAAATGATGCAATAAAATCACAATTCTATGGTTATAGTTGAAATTGAAAATATAATATGGTATTGTTTCATCTGAGAGGTAATATAACCTCAGTAATTGGATAACATAGTCTCTATAAATAAGAATAATAGGTAGTTCATAGGCTGAATTAACTTCTGGGACCTTAATCAACATTAAACTAGTAATGATTTTATAGTCCCAATCATGAATTAAAAATTAATAAAAAATTATTTTCAATCCATTTTTTCAAAAAATTGTATTATAAAGACAAATATATTTGAATAGTCCATGAAGATTTCAAGGTGACTACCTTTAGGAATCCCTAGGAGAATTCGAATACAAGGTGAAACCCTTTAGTTTGAAGAATTATGGATTTATATATCAACTATTTTGCACTGTAGCAAGTACAGTTGCAGGCACTGTTTGGCACTGTAGCAGCTGAGAATATTCCCCTGTTTGGGCCTTCGGGCCGCTGATTTGGTCCCTGAGTTGTTTAAGGCCTTCGGGCCACCCAAGCCTTTAGGTTAGTAAGGACTTCAGGACACCTCAAGGCCTTCAGGCCCCATTAAGTGCAGATACAAACCAGACAACCTACAAGGAACAAACTTCAGAAGGAGGAGAAGAAAGGAGATTTCACCATAGCAGAAGCTAAACAGATTGCAAGAATGAGAGGGTATGACACCTGCCATCAGGACAAGCCTGTGAATGCACGGGAAAGCCCAGCTGAACAACCATGCAAAGGTGGAGAGCTGATTTCAGGAAGAAGATGCTAGTGATGAGCAGTTTCATGTAGTTAGTCTGGGTTGTATGTAATGTTTGAAGCCTATGGGCAATGAGTTCCTCTAAGGCCTACAAGCCATGTAATACTTACACCTAAAGTCCTTGTTAGGGTTCCACCTCACCCCTTGAAAGGTGTATTATCAAAATCAATAAAAAATGAAGGCCTTAGGGCCGTTGGAGGAATATATATATGTAACCCCTTTATAAGAAAATCTATGGATTGTTATGGGGATGATTTTTTTATTCATCTTAAACCAATTTCCATACCACTTGAGTGACATTGAGGTTGATTTTTTCCAAAATCAAGCCATATGATATAAAGGTTAAATAATTAAAGTGTTTATTTGGATTTTATTTTAGGTTATTTATAGTATTTTTAGTATATTATTGTGGCATCATAGTCAGACTTGAGAAAACTATGTTAATACATTACATGCCCTCTTCTTTAGAATCTTAGAGAACTAATAGTAATTCAAGAAATCTCTTCCCATTTTAATATTTTTCCTTAAAAATGATAATTTAAGATGCTTATGCATCATGAATATATTGAAAAATGGTATAGAATAATAGTTTGATGAGGAATTTTATAGCATATTTTAGAGCCTCAAGCAACATTTCTCATATCCTCCTATTTTAATTCCCCCACAGAGGCAGATCTTCTTATCCTCTATGTTCCATATTTGAAGTGATATATTGACACCCTTATTACATATAAAAATTAACATGGTAAGAAAAATAACATATATTACGTTATCTAGATGATTCTAGAGTCAAATATAATGTATACTTATATTAGGAATAATTTCCTTACCTTGATCTGTACAGTGTAAATTGTACATCATTACTTATAACACCATGAGGTCTATTTGGTATATCATATAAATCCTTTTAAATAAACCCTCAATTTACCAATGTTAATTATAAAATTAGAAATATAATATAAAATTGTACAATAGTTTTACATTCAGTTTGTTTAAATGATGATGGACAAAGGATTAACATTGTAAGAATTTTTTTTGTTGCAGACCGAAGATGAAAGAATTTACTTTGGATATAGAACTCCCCATTAAATAAGTTTTACATTCTAATAAGACCTATCAACCAAGGATATTTACTTTAATGGTTCTTCAAAAATCCCAATTAGGAATATTCTTAATTATATAAAACATAACTAAATTTGTTTATGACTTGTATTTATTTCTCTAGTAAAACCACTCTTATTGTAATATTTACCCAAATTAGAGTGTTTCACCAATAATTAGATGGAATATTAGGCCCCCATAAAGGGAATATAATCACACATTATAAATATAATAATGTATCTTAATGTGAAATATGATGTAGAATTGGTGATGAAATAGATTAATGGGAAATATACAATCAAGAAAGATAAGTTTATATCATTTCATTATCATAGATCAAAGTTTATAGTGTAATTTTCTACTAAGATAGTTTTATAATAAATTTAGTTTCTCTATAATTATCATGTAGAAATATTGGAAAATATTTTTTGAATGATCTCTAACCCAGATAAAGATGATATAATTGTTTATATCATACATCAGAGAGTGGTAATTCCTTTGATCACAAAAGATGTTAAAGTGGTAGAAATATTGATACAAAAATTAATCAATGTCAAGTAATTGTCCTTAAAATATGATCAATAAATTAAATATATTTATGAATAGTTAATTATGTATATAATAGAGTTTTCCCTTGGATATAGGTAAAGTGGAATAGGCTCTCATTTGGAAAATAAACATTGTCCTCTATGACTAATAAGACATTCACAAAATCCTCTACAAGTGAGTATCGTAGGGTGTCCTTATTAGGGACACTGAAGCTTACAATGACCCTCACACTATAAAAGAATCATATCTTATCACTTGCGGTGTATAATAGAGAGGAACCTATCTCTCTCACCCAATCAAGAGACTTGATCACTTTTAGACCTCCATGGTGCCTCGTTGATTACAATTCACAAATAAGTGTCAAACATTCCAAGTGTAAACCAAATTTATTCATCAACCCTTCGCATTGTTACATGGAAAAAATTATACCTATACATTTATTATATAAGTAATAGATATTATGGGTCGTTAAACTTGGGGGAGTGTTAAGAAATTTAAATTCATTATAAAATCCACTAACTTTTTTCCTAATGGGAAGAAGTTGTTATCTTTATAGAGATTGGGATGAAACCCATAATTAGTTTTGTTAAATATGATATTTCCACTAAATTTTGAGTTCAACGTACTATTATCATAGAGAATGTAAGAAATTATTGTGTATTTGAGTTGAAAATATTTCCTCACAATATAATATCCAATCCAGTCACTATTATAACTATAATTTTTCTGCAAATTGGTATATATGGGATTTCAACAAGTGATTATTGAAAATTATACAAAATATTATGGAACAAACAATCATTATTTTCATGATAACCTCCTCATTGATTTTTGTGAATAATTCACCACTACACACTCTCCAATACAAGTGGCCCCATCTTCACTTGTGTATAGGTCTGAATAGTTATTTCCTATTGAGCTTAAATTACTCTAACTCGAGATGGTTGTTTGTTATCAATGTACTAAGAAATATAAATAATAAATTTTATTGGATGATTTGTAAGTTTCCAATGATATGTGGTTTTAAAAATTACATAATCTTGAAGTACACAAAAATCATGTAACTTGTGTATTCAATAGTAAGGTTTTTACATCACTATTTTGTCGAGTAGAATTGGATTTATTATAACGACCCATACTTTACATACATTGTGAATACTTCAAAATTAAAGCACACTTATTACAACATATGACAAAACCACAAAGGACCGTATAGGTATAGTGTCTTTAGAAACTGGGAAACATAAACAACTGGTTCATAAATCTTCTATAGTGTCTCCCATTTATTTAATCATATATAGGGTCCCTTTTAGCATATTCTACTTAATATACATCTTCCTGACCTGGGTAAAAGAAAACATAAAAGGGTGAGATCAAATTCTCAGCAAGGGCAAATAAATGAAATAAAAATCATATCATATCTTTTTGAAAATCAAAACCTGCAAAAGAGATCATAATATCTTAACATGGAATAAATCATAGAAGTGAAAATGAGATCCCCATAATCATAACATAAAACTTGAAACTTTGTGGAATGCACACATAATCATGGAAAATCATTTCTTGTTAGTCATGACTCATTGCCAAGACTATCTTAGTGGACAAAGTCCCTTTCTGAACCGAGTTCACTCCTCGTTTCAGTCCTGTATCACTGAACCGAAATAACCTTCCGTTCCAGCCATGTCTATCTCATGAGATATAAAATCATTACCCAATGCATTGGAGGGAGATATAGGTCCCACCCATCTTATAATGAATCCTTTCTTATGTGTGCCACATAATCATAAAACATACATCATCGCATAACACATGTAACAAAAATGGGATTCTTGAAACATCATGACATCATAAATCAATTCATATAAGATAAAGGAATTCATAAACATAATTCCATCACAACATAGTCAAATCAATGTAAAAATATGGATAGAAACAAAACCCTTTATTATCTTAGATGGAAAATAATTTTGATAAAACACTTGAATTGAATTCTTGAGGAAAATATCCTTTCTTCTTCAAAATCAATTTCTTTTCTCAAAACATCATGCAATTTTAAAAGAAAGTGATTTTATTGAAAATAGTCATGAAATCTTTTAGAGGAAGCTTCATTAAAATAAGGCTTTATAAAACAGTATAAATCCATTCGTGCCGTATAAGTTAAAAAAAACATTCTTCGTACTTTTGTCGGAAAAGTCAAAAAGTACCTCGTATGACAAAAGATTCCTTTCATAGATATTACTAAAAACTCACCGAAGGGTAAAAATGGATTTAAACAATTCTAGGTGGATGGAAATAATATTAAATATTGATGAAACATGGATGTGGATGATAAAATACACCCCAGTAAATACTTATGAATAAACAATCTCGGATAAAAAATGAGATTGTGATATTTCCCTTACCTTAGGTCCGATTTGCTTTGTTCGTGTCCGAAGCTCCTGTATAATGGTTTAAATAATGTTATTGACTTATTCCAGAATCATACATATTGATATTATATCATATATGGTCATATTATTAGCTTCTTGTTAGTAATATTTCATTGTTACTTGTTACTCGGGTCTTTATAACTTTTTGTTCTTATGCGTGTTTTGTCGAATAAATTCTTATTCTTATCTTTAGGTTATAGATAATTCATTTCCAGAATGGTATTAGTGTAGTATATACCATATTAATTCATTCAATTCATTTATATAATCATTATGAAATGAAGATCATGTAGAACGAGTCGCATCACATCGTGGAGACGGTATTCCGTACGTACGCACGAGTGATGATATCGTTCCTATGATCGTGGAATTGTATTGGAGTATATATATATTATTTCAGTATCAATATTACTTCATAATAATCATATATAGTTACTCATTACACCATTATACCCATCCTTGTAAGGTGATGGTGGAAAATAGATTACACCACGGCGTGGAGACGGTATTCCGTACGTACGCACGCACGGTGATTTCATTTTTCCGTAGGATGGATAGAAGGTGAATTAGGGTTGTTTCATATTTATAATAACATATCAGTATTTAAGTAATACTGATGTTATTACTTTATCATGAAACAACTAAAGAATAAGAAGTTGAAGAAGAAATAAATTCAAAAGATCGGTAATGGATATTACCTCTTTTTTGGAACGCCTCTTTGAATCCCCCACTTAAGGAACTAAGATTGGTCTTTGGAGAAGACCAGGACCTCTAGGATTATTCTAGGGAAGTGGAGAGGAGAAAATGTCAGGGGTTGGCCGAGCTTTAGTGCTCAAATTGGTGTGAGGAGGAGGGGGAGGAGGTGCCCTTTTATAAGGGAGGAGAGGGGCACCTTAGGAATATCTCAAAATATTATTTTATATTAAAGTCAAAATCGGTTTATAATGGTTCCAAAGGGTCTTATTTCGAAGCTAAAGTAGGGAAGGGTCGAAATACTATCAACCAATAGGACTTAGACAAGTTTAGGGTATTATTTTAACCTTATCAATTAGATTTAACTCTAAGTTAATTAATTTAACTTTTACCGTGTCTTTTTGTTTTCTTTAACTATATGGTTAATACACTTACTATAACATGCCAAACGAACCCCAAATTGTTTATTATTAATATATATATCTTTATCTAAGTCATTTGGAAGAACCTTATATTTTTAGGAATAAAATAACAATTAATAATATAATATTTGATTTAAAAACTATTTTGTGTCAATTTTGACACTATTTGATATATGATTTTTTTGAAAGTCATAACAGAATTATATGTTAGAACCAAGTTTATTAAATCAACAATAATATATCATAGTAACCTAGAAAATTAGTGGAATTCATAAAAAGTCTTAAATTACATTTATTTTGGTATTTATATTATTAATTATGTCAATATTTCATTAATAAGATAATTACTGCATCATCTTTGTGTCATATATAAATTAAATATTTGATGTCTAAAAATTACAAATAAAATACCATCATGTAGGAAATCTTTTTAGCTTTCTAATGAATATTTACAATCGAATTTATCTTATGTATAACCCCATATTAAAAAATGATTTACTTATTAAACTTTGATTTTAACTATTTTAACCCTTCTTTAAATAAATTAATAATAAATGTCCTAATCTAATCCAAGTGGGCCTAAATGGTCATATTTTATTCCTAAGTTTGTTTTTGGTCTAATTACACTTGTCCAATATAATTAGGACATGTTTTAGGGTAATATTGATATCATATTTACCCTTAGTTACCCTATTTACTATTAACTGCGGTAAAAATAGTAAAAAGTTACTATTCACCAAAAAATCTCATTGAACCACATTTTAGTCCTTGATATTAACCGTGTCTCTCGGATTTTTGAAATTCCATTCACATAAGCGGTAAAATTAAGTTTTATGCAAAATTCAGTTTTTAACCTACCACTTAGTGGTTTCACTATTCATCAAAAATTGAAAGTTTTCAGAAAAATACCAAAATTTCACCCTAGGCTAATTTCGATATTCTGAGTCCAAAAATGAAGTCCATTTTGAAAAATAAAATTTATAAAATTTTAAAAAGTGGTTATTACTATTCATAACGGCTAGTTTTAATAGCATATTGTTTTTTAGTGAAACTCAGTATTGCGTACGACGCAAGCTATCGAGGAAGGTCGCGATTGCGTGCAAAGCAAGCCAAGCAAGTGTTGTGTAGAAAAAGATTCCTTTGATGGTTTATATAACATAAAAGTCTCGGGTGTTACATTCTACCCCCCTTAAAAAGAATTTCGCCCTCGAAATTCGTCACTTTGTAACAAACAGATGAGGATACTTCTCCCTCATCATATCCTCAAGCTCCCATGTAGCTTCTTCAAGTTGGTGGTTCCTCCATAAAACTTTCACCAAGCGAGTGGTCTTGTTTCGTAGGACTTTTTCGCTACGATCCAGAATCTCTATCGACTGTTCTTCATAAGAAATATCTTGCTCCAGCGGTACAACTTCTGAGCTGAGTACATGTGAAGGATCTGGTATGTACTTTCTCAGGAGAGATACATGGAACACATCGTGAACTTGAGAGAGATTCGGTGGAAGCGCCAATCGGTAAGCTACCTTCCCAACACGATCCAGTATTTCGAAAGGACCGATATATCTAGGGCTCAACTTCCCCTTCTTTCCAAATATCATAACCCTCTTCCAGGGAGATATTCGTAAGAACACTTTATCACCCACTTCAAACTCTAGGTCTTTTCTTCGGTTGTCGGCATAACTTTTCTGTCGACTCTGAGCTGCTCTTATGTGTTGTTGAATAGATCTGACCTTTTCTGCCATTTCATCAACGAGATCAGGTCCTAATAGCTTTCTTTCCCCAACTTCATCCGAGCAAGTTGGAGTCCTGCATTTCTTTCCATAGAGAGCTTCATAAGGAGCCATCTGAATACTGGAGTGAAAGCTATTATTATAAGAAAATTCCACCAAAGGTAGGTGTTGATCCCAACCTCCTTTGAAATCCATAGAGCAAGCTCTCAACATATCTTCTAGGGTTTGAATTGTTCTCTCAGACTGACCGTCTGTCTGGGGATGATAAGCAGTGCTGAAACTCAACTCTGTATCCAGAGTATGCTGAAGACTTCGCCAGAACTTCGAGGTAAATCTCGGATCCCGATCAGATATAATAGAAAGTGGTACTCCATGCAATCTTACCACTTCCTTTACATATATCCTGGCAAGCTGATCTAGAGAGAAATCCTCTCTAATAGCAATGAAGTGTGCAGACTTTGTAAGACGATCAACTATGACCCAGATAGCATTATTGCCTTTGGATGTTTTAGGAAGTCCTGTGACAAAGTCCATAGTGATGTTTTCCCATTTCCATTCGGGTATGGGTAATGGTTGTAACATCCCCTTAGACTTCTGTCTCTCAGCTTTAACTTGTTGACAAACCAAGCATCGAGAGACATATTCAGCAACATCTCTTTTCATGCCATCCCACCAGAAGTACTCTTTCAGGTCCCTATACATCTTCGTGCTTCCAGGATGAATAGAGAATGACGAACTATGAGCCTCATCCAGCAGCTCATTCTTTAATTCGGGGATGGGAGGAACGCAAACCCGATTCCTGAACTTTATTATCCCATCACAATCAAGGTTGATTTCAGGAACATTTCTCACCTTCTTTTGTAACTCGACATCTTCTTTCTGTGCCTCTTTAATCTTCACATGTATAGATGGTTGAACATTCATTTGAGAAAGATAAGATTTTTCCCCTTCCATTATAATTCCAAGATCCATCCTTTGTAAATCCATAAATATTGGATCTTTTGTGATCCTCATCATGGATAAACTAGCATGGTCTTGTCGACTTAATGCATCTGCCACCTTGTTTGCTTTCCCAGGGTGGTAATGGATTGAGCAGTCATAATCCTTAATCAGCTCCAACCATCTTCTTTGACGCATATTCAACTCCTTTTGTGTGAAAATATACTTTAAACTTTTATGATCAGTATAAATATCACACCTTTCACCATAAAGGTAATGCCTCCAAATCTTTAATGCAAAGATTACTGCAGCCAACTCCAAATCATGTGTTGGGTAATTTTGCTCATGGATTTTCAACTGTCATGAGGCATAAGCTATCACCATATCATTTTGCATAAGAACACACCCCAATCCCTTCTTGGATGCATCACTGTAGATCACAAACCTTTCTCCACTACAAGGCAGTGTGAGCACAGGTGCACTGGATAACCTTCTTTTCAACTCCTTGAAATTCTCTTCACATTCCTCTATCCAGACAAACTTAACTCCTTTCCGAGTCAACTTGGTGAGTGGATTAGATAATCGTGAAAAATCTTTTACAAAACGTCGATAATAACCAGCCAAACCAAGAAAACTTCGGATCTCAGTTACTGTTGTTGGTCTTGACCATCTTTCGATAACCTCTGTTTTTGCTGGATCCACAGATATCCCCTCTTTTGAGATTATATGACCCAAAAATGCAACTTTTTGAAGCCAAAATTCACACTTGGTAAATTTGGCATAAAGCTTCTCTTTTCTCAGGGTCTTCAATATAATTCTCAAGTGATCTTCATGCTCTTCCTTGCTCTTTGAATAGACAAGAATATCGTCTATAAAGACTACCACAAATTGATCAAGATAGTCTCTAAAGACTATATTCATTAGATCCATGAAGATAGTAGGGGCATTAGTAAGACCAAATGGCATCACTATAAATTCATAGTGCCCATACCTTGTACGGAAAGCCGTCTTTGGTATATCCTCCCTTTTGACCCTTAATTGATGATACCCTGAACGAAGATCAATCTTGGAAAAGTATTGAGCTCCGCGTAGTTGGTCAAATAAGTCATCAATGCGTGGGAGAGGATATTTGTTCTTGATAGTGATCTTGTTAAGTTCTCGATAATCAATGCAGAGTCTCATTGATCCATCTTTCTTCTTAACAAATAGAACAGGTGCTCCCCAAGGTGACGCACTAGGGCGTATGAATCCCTTATCAAGATTCTCTTGGAGTTTCTTCTTCAATTCCTGCAACTCAATTGGGGCCATTCTATAAGGTGTCTTTGAAATAGGCAAAGCACCCGGTACGAGTTCTATTGAAAACTCAACTTCACGATTTGGTGGAAGACCCGGTAATTCCTCCGGAAAGACATCATCAAACTCCCGTACAATGGGCATATTCTTAATCGTGAGTTTCTCACCAACTATTTGAGATAAATAACCTTCATTTAGTGGAATCAATACCCATAAGATGGAAGAAATTTCCACCGGAAGGTTATGTTCATCCTTGCATTGATAGACGATCGTAGGTTGATCTGGAATATGAAATGTGACTTCCCTTCTTTGGCAATTGATATGAGCTCCATGTAGAGAAAGCCAATCCATGCCAAGAATCACATCAAATTCCACTAAAGGAAGGATCACAAGATTTGCAGGAAGCACTTTCCCACAAACTTCGATCGGAGAAGAATTATAAACTTCTGATGCGACTGTTGTGCCATTAGGTGTTGTCACAGCTAACTCAACATCTAATTATTGAGGTAATACGGTGATACCCTTAGAAAATTATTTAGAAATAAAAGAGTGGGTGGATCCAGAATCAAATAAAACTTTTGCTACTTTAGAGTGGATGGTAAGTGTACCTTTCACCACATCGTTATCGTACTCCACATCGCTGATAGAAATTGCATGTGACTTTCCTTTGTCTTTAGCCTTAAGAGTTTGTTGACGTCGACCATCATCATCAACCCTTGGATTTGGGCATTGATTGGCATAATGCCCCATCTCCTTGCACTTGTAACATTGAAGTGTAGTAGGTTCATTCTGTGTATCCCTTCCTTTGTTTGCATCATTAGACATCTTCTTCCCATTATCACGGCATTCAAATGCCCGATGACCTTCCTTTCCACATTTAAAACATTTACTTGTCCCTTTAAGACAACTCCCTCCATGTTTCTTTCCACACTTTGAGCATAAGGGAAATTTCATCTTCTTTTCCGTGTGCTCTTTAGATTTTTCTTTGAATTCCATCTTCCTCTTCTTATCAAACCCATGTGACTGATGGGTTACTCCAATCTCCATCTCGACGTTGAGAGCACATCGAACGATTTCCTCATAGCTATTGAAGTCCCTTATGGCTAACGCCCTTCGAAGACTTGGTTTTAAGCCACTAAAGAATCGATCGATCTTACTCTCAGGTTGGATAATAATACCAGAAGCGTACCTTGCAAGTCTTGTAAAATTTGCTTCATAGGTACTAACAGATTCATCATCCCTTTGCTTCAGTTCAAGGAACTCTTTCTCCATCTTTGTTCGGAGAATATGAGGGAAGTACTTATTGAAAAATAAGTTCTTGAACTCGTCCCATTCCATAGACTCAATTTCATCCCTTTGCCTCGTATTCTTAACAAGATTCCACCATTGATCCGCATCTCCTTCCAAACGATACACTGCTAGGATGACTTTATCATGCTCAGAACATTGAAGAACTGAAAATATCTTTTCAGTAGTACTAATCCATTGTTCAGCAACTAATGGACCAGTAGACCCACTGAAAGAAGGTGGACGCTGCCTCATGAAGGATTCAACAGAATGTTGCTCCCTCCTTTGCTCGTTTGGAAATCCTGCATGATTCATAGCTTGAGAAAGTTGTGTGAGCATGGCTACAAGATTTTGCATTCCAGCTCCCATATCGTTTGGTTGCTCAGGGGGACAATCATTGCATTGCCCATCGCATTCCGCATTAACACGGTTCCTTCGGGTTCCAGCCATTGACTAAAACCAAGAAGAATAGTGTGAGAAACACTAATTATAATAGGAAACCACATAATTCAAGAATAAAATTTTCATGCTTATGGTCTTATCCTAGGTTATTCATGGCCATTTCTAAGATTGTGTTCTATGCTTAGACTTATCCTTAGGGTTCTTACTAAGGCTTTCACATCCTAGTTTCCAAAGGTTGACTATACCTTTCCTCTGATACCAACTATAACGACCCATACTTTACATACATTGTTAATACTTCAAAATTGAAGCACACTTATTACAACATATGACAAAACCACAAAGGACCGTATAGGTATAGTGTCTTTAGAAACTGGGAAACATAAACAACTGGTTCTTAAATCTTCTACAGTGTCTCCCATTTATTTCATCATATATAGGGTCCCTTTTAGCATATTCTACTTAATATCCATCTTCCTGACCTGGGTAAAAGAAAACATAAAAGGGTGAGCTCAAATTCTCAGCAAGGGCAAATAAAGGAAATAAAAATCATATCATATCTTTTTGAAAATCAAAACCTGCAAAAGAGATCATAATATCTTAACATGGAATAAATCATAGAAGTGAAAATGAGATCCCCATAATCATAACATAAAACTTGAAACTTTGTGGCATGCACACATAATCATGGAAAATCATTTCTTGTTAGTCATGACTCATTGCCAAGACTATCTTAGTGGACAAAGTCCCTTTCTGAACCGAGTTCACTCCTCGTTTCAGTCCTGTATCACTGAACCGAAATAACCTTCCGTTCCAGCCATGTCTATCTCATGAGATATAAAATCATTACCCAATGCATTGGAGGGAGATATAGGTCCCACCCATCTTATAATTAATCCTTTCTTATGTGTGCCACATAATCATAAAACATACATCATCGCATAACACATGTAACAAAAATGGGATTCTTGAAACATCATGACATCATAAATCAATTCATATAAGATAAAGGAATTCATAAACATAATTCCATCACAACATAGTCAAATCAATGTAAAAATATGGATAGAAACAGAACCCTTTATTATCTTAGATGGAAAATAATTTTGATAAAACACTTGAATTGAATTCTTGAGGAAAATATCCTTTCTTCTTCAAAATCAATTTCTTTTCTCAAAACATCATGCAATTTTAAAAGAAAGAGATTTTTTTGAAAATAGTCATGAGATCTTTCAGAGGAAGCTTCATTAAAATAAGGCTTTATAAAACAGTAGAAATCCGTTCGTGCCGTATAAGTTAAAAAAAACATTCTTCGTACTTTTGTCGGAAAAGTCAAAAAGTACCTCGTATGAAAAAAGATTCCTTTCATAGATATTACTAAAAACTCACCGAAGGGTAAAAATGGATTTAAACAATTGTAGGTGGATGGAAATAATATTACATATTGATGAAACATGGATGTGGATGATAAAATACACCCCAGTAAATACTTATGAATAAACAATCTCGGATAAAAAATGAGATTGTGATATTTCCCTTACCTTAGGTCCGATTTGCTTTGTTCATGTCCGAAGCTCCTGTATAATGGTTTAAATAATGTTATTGACTTATTCCAGAATCATACATATTGATATGATATCATATATGGTCATATTATTAGCTTCTTGTTAGTAATATTTCATTGTTACTTGTTACTCGGGTCTTTATAACTTTTTGTTCTTATGCGTGTTTTGTCGAATAAATTCTTATTCTTATCTTTAGGTTATAGATAATTCATTTCCAGAATGGTATTAGTGTATTATATACCATATTCATTCATTCAATTCATTTATATAATCATTATGAAATGAAGATCATGTAGAACGAGTCGCATCACATCGTGGAGACGGTATTCCGTACGTACGCACGAGTGATGATATCGTTCCTATGATCGTGGAATTGTATTGGAGTATATATATATTATTTCAGTATCAATATTAATTCATAATAATCATATATAGTTACTCATTACACCATTATACCCATCCTTTTAAGGTGATGGTGGAAAATAGATTACACCACGGCGTGGAGACGGTATTTCATACGTACGCACGCGCGGTGATTTCATTTTTCCGTAGGATGGATAGAAGGTGAATTAGGGTTGTTTCATATTTATAATAACATATCAGTATTTAAGTAATACTTATGTTATTACTTTATCATGAAACAACTAAAGAATAAGAAGTTGAAGAAGAAAGAAATTGAAAAGATCGGTAATGGATATTACCTCTTCTTTGGAACGCCTCTTTGAATCCCCCACTTAAGGAACTAAGATTGGTCTTTGGAGAAGACCAGGACCTATAGGATTATTCTAGGGAAGTGGAGAGGAGAAAATGTCAGGGGTTGGCCGAGATTGAGTGCTCAAATTGGTGTGAGGAGGAGGGGGAGGAGGTGCCCTTTTATAAGGGAGGAGAGGGGCACCTTAGGAATATCTCAAAATATTATTTTATATTAAAGTCAAAATCGGTTTATAATGGTTCCAAAGGGTCTTATTTCGAAGCTAAAGTTGGGAAGGGTAGAAATCCTATCAACCAATAGGACTTAGACAAGTTTAGGGTATTATTTTAACCTTATCAATTAGATTTAACTCTAAGTTAATTAATTTAACTTTTACAGTGTCTTTTTGTTTTCTTTCAATATATGGTTAATACACTTACTATAACATGCCAAACGAACCCCAAATTGTTTATTATTAATATATATATCTTTATCTAAGTCATTTGGCCGAACCTTAGATTTTTAGGAATAAAATAACAATTAATAATATAATATTTGATTTAAAAACTATTTTGTGTCAATTTTGACACTATTTGATATATGATTTTTTTGAAAGTCATAACAGAATTATAAGTTCGAACCAAGTTGATTAAATCAACACTAATATATCATATTAACCTAGAAAATTAGTGGAATTCATAAAAAGTCTTAAATTACATTTATTTTGGTATTTATATTATCAATTATGTCAATATTTCATTAATAAGATAATTACTGCATCATCTTTGTGTCATATATAAATTAAATTATTTGATGTCTAAAAATTACAAATAAAATACCATCATGTAGGAAATCTTTTTATCTTTCTAATGAATATTTACAATCGAATTTAGCTTATGTATACCCCCATATTAAAAAATTATTTACTTATTAAACTTTGATTTTAACTATTTTAACCCTTCTTTAAATAAATTAATAATAAATGTCCTAATCTAATCCAAGTGGTCCTAAATGGTCATATTTTAATCCTAAGTTTGTTTTTGGTCGAATTACACTTGTCCAATAGAATTAGGACATGTGTTAGGGTAATATTGATATCATATTTACCCTTAGTTACCCTATTTACTATTAACCGCGGTAAAAATAGTAAAAAGTTACTATTCACCAAAAAATCTCATTGAACCACATTTTAGTCCTTGATATTAACCGTGTCTCTCGGATTTTTGAAATTCCATTCACAGAAGCGGTAAAATTAAGTTTTATGCAAAATTCTGTTTTTAACCTACCACTTAGTGGTTTCACTATTCATCAAAAATTGAAAGTTTTCAGAAAAATACCAAAATTTCACCCTAGGCTAATTTCGATATTCTGAGTCCAAAAATGAAGTCCATTTTGAAAAATAAAATTTATAAAATTTTAAAAAGTGGTTATTACTATTCATAACGGCTAGTTTTAATAGCATATTGTTTTTTAGTGAAACTCGGTATTGCGTACGACGCAAGCTACCGAGGAAGGTCGTGATTGCGTGCAAAGCAAGCCAAGAAAGTGTTGTGTAGAAAAAGATTCCTTTGATGGTTTATACAACATAAAAGTCTCGGGTGTTACATTTATCATTAAGGATATTGATGATACCAATAAAAAAGCGTAAAAAATTAAAACAAAAAATGGATCAGACCTTATATCATACATAAGGTATACTATAATGGAGCATAATCCCAAACACCTTGGATGCATATATAATTGTGCTTCTTATCAATAATATTTTCCTCAAGTTCTTCATATGAAAATTCATCTCTGATTAAAAGTTCATTACTATACAACCTTAAACTATATGGTATATAGTTCTTGTAACATGAACATAGTATTTAGAACATTTAGTCCTTTATGTTGGAAAATAAACTACATGGAATAGATATACCCAAAACTATATTAAATATAAACTATCACGTATGATCTTTAACTACTCGGAGTCTCTGACCCCGCATGAACCAAAACTACTTAGAGAAGTATTTTTCATTTAGATATAAACTATATAACCATTTATTATGTAATATATTGATCTACATAAGATCCCTAATTTCTTTGGATAAATTATGAATATATTGGAATTCACCCTATCACTCATTAGTTTTTTGTTTCACTTAACCCATGATAAAATAATTCCTCTTTTATATAGCTAAAAATGGATTGATTAATGTTATAGAAAATACATATACACACCTAGATATTATTCCCATGACCCAAACATATATTTTTAATTCATTAAATTTCTCCAAATCACATTATTATATTACAATTTACTATTCATTCGTGTTGGGATTTCGATGTTAGAGTGTACCTATAAAACTACATGGGATATGATTTCCATTTTCATAGAATATATAGTAAAACCAGGATATATTATCACAATTCTAATAATAATTCACACTTTATTTTCACCCTGTATTTAATTATAACTATATACTCTCATTTATTCATTACAAGTTTATGCTAAATCATCCTTACCAGAATTCCATTTCTTGTAAAATCAATTTTTTAAAAATATGTGTAAATTGATTCTTATTACCACAATATATATATTGATGCCCAAATCTCTTATTATAGGCCCATCTATGAATATTGTTCCACCTCAACCACCTTTTACAACATCCTCCTAGTGTTTTTTTGTTGTAAATATATATTTTATATTTAATAACCTTTATTAAAATTGATTACCATTTTTTATAATCCCTTAGTGTTTTATGTTAATTTATTTTGATTAAATTAAATTAATATATGATTGGTTAAATTTAAAATATTTAAAATAATTTGTTATCATTTCTATTTTAATACAAAGTAATTTATTATTTTCATATAAACATTACAACAAAATTTTATATGAGTAAGTTTTAACAAGATATAAGATATATGTTTCTATATGATTAAAATGTTTCATTTCAATATTGTTGGAAAAATTATTGGTTTTAATGGTTGAATGAAAAACAAAGAAATGTTTTGGAAATTATTATAAAATAAAATAGGGTGTAATTATTAACCACAATTGGTGTATATTTGAAGAAACTTGAATCAATTAGTGTATGTAAACACCTATATACCCATTCAATATGTATACACCATGTGGATGATAATAAACACCATTTACAACCTTCTAAAAGTAGTTGGTGGGTGTAATTGAATATATAGACCATGTACACCAGTACCGCACCAATTTTTGTCCACCAACCAATAACTGACACATCAGTTGAATGGTTTCTCTAGTAGATCAACTAGCCAAGCGGTGAAAAACATAAAATACATTGTAAAATTAATTACACAATGTTTATTTATGTACACACTATGCAATTAATTATTCCTAAAAAAATACTTGGCATCCAAGTTTGTAAATATTGAGATATGGGGTGGTTCTTCCACTATCCTGATTCAAATACCCAATTCCATTGAAGATTCTCTTTATTTTCTTTTTATGTTTTCTATTATTTTATTCACCTCCACCTTTATTCTTGTATCCCTAGATGGATTTTAGTTTTTGATCAATTCTTTTCCCTTTTTATGTTCATGATAGGATATAAGAAGAGGTTTTGGGGTTCTAATAAGAAAATGAGCGTGTATTAGTAAAATAGTCATTTTTATGTGTTTTATCTTATTATTTTTATTTATAGTGTCATTAATTTCATCATTTTATAAAATTAAAGAGTTTTATTATGGTAGAAAAAGTATAATATAATTTTGGAAAATCAAAGAAATTGTTAAGGGAGAACCCATGAACATGGGGTGATTCTATTGTTACACTTATTGTATGTTTTAGTTAAAATAAAATTTTAAGATGTTAATAATTAGACCATAATATAAATCCTTAAATAAAATATTCATTTGTTTTCAGATGAAAAAGTGGTGGTACATTTGAATCCCTATGATAAATAAATATCATAAATTTTTTGATACACTAAAGGATAATTTTTATAATTTACGGTAATCAAAATTACAACCCACACAATTTTTTAGTGTTTGTTTTTGTGTGGTTCTTCCTTTTACTCTTTTTGTTTACTATTTTATTT
Organism: Viscum album; assembly: GCA_963277665.1. Lineage (NCBI taxonomy): Eukaryota > Viridiplantae > Streptophyta > Magnoliopsida > Santalales > Viscaceae > Viscum > Viscum album. Next base: position 79,693,559 of record OY728153.1, read on the forward strand.
ATTCATGTTTATTTTCACATTTAATTAATCATATGGATAATCAGCTAACACATCAATAAGTTTAAACTGTGTTTTTTCTTCAATATGGATCAACCTTGATACTATTATACTATAATAGACATAGTGGAAAACAATTTTTTTCATATTATAATGAACTTTTAAAAATTTGGCATAGCTATTGGGGAGAAAAAAAATTTCATCATGAGTTTTCATTGAAAACCTATTCATTTAGGTTTTCATTTTCATTTTTCTTCTTACTAGGCTACCCATTTAGTCATTCAAATGGATTAGTGTTTCATCAGAAGTCTTTATGCATATCCTGAAGAGGATTTTTATGTGTATGATCCAGTGAAACTATACACATATCCATTTGAGTAACACCCATACATGGACAATGAATTTAAAATTGGGGATTACTCATTTACATTCTATAACCAACTATATTCTATATTGTATTATTCCCATAATTAAAATATAAATAAAAATTATTATTATTGGTGGAATCTTGCACTGAATTCTGGTTGGAATAAAACAAAAGGTTTGAATTACATAGATCCTTTGTTGAGAAGATATCTGAGATAATAACTAATACAATGAGTTTATATAACAATGGTATTGATCCCAATTTTCCTATATCCATGGATGATTCACTCTTTGATATAGACCCTAATTTTTTTGAACATGATTTTTATGAAAATATATATTTTGTAATGATATTGTAGATGAGAACACATCATTTAATGTCATTACTAAAATTTAACAATCATCTAACCATGAAAACATTGTTTATATCTTACATTCCTTGAAATAAATGTTTGATCAATTTTAGGTCTTTTATATTGAGATGAGTGAACCCTCCAAGGAGGTGGAGGGCATGAGGATCCTGAACAACACATGGATTAACCTCCTATACACATTAGATGATGAGTGAGGATACTACAAACCTTCCACTCATCAATATTAAGAGAAATTATTTTAATAAAAGGATGTAGGTTATCATTATATATTAAGATTTATAGATAATAATACACACCCTCGTTCTAATAACAAGTTGTTTATCGTTGCTATGTTTTTATAAAGATTATAAAAATGGAACTTCCTAAGTGGAAAAATAAATTTTCATCTTCCCTATTTTATTTTTAATTTTAAATATCTACATAGTGTGTATTTATATATAATACATAATTTATTATTATGTCACATTTTATTTTCTATCTTATTAAAATAATTAGATATATGAAAATTTATATAGGTATACATCAAGTAATCATGGATACATTGTGTATTTATGTATTAAGATATGTATAATCACATATCTAGTAATATATTATATGAATATATTAAAAAGTATGTCATATATAATATTTATTATATTTATATTATAATATATATTTATAATACATATAATATAATTTATTACATAACTAAATATAATCTAAGTAAATAAAATATAATGAATCACATTTTGCTAACACAATCTCTCAAGGGTATCCAATCCATCACTAACTCAAATCCATTTTTAATGGGCATCGATGTAATGTTCACAACTTCCTTCCTTTTATTTTCTAACATGATGTGTATTATAAAATATATTTATATAAACTGATTATGGATATGGGTAGAAGAGTAAGGTCTTTACCTAAGTACAAAAGACCCACGTTTGATTCCTCATAGCTAGCCCAATTATATCCTATTTTCCTTAATTAAAACAACACACCATTTTAAGTAGTTCACATAATTTATATGTAATTTAATTAAAATTTTATTTTTTTAAAATATATTTAAAACAATAGAACTTAGATAAATAAATAAAATAATTAATTAATTAATTTTTTTTAGAAAATTCTAAAAATAAACCATTACACGATGTGTGGTTTAGAAGGAACATTATAAATAATTATATTTAACTACCCTATCCATATTATCTATGTCATATTCCATGTTTTATCCACCCTTTTCCCCCTCAAACATCTCTCAAAGTACGTAACTAAATTCCTCACCCTAGAGAGTTTCTATGTTTCCAATCTCTTACATTTTGATCCTTAATCCATGTAAATAACCCAAAAACATTTATTTTATTGATTTTGATAATTTTTAGGTATTTTAGCGATTGGATTGGATTTCAGGTGAATACTAGTAAAAAGGTCACATATGAATAATTCATGATGTGTAATTTTGCACAGGTGTAGACAACACACTATACATTGGTTCAATAACACAAACAACATGTGTATTTGGTATATGACATGTACTTATTGTGTCTTCCTAGGTGGTCAAAATCTATGAATATATAGTATATGACTTTGATATCTACATAATAATACAAAGAGTGTACCTTTAGTAGATGATGTTTACTACCACTACTATTATGAGAATCCTACATTATTATTCCACAAGTAAAAAATATGATCTAAACTTCTAATTCATTATATGTACTAAATGCTACATATTAGAAATAACAACACTTTATGAAAATTCTTCTCCAATTCCTATCTTATGAGAACATGAATTGACCTAATTTTCTTTTACACACATAGTGTACTCTGTAACCTAACCTCATGTACTTCTAGAATCATTATTTTTTATTTTTATTTTTGTCATCCTTTTCTTAGTTCCATGGTAGAAGAGGATAAAATTTCATTAGGTGTGAAGTGCTCTTCCACTTTTTAATCTAAGGAGAATCATTCCCCATGGATAATTTATATGAAGTAACAAGAGGATAATATAGCCATATACCTTTCAATATCATGACCACTAGTACTGAATGTAGTTCATCTTGATACGACATCATCAAATCTTCTAGTTTCCTCCTCTATAGGAGAACCATCTGGGGAAGACACCCTACCACCAACCCCTCCACTAGCTTTATCAGTATGAAAAACATCCTCATAATCTTTCGAGTCAAGAAATAGGGAATATTTCATTTCTCATGTTTCTTGTCCATCCCATTTCCTTATGTTTTATTTCTAAACCTAGCTAGGAATTTATTTTTTATATTTCAACAACACCATATAAAACTATGATTTATGGACCTCAATGAAACCAATTTATAGTAACCTAATCGTATGGATGATATGATAGATCTATAAGTTTATTCACAGTTGTATCTAACTATTTTACCTAACGTATTGATTCCTAGAAGGTGAAGAAACTTTTTCTATAAAAGATAAGGAAGTTAAGACTAAGTTGAAGAAAATATAAGTTATTCATTATTTTAACAATATGGAAGTTTCATCGAAAACCATAAAGAACCAGAAGAATAAATATTCTTAGAAGAATTTTATATATGCCTCTTCAAAATAGCAAAATGATGATCCACCCATTTTGAATGTAAAAGTGTGTGGAATTCCACTTGAATAATATAGTAGAAATAATCATCTAGAAGTAGATTTTTATTTCTATGGTGAGTATGAATTTGTTGAAATCATTAATTATTTTTACTATTAAATTAAATAGCATCTGAAGAAAGTTCCTAGTGAATTTATCATGCACATACTTTCTTTTTTAAGGGGATTTATGAATAAAAATCATGGATCAAGATGCAAGATGATGTTATGGATGTTTTATTGGTCAATAATGTAAGTGAATGAAAAACCCTCACAAAAATCACTGATGTAAACAATGAAATATTATTAAATTCTTGTAAAATAGCATTTTTTTAATAATTTAAATGAAGTTTTTTAGCCCAACTAGGTTAAATACCCAGAGGGTGGGGAGGGGGGGTGAATCAGGGTATGAAAAATTAAAACAAATATCCCCTTGGATCTTGTTTTTTGGTTAAATAGAACACCCTTATCCCTCTTTCTATTAGAAAGTTATAAACATAAATTAAATAATGCATGATACACAATGATTTTAATTTGTTCACCCTCACTGTACTACATCCAAGTAGCATACAATGACAATGTTCCAAGGTACCAAATCTACAAAATCTCACTTCCAAAATACAAGGTTTAGATTAGATCACTTCAATGACTAGGATCACTACCTTTACAGTGTTTAGGGTCAACTCACTACTTTTACAAAGGTCACTATCGAACTGTCTTTCAATGTCTCACTACCGATGGAAAGGATCACCTTCTTCTTCCTTTGATCACTGATCTACAAAGGATTCACACATAGTTTATGGGCATGTAGGTCCCATCATTATGAATAATGATTGTATATTCAATTATATGTGGATGATCTTTTGATTTCACAATTTTTGGTATAATTTTATTTTTTTAAAATTTCATTCAAAAACTATTTTAGTACCTTCATGATCTATCCTACATCCTTCATGAACCACATTGAATCCTCTGTGAGGTGCCTTGCACCACACGAAGTGAGTGCTTTGTTGTCTCCTTTTTCATTGTAGAATTCCACTACTTTTTAGATGGTGGATGCCTCTAGGGTTTCCTATTCTATGGAGTCCCTTATCCTTTATGAAATACAGATCTCCACAAAAACCATTTCACTAACTATCATTGTAAAATACTTCCACCTTCATATAATCCTACCTCACAGACTCTTCTCCTTCATGGAATTATCCTTTATGAACTACTTCATACTTCAATGAATTATTCCCAGATAGATGATCATTTATAATGAAATTATATCTACTTAAAGATCTAATTTGGGGCCTTTATATAGGTAAATATATAGAAAAAACCCACTAAGATGAATTACCCAATACTTCAATGTGGTCCAACCTTCACCAAAAACTATGTTATGAGGTCCAAGTGCCTTTATCCTTTGTGGCAGCTGATGTATAATATAAGAAAAAACCATATAGGGATCCTTAAATCACCACCTCTTAACCAAAAATGTTGATCCTCCCATGAAATATGTGCCTAAAAAATGATCCTCCAGTGATCTGATTTCATTATGCAACCCATGTAGTGCGCTTCTTGGTCCTCATAGCACTTCTCTAAAGAAACTCATTTTTTTATTTCACAATTCCCCATACCTCCTTTGTAGGCCTCCAATTGCAGTTCACCATCCATGATCTACATTCTGAAAACTCCTTTGCAGAAAACCTTCATTATCTATAACAAAAAATCCCGATTTTGAGGCCAAAATTTTTAGAAAACATTGGGAAACTACGTCACCTTAAATATTTCCTTCAGTAACACCAACCATTCTGATTCATGGCCATATAGATTTTTCAACCTACACAATCACCCCAAAAAACCAAAATGGAACCTTGACGGATATTTCCCAATAACATCCCTTTTGGGTTTGTTGACAACTCTTCTCATTTTGATAACTTATTGAATCTTATTACATATTCATCTGGAATTCACTTCTTGGGATTATGATAATGATCAAGGATTTACTCAAAAACAAAATTTTATCTTACATGACCCATTCTTGGCATGAGATACAAGATTAGCATGAAAATTTCATCAATGAATTACTTTATTAAAAAACGACTCAACTCAATTCATCAAAAACTCCATCTCTCAAGATATAGAAACTATGATCGATCACCTTTAGAATATTCAGATTTAAAGATCCCCCTAGATTGCTTCTCCCTGTATTATCCTCTCCCCTATGTTGTTTAAGACATTGTCTCCCATTTTATAGCTATAATTTCTCCCTTTTTTTGACGAATCCGAAGGCAACTCCTTTGAGGTCTGTAATAAGGTAAAGAACATATATAATAAAATTTAGAAAAAACACACCTTACCTTTGGAAGAGGGGTTCCCACATCAATACTTTTTCAAGTTGGGGGAGTTGACTGAACTCTCATATATAGTCAATGCCATTAAATGGTTCTTTTTTGTAAGGCCTTTGTCAATATATTTGTAACCTATAGTTCTTTAGGCACACACTCTAACTTCAGAATCCATTACTCTACCTTATCCTTGATAAAATAATAATTTATTTCAAAATTCTTTTTCCTTTAGTGATGGAATGTATTTTTTTGAGATTTATAGCCCTTGAATTATCGCAATGGATTCCGATCGGAGACATCACTTTTACTCCCATATCACCCAGATAATGATTCATCTATAATAACTATGGGAAAACTTGAGTAGTCGCAATATATTCAGATTCAATAGTGCTCAATGAAAAGAAATCCTATTTATTATTTATCTAATAAATAAACAATCTTTGAAGATAAAATGTACCACTAGATTTCAATTTTATATCATCTACTGAACTAGAAAAATCTATATTGGTATAGCCCAATAACTCTTGTTAAAAAATTCCATTGTACGTCAAACTAAAATCTACCGTTCAATTGATTTACTGAAGTATTATTTTCACTTTAAGTAATTTTATTTCTTTATGATTTCTTTTATATCTTGCTACATGGAATCTAGAAAAAACACTATGAGGTATTTTTGTTGTCAAGTACTAAAGGATGCCACTGATTTGCCTATATTCTATGACATTATCTACATTACGTTCATTATCCTATTACAGTTTCATTCGAGTGGTTACCGTAGGCATCATATCCATATAATTATCCATTATCAATCTTATCAGAACCTCCATATCATATTTATATTGAGAAATTAATGTGCCATGATTTCCTTGTATTGCCTATAAACAAAGGAATTTTTTTAGTTCACCAATCATTAACATCTCCAATTTACTTTTCTAGAATTTTGTGAACTATCTGCAATATTTTTCATCTGATTCACCAAATATTGTTTCATAGACATATATTAGCCCCATAATCTTATGATTAATTTAATTTTGGAAATAAAGATTGTAATAAACTCCACCAAACAGAAAACTAAGCTTCTTCAAAAAATGATCTAGTATTGAATACCATGATATTGGTTCTTTCTTTAACCCATATAGTGACATTAATAGATGAAAAACTCAATAAAACCATCTAGATTCTCAATATAATCGTCCTCTTCCATAAAACCATTCAGAAATGTTTACTTGAAGTCCATATAGAAAAAATTAATCCTTATTTTCTATATTATGGTCAAGAATAATACGATTGTCTCTTACCTTGAAACAGGTGAAAATGTTTCATCAACATCAATACCCCTTATCTTGGAGTACCCTTTAGACACTAGTTATGAATTGTTTCTAATCACTACACCATCATCATATTCACTACTATATAATTATCCTTTAACAGTGCTAATAATGGATTTTATCAGCACAAGGGAAGCACTGACTACTAGACTGAGATTAAAATCCCTAGTCATTTATTAGTGTTAAAAATGTACTTTTAAAGGGGAATACTACCATGTGATGTAACAAAAAACTGCAGCACTAGTGCAGTGTGCTTTAATAGAACACCTCAAAACTAAGAACACCATGAGATCAAAAAATAAAGTACATATATAGAGTTTAATTGAAATTAAATTTATAATATAAATGCAATAAAACACTGTTTTATAGACACTTTAAACATTGGTCTATAAAATTGCATTTGTAAAAATTATTGTATACATTAAAAAACTACAGTCTTCCTTTTTCTTTTAATCCTAACCGCTAATCGAGCAGAAAAAATACCAGTACAAGAAAAAAATTATTATTTAGTAATAATATAAAGAAATTATTTAACAAAAAGTCTTAAATTTAAACTAAACTTTTATTCATACAAGTAACTCTATAAATCAGATTGAGTTGTGGTTGATTCTTTCACATCTCACTATTTATTATCTATTTTCAAGAATTGTCTCTGAGAAAAATTAACTAAATAAGTATAAGCTAAAAATGAAAAGGAAATTAATTAAGTAATATAAAATAGAACGATGAGAAAAAATAGGCTTTTTTTTCTCAGTTTTGGCGTTGTGATGCACATTTTAAACAAAATGAGTCTTATATATTTAAAATATGCTCCTGGAGTCATACCTATCAAACCTTGCATCGGATTGAGCTGCGATTAATTCTTACATGTCTCAAATGACTTATAGATCATTTTCCTATTACATCAAAGAAATCAGAATGTGTTTTATCAGTTTTGAGCATTTTTATTGTCTATTTTACTAAAATTTAATTTGAAAATGGAAACACTCACTTTGACTCATATTGGTCACATTATAACTAGGTTTTCAGCGAGTGACACTTTTTGAATGAAAATGTCAATTTTAAACTAATAAAGGACACATTGAGTCATAACAGACACATCGTGTATCAGATTTATGTGATTCTAATTCCTATATGTCACAAATGAATTAAAGATCATTTTTATTAAGTATCAAAACAATGAAAATGTGTTTAATTGTTTTTGAGTAGGTCAATTTTCCTTTTTTAATAAAATAGATATCAATTTTAAATAAAAAGACGCACTTGGAGTCATATCAGTCACACCATACATCAGATTGAGATTTGGATAATTTATTGACATAAAAAATTGATTATTGATCTTTTTAATAAATTATAATAAGATTTTGAATGCGTTTTCTCAGTTTTGAGTATGTCCATTGATTGTTTTACTAAAATGACATTTCAAATTGGAAACCTGCACTTTTACTCATACAAATCACATTTAGTATAATTTTGATGTGATAATGATTCATACATGCCAAAAATTAATTTTGAATTTATGTTCTAAATTATCAAGAAAATCTAAGTGTTTTTTGGTTTTCAATGAGTGAAATTTTTTGAACGGAACTGACAATCTTAAACTGATAATAGACACATTGAGTAATACTAAACACATCATATAGTATAAAAACCATATTAATGCATTTTCTTAGTTGTGAGTAGTTAAGTTGTCCTTTTTAGTAAAATTTATGTCAATAATAAATAAAAAGATTCACTTGGAGTCATCCCAGTCACACCATGTGTCGGATTGTGGTGAGGATGATTGATACATTTATCAAATGGCTAATGTATCATTTTCTTAAAGTATCAAAACAATATAAATTCATTTTAATAATTTTGAGTATGTCACTTGATTTCTTTTAAAATTTCATTTTAAAATAGAAGCACACACTTTGACTGATACCTATCACATAATTTTTTGATTTAGGGCAAGAGTAATTCCTACTTGTCACAAATTACTGTTGAATCAATTTCCAAAATTATCATTAAAATCCTATGAAAATTCCTCTATTCTTAGTTTGTGGATTTTTTGAACTATATTGTCGATTTTAAACTGATAACAAACACATTGAGTCATAGAGATCACACTGTGTGTCGAATTGAGTTACAATTGATTCTCACACATATAAAATGAATTATGGATCATTTCCTTAAATTATTAAAACAATTATAATATTTATTCTTGGTTTTGAGTATGTCATTTTTCCTTTTCATAAAAATTAATGTCAATTTTAAATAAAAAAATCACTTTGATTCATGCTGGTCACACCGTGTGTCAGATTGAGGTTTAGATGATTTTAAATGTACCAAAGTATCAAAAAAGAAATCCTAACATCCAGTTTTAGCATATTTCCATTGTCTTTATATGTCTAATTTATAACACTTAATATTGACTCGATGTTCTTAGCTGAAAACCCTTTTTCATTGTTGATTTTTAGAAGAGCTTTGGAAGATCATGTGCCCATTATTTCTTGAGAAGTCACCGCAATGGGAACCTGATCGTACTCTACTCTTATTTATTTCAACAATGAGAAAGGTTTATCTGCTAATAATATAAAATCAGTATATAGTGTTGGTAATTTGACACACAATGGAAATGAAAATGGAAAACATGATGACATTAGAAAAAAGAATCATTTTATCTCTTTTGTGGATTGTTGAAGATAATTTGAAGAAAAATATGAATTCCCAAAATAAATGTAGAAAAAATTAAACAATTATTATGAAAAAAATGATGAGGAAATTAATTTACAAATATTTGATAGAATGATGAAAAAATTATTTAAATTTTTAGCAGTAATCCACCTTTTCCTAATGGTCTTATGCATTTTTGACACATTTCCTTGTTATGATTATCTTAGTTGCTGGCTCGATGTCCAATCCCTCATGAGCTTGAGAACCTTTGAAAAAACTACCCCAACTCTAATAAAATAATCCAATTGTACAAGAAAACAATTAATATATGAGTAATACTATAAATAAATAAGTTGAACATAAATATGAAATGACAAATTAATTCTATGGATAATGATTTTACTATGAAAACATTGTTGACCGTAGGGATATAAAAATGCTATATAAAGAATGAGGATTAAATAAATATGAAAATATATCTCACCAAATAATTAATAATGAATGAGGAGGATGAGGAGTAAATAAGATACACTATATTTAATATTCGAATCATACTCATCAGCTCATCTTCCAAATAGTTATCATTTCATTTTGTTATTTTGAACTCATCCTCGATCTCTTGTGGACATTCACCTATATTTCTTGAAAAACTCAAATAATTAGTCATCCATATGATGACTACCACTCAGAGTAGTACATGAAACATAAAAGAGATGGGGGATGAGTCCCAAGAAAAAAATTTGAATAATAATTGTTCATGAGATGAAAACGATGAGGTTGCCAATTGTACTCTATTTTGTTCTCCAAAAGGGGAAAGGCCTCACATTAGTGATAATTACATGGATAGTAATTAGAGATTTCTAAGGGTGGAAGCAAAAGAAAATTTTAAATAATGATATGTTTTAAATGGATTAAAGTATATCAAATATAGTGTTTATTAGATGTGTGATTAAAGAAATGAAGTTATTTTTAAGAATTATTAATGATTAAGTTATCCACTAGTAAAACAACTAGAATTAATATCATTTTTTGTAATTTTTGAAGACATTTTTTAATTGAAATATTTAATGGAGATGTAAAAAATAACTTTTCAACTTCAATTTTTAAAACACCGACGTCGAAAACCACCCAATGATCGATTTTTGGAGTCGATTCTGAGTAAAACCAATGTCGAAACGCACATGGGGGTCAGTTTTAAGTGTTGGTTTTCATAACAACTGATGCTGAATACCAGCAGGTGCAAAATTTTCAACATCAGTTTTCATGAAAACTGAATTCGAAACCCACATGAATGAGATTTTGGGTTCCATTTTTATGAAAATGGATGATGAAAACCATATGGTTTTTAACGTTTTGGTGCCGGTTTTTATGAAAACCGATGCTAAATGTTATTTTTTTTAAAAAAAATCAAAATATTAAACTTCTTAAATAATCATAACCCTTGTAATAAAAACATAGTATACATCAATTAAATATAAGTACTCAGTAACTAAAAAACTAAAAAACTTGCATCCTTTAATATATTTAACAAAAAAATTATCTATGCCTTGTATTATAAAGTAGTTTTAAAATATACATACCTAAAATTGATAGAATGCTCATTGTTCATTATTGTTGAAGAATTAATTTGATATCATTATTTTAAAACACATATTATAACAAAATAATTAGTTTTTTTTATCACATGTTATTTCAAAAATGTAATATATTATTCATAAACATTAGAATATACACACCTCAAATCACAATCGGACTCAACAAATAGTTTTAAAACAAAGATTGAAGATCAGTAAGTTCAGTTTGGGTGTAAGAATCTATATTATTGAATGTCTACAATAACATTGAATTACGTTAGATTAAAAGTAGAATACTATGAAAGAGAATACAACAAAATTAATATAACTAACCTTATGAAATTCAGTAGTTAACTTGATTGTGATTATCTCCTACTGGAATCATAGAATTTAATACCCACATTCAACATGTCCTTGTTGATGATGACACTGTGGTTATAAAACATTAAATCGATAATAAAAAACAATATATATATATATATATTAGAAAAATATATATCATAGAAAATAATTACCTTTACTATCAAATAATTGATTGCATTTGGTTTCTTTATCGACATGAGTTTTTTGTTATGTTTTTTACATGAAATTATTTTTCATATATATGAAGTAATAATACATGTATAAACAATGATAATTAAATATAATGAGATTATGAAAAAAACTTACCTATCTAATAAGGTGGAGTAACCTTTACGAACACTCCCTGATAAAGAGAAAAACCAGTACACGGAGCATTCACTTGAGAAAAATATACCTAACATCCAATGCCCCTACAATAAAAAAAAAATCACAATTAATGACATTAAAATTATCATTAGTTAATAATTATGTTTCTGTTCTTACTTATTAAGAAATGAAAAAACCAACATCCAATATTTGTATGTGACAATCCCTCACATATATATGAAAATCTACTATGATTCTTCACATGTGGCACACCCATGGAAATGTATTCTGGATCTATAAAACCATAAATGGTTTTTCTTTCATTTTATACAAGAATAATTTATAAATACCTAATTTAATAGGAAATATACATAATTAATTTCAACCATCTTTTTATTAAAAAATAAAAATTCAAACATCAATTTAATTATATGGAAAACAACTGCAACACATTTAAGATGAGCTATTCAAAATATACTAGATTCATGATATCTTAATTGATTAATATCAATTTATAACATCTTCTACATATATTTGATTTCATCCTAAACTCAAAGATATTATTCAAGGAAGAAGAAGCTTGACATACTCTTTTTATCTCATAAGAAATATTTGAAGTATCTATGGTCGATTGTTTCAGAACGTGTTGTTTCAATTGTAAAATTTATTTTACTTTAAGATAATCCTATATAAGTTAATTTCCAGAAAAAATTATAAGTAATTTTCAATCATACTCAATGAATATTTAAAAAAACACATACCTAATATGAAATATAATGAAGAACACCGGTTGGATAAACTAAAAAATGACCCAGACAATACCCTACTCTGGTAATCTCTATAATAGGAAATGGTAGTAAAGCATTAGGATCAATAATATCAAGTACTAATACTCTAACCTGAATCATATGTATAATATAGTGATGTAAATAATCCCAAAAAAATATACGAGTCCTAACAAAAAAATATGTATATGGGGATCTCTAGCTAATAAATCACAGTATATGGTTTGGTCCGAGCGAGGAGGTGGAGGATCAAATTAGGAAGTTTGGTAAGGGTAGTCCTTCTAGGATGGAGGTAGAGGATCAAAATAAGTAGGCTGTGTATGGTATTCCAGATGGGATGGAGGTGGAGGATCAAAGTAAGTAGGCTGGGTAGGCTTGGTAGGGCAGTCCGATTAGGATAGAGGTGGAGGATCAAAGTAAGCAGACTGGGAAGGATGGGAAGGTTGTGGATATAAAAGAGCCCTATGTCTCCTACTACTAATGTTCATCCTGAAATGACAAATTAAAAATTTATATTAGTGTTTATAATTTATAATATAGAAAAATTCATGATAAATAAATAATATTTAATTATAATTCAATCACCTACTTGATGATATTCTTCTATAAGACACTTTTTAGATTTTTATTCTTCTCACTAGTTTCCATTTTTCATGATGAGTGGGAGGAGATGGAGAACCAAACTGGACCTCTTCTGAACCACTACTAGATTGATCTCTTAATGATTCAAATTTTTCTTCAATCATTTTCTACTCCAAATATAGATACCCTCCAAGTGATATAGTATGATGATATACATTTTTCAATTTAATATCTTGATGAGATCTCATGGAGGCCTGTTACATAAAAATAAACTAATTAGTAATTAAAAAAATATATAATAAATTTTACAATATAACATATTTATCATACCTGAATGTTTTCATCACGATGGGTGTCAAAAAATTTCTTCCATGTATTCACATCTATATACGGATACTTAAGGCATGAGTTTTCAAACTTTTTCTTTCAAAAGATATAATTTTTTGTCATTTTTTTTAAATATCTCAATCAAACCCCTACTATAGAGATATGTATTTTCTTAATTTCTTTAACTTCCACAAAATTTACTTTCATTTATAATTGAATAAATGAAATATCTCATTAAAATATTTAATATTCAAAAAATGAGGTAAAATAAATCAATTGAGATATTTTTCCGTCACAACATCCAAAAGCTATTGTTTCACAATCCTATACACAGACTTCCAGCTTGGATCTTAAATACTAATCCGATAGTAGATCTGCATTGATATATAACTAATAAATTGAACTACATTTGGGTGGGTTGCATTATTATCATCATGAAAATGAATATGTAAACTTTCATCTCCATGAGCAAGTGATAGTTTTGGTAAACATGGAATACTACCTTTACTAACTTGAGATCTTGATTTCTCTGTAGTAATAGGAGAAGTGTCCTCCACTGAGGATACATCAGCAGTCCTACAAAAAAAAATTTAAATTAAAAGTGTTCTTTCATTAAATAAGTATATCACTAAATATTTAAAAATATGAAAAAATAGATATAACACAGTAGCTTCTCCTCTCTATCTAAATTTGAAATTGAAACATGCAAATGTAATGAAATTTTGTGTACCAGCATATTATTAGAAAACTATATATTTATAAATAAGAATGAAAAAATTTAGTAAAAAATAGGTTTACATTTTTTTCTTTCAAAAAAATATACAAAATATAAATAAATACCATAAAATTAGAAGTCTAATTTATTGTTTTCCCATATCCCTTCATCATGATCATTACATACTGTATGAACTATGTCTACCTTGTAGTCATTGAAATCATCTAGAAATCGTGTAATAGATGAATAAGGCTCATGTAAATTAACAACATCATTAACATCATTCTCATCGTCCAATTGATATCTTTTTCCTTGCCAAATGATAGACCACTGATCATTCGATGGATCAATGACATAAAATATATACTTTTCATTTGTCTCCATGATAAATGGTTCTTCATTGTTATTAAATATTTTCAAATCAAATCGTGTAAATCCATAATCATCTTGTTTCAAAAAAACTATTTATCATAACCCAATTACACTTAAAAAATTTAAATCCAAATTTTTTATTGTCAATTTCCCATATATCCTCAAGAACTATAAAATATGTGGATGAAGTAGAAATTGGGTTTTTATCTTTTTCACTTGAAAAATGCACTGCTTTAGCAATAACCATCACACCACTATTTAGAACGATAATCTTGTCAACCACATTTTTTTTAAAATGTATACCCATTAATATCAAAACCAGTCCATGTTATCACATTAAGAGATAGCCTCCTTTGAACCATTTCAACGTTTCTAGTGCAGATATATTTGTTCTCACTTTCTCTTTAAACAATGAAAGAAATGTCTTTTTAGGCTCAATCATCATTCTGTTTTCATTTCTTTTCTGGATATTGTCTCTTTAATTCATAAATTTGTGATGATATATTTGATTGAACATCATATATTCTGTTCAAAATATATAAATGTGCATGTATCACTTTATCACATGGAATGAACTTTACCTTTATGCCTCAAATCACTCTAGCTACACTATGAACTGTCAAGTTTCGAGATATAGGGAGACATGCATGCTTCAATTCCTAAATATATTTTGTACAAAAATGAATCTCCTCTTCTGATACATATTTTAAAACAATAAAGGCCTATGGTCGATTAGTATTTTTAACATATACCTTTAAAATTGTCTTATACATTTCAAAAGGATACATCCAAAGTAAATAAACCGGCCTGCATATTCTTATCTCTTGCACAATATGAATCACTAGATGGAATACATAAATTTCATACCTATTAATTTTAAATCCTTTACGGACACAAAATTCTTCCCATTTGAAGAATATCCATTGGGTACTTTTATAGAATAAAAACACTGACAAAAATTCAACTTCTCACACTTTCTTAATGTGTGACAAGCTAGAGATAAATATGTTATGTTTCCTTTCATAGTGTGAGATGCCTCCAAACATATTCCCATTTCTGTCAAGTCAAATCTAGAATTCAATCCATTTTTTTTACTTTTATGTATAATAAAGTTCCAATAAAACTATCACATATATTTTTCTCAACATCCATTACATCAATGTTATGTTTTATCTCTAAAAATATCCAGAAAGGTATTCCAAAAAAAAGACTGTTTCTTCCATATATTGTTTTGAAGACGAGAACTACATTTCCTTCAAAATTCTAAATCAATAATTTTCACCATGTTGTAATATTATTCAACTGAAAATGGTTGTGGAGGAATATTGTTTTATTGTAAACCATTATTTTTTTTCAATCTATAATAAGGATGATAAGTTCACAAAAATATTCAATGTCCCATGTACACTGTCTTTCTTCCATTTAGAAATTGATAATATAAAGTCTCTTCTTCACAAATTGAACAAGATTTATATCCCTTGAAATTGTATCAAGATATGTTTTCATGTGTAGGAAAGTCACTTATACTAAACATTATCATAACACGATAAAGAAAATACTCTTTCCTGTATGCATAAAAAACTCTTACACCTGCATCCCATAAAAGTTTCAAATCATCAAAAAATGATGAAATATACACATCAACATTGTTTCATAACTGTTTGGGTCCAGAAATCATCAAGCTCATCCTATTTTTTTTATTCATACATATATGTGGGGATATGTTGTAAAATACCAACAAAACATGCCACGAACCATGTTGGCTACTTATGCTCTAATATGGATTTATTCCATCTATACACACTCCCATTTTGATATTTTTAACTTCACTTACAAAATATGGAAATTTATTATCAAATCTCTCCCACTTTGGTGAGTCGATAGGGGGACATAATTTACCATCAGAGATAGGTTCATCTGAATGCCATCTTAACCTTTTTTCATCAATTGAATTTGAAAATATATGCTTCAAATGGGTATTTATTGGAAGGTACCAAATTCATTTAGCAGGAGCTTTGATTTCAGTACCTGAAAATGAATTAGACTTAATTTATCAAAATTATATGAAGGGATTATTGGACAAAATTATTTGATCTAGGATGAGGTTATATGTCATTACCCGAGAATGAATCTGAATTGAACTTTCTATCCATATTATAGAATAATGTTCCACATGTGGGACAATTTAAAAAAACTCATATTCTTTAATATACAATAAAAAATCATTGGTGGAAATAATATTTCTTTTTATACCCCAACACCATTGAGAAAAATATTTTATTTACCTCATAATTGGAATTTGGAAGCCTGTTTCCTTCTAGAAGTAGATCTTTTAAAAGCATAAGTAAGTTAGAGAAACTGTTATCACTCCAACCATTACTTTCATTCAAGTTAAACAATCTCAAAATGGTTGATAACACTATATATTTGATACAAACTAATAATAATGGTTTCCTAGAATCTCTATTCAATTGGTTAACACTTTCTATTTTTTCAATAGTTTCAACACCTAAATCAAGAATTAAATATTCAATATGATCCTCTATCACATTATAAATATTATAATCAATATTATCCATTGAATTTATAATTCTTACACCACAAAAACCCAAAATGTATAATTAAGACTAAAACTATAACAAATTAGATGATCCTTGATTCCTGTGGAGTTTAACTTTCTCATATTCAAACACTTCACACATGGATAAAAAATCAAATCAAGGTTTTTAAGATTTAGTTTAAAAAATTCCAATAATTCATCAACTCCTTTTTTTATATTCATCGGCGGTGATTTATAAATTTATCCAATTATGATTCATTAAATACCTGATATCATAATATAATTGGTGAATATATTAAAACATATAAAAATTTAAATATTTATATATAAAAAATGATAATCTATAAATAGAAACACATTTAATAAAAAAAATTAATAATCAGACAGAAAAATTCAGATATGAAACAAACTTACATATGGTAAAGTTTTTATTTTGATATTATATACATGTGTTTTATTTATAGTATAATTTAATTATTTTCAATCATCTAACACTTATTTGTTAATTTTCATAGTTGTTAAATTAGTTTAGTGTTGCATGTTTCAAAAGTATTGAAGATTGCATTAATTTATTAGTTTATTTTACATAGTTATTACTAAAAAGTTGGGTATGTTACAAGTGAAACTCACTGGTCATAATAGATATGGAATTATAACATATCGGTAGTACACATACAATATATTGAAAAACATCATTAATAATCTCACATAGCTGCTGATCTGGATGATATATGTATACTATAAATATAAGATCTATATCAGCATATGATGTTACATACACATTCATACCATTTGGGTGTTCAACTGGTGGTCATTGTAGTATAATTCTATTGAAATAAAAATGTAGACATATAAATAACATATACATCCAATATAAATACACCATAATGTATCTTTAAAAAATTTAGATCATGTCACTACTAAAAACATTTATGACATTTTTCGTTATTTTTTTTTGAATTAAATTAATTTATGATGTCTTGTATAGTTTTTTTATATTATAATATACTAATGAATTATTTTAGGAATCAACCATGAGTTTATAAAATTCATGAACACTTTTAACCTTATTAATTAAATAAAATTCTATATAAATTGATCCAATACTCATAAAAACAAACATACTAGTTCTATAATCTATAAAATAATCTATATTTATCTCTTATTGTATTATTTAAAAGTGGTTATAACACTATTCGTAAATATAGAGAGTTATTATAATTATGAATTGTGATTCTATAGGTGGTGTATTACTAGTGTACACAATAATTGTTTGAGTATTTTTAAAGTAACCAAGTCAAACTCACAATAAAATTATGTATCAACAATAAGGGATGTTCTACATTTCTATTTATAATACATTTTACCATATATTATTTTGAATTATCTTTGGAAAAAAAATTTATTTATACATATTTTATATCTACAAAACCCATTAATATAATAAAATCCACGTAAATGAAGATTTGTAGGATAATTATATTTGAAAAAAATTTTATATACATTACAAAGATATAACATATGGTGATAAAAGATATTCCACTATACAATATTATATTTTTCCCAACTAAATAGAGATATAATTGGATAAAATATATCATGATTGAAGGTGAACTAATTGGGAGATTTATTGAAATAAGTGTTTAATCATATTTCAAGTTATAAAATGCCTAAATATGTGTGTCATAAAACAAATTATCATCTCACAAAAGTGATATGAATATATCACCTAGAATTATATTGTGAATTTATTTAGTTTGAGTATGTCATATAGAATTATATATGTGATAAGGTTTTAAAAAAATAGTGATACTTTTTAGGGGGTTAATCAAGAAGTTAAATTCATTTTACATTTTACAATCATTTTTTATAAAAATATGTTAATTTGAATGAAAAGATTTATATGCACAAAACAAAAAAATATAAAGAAACAAATAATTAGGAACAATATATTTTTATGAGGTTTACTACTTAAAATGAGTATCTAAAACCATGGAATTATCTAGTAAAACTGATGATCACACATTCAACCAAATTAAAAAAAATAACTTACAAAATTTGGTGTTCAAATTATCCTCAATCCTAAATTCAAACTTCGTTCCTTGAATGCCTTGCAAGAATAAACACTACCTACAAGATCTAAAGGAAATTGATTGTAAAAACAAATATTAAAGATGAAAAAAAAACTAAAATCAAACCATAGTTTAGGTTTTAAATAGGATTTCGAGAATAAAATAACACAAAGATGATGAACTAATCGAATAAGATGAAGAATGAAGACAAAAAATTGTGTAAATTGAATAAAATATGAGAAAAATCTAGTTTGAGATCACTGGGTGGCCTTCGAAGTGTCGTGATTTGGGAAAGATTATTCATGAGTGGAGGGTTTCCTAGATCCAAATAAACAAGGGTCTCATTATAATTAATGATTTTTAAAGTCTTTTGAAATCAGTTATTATAAAACTGATGCCGAAAAGTCTGAAAAAATATGTTTATTTTATTTTTTTCATTGGTTTTCGTAAAAAATGATGCTGATTTTTTTTAAATTTTTTGCATTAGTTTTCTAGAAATCCGATGTGAAATATATATCTTTATTTTGTGTGTCTATTTTTTTACAAAATCTACACCAAAAATAAATTCTTTCGCAGTTTTGACATCCGTTTTACTAAAAACCAATGCAAAAATGGCGTATAAAATATTTTCATCATCGGTTTTTAGTAAAACTGAAACCAAAACTCTCCAACACATACTTTTTTCATCAGTTTAAAAAAATCACCATTATTTTTCTGATGTTGAATTGAGTGGAATATGGGTGAGAAGACAGAGACGAAGTAGAGTCAAAATAAAACATTGATAGTTAGGAAAATGAAGAGGTATTGTCTACAATAAGAAATAAAATTAAGGGTGAAACCAATGAATAAAATATCATTGGTTATTAGATAGTTTCTATAAAAAATCAAAGGAGTAAAACACTACAAAAAACCTCATTATTTCCCATGTAGAGCCTAAATTATCCGGATATCCATGAAAAGGATTATAATATGATCAAATCCATGCATGATGAGCTTGATATGTGTTAGAACAATGTGACATAGAAAATTGTTCCAAGGATGGAGGATTGAAAGGTTATCATAACCAAGTGGATGTTTAGTAATAAAATCATTGACTATAGAGAAGTTTCTCAAAACAAATAATGGATACCATGCAAGGGGAACTATTAGATCAAAGGAATTTATATTTATGATAAATTTACTACTATATCCCTGTTGAAATCTATTTTATTTTTCTTGGATATTTTAGTGAAAATGCATTTAAAAGTATATCAAATGTGTTTCAAATATATGTTCCTTAATGGAGTTATTTAGGAAGGATTATACATTGAGAAACTGAATGGGTTTATTATGGATGTAAATGAGAAAAAATGTATTCTAGTTAAAGAGTTATTTGTATAAGATAAATAATTCACTAGGGATCTGATATTTAAGGTTGGATCAATACCAATGAAATATTAGTTTTTAGTGAGGTAGTGTTGATCACACTAACTATATTGAAAAGAGAATTATCAAAGGATGTTGGTACTCATACATGTTAAAGACATAATATTTAGGGATTGGAAAAGGCACAACACAATTTTTCTAGATTATATGAGGTATGATATCAAGATTACTATGATTGGTGAAACATTTTCCTTGGTTTATTCGTGAATCAAGGAAATCATAGCACATTAATTTATCAATCAAAATATTAATGAAAGGTTCTCAAGTGATTTTCAATGGAATATTCAAAACCAGTGAAAACCATGACCACTACGTGGATGAATTTTTCAAAAATTGATGATTTAAAAGAGGTAAATGTCATGGAATATAGGTATTGGGCGCCTATTATACCTTACCAAAAGATGAATAATAAAACTAGTGCATGTATAATAATATGATGTAATAATGGGATGATTAGTAAAAAACACATACATGAACATGAATAACAATATAATGCATACATGTTATGTCATGAGTTAAGATTATGGCCATATCTTATATTAAAAATGACATTCATGATTTTATATGCACTTCACAGACATGACATGATAGTTTAATTATTCAAAACATACTATAAATAATAAACATCAAATGATAATATATTTTATTTAGTATAGAGGAATATAATAATAACTTTTCTTAATTGAAATTTAAACATATATTTTTATAAAATAAGATCCACTTAACAATAACAAGAAATACATTGATATTGTTTTATATTATATTTTAAAAACATAAATACTTGAATAAATATAAAACCTGATTTTAAATTTTAAATAACTTGGAAATAATTTCTTATGGATATATCTTTATAATACACATATATTTATATGATATAGTAACTATTTTTGGAAAATATAAGTCTTTACATAATGAAAAAACAATCAATTGAAATAATGTAATCTGAATAAATAACTAATCAAATATTATTATTATAATTGGAATAAAATTTATCTTTTTTTAGAAAAATTCTTATAATAAAAATTTTACGAATGAAAACAAATTACATTCCCAAAAATAAATCACTATGAAATAAATAAACAATTAATCTCTTTCAAATATTATAATTCTAAAAAATATCATCTTCAAAATAAACCCATAGAATAAAAATAATTTTTCTTACTATTAAAATCTGAAAATAAAAATAAAATGGATTATATCTCCTATTTTACTGCAGAACAATTCTTCTTATTCTTCTAGGAATAAAAACTCAATAGAAAAACTCACTCACTGTTATTGATATTTGTGTGTGGAATACTGGAAGGATAAAAGTAGAAAATGCCACACTTAAAATAACGCGGAAGGAAAATCCAAAACACCGAGAAACACTCCAATTTATATCCTACTAATAAAAAAATGGATTATATTTTATTCATTCATTCAGTGTAGAGAATGCCGAGAATGCTGTTATTCGAGCAAGTTATATGCATTTTTATTTTTCATTAACATTTAAAAAATTGAAAAAAAGAAGAAAACGATATAGTGTTCAATATAGATAAATATTTTCACTAAAATTGTAAATATTTTCTATGTTGTTTTAATCTAAATAACACATGCTTCTTCAATAAGTTTAGACCTCACTCAATAGAAAAAAAATGAGTTTTGGGTTGTTTTATTATCGGATAGTGTAACAGAAATTTTAGGGATACATAGATGTGGGATGAAAAGGTTTAGTGGATAACCGAGGAAAAATAGATATATTGAAAAAAAAAGATTTTTTTAGATCCTTGGTTTTGTTCAACCCTTGAATCACTTGAGCTTTGGATTCAATCCTTGGAATATATGGATCTTGATTTTTGCATAGATTCATGTTTTTGTTTGACAATGAGGAGCGCCGACATCAGTTCTCTTTCACAGAGATCTTGGGGTATCAAAAACTAGTAATTGATGGTTAGGATTCTTAAAATAGATTGTGACACTTTTATTAGTGCTTCCAAAAAAGTGATGAAAATGATACCTTTTATTATTAATAAGTTAATAAGCGCTGATTAAATGAATCATTATCAGTGATAAAAAAGAACTAATAAGTATGTGTGTTTATCACCACTAAAAGGAACCGATAAATACATATAATTATTATTTTTTAAAAATAATATTTTTTAAAAGTTTAATTATTATATATAATTATAATACTTATAATAATTCTTTTTATAAACTATTAATTTTATAATTATTTGAATATATAACTATTTATTTATAATTAGATAAATAATGTTTAATAATAATAATATTTATATGATTATATATATATATATAAATATACTATGTATATTCATTATTTAGATAAATTTATTATAATTTTACAATTATTTATATATAATTATATAAATACTTTTTAAAAAATATTATTTATTTATTTATAATTATAAATTTATAAAAATACTAAATATACATTTATAAATATTTTTATTTATAAATATTTGTCTACAAATGTATTTTTAACATTATTAGGGAACATTTAATCTTAAGTTCATGCATGTCAAAAATGATTGAAATTGATTAAATTCCCAAAAACATATTTGCGTCTGTTCATTTATATATAAAAATTCAATAATTATGTACATGTGAAACCAATATTATATTTTTGAACTATGTTAAATTGAAATATTAAACGACATTTGATTATGCCATTTCTCAATGCAATTAGTTAGTATTTTTAATTCATATTTTTTAATTATAAACCATTATTCACTAAATATATAATTATTTAATGTAAATCATAAATAATATTTTGTATTATATAAATCATATTAATATATATTCCTATATATCTATATATTTAATATATACTATTTATAAACATTAGCAACAATTATTTAATTAATAAAATGTTTTACTTTTTTCTCAATTTACTTATTTTTAATTTTTATTTATTTATTTTTTAGTTTTCATATATCTATATATTTAATATGTACTATTTATAATTTATATATAGGATAATAATTTATTCTTTTTATCAATTATTTTTTAATTATTTTTTTAATATTATTTTAATAAAATCATTTTTTATTTTTTATTTGTTTAATTATTTCATTTTATTCATACTTTTATCTACTCTAAAAAAGCGTTGATAAATGATTCCTTTATGGGTACTAAAAATAAAGTGCTCTTAAAGGGTTTCCTTTATTAGTGATAAACAAAAAGTGATCATAAAAGAAACACTTTATCAGCACTAAAAAAATGTGTTGATAATGGTTTACTTTTATCAGCACTAAAAAAATATCCTGATAAAGGGTGCCTTTTATCAGTGCTAGTAAAAATGTTCTAATAAATGGCACCATTTATTAGTGATTATTTTAGCACTAATAAAGGGTACCTTTATCACTACTTTTCTGTGGGGTTGATAAAGACCTGTACTTTTAAAGGCTTATTTTCTTGTAGTGTATATTGTGAAAGACCCTTTTAGTCCCAATGACATTCTTATCTGTTGGCCTCAAAACAATCCCCCATTTCTGATTCTTCTCAATTTGGTCAAGCTCTTCATTAATCGCCTGGAGCCAATTCTCATATCCAGCTGATTCATCAAAACATTTAGGCTCTACCTATGATAAGAATGATGCTTGCTGTAGAGTGTTATTCATCCTTGTCTTTATTGGCACTCTATAATCACCAATTACGTTCTTCCTATTAGTTTTGGCTCTTCTCTTCAATCTTTGTAAAGATACTATTTGGTGCTAATTATTTTAATGATTTGAATCTTCTTCTGAATCAAACACCATAACTGTAACATCCCTAGATCTTCTTATATCTTCATCACTATCCTCTTGAGATTGATCATGTATTTGTTGAGTATTGTACCCGTTCTATACTATATTTAGATAGTTTCTTTCAACAACATTTCTTAGATTCTTATTGAAGCACTTATATGCATTTATTTTCATTGAGTATTCATGAAATATCCCTTCATCACACTGGGATTCAAACTTCCTTTGTTTATCTTTATTGAGAATGTAACACTAACTTATAAATAAACAAAATTACTCAATGTTGTCTTCATTCCATACCATATTTCAAATGGAGTCTTCACTTATTTCAGTCCTAATAATTTGCTATTCGATGTGTAGACTTATTTCATTACTTCTTCTTTCCAAAAATTATATAGATTGTATTTCTCAATGAGCATTGTGCTAGCCATGTTCTTGATAATTCAATTTATTCTCTTAACTACACCGTTTTGTTGTAGAGTTCATACTGATAAAAGATGTTGCCTTATCCCATGTTTCTCGAGATAAGTCTCCACTTGTTTATTTGCGAACTCTTTTCCATTATCAGTTTGGATCTTCTGAATTTTTTATCCTAACAATCTTTCAAATTCCATTTGATAAGTTATGAAACTGAACACTTCAGGTTTCTAAGTGATGACTGAAATCCATTACATCCTTCTAAAGTCTTCAACGAATAGAAAATAATATATTCTCACATTAATAGATCTTGGTGAAATTGGTCCGTAGACATCAATATGCACAAACTCGATCACTTTTGATGAACTTTTCTATTTTTACTTATATTTATTTTGAATAATATTTCCTTGTTGACAAGCAACACAAGTATGGGTATGATCATGTGATAACCAAGGAATGTATCGATCAGCACCACATTTCACCATATCTTCCAACAATGTTTGTCTCAATTGACGATGAAGTTTATTCCATAAATCTTTTTCTTCTTCCTTGTACAGAAATCACATATCTTCTTCTCCACTCACAAGGTAGATATTCCATTTTTTTCACTTTCCCTATCAAAAAATTTCCTCATCTTTTGCCATGATGTCACATAATTTATTGGAAATGAATACGAAATGTCTTGAATCACATAACTGGATGACACATATTTAGTTTTGTCTAAGACCTTCTACAATCAACACATCTTCATGTCTCATGTCTTTCCACCAAAACTTCACTTTTCCTAAGCCACTAGTTATCAGGATTTCATCATTACCAAATATCACAATAACTTCCTGGTCTTATCTGATTCCTATCACTAGTTCCTTATTTCCTATAATATGTATGGTACATCTACTATCAATGATCCATATTCTTGGGCTATCTGATTCTTTGAAAGAAATATTTTTAAAAACTGCATATTAAACTATCTTATTTTTGGACAATGTTTTTGAATTCATACCCGATATAGATATATAATCTTGATCTTCCTTAGTGTATAATGGACCAGATTCATCTTTCAAGGATGAAAAAAAATTTCATTTTCATCTCATTTGATGATACATTGAACTACTTCTTTTGACCATATTCAGTTTTCTTCGACACACTTTTCTACATCATTGACGAGCAATATCTTTCCATGTGACCGAATCCTCCACACCTGAAATAGTGACCATCAAATTATGACCTAGAATATTGAGCATTGTATGGTTGACTCTATTGGTCTTATTCCCTTCAGTACCTATTGTCTAATGAACATACATTTTGGGAGTGTCCCATTTTACCACAACAATAACATCAAGTGTGTGGTGCATTATTGTGTGGAAATACTGCACTACTAATTCTCCATTTAGTTATATGAATCATTTTATTTTGAGTTGTACCAAAATTAATCTTGAACCTTGGAATGGGAGATTGGGATTCAACTTAAACCATTACTACTTTCTATTTGTGATAAATCCCCATACTCTTCATATCATTATGATCATTACTTTTCTTTTTCTAAACCTCTGTCTTATTCACTACATATATGAATTCTACTTTTACTTTTTCTATTTCCTTTGTATCATTCTTTTCTAGAATAAGGATCTCATCTTGATCTTTCACTTTCCTTTGTATACTGAAAATGACCTCTTCAAACTCTTCAATATGTCTAATTTGAAATTTTCAAATATTTTTCAACCTATTAGTTTCTCTTTTATATTACTCAATTTTGAGATTGTACTCAAAAACATTTTCTTAGATCTCTAGAATTGAATATTTTAGCATTTGGATCCCAACCTCGATATCAGACTTTTTTTCTTGCTGTGGTTTCATATAGGGTTAGGAATTATTAACCACCCTATTTGATTTCTTTTATTTGGTACTCCAAATGATCATATCCTAAAGTGTATATTTTAATTCTACATGAATGTCAAATCTTTCTTATACTTCACCTTCATCATTGTCATTATCTTCCTTTTTTTTATAATTTTTGAAAACAACCCCCATATAAGCTGATTCACAATCCATGAAGTCCTTGAATTATTCTTCCTTGTATTCTTCTAAACTATCACCTTCTTTTGAAAGAATATGTTTTTTGAAGAAATTTTTACTTGTACTCCTCTCACCTTTCACATTTATAGAATACTCCTTACTAGTAATTTCATAATTTTCATCATTGTTAAATTGATACTACTTGAGAGAATTTTCTATAAGATGTTCAATATTTTTACATTGATGTCACATAAGTGGAAGGGTCTATTTTAATTTCTCTCTTCCTCATTGTATATTTTAGGAGAGAAATCACATAACATCATCCAAATTATTTCGACCAAAATATCTTCACTAGTGAGATTCTTCATGGCCCTGAATTCCACGTCTTTTGAATTCCCTCTTTCCATTGAATCATTATCAAAATTTATCATCTTGTATGAAACTAGAGTACTATGCATGTTTTCCAACATCAACTCCTTTGGATATTTATCTTCCAACACTTAAACTCTTGGATTAAATTGAGGTTGAATTTTTCTAAATATATGATTAATAGTCCTTATATCTTCAATTATTTTTCTGATACCATGAATTTGTTCCACAAAAAAATTTATCCAGGCATAGAATGTATGAGAATACTCATCAGGGTGCATTATGATATCCTTATACTTGTTCTATAGAACCTTTATCTTTTCTTCTTTTAATTTTGAGTCACCCTCATAAATATTCGGTAACTTTACCCACAAATAATGTGATGACTTAGATGACATTACCTCTTTATATATTTCATTATATAGGGATCCCCCAAAATCTTGTACTCTTTTATAATTAGCATCCAATTCCCATCAGCCAGCTTTTGATAAAGTAACACTGTTGTTCTTGGCCAAAATTCCATGCATCTCTACTATGAAGACTTTCATTTATAATGATTAGAAGCAGTGTTTCATCTGATACTTCCATAATTGAAAATTGTTTCCATCAAAGATTGGAATCTATTTGGGATGAACAACTTATATTTCTTCAACTAAGATAGAACCAATGACTTATAACCTTTGGCTCTGATTCCATTTTAAGCACAACTAGGTTAAATACCCTGAGGGGATGGGGGGAGTTAGGATATGATAGATTAAAAAAACTTCCCCTTCAGACCTTGTTTAATTGTTAAATAAAAGACTATTATCTCTATTTTTAATATAAATGTATGAAAAAAATGAAATCAGAAATGAGACATAATTATTTTACTTGGTTCACCCTCACTGGGCTCTATCTAAGGAGTATAAAATGACAATGTGCCAATATTCAAAATCCACTAAAGTTCACATTCAAATTACAATATTCGGTCTAGATCAATCCTATTACTAAAATCACTACCTTTAAAATTTTCTAGGATTGTTCAATGATTTCCAAATATTCACACCCAAAATATCTTTCGATGGATCACTAATGGTTGAAAAGATAACTCTATTCCTCTTTATTTGACCACTACTCGAGAAAGGATCCACGCATAGTTTATGGACCTGTCGGTCCCTTAATTATAAATAATTAATACATCCTCAAATATAGGTAGATGTTCTATTGATATACCACTTTTATACATACTTTTAGTTTGTCTAAATATCTTTCATGAACTATTTTAGTTCCTCTCTAAACATTATTGCATCCTATACAAATTTCCTTGAATCAACTATGAACTGTGTTACACCATGTGGTGTGAGTGGTTTGTGGCTGTCTTTTTATTCTCATACTGATAAGAATAATCCAACCAAGATCAATTAGATTACATTGGAGAAGGGAATTATACTAACATTATATAGATTTAAAAACATTGCAAATAACTATTGAAATTTTAGTAGAAGTGGTAATCATGATGATATCTTCCGATTTATAATGACAAAAAATACTTAGTTACATAAAAATAAAGAAGGCCAAAAAAGATAAAGAAAATTGAATGTATGATTGATGGTAGTTCTTCCTTATATTCCAATGAAATTAAATTTATGAATATCATTTCACCCAAGATGAATGAATAGTTTAGTGTTCAGTATAATTTTCCTTTTAAGAGTAAAATACTGGAAAATTAGATGTTGTTTGGATGGTTTAACTTAGAAAAACACATTCTTGAAAGGTGTATAAGAATATTTCCAAGGATGGATAAGTTGGTAATAAAAGTGAAGTAGATTTCAGTTTAGGCCAAGAATATTTTCAATAATAACTCTTAATATAATTTTAGAATAGAATAATGATAGAATAAATCTATTACACAAAAGAAAACTGATGCTTGGAATGTCTAGGGTAGAGGAATGAATAAAAATGAAGCTAAATTGAAGAGATTTTCTATTTAGAAGACATTATATTTTTTTCTATATTTTGAAAGAAGATCCACCTTATTACCTCAGATATTTTAGAGAGCATACATAGAAAAGTTAATTTAAGGTGATGTTATTTTGGGGGAGCCTTGAAGTGAAGTACATAAAAGCATATGATATAGGCGATGAAGATAAATATTTCAGATAATAATGATATTGATAATCAAATATTTTATTATCTGTAAGGTATATTGTTTAAAATCTCTTATCCTTACATATGAAATGATGTTTAAATTTAAAAAGTGGTAAATTTATTTTTGATGAAAAAGAAATAATTATATCATGAAGTGTGATAAACCTTCTCATTTTTATGCTTAATTGATTCTAATATATTTTTTCAGATGGTCTTAATATAGTTAAAATAATTAAAATCTAATTAACTTTTCCATAAAAGAATATTTTTTAAAAGATTTTATCATTTGGAGATTTATATATAAGAATTTAATTTCAAAGTTAATCACTCTTTTTTTATAAAGATAATGACTCATGTCGAATTATATTTGGTTTTTTGTGAAATGTTGTTTTGAGAAAAGTGTTTCTACTATTCTTTCAAGAATTAAAGTTCAATGAAAGAAAAGGGGAAAAGAAGAAAACACTTAATGAAAGTTCCTACCTCAGCCCTAGATGTTAATAAAGGGGAATGCAAATTCATATCATTAAGGGGGGGGGAGAATATAATTCCCTCACTTAAAGATTTTGGAATAAAGAGATAAAATAGTCATTAAATTTATTGTCAAAGTGGTAGAAATATCATTGAAATTGGTATATTGAATGGTTAATAACAACCAATCCAAAGAGGGATATTTTAGTGCCAATTATTTGATGATGATATTGTATAGTATTTATTTTTAATAGTTTAAAAAAAATTCAATAAGTTAGTTGAGGATTATTAAGTAAAATTCATATATTCTAGAGGAAGTTCACTTTAATAACTTATTCTAGAAAAAGGAACTAATAAAAAAAGAGGTCCACAGATGTTCGTTATACTTTTGGAATATTTTTGGAATGAATGAAGACAAGTGAAGTTTAGTGAATCCATCAAGTGAGAATATTGAATATCTTAATAAAAGAAGATATGATCACCAAAAAAATGAAAAGAGCGTTTCTTCTATAAATATAAAAAAATAGAAGAATTACAACACTAGAAAATACACTGAATATAATTCGTTGAATAATATCCATAAGATGATCTAGATAAATTTGAGAAACCTGAACTACCAAAGTGTTCATATGTATAAAAGGAGATTTTGGGATGATTTTTTTTGAAATTCATTGAATTTAATCACCAAGATTTATATTGTGAAATTATGAATACTTATAGTAGGATGATCTAAGAAACCTGATCCGCTTCAGGTTTTAAAATAAAAATTCTGATAATGATATTTTTTTATTAATTTAAAGATCATATCTATATAGGAATACCAAATAGATATGTACACTAATTTTAATTTAGAAAATATATATTTCCAAGAGTCTATAATGGGGGAAAATCATCATGATGTTTTGATGTTTTTAGAATTCGGAGAAATAACAGATAAGAGTACTAGAAGAATGAGAAGGTTTCAGAGAAGAGTTATAAGATTTGGATGATATTTTGATATATCCCATGTAAATATCAGATGAAAAATATCTAAAATGTAAATTTATTGAAATATATTTTTATGAAGATAAATTATTGAGTTTTTCATAAGAAAATTTTTATGAGAACCCTTTTATAAGAACATTTTTGAATCCATTAGATTGAAAAAATTAGAAGGATAATCTGTGAAGATGATATGAGAGTCTTTAGAGGTAATTTTTTTGAGTTCAATAAAAGGTAGTCCAGAAGGATCATGATAGTTAATTTATATCCAAATACATAAAAGTAATATAATCAAAACTTACTGGATACTCTTATAACGAAAATAAAACTCCAGGTTAAAAATATCTCAGGTAAACTAGAAGAAAATGAATCATTTTGAAGATTTTTTAAAGTATGAAGGGATTCAAGAATTCTAGTTCTAAAATATAAAACCAGAAAGAGATCATTGAATTTATCAAAATAAAATTTACCAAAATAATTCTAGAAAGACTTTGCATTATTGTAAAATCATTCATTGTGACGATGCTAAGATGGATGGTAAATATTCAATGTCCATGAAATTATATTCATGATTATATCAAACATTTTAGGAATAAGTGAAGATATTTTATTCCCTAATTATTTGGATATTTTATGAAGTATAATTGAAATATATTCATAATATATTAATGACAGTTAATTCAAATGTTTAGAAGGAAGGAAGATTAAAATTAATCCCAGATGTTCCCCTTATATGTTGTAGGAAATAATCCTATATAAAGGGGAACGAAAATTTATATGTGTGTGAAAAAATAGAATTACTAAGAGAGATACTGAATATAATAGTTAGGAAGAATCCAACCAGGTAATTCCATCATAAGATCATAATGGATGAATTTGATAAAATTGGAACTTGGTGTTATGAAGAAGTGTGGGTTTACCAATTAAGAATACTAGAAGGAAGATCACCCAAAAAATTCAAAACATCATCTTTAAAAAGTTAATAACATAAATGTTTAATGTATTGATATTTATTGAAGAAAATTACACTAAAAAAATGAGGAAATTAATAGGAAAATGTTTCAGTAGAAGTAGTTCCAAAATATGATTTAGATACAAAGTTCTATAAGGATGGGTATTGAGTTTCTTTGGATAATTATTGATCTAGTGTGAAGAAGTTTCATGACCAAAATATTTTTTCATAGAAGATATTGAGGATCTTGAAGGTGTACATGAGAAATTATAACCCTACAGGTTCATGGAGGAAAATCACTAAGAAAAAAAATAATTTCTATAAATGGATAAATATAAAAAATAGAAGAATAATAAAAATGGGGAGTGTAACTTGTTACTAAAGAGGATCAAGGATTAGGGAATATAATTAGTTGAGTAAGTAGAGAAGGAGGGTAATTGTGATGTAAAATAAACTGTGTCATAATAGTTGGTGGATGATGTATAGAACCAAGGTCAACTAGAGGATGAAGTACCAAAGTGTAGATCTAATTGATTATTAGGAATATGTAATCCTAAAGATAATAGAATTTGGGAATCCATATTGTGTTATAAAAATAACATGGGTAAGTGTAATACTCCATTCTTCCACAGTACACTTTTTTTTGAATAATACAATAGCGTGTGCTGTACACAACTTTGAGTTCTAACACACCACAACCAATCAAAGTAGCCATTATGAATAATAATACCCACTTTTTGAAATTTTATAAATTTTATCTTTCAAAAATGTATTCATTTTTGTATTCAGATTATCAAAATTAGCTCAGGGTGAATTTTTAGTATTTTTCTGAAAACATTCAATTTTTGATAAATAGTGAAAAACACTGAGTTATTGTTTAAAACCGAATTTTTATTTAAATAATTATTTATATTATTTAAATTTATTTTAGGTCAAAATAGCTACATAATACCTATATAATTTCAATGTAATTAATTGGAGTCATTTTATATCAATTTTAGATATATAAAAAGTTTATTGAACTTTTTACTTTCTTTTACCCACCTCCTAGGAGCATTTGGAAATTTAAATAAAACATAATTTTATCACTTATATGAGTTTAATTTAAACAAATCTAAGATATACGGTTGATATTAGTAAGAAAAATTTGGTTCAATAAGATGAAAATAATTTTTAGTGAATATTAACTTTTTTACTTTTATTTACCACAGTTAAAAGTAAATAGGGTATTTAAGGGTTAAAATGATATTATTATTACCCTAAAACATGTCCTAATTATATTGGATAAGTGTAATTATACCAAAAACAACATTAGGAATAAAATATTATCCTTTTGGTTCACTTGGATTAGATTAGGACATTTATTATTATTTAATTCAAAGAAGAGGTAAATATTTCATCACCTCTTTCAAGTTCCTTTCTTCTTCCACTTCCTCTTTCTTTTTTGTTTCCATTATAAAATAATAACTCCATTATATTCTATATACTATGATGTTATTATAAATATGTTACAACCATATTCATTATTCTATCCATCCTTTTAATGACATGTCACCATAAGTGCGTACATACGACTTATCGTCTCCATTCCGTGGTGTAGTTGTTATTCAATACATTATTATTTTGATGGGTATAATAATGATGTATAATTTATGTAAATAATAAATATAACATTATAATGATTCTTTATATATGATATAACATCCAATTATATATTATTTTAATATCATCAGAATGATATTATCACTCGTGCGTACGTACGGATTACAGTCTCCACAATCGCGATGAGATTCATTCCTGATCATATTCATTAAAGAATAATTTTCATTTAATAATTAAAAATAATTTTTAAATACTTAATATCATTATGAATATGGATAAGATACATCATACCCATAACAAACATTTCTTATGTAACAAAGCATATAAAGGAAAACGAATCAGTTAACACCCAAAACGACTATATTACTAAAATATTTTTAACAAAGCAATAATACTAAAATATTGTTAAAAAAGTAATATTAAAAGATCGTATATGATATCATATTAATGTATATGATTATTGTATAATTTAATAACAATTATTTCACCATTATACAGGAGGTTAACCTACCCTCTACTAAGGAAAAGTACAAGGTAAGTGTTAATTTCACAATCTCAACATTATCTGGGGTTGTTTATATGTAATTATCTACTGGGACCTCTTTATCATCCACATACATGTTTCTTAAAAATTTATTTCAAAACATTATTACTATTTTATAGAATATGGGTTAAAGTCATTTATACCATTTTTTTACTTTTATAATATGTTTATAAAGGAATCTTTCGGTCATTTTCCAAACAAGTTAATTTATGACCTTTTAGACAAAAAATTAAGGTAAGAATGTTTTTAACTTATACGGAGGGTGCATCTATTTTATGATTTTATAACATCATCGAATATTCCCTTACAAGATTATAATAATATTTTCATCTACAAATGTTTTTTTATATTTATGTGACTTTTAAATGATTTCAAAATAGAAAGAGATATTTCTCTAAAAAGGTTTTTTTTTTCATCTATGTCAACATGATTTGATGGACTTTATGTTTGTTTGAAGATTGATTTATTATGGTATAAAACATCCATATTGTATTGAATTTTTTGTGATATGTTTGACTATGGATGTGTTATTTCATACCATTCATGGTTTATGGATAAAGTATTGACATTTCATATTCCAGTCTTAATACGAATGTTTATGTAATGTTTAAACCTTTTCATATGGGAAATACCTTGGACTTAGTAAGTGATGGGTGGAGGCCGCTATAGATCCTAGATGCATCGGTAGGTATAATGAGATAAAATAGTGTATTGGCACAAGGCCTTGACAAAATCTTATTTGTAGTCTTGGCACAAGTCCTTGACAATGTGGTTGTGAGAGTCTGTCATTATGCATTCCATCATTGTGAAAGTGGCTATTGATATTTCCTGTGATTATTTGACTAGTAGAATATCCATGTGAATAAGTAAATGGAATTTTTTTATTTTATATTTTCCATATTATGCTTAAGTTCATGTCTAAAAGTCTTTTGTTTCAGTCTTATACATTTCCTTAAATGTTTGTGTTGATTTATGAAAGTTTCTGCTATATTGTTTTCCTTACTGAGCATCTGAGCTCACCCCTTTCTATGTTATAATTTTCCAAGGATGTGAAGAAGTATTTTATGATTGACCCCTCAGGGATAGTCTGAGGGGATATGGGTGTGGTCCATGGAAACAATGTTGTTGTAGTTTTGCATTTTATGAGGTAATGTAAACCTTATGAATGTATCTAGTATTTCAAAGGCAACGAAACTAATCGGTCTTTCAAGACTTTATATTTTTGTGATCATGCCAATGATACAAAATAATGCACCAACTCTAGGTTTCTGGGTTCGGGGCATTACAATAAGAGTAGGATTTTATACCTATCATTTAAAAAATCCCCATGTTATTTTTTTTCTTTAAATTATCCACATTACATAAACGAAGTGTTGGTGAGGGTGATTTTATAAAGATCTATACATCCTAAATTATATTATTGTGTCAATAAATATAATATAATGTAGAATTTATTTTGAAATTATTAGGTAAAAGTTGGTCATATGTGATTGGCCCCCCACTCAGGGTGCCGCACAATCCTATATAAATCTCATATATGATCTTATATCTTTGTAGTGGAAGATTACTAAACCCAATTTTCATTATTATCCTACCTCATATAATAGAACACTAATTAGATAACTTATATTTTTATCTCATCCATGATTTATTCAACACCACCCAATATTAATTCCATGAGGATAGGAGAGTCTTCTCTTTGAGAGATTTGGAGCTCTTTTTATTTTCTTACATAACTACCTCGACATCCCATATTTTGACACCTCATATATCCAAGATTTACTCAACAAATATATATGTATCCTAATTGATAACTTCTACACCACTCGATTAGAAAACCAATTAGTAGTTTTTGAGACCTCTTCTCTTTACAATCATGTTGGATATCCTCAATGGATGAAGTATTTAATTCTTAGTTGAATGGGGATGGAAACGAATAAGGGAAAAATATGTTCTAATATAGGAGATCCTAAAAATTACTATAGAGTATGAGGACCTCAATTCCCCATAGAATAATTCTAATCTAATACCTCCACTAGATCATAAAGTAGTACCACAACTACCACTATCCAATCCCTCTTTATCCACCCCATCCTATTTTATCCATCCCCCACTAACAACTTCTCCATATACACCCCTACATAAAACAAACTCTTGGTTGGGGCCTTGATTCTATCATAATTGGATATAATTTAAAGAAGTTTCAACACCATGAGGTCAATTGTCTCAGCTACACATGACCTTGATCCTCCTTTTCTAGCAGCATAACCCTCTCACTCTAACATAATTTTCCTCTTTTCCCAGTTTATGGTTTACAGACACACATGGATCATCTATATTAACTAATAACGAGTGATTTAATTTGTAAAACGAGGAGATGAGAGATAAAATGAGCTCTATTATTATTAACATCTATGAAAAAACCCAA
This sequence comes from Viscum album, assembly GCA_963277665.1. Classification (NCBI taxonomy): domain Eukaryota; kingdom Viridiplantae; phylum Streptophyta; class Magnoliopsida; order Santalales; family Viscaceae; genus Viscum; species Viscum album. Next base: position 79,729,929 of record OY728153.1, read on the forward strand.
TAGTATACCAAGGATCCACTAGACACTACTTCCACTAATACACCTCCTCTTAGTTAGGATACTGTCACTATAGACTTTTCCTCTCCTGATTCCACTATGTTACTATTTTTGACATACATATTTTTTATAATATATATCCTTTTGTAACTTTATGGGTTGATTAGGGTTTTTAAATATTTGTTCTGATTTTTTAGACAATCATTCATTTTATAATATATTTCAATAGTGTATTGTTCTATTTATTATGGATTCAAGGAATTTACTGAGTGACATTTTCATTACTTTGAAATACCCACAAACTGAGGGAGTATACTTGTGCATTTCATTTATATTCATTTTTTAATTAAATTATTTTATTAATCCTAGGTCCCTTGACATGTGTCACCTCCTTCCCCTGTTATATGATATACATAGAGGAAAATCTATAATATTAATTTTGTGGAATGGTATATTGACACCGTAATTTTTAATTTTATAGATTATATGAGTAGGATAAAATTTTATTTTGAGATTAATTTGAATCATATTTTTTAAAATTATTTAAAATTTTATTAAATGAAATGATAGTAGTTTAATTCACTTGATAATTGAACACTTTTATCATAAAAATATTTTATTTTGGTTATTTATTTAGAAATTTATGAAAAATGTTATTAATAATTTGAAACTTAGAACTTCACTAAAATCATTTAAAAATTTGTAAACTTCAAAATCTAAGTCGTATTATTATTATTTTTAAAGCATTAATTTGGGGATTTTAGAGCTACACACATAGTTAATATGTGGTCTTAATTTCATAGCCTTGTGATTTATTTCATTAAAGAATAGGATTTTCATTTTAAAAAAATTATCCCTTAAAACAATTAAAATTTTTGAATATATCACACTAATAAAAATATATTATAGAAATATTTTAGCCCAAAATGATAAATAAATCCTATAAGAACCTCATTTGAAAGCTGAAATTGGATGTGTGACCTATAAAAGTGTTAAGAGACTATTTAATTTTAATGTGACATTTTTCTTTGTTTTTATAGATATATTATGGGATGTTAATTGAGGGATTTTTTTATGTGAATAAATTTGAAACGTTTTTTTTGGTTTTTCTTGTAGATAAGAAAATGGATATGTTTGGGGGTGTTTGATAAAAATTGTTTTTGATTCTTATTTTGATTTTTTTCATGAGTAATTTATTAAAGGATACCACATATATGTTTTTTTGAATTTAATTTATTCTTTTCATATTTTTTGTAAACATTGTCGGTTTTCATGGTTTAATGCATAACATTACATGGTGTTGCGCATCATTGGATGACTACACAACATGTAATTCATAAGCACACACCATATACATTAGAATAAACATGACTTAGTGAGTCGAAGTACATGCCCAAGTACCCTCTTAAGAAGTATAAACAATGTAGATGATAGTGGATGACATGTGAATTATTATAGTTGTGATTCTTGGGAGTAATTAAAGATACAAACCATATACACCACTACCATATGTAGTGTAGTACGCCAATTGATAACCGACACATCAATTTAATTTCTGACCAAGAGGATGAACCACCTCGGCATAAAAATACAACAAATTAATATAAATTAAGCAACTAAGATTTACTTATGTAACTAACATTAAAAAAAATAGATGTATGGAATCTATATTTGGAACTATTGATATAGGGGGTTATTCTTGCACCTTATGATTCGATCCTAGAAGGTTTTCTAGTGAATTGACATTTGTTTTCATCCATTTTTATCTCATTTACGTTTATATACTCCCATATTATTGTATCCATGGGTTGGGTTAATTTTTTTTCAATACTCTTATCCTTATCATGGTCATGAGAGTATAAAAGTAGTTTTTGACTTCTAATTAGATAATGGATATTTTGTAACAAAACATCATTTGAGAATCTCGTATATCTTATGATTTTTATTTATAATATATTTGATGATCAAATTTTTCCCAAATTAACTAGTTTCATTATTTAGTAATAAGAACAATGAAATCAGAGGGAAAAAATAAAATTATAATAGGTAAACCCATGACCATTGGGTGAGTTCATTGACACATGTTTTGGGGGATTTTAATTAAAATAAATATTTGATGAGTTAATTTCTAGACTATGTAATACATCCTTATAGAACTTAATTTTTAGTTTCCATACCAATAAATGGAGAAAATTTTAATCCTCGTGATAATGAAGTCTCATAAATAATTTGACATGATAATGGATAATTTTTTAAATGTACCCTAATCAAAATTGCAACCTTGACACTTTTTTAACATTTATTTTTGTGTAGTCATTTCTTTTTCACTTTTTTGATTATTTTTTAAATTCATATTTTTTTTCACTTTCAAATCATCACCCCGGTAAATTAATAACACATTGATGAATTATGAATAATTTTTTTCTTCCCTATGTATTGACCTAGATACTCAGATACTATAATAAATTTTCTGAAAAACAATATGCTTTTTTCACAGTGGGGAAACAACCACAGGATATGCTATTATGCCCAATTAAACTATTTTAAGCCATAATGTAACATTTTATTCACCTAAAAATTCTTTTACTATATCATAAAAGTTATAAATTCTTATTTGTGCATATATGATATTCAATCAACATTCAAACACTGAAGTTACCTTTTTTAACAAGACCCCAACGTTTTTTGTTAATTTTATTTGATTATATTACTTAACATATAATAGAGTGAAGTTATAATATTATGAATAATTTATGAAACTTTATATATTCATAAAACATAGATTTTATTTTGACCCTGTATATTTACGTTAAACTCTTTAATTTCATTTTTAATTTGCACATCAAATTCTAAGAGATCCAATTCAGTATGGTAGTAGAAAATTTATCCATAACATAGATCACCTACACTTATGCAAGAGAATATTTTAATAATGACTAAATGATACTGTAATTCCATTAAGCTTTGAAAATAGTTTATTTGTCACCATCATTTGACCATGGTTATCAGTCATCCATGGTATACATATTTATTATAATTATAACCAACCCACCATTTGAACATGGTTAAACATTATCTTAGAATGATTTTTTACATTAATTCATATAAAAGTTATGTATTTCAAGTCAAAATTTACCTTTATCAACATCCCAATATTCAAATGGAATATAAATATCTATGGAATTTATTCCTTTATATGAAAAAATGTAATCTAATATATGTTTAAATATGATCTACATTGAAATAATGTTATTGTTCTTTATTTGTTTGAGTTTCATTTAATCCATTTAATCCCCTTTTTCATTCATACTTGTGTTATTATTATTTCACATTTTTTTATCTTTATGCTCATTCAATGAATGAAATCTATATTTGAAATAATTATCAATATCATAATCATGTAAAATATATGAAAATTTAGTCTAGGTTTTATTACATTAAATATAAAACACCCTTGTTTTTTTATATTATAAATCCTAAAACACAAACTAACCACTTTCTTACATGTTTAATGACATCAAAATCCGATCATTCACTTTGGTCAAAACTATATAACTTTAAAAACTGAAACCTATTCAGTTTAAATTGAAATACTTTAAATTATTTAGGAAACAAATTGTTAGATTAAAGGCATTTAAATATTTAGATAGATAAAATTAATATACATGATCTCAAAGAAATATCCTCTTACGGATTATAAATTAGTTAAATCATAAACAAATATACAAATATTATAAGAAATTTTTCATACATAGAAAAATTATACTCTTCTATCCAGGTCTATGAATCTCAAAAATAACTATTTCACATTCATATTATTATAAAATATATTCTAATAGAATACAAGAATAATAGTGATGTGACCTTAGGTTGATCAAATCCTCTCAAACCATTTCTCAATATCATCAAATCCACTTTTTTTTTATTTACCTTGAACCTTACACAAAATATATTTGGAATTGTGGAACCTTGTTTATTCTGATAACACATGCACCCATAATATTTCCAACTTATACCCACCCAAGTTCACATTTCTGAGAGGAAATAAATTATTTATCTTTTATCTTATATGCCAAACTTCATTTATTGTGATTAAAAATGGTTCCATAATATATCTTCATCATACTTATCAAATATAACAAAAATAATGTATTATCAATCATTCAACCTTTTTTATCCTTGAACCTTATGATTTAAACCACTATTTCCAAAATTCGATACACTTTTTTTTTCAAATATATCCTTCTTATATTAGTTTTACCTAATCTATATCTTTTACAATAAATAATAATGATTTCAAATTCAGAATAAAGATTTAAAAATATTAAAAAATAAATTAAATGGTTTATTTATCATTATAGTCACATTCACATGACAGTTCACTCTTTAACCCTCTCAAGAAATGGTTTTTCATATAATTATAAAATGAGACAAATATTTGTAAAAAATGAAGTCATTATATTGTAAAATAATGAAAGGAGGATCATGAATTGATTATATCCACTCTTTGGATGTTACGATAATAATAAGAGTCAAAGAGGTTGTTATGAAAATAAAAAAAAATAAAAAAAATCAAAACGTTAAAGTTAAATAGTGATTTGTGTTGAATAATTCCATGGTTGTGTGGCATGGTTTCAAGAAACTTGAATATCTCTATGTTCTTGATATGTTTGGTTAGTTGTATTTGTTGGAAACCACATTTGAGGATCTTATAATGTCTAAAAATTATTTATCCAGTTTTCATGGAATTTAATTTCATGTAAAAGAGTTATATTATCCTGGAAAGTATTTTTGAGAAGGGATGATTATTTTATGAAGAAATTCTATCTGCATTTGAGTGGGTTCTGGATCTACGTAGTTATTTTTTTAAAGGGTATGAATCACATAGTTGTTTTAGTTATGTAGGAAAATTGTTAAATTGAAATTCATATAGTAAAATCACATATCAGTTTTATCAACATAATGTAATCATTTATTCTCTTTAGATATATAAGGGAATCACATATCCATATTAGCTATGTGATGGAATCACAAAACAATTTCATCCATGTAACCATTTTTGATGCGTGAATGACATATCTATTTTGCGACATAGTTGAATATCGATTCAAAAAACTGAATACTCTATGTATCCAATTGAACTATATAGTTTATTGATGTTGATATCCCCATAGAGTATTTTTCCAGATTGATGATTCAAAATCTAGGCGATATTAAAGTTATTTTTCAATAGGGTTTCATAAATAGTATATTTCATGGTTTTTATATACATAGATGGTTCTACATGCCTCCATGAATTTAAGAATTAATTTCATATGACATGATGGAGACATGATAGTTGGTTACATTTATAGATATTATTGGGATTTAATACTTGCATGCTTTTCAATAACAAAAGAGGTGGATACCATTTATGCACAATAAAGAGATGATCATGATACAACCATCTTTGAGGACCATGGGTTGAGAAAAATAAAATTTGGACTCTGTTGATGCATGTAAGAGATTTAATATTGAAGAACTCATTGATGCGAATAATGTGTGTGTGTTTTGGGGGGGGGGGGTGATAGATACCAAGATAATAATTAAAAGGAGTAGTTCAGTATAGAGGTTTTCTATTAGAGATATCATCATTTGATGAATCTTCAATATTAAAGAAATCTATTTTTGAGTTGAGAATTTCTATGTCATGTAACTCAAGTATAAAACATGCGAAATACATTAATTCATATTTTTTGACCTGATAAAGTTGACCTGAATCTTTCATTACCTATGAACCCTAATTAATTTTGTGATCTTATTTAGTTTTTACAGTCATATTTTTTGTGATGTAGTGGGGATCTGTGTTATTGGGTGTAAATACTGGAATGTGTGGTGGGATTTTGCATGACTTATGGTAAGTGAATTTCACTTGTGTATATATTGAATAAAATCAATGTAGGGGGGAGTAAGAAACCACAATAAGGTATAGGATTCCACACTAGATCTAAACATTGTAAAAAATTTGTATGTATTATTCATTTTATTTTTTACATGATCACAAGAGGTGATTCGATTCCATTTTTATTTGATTGTACTCTAATGATTCAATGTGGTTTTTTTGTTTAATATAAAATTCTAAAAAAAATACCCACTAATTCAGCATCCCCTTCTCAGTGGAGGTGACTAACCCTGATAGGTACTTCAACTGTGTGTCATTAATATATTTTCAAATCATATTTAACCTTGTAGCTTCGACCTCTCTATCAGAATATAATTTCTCCCCTCTAATTATTGTTTCCTATTTCCCTTTATTGTTTTCTTCAATTAGGTTAAATTTCCCTCTATTATCTCCTTTATTGTCACTAGATAATGGAAAATGTGATAAATAATGGGTCTCCCATAATTAGAAAATATTTGGTAATTAGTACCCAATACTAAATAATTTTTTTTCTCATGAAGCAGAAAATTTCTTAGTTTTATGAATAGGCATTTGATTCATACACTATAATATTAGAGCATTGCATCACTGCCCATTCCCATTAAGTCATTATGTATTTCAAAATGTCTTGGATTACATTGTTTCTAATTCCATCAAATCCTAAAGCTATTAATAGGTGTCAAACATGGTAAAAATTCCCACCTAATTCACATATAGGGGTTTTGGTGATCAGATTATGAATAAACCTCTATAAATTTCATCATATGTACCGATTAAATATTATGAAAACTAGGATGGAATATGTTTCTACCTTATAAATTATAATATACTCAAGAACTATCCCACTTAGAGAAAATGGGGTTTTGATTACCTTCCTTTGTAAAGATATCAAAATCTAAATATAAGGTTTCATGGGGATTTCCCTTATCAGCTCTGAAATATATATCTCTAGAGGATCTGTCATGACTATTGATCCCTAGGAACACAGGTTATTATAACTATAACCAATTAAAGATGAAAATATTAGGGCCAAAATTCATAGTGTTTTATTTAAAGATAATATTAATACTCACCATCACTTTCCAGAGTGGTAGATTCTTCAAATAAATTTACCCCAATAACTTGTTTAAGGGGGATAGTTTCCTATAGTGCAACCCTCCATGACATATAGATAATAACCTTGATATGTATGATTGGTTAACTTTATCTTTCAAGACATTAAAACTTGGGATTTCAATTTTTAAATATGAATAGGTCATTAATTAACATCGGAAAATGAGTATACCTATATTATCTAAAGTTAAATCTATTCAAATTAAGTGTTCAAATTTGATCATATAATATTATGAAATTGGTTGGAAATAATCTCATAAAGTATACTTATATTCTCCCATATTAGTGGATTTTTTTTGAAGATATTCCACCAATTATATATGATAGTATTTTAAGATTATCATCAGATATCGTATAATCTATGCTATCTTATTTGTAATTTTAGTAATCTATATGGAGGCTACAATAAATTAATGGTCAAATTCATGATAAACTTTAAATCTATAATTTGATGTCTCATTCGGAAAAGTTCCCCCCCCACCTAGGGGATACTTCTGACATAGTGGATGAAAAAGTTTCTATTTTCCCATTGATAACCATTTTTTAACTACTAAGATCTCTTTTTCCAATAATTATATATTATTTTCTATATTTTTGAGGGTTAAACCAAGAAATTTAAGTTTCTATAATGATTTAAGGATACATCTATTTTGATGAAATGGTGTTGAGTTTAATGATTAGGATTTCCACCTCAAAATTTAACACTTTTATAGAAGCTAGTGGATTAAATCCATGAGTGTGTACCATAGTCATAGAGGAACCCACCTATAAAAATAGATACTATAATAATAAAGGATATTTTTATTATATACACTATTAAAATGAGATATAAGTAATAAACCTTGGATCAAACTCCCCTTTTACATTTGAGTGAACGTGTATAATCAATTTTCTCACACTCACTTTAATAGTTCTTGTGGAAGGTTTTATATGAAAAAATATATTTGATATTTATTGTGAAAATACCCTATTGAATCCACAATTACTATTTCTATTTTCACAATACATGAAAATGATATATTATTCTTCATTATTGTCCCATGATCTACCTAATCCATAATCTAATTTCCATATTCTATGTATCGAGAAGTTTCACTATCATCTATATAAATACCAAATTTAGATATTTTAGTTTAATAAAATCATAGAAGGAAATGTTGGAATCATTTAATCCATATATTTGGATCCTAAATATATTCATCCCACTCATCCAAAAATTTATTACAATCCATAACTACTTAGGAAGCAATATTAACAAGCTTTATTGTCCATCATATAAATAAGGATTAACCATTGAGGGTATGGATTAACCTTTCCAAATCTTTGATATAAACTTTTATCTCAACAGGTTTATATTTATAATTTATATCAGTGGTGTTTTTGAAACTCCATTTCTATTGATTATGGATACATTCCTAAAAGATGACCCATATATCTTCTAGAGTTATCAAAAAGGTCAATTTATTTATGGAATTTCAACGCTTTTTATATATGTAATTTGAAAGAATGTGTGGATATAATTTCACTTAATTAATAAAAGTGGTTGGTTCTGTCTGTTTTAGTTATTTTCTAATTCCTTTTTCATCAACTAATAACACTCTAATTTTTAGCCTGATTTTTCTATAATTTCATTCCTCAATCCCCACTTGTTGTAGTTATTTATTTCTATCTAATGTGCATGGATGAATATGTTTCTATATTTTAAGTAGGATCACCTATACTATATTAGTAATATTAGTTTCCTATAGTATCATTATTGACAAAAATTTTATATCCACCATTGGATGCAATTCCACAAATTATTTTATAAATATATTGCTAATTTTCCTATTAATGCATAAAAAATGATGAGTAAATCAACTTGGGGCGTATGGCTCAAAAATCAGATTACTATCAATCAAAGAAACTATAAAACTTCTCTCTATTTCCACCTTATGTGGATACTCTTCTTAGTTTTTGAAGCATTTATCCATAATTATCCTAGTTGGTACCACACCATAAGGCTAAAAATTAAAGTTAGAATTAATTAGTGGTGGTTTAATTCCTCAAATCCTTGAATATACAATCCAAGTTAGCACTTTGGAATATTTAATAAATTCTAGTATTCATTCATGATAAAGTGTATGGTTCTCAATCCCTAGAAAATCCAAAATACCCTCAATACATACAATGTGGTGTGTCCCTAATACATAAGAATCAAGGGTTGGTAAATCTTGGATAACATGAGCATTGCAAAATTGATATATATTTCAGACACTAGTTATGCAACCATCAAAAGGAACTTAGACTTACACCAATATGTGAATCATATATCAGTAGTACATACGTGATTAATTTTCATTGAACAACCTAATATACACTATCTCAGTACCTGAGATAGACTATTTTAAGTAAAAAATGTAATTATTGATCCCCACAAGCTGGAAACAAGTTCATGGGAATAAAATACACTCCATTTATAACAGTTTAACTTGATAAAACCAAAAATATAATAATAATTGGTCCAAGATGAAAAACAAAATGAAATTTCCATATGTTGGCGGGTCTTATAGGCATGAAAATTAGTTTCATTTGTTTTAAAAAATTCAAACTATGAATAAAAACTAAAAATATGTAACTATACAAATTTTATAAATAAAAATATAAACCCTAAAAACATTTACAATATTAAATAAATTTTTTATCCATATATAAAACCAAATCATAGTAGAATGAAATAGAGATGATGTGATTGGAAGCTGATTAGTTTGAGGGTATAGTCATTATCAATTCCCATAAAAATAATAATTGAAATTCATAAAAAATTCTACCAATAATCATGTAAAAATATGTTGTATCCCATCTTATCACCTAATCCTCTACTCCCAAAATACTAACCATACCTAGTACCCTAGAGAAACACTTTTCTTTTACCTATATCATAAAACACAAGGCCTACATACACCTTATTGGTATATATAGGATGAGATTACAGCTAGACTAGTAGGTTTCGACCAGGTTCCCTTAGAAATTCAACTAAAATATAAACACTATATTCTAGTTTTAATAACAAATTAGACAATTAAATCTTGTTATGGAATGAAAATAATCAATGTTTTTCTTTATCAAAGCATGATAATTTGGTTAATATATTTCAATTTTTGAGATAAATACATTTAGAGAAAAAAATCATTAAAAAATCATTATTGGTAAGTACTAAAGAGATATTTCCTGGAATAACCTAATATCCTCATTCGATATAGGTCAATAACCAATATCCATGCCCACATCATAATCTATAATAAATTGTGCATCCACCAATAGCTTGAGGCATGTACTAAACTATTCATAATCCCATGATGGAATAATTAGAGTCTCATCATGACTATCCACCATATTTAGATTCCATTCATGACATAGAGGGAAAACACAAGGGTGTGATTCCACATAAGAATTTTTGGAGATTTTCTGAGGGACCCTCTTTTTACCAAAGGTATTCTCCCAAGATTTTATCTAAAAATTAATAGTTCCATATTAATCAGAACAAATTATTAAATCACCCCTTTTGTCCTTATTCAAATTGTGAAAAAAATTAATTACCATGTGAAAAAACTTTTCAAATACTATGTGATTAAACATATAGAAATGTGTATTGAAAAAATAAACATAAGGAATCAAAAATCACATAGAAAATTAGATTAAAAAATATATATATCCAAAAACTATGAAATCCTTATATAAACTTATATTAAAAAAATTATATCCAAATCCATGAAAAACTAGGTTTTGAATTTCATCAAAACAATTTCATGTGTAAAAATAATAAAGTATTTTATCTAGTATTGGAACATATACTTTCACATAAAAAATTGTACTAGGATGAAGTAAAAATATAATTTTTAAAAGATACCATAAACTATAATCACATATATAATGTAAGAACCCCAGTTTTGAGCCTGTAAGACTTTTAAAATTTTCTTGATGTTATTCCAGAGGAAGGCGTTCAGACAGGGTGTGATTCCGAGCCCCAGTGTGGCCGAAATTAAATTTGGATTGCGTTCACATTGGAAGCACTAAAATAAATAGAATAAATCCTGAATGGTGAGTCGAACGGGAAAACCTAGGGCACTGTTGATTCTGGAATGTGCCATTTACCCTAGGATGGGTGTTACTTTCGCGGGCGCGCTCCTTTTGTGAAAAATGCCACCAGGGGCGTTTTCGTAATTTAGCGGTCTCGGGCGTCGAATTTTATAACTTTTGAACCAAGGCTTGGATTAAAATTCTGATACTTCCATTGCACGTAGAGCATGGCGTTTACCCTATAGAAGGCTTAACCTCAACCCCGTTGGGATTCCGGGTATGGGCCTACGGGTGGATATTTTAAAAATTATTTAAAATTAATTAATTTTTTCTATTTAAACACAACCACATCCAATGCTTCCCCTCACTTTTATTCCCTAGCACAATTCCTCCCAACGAAGAAGTAGAAGCTCCTCCCCTCTCCTCCACTAATCCGTCGAGGCGTGATAACTCTGACGGACCGTCGGGGATGCTTCGGGCTACACCCAACAAGGTAGGAGGGTTCGTTCTTCATTTTGTTTTCTGATTTTTCTTTAAATTTAATTTCATATGTTTAATTGTTGTCCGATATTCAAGATAATCCCATTTATGAGTAGGTCTCATTTAAATATTTACAACATATGTTTCGGTTCGAAAATCCAAGTCCCGTGGTGATCGTAGTGATCCGACGAAGTCCGGGGTGTTTTTGGTGTTTTTCCGGTGAAGTTTCCGGCCCTTTTCAAGGTTTTTCTGCGGTTCCACGGTGGTCCGGCGGAATTATGATGCTCCGACTCTAGGTTGTGGCACTCCGTGCTCCAGGCGGTGGTTGTTCGTGCTCCAAGCAGCAGGAGGCAGCGCTCCGGGCTTCAGGCGACAGGTGGCGGGCTCCGGCTTCAGGCGGTAGGCGGCGGACGCAGCAGGCGGCGCGGAGGGGCGGACTAGGGTCATGGCACACAACCCCGCGGGGGAACAAAGACCCACGTCCCATGGGTCTTCATGCGGGATGACCGACCTCGACCGGTCTGAGCATGGACCGCGGGTCCACGCCCGACCCGTGTGGTTAAGCCGCGGGCCGGCCGGCCAGGCCGGTCCAGCCCAAGGGGCTTCGTTCGCTCCGGCTTCGGACACTCGTAACTTTCTCTACCGGTGTCTATTTTTTTGTCTATGGCAGTGTAATCCTTTGCTCAATACAAAGGTTTTGAGATGGTTTTAGGGATTTTAATTCCTGGGACAGGAGCTCGGTGGCGTGACACGCTCGTTAAGTACTACACTGAGATTCTTGTTTTGGTTGACGTAGACACATCCGAGGTCCGATTTGGGAGCTGTAAGCAGAATTGCGACCCTATCGTCAAGTCTGATTTTTCCATTATGGTTTCGTCCGTTGAAGTGGGAGTTGAGATGTGGGCCCTACAGGCCGTCTTTGAGCAGCGAGGAACGTTTTTGCGCCATTTTCACCAGACGTCTGTTCGAGGTGTTTGAGTTGTCGTTTCTACCTTTTTTTCCGAGAGAATGTTGATGGAACAATTCTCCCAATGAGTATTAGAGACAGTGTGTGGGCCCCACACAGGCTGGCTATGGTTAATAGTACCATATTCACCGGTTATCTGTTTCGAGAGAGTAAGTAGTCTATCTCGTGTGTTTTTTCACGAGGACTGCAACGGCGTAATCCATTTGGGCATGAGGAGACTCATTGAGATAATGTTTAATGTGGAAACATGGGAGGGTGTTGGACGGAGATCCCTTTTTGACGTACTCTGAACCAATGCACAGTGGCATTGTTAGTGACTCCTGGTGATGTCAGTAGCGGGGTAGAGATATCAGACTGATTCTAGGTCTACCCTCCAGCAGGTCTGGGCAGTGGGTCACCCGTCTTCTAGTTTCAGGTCTACCCTCTAGTAGGGCTGGGCAGTGGGTCTCCTGTCGACATCTTCCGGGTCTACCCTCCAGTTTGGCTGGACAGTGGGTCACCTGTCGACTTATTCCAGGTCTACCCTCCACCAGGGCTGGGTAGTGGGTCACCTATCCTCTTCTTCCAAGTCTACCCTCGAGTAGGGCTGGACAGTGGGTCGTCTGATGATGTATTAGGGTCTACCCTCTAGCAGGGCTAGGAAGTGGGTCACCCAATATCTTATTATGATTTACCCTCCAGTAGGGCTGGGCAGTGGGTCACCCATTGGCATATCAGACTCAACCCTTCTTATGAGGCTAGTCTGTGACTTTTCATCGTGACTACCATAGTGGGACCCTGGTTGTACGGATCAATGGTGTGACAGTTTTAACGTTACCTAAGGACCCATAAGGAAGAGGGGAACCTTCCCCACTAAGATGTGTCCTTGAGACGCGACCTAACACCATGCGGGCGAGTCAATGTCACCCAAAGCAGATCATATAGAAGTGTGGTGTTTGAGCCCCTTTGACTTGGGCTTCCTAGGTGGATGAGGCGAGATGCTGGGCTGTGCAGATGGTTTTACTTAGAACTAATAGGGACTTATCCCGGGCAGTTCATGGAGATGGAGATCCACTTACACACTCATTTGGGTTTCTTGTTGAACATATATATATAATTTCACCCTACTTTCAATCCCAGTCCTTGTGGTTCGTGCTTACTTATTTCTATTGGGTTGAGATGCACTGTCTTTACTAAAATTTTCTACTATCCTTGTTAGTCTAATGATCACCTATTTAGTGCGTCCTTTGTTTCTCCCTCGATCTTTTGGGGCATCCTAATGAGTATATTTATACTCACCCTAGCTTGGGCTTTGCCCACACCTGGTGTGCCCTTGCAGACGACAGACATGGCGATCGGGACTACGGAGGAGAGTAGAGGTCACAACAATTGGGGCAGTGTACCGTGACCGTGCTAGAGTATTCAGGTGAGAGTCTATCTAGTTTTTTTCTTTTGTTTACCTATTGCTGGGTTGTGGCACCTTTATGGTTGGGCGTGTGTTTTTCCCTTTTTTTCTGTTTACTTGTTAGTACTTCCAGCACTTTACAAACTCTATTTAGTGGTTGATGCATGACTATGGTTGGGGTATAGGTATTTGTCTTTTGGTTTTATTTTTTTACTCTACACTTCTGATTCAAGTGGGTTGTGTGTGTGTGTGTACAGGTACTTAGGAAAATGCCTCCCCGAGATTATTATGCCTTCGACGCTGGTCTCCAGCCTCCGGCCTATGGAGGCGGGCGTGAGGTAGTTGCGGCTCGGTACCGGTAGGGTCGGGTCGTGAAAAAGTGGTATCAGAGGTGGTTCATTCCTTGAGATGTTGTTCGAATGTCCCTAAAAAGGAATTGGTTGGGATTTAGGGCAATGATGTTGACATGTATTGAGAGAGGCTCTCAGGATAGGGAGTCTAGTAATGGTACGGGCGGCCGACGTATCCATTCACCAGGACCCTGATAACCAGCTTGTCTAGTCGGCATGATGAGACACTTGTTGCAGGTAATTTTGAAACATGAATACCATAGGATTGAGTCTTTGACTATCCTTGTTTGAGTCAGCTCTCCTTTTTTATTACTGCTATATATATATATGCTCATCTGATTGCGGTATCCCTTGATAATTTTCAGGATGCCTCCGCGACAACAGCCAACCAGGTTACCATCTCTAATTCGTGATGTTGACTTGGAGAGTGATGAGGAATCAGTTCAGGAACCCTCACATGATCCCCTTCCGCCCAGTGCTTCAGCAGTATCCCCTCCACCCGAGGAGCGGTAGTTAGTACTGGCAGCTCAGGCCGAGGTTGCGTTCATACTGAGCGCTCTATGAGACTTCTAGTGTCAGAGGCCGCCAAGGTTCTGCAGGGACCCGTATCCCCAGGTGGCGGAGCATTGGCTTGAGTCAGTGGCAGGACTCTTCAAGATGGTACATACCCCAGCAGACTAGATGGTGGCCCTAGCCGCCAGTCTTTTCATTGGGATAGCCGGGCGATGGTGGGATTTCGTGATGCAGACCCAGGACGAGTCATCCCTCACATGGGATGGATTCTAGTAGTTTTTTCAAGAGGAGTAATACCCCTCATGTTTATGCTCTGTTTGGATCCAATAGATTATGGAGATGAAGCAGGGAGGGATGTTCGTGTCCTGGTACTCGGCCCGATTCACTGATCTTACATGCTACTCGCAGGACATGATCCGTGACAGCTACTTCCGGGTGCATAAGTTTGAGCAGGGTCTTCGCAGGGAGATCCGTGCTAGCGTGGTACCCTTGTGCATCCCTAATTACACTGGGGTGCTAGAGCGGGTGCTTGTGATCGAGAGCTTCATGTCCGAGGTACTCCAGATAGCAGAGCCTTGTAGTGGCTGCTTTAGAGCGGAGTCGTCAGCAGGAAGATGACCGAGGGCCAGGCCTCAACTGAGGGGGCCCTTCCATGAGCAGACCCAGGGCCAGGGTCTCACACCGCAGTGGCGCCATAGGGAACTGGGGCAGACAGGAGAGAGCCAGTGTTATGCTTGTGATGGACTGGGTCACCTAGCACGGAACTACCCAACACGGCATGCCGAGCAGTCGTGACAGGTAGTGGGCACACCGCAGTGGTAGAGGCAGCAACGTGACCGGGGGTCACCTAGGCGGGGACCGGGCGGTCCTCATGGTGGTGTGCAGGCAGAGCGGTAGGAAAAGGAGGTGGAGGATGGCGTTTTGAGATCCCTCCACTGCCACCACCGGGCAGCCCACGCCAGGCTCAAGGAGCTAGCGGTAGGGGCCGCGGGCAGCTTCGGGCCATGGATGTTCAGGACCATCCAACTCAAGTGATGGTCCGAGGTACGCTTTGTGTTTACTCCACACTTGTTTCAGTTCTAGTTGACACAGGAGCCAACCATTCCTTTATATCACTACTGTTGGTATGGGAGTTGAAGCTTCCAGTAGAGGCGCTGACACCTACACTTAGCCTCGAGGTTCCTATGGGAAGTACCTCATTAGTGACCTTTATCTACAGAAAGGGAAAACCATTGTTCGGAGGAGGGAGTTTCATGTGGGACCTGCTCATCATCACAATGGAACCATACAATGTTATTCTGGAAATGGATTGGATTTCTATTGTTCACGCTCAGATCGAATGTCATCACAGATGAGTTAGAGGCGAGTTTTATGATGGGACGAGGTTCACTATCCTTGGTGAATGAGACCTCGTGGCAGAGCATATGGGTAATATGAGCAAGAGACCCTGACCTTTTTCGCACCAACTGGCGAGCATGGATCTTGGAGTAGCAGACGCTGTAGGCACCTGGATCCCTACCATTGTAGAGGAATACATGGATGTCTTTCCTGAGGATGTTCCGGGACTACCTTCAAGGTGAGAGATAGAGTTCTGCATTGACTTGCAGTTAGGGACTGCTCTGATATCTTGTGCAGCAAATCGGATGACACCTACACAGCTTCGAGAGCTACGAATTCAGTTGGATGACCTTTGTGAGAAGGGATTCATCCAACCCAGTTTGTCCCCCTGGCCAGCTCCGGTATTGTTTCTGAAGAAGGCAGATGGGAGCCTATGACTTTGCATAGATTATCATCGCCTGAATCAGGCCATGATAAAGAAAAAGTACTCTTTGCTGAGGATCAACGACCTCTTTGACCAGTTGCGATGTGAGAAGTGGTTCTCGAAGATCAATCTTTGATCTGGATACCACTAGCTGCGGGTTCGTGAGGCTGATATTCTGAAGCTGGCCTTCCGTTGTCGATATGGGCACTAGGAGTTTTTGGTGATGCCCTTTGGCGTGACAAATACCGCTGCCGTCTTTATGTATTTGATGAATCATATTTTCCAGCCGTACATGGACCGATTTTTGGTTGTCTTTATTGATGACATACTCATTTACTCGGTGACAGAGGATGAGCACGCAGAGCATTTGAGGATGGTCCTAGACTTAATTTGAGAGCACCATCTGTATGGGAAGCTCTCGAAATGCCGGTTCTGGATTCACGAGGTTCAATTTTCAGGTCACGTCATTATGGAACATGGTTTGGCTATGGATCCCACGAAGATAGAAGCAGTGCTTGCTTGGGAGCCACCCAAGAATGCGTCTGAGGTGAAGAGTTTCCTTGGTTTGGAAGGGTACTACAGGAGGTTCATAGAGGACTACTCCAGGATTACTGCCTCTTTGACCGTATTGACGCGGAAGGGGTGACCATTTACCTAGACTGATTAGTGCCAGAAGGCCTTCGAGGAGTTGAGGCAGAGGCTGACTAGTGCACCAGTGTTGAGGCTGCCAGAGGATGGCGTTGAATTAGTCGTATATTGCGATGCTTCAGGAGATGGGCTTGGGTGCGTGCTGATGCAGCAATGTGTAGTGATTGTGTATGGGTCGAGATAGTTGAGGCCCCATGAGCAGAATTATGCAACTCATGATTTGGAGCTGGCAGTGGTGGTCTTCACCTTGAGGCTATGGAGACACTACCTTTTGGGTGAGCGTTTTGTGGTCTACTCAGATCACCAGAGCCTCATGTATATCTTCACTTAGAGGGATTTTAACCTGAGGCAGAGGCACTGGCTGGAGTTTCTGCAGGACTATGATTTCGAGATAGTATACACTCTGGGGAAGGGCAATGTAGTAGAAGATGCACTTAGCAGGAAGTCCCAGGCTCATCTCGTGCGTGATGCTTCGGAGCAGTTGGCCTCCCTGTGGCTGACCTTGGTGGAGAAGGAGGGTACGACTTTTCTATAGTCGATGGTGTTGACTCCTTTGCTCCTCGTGTGTGTGAGAGAGTCGCAGTTGGGAGATGTCGACAACAAGGTACTGCATGATCATATATCCACAGGCGATGCACCCGATGGGTATTCTGAAGGAGGGAATCATGAGATACTATTGTAGGGGTGAGCTGTAGTACCAGTGGAGATGCAGGAGGAGGTGATGTGGGAGTTCCACACTTCTCCCTTGGTCATACATCCCGATGTGAGGAAGATGTATAGAGACCTTTAGCGGCATTTCTAGTGGTCTGGCATGAAGCGAAGCATAGCTGAGTTTGTTTCTCGGTGTCTTACCTATCAGCAGGTGAAGATATAACACCAGGTTTCGGCAGGATTATTGCAGCCCCTTGATATCCCAGAGTGGTAGTGGGATGGCATATCTATGGACTTTATCACAGGACTTCCGTGCATAGTGAAGGGCCATGAATCCATTTGGCGATAGTGGACCGACTCACAAAGTCGGCGCACTTACTTGCTATTAGGGAGCAGAGCTCTATGGAGAGATTGGGACATTTATATGTTCGGGAGATCTTCCTCCTTTATGGATTACCCTCGACGACCGTCTTCGAATGTGACAAGCGGTTTACGTCATGATTATGTCGAGGCCTACAAGAGGAATTCAGGACTCAGTTGCGGATGAGTACAACTTTTCTCCCCTAGACTAATGGGTAGACTGAGCGCACTATCCAGGTGATGGAGGATATGCTCAAGGCGTGCATGTTAGACTTTGGCCAGATCTGGGAGGATCACCTGTCCTTGGTTGATTTTGCATGTAACAATAGTTACCACTCTATTATTGGCATGACACCTTTTGAGGACCTGTACGGGAGACCCTGTAGGTCACCCTTATACTGGACGGAGGTTTGAGAGACCTCCCTCGTGGGCCCAACGTTGGTGAAGGTGACAACAGAGAAGGTGCAGGTCCTTCGTGAGTGGATGAGGACGGCTCAGAGCAGACAGAAGTTGTATGCAGTCCGACATCACAGGCCCTTGGAGTTTGAGCAGGGAGACCATGTCTTTTTTAGAGTCTCCACGTGGCGTGGAATGTGGAGGTTCGGTCGGGGAGAAAAGCTGTCCTCGAGGTTCATTGGGCCCTTTGAGATTGTGCGACAGGTTGGTGAGGTCGCCTACCTTCTCGATCTACCCCTGTTGCTGGAGAGAGTGCATGATGTCTTTCACATGTCGCAGTTGAGGAAATACGTGCATGACCCCACACACGTTATCGACTATGGAGAGATGGACATTGAGGATGGATCCACCTTTGCGGAGCACCTGATGGCGATTGAGGACTGATAGGAGTGGACTCTGTGCGGACAGACCATTCCTCTAGTTCAAGTGTTGTGGCAACACGAGAGGGTGCAAGAGAGCACCTGGGAGTGGGAGAGCCAGATGCGGGCTCAGTATCCCGAGTTGTTTTTTTAGTTTGGTTTCTCGGTGATGAAAAACATGAAGTAGGTAATGATGTAAGAAATCTGGTTTTGAGCCTGTAAGAATTTGAAATTTTCCTCGATGTTATTCTAGAGTAGGGCATTCAGACGACGTGCGATTTCGAGCCCCGGTGTGGCCGGAATTAAATTTGCCATGTGTTCACACCGGACACGCTAATATAAATAGAATAAATCCTAAATGGTGAATCGAACAGGAAAACCGAGGGCATCATTGAGTCCAAAAAATTCCATTTACCCTAGGAGGGGTGTAACTTTCGCGGGCACGACCCTTCTGTGAAAAACACCACCAGGGGCGTTTTCGTAATTTAGTGGTCTCAGGCGTCAAATTTTATAACTTTTGAACGGAGGCTCGGATTAAAATTCTGAGACAACCATTGTGCTCAGGGCATGGCGTTTACCCTAGGGGAGGCTTAACCTCAACCCCGTTGGGAGTCCAGGTATGGGCCTACTGGTGGATGTTTTAAAAATTAATTAAAATTAATTATTTTTTTCTATTTAAACACAACCACCTCTAATGATTCCCCTCCCTTGTTCTTCCCCCATTCAAGTCCTCCAAAAGAAGAAGGAGGAGCTCATCCCCTCTCATCCACCCCTCCGGCGAGGTGCGACAACTCCGGTGGACCTTCGGTGAAGCTTCGGGCTACGCCCAATAAGGTAGGAGGGTTCGTTCTTCGTTTTGTTTCCTAATTTGTCTTTAAATTGAATTTCATATGTATAATTATTTTCCTATCATCGAGAAAAGCCCATTTACGAGTAGGGCTCGTTCTATTTTTTCCAACGCATGTTTCAGTTCGAAAATACGAGTGCAATGGTGATCGCAGTGATCTGGCGATGTCTGGGGTGTTTTTGATGTTTTTCAGGCGAAGTTTCCGGCCTTTTTCACGGTTTTCCGGTGGTTCCGTGGTGGTCTGGTGGAATTCCGGTGCTCTGGATCCAGGTGCCAGGTGGCGGCGCTCCGTGCTCTAGGCGGAAGGCGGTGGTAGTCTGCACTCTAGGTGGTAGGCTGCTGTGCTCCGGGCTTCAGGCGGCAGGCGGTGGGCTCCGGCTTTAGGCAGCATGTGGCGAGCTCTGGCTTCAGGCGGCAGGCGGTGGGCGTAGCTCGCAGCGCGGAGGGGTGGACAGGGGTCGCAGCGCGTGACCCCACTAGGGAACAAAGACCCCCATACCGCGGGTATCCACGCGGGATGACCGGCCTTGGTCAGTCTGAGCGTGGACCATGGGTCCACGACCAACCCGCATGGCTAAGCCGCGGGCCGGCACTGTGAGCCGGGCCGGCCGGTGCGGGCCGGCCTAGACTGGGTGGACTGGCTGGCCAGGCTGGTCTAGCCCAAGGGGATTCATCCCCTCCGGCTTCGGACACCCGTAACTTTCACTACAGGTGTCCGTTTTGGGTGCCATCTACGCCAGTGTAATCCTCGGCTCAAGACGAACATTTGAAGATGGTTTCAAGGATTTCAATTCCTAGTACGGGAGCTCGGTGGCACTACAACCTCGTTAATTGCTACGCTGGGATTCTTGTTTTGGTTGGCGCAGACACATCCAATGTTTGATTTGAGCGCCGTCAACGGCATTGCGACCATGGCGTCGAGTGGGAATTTTCCAGTATGGTTTTAAGTATTGAAGTGGGAGTTGAGACGTGGGCCCTATAGGCCGTCTTTGAGCTGCATGCAACGTTTTTTCACCTTTTTCACAAGACGTCCGTTCGAGTCATTTGATTAGTCGTTTCGGCATGTTTTTCTGAGAGCATCGCGATGACACTGTTTTCCCGACGAGTATCAGAGTCAGGGTATGGGCCCAACATGGACAGGCTATGGTGAATAGTATCATATTCACCGGTTTTCCGTTTTGGGCGAGTAAGTAGTCTATCTCACGTGTTTTTATGCTAGGACTACAATGGCGTAATCTGGTTTTGCATGAGGAGCCTCATTGAGATCATTTTTAATGTGGAAACATGGGAGGGTGTTGGAAGGAGATACCTTTTTGACACACTACAATCCAATGCATGGTGGTGTTGTTAGTGACACCTGGTGATGTCAGTAGCGGGGCATAGCTATCAGACCGATTTTGGGTCTACCCTCCAACAGGGCTGGGCAGTGGGTCACTCGATGAATCTTGAGGGTCTACCCTCCAACAGGGCTGGGCAGTGGGTCACCCATCATCTTGTTCCAGGTCTAGCCTCTAGAAGGGATGGGCAGTGGGTCACCTATCAACTTCTTCCAGGTCTACTGTCTAGCAAGGCTGGCCAGTGGGTCACCTTTCGACTTATTCCAGGTCTACCCTCCAACAGGGCTGGGCAGTGGGTCACATGTCGACTTCTTCCAGGTCTACCCTCCAGTAGGGCTGGGAAGTGGGTCGCCTAATGTTGTATTAGGGTCTACCCTCCAGTAGGGATGGGAAGTGGGTCACCCGATATCTTATTATGATTTACCCTCTAGCAGGGCTGGGTAGTGGGTCACCAGTTGGCATATCAGACTCAACCATTTTTATGAGGCTAGTCGATGACTTTTCATCGTGACTACCAGAGTGGGACCCCGGTTGTATGGATCAGTGGTGTGACAATTTTAACATTAACTAAGGACCCAGAATGTAGAGGGGAAATTTCCCCACTGAGATGCATCCTTGAGATGTGACCTAAAACCATGCTGGCGAGTCAGTGCCGCCCAAATCAGACAGTATCAAAGTACGGTGTTTGATCCCCTTTGACTTGGGCTTCCTAGGTGGGCGAGGCAAGATGCTGGGTTGTGCAGATGGTTTTACCTGGAACTAATGGAGACTTATCCTGGGATGATCTTGGAGATGGAGATCCACTTACACACTCATTTGGGTTTCTTGTTGAGCATATATATATAATTTCACCCTAATTTCGTTGCCACTCCATGGGGTTCGTGCATACTTATTTATATTGGGTTGAGCTGCACCCGCTTTACTAAACTTTTCTACTATCCTTATTAGTCTAATGCTCACCTCTTTAGTGCCTCTTTTGTTGCTCCCTAGAGATTTTGGGGAATCCTACTGAGTATCTTTATACTCAACCCTGCATGGGATTTTCCCATACCTGGTGTGCCCTTGCAGACGACGGATAGGTCGATCGTGACTACAGAGGAGCATAGTGGTCACATCAGTTAGAGCATCATTCCACAATTGTGCTAGAGTATTCTGGTGGGAGTCTATCTAGTTGTTTTCTTTTGTTTACCTGTTGCCGGGTTGTGGAACCTTTGTGGTTGGGAGCGTGTTTTTTCCTTTTTTTTTCAGTTTACTAGTTAGTACTTACAAAACTTTACTTACTCTATTTAGTGATTGATGCATGATTGTGGTTGGGGTATGGCTGTTTTTATTTTGGTTTTCATTTTAATCTACTCTTTTACATCGAGTGGGTTGTGTGTGCATGTGTACAGGTACTTAGGCGAAGGCCTCCACGAGATTATTATTCCTTCGACACTGGTCACCATCATCTAGCCTATTGAGGCGAGCTTGAGTTATTTGCGGATTGGGACCGGTAGGGTCGGGTTGTGACATATAATTTTAGTTAAGATTTTTCTTATAAAAAAAATATTCACTTTTATTTTATAACCAGTGGATTAACAGAGGGAGGCCTATCAAACAATGATTGAGTAAATATGTTTTTTCCCACAAAAATAGTGAAGAATATACCATTATAAAGAAATGAAAAACCCTATCACCATGAACCATACGTAAATCCCATGTAATCTAAAACCATATCCACCATGTCTATATATTAGAAGACAAATGGAGAATCAAAGGAAGAAAAAAAAAGAGTGAAATCACTTACATGGAGTGATATTGATGTCTGATGAAAGTAATACCAATCTTGGATCAATAAAAGAGGGAGGAGGTGAGGGAGTTTTCTAAGATAGATGTGAAATGTGTTTTGGAAGAATTAAGTGCAATGGGGAAGCCTCATATTTTCATTTTAATTTTCAAAAATATAAAGTTTCTTAAAATTTAATGAGCTTCATGGTCAACCTGACAATGCATCCAATGTATAGAGGATACTGCCTTGATTTTATAAGGATATATGGTCACTGGGATAATAAATTATTATTAATTTACAAATATTTTCATAATTAATATATAAATTTCCAAATTATGAAAAAATATAGATACATATACCTAGAAATGACTTTATTGGGGGTAAATAATCACATAATTAAGAATTTGTATAGATGTAATCAAGGGTGTACTTAAAAGGTAATTTATTATCCCTAGTATTCATATTAAAATATTTCAATGTAAGGAAGTTATATACCAGGTGATCACCTCATAAAGTAGAATGGACATCCCATAGTCTATTAACCATAGGAAACTCTAAATGAGTCTACAAAAATATATTCACCCATACATGGAGATTGATATCAATTATTGGTTGGGGATCCTTCCCTATAGTATTTTACATTCCCCTTAGTTTTTCATTTTATAGTGGTGGAAAAAAATTCATATCCTCTAAATAATGAAATGTAATAAGTGATTAATCATAAATACCCCTAGAATAAGGCCCCTTTTGATCTTATATACATTATATAGGATGATCCTGACCTCCTCATATAATTGGTGGAATGTATTTTTTTTGGTTACATCTGCTCAGAATTCTAGGAAGAAAATCTGATGCCTTATAGATATATTCTTGGAAAACTATATTTTAATACATAAATGACTATAAATTTTAGTTGTTATTTAAATTATATATAAATTTTAATTCCAAATATTCCATATATAGTCACCATAAAATTGTACCCACAGGTATAAATCCCAACTTGTTTTCCTTTCTTGAGGTTAATTTGTAAGTTACAAGGGACATTTTGTTGAGTAACTATGAATCATGGGATCTAGTGTGTGCTGAATATCCCAAGGATTAAAATTTATGTGTCATAATAGATATATTGGTTTAGCAAGGTCTTCTATGTCATATGACCAAGGTAATGAGTTTTTCCATCTTTAACCTCAATTAATTAGAGAAACATGACACTTTTGATTTATGTCCTAGTGGGGGGATAAGTGAATTGATGGGTAATATAAGGATGAAAAATTAAATATTATATAATAATGTGAAGTTATGTAGACCATGTGGCAAATATTTTATAATTTTTATATATGAGGCTTGTAACAGTGTAGATATTACGGAACAATGTTGTTAGTTATTTTCTCAATTTGTGACAATTTTTCACTAACAATAGTAGGGTATGAAATGTAAAATTCAATTTATATAGGGAATATAGTAAATAGTTAATTTAAATTCATTAAAATAAAATTAATCTAATATATAGGGAAATTATTTTAGTATAGAGGTGGAAAATATACAATTTTATGCAAGATTTTTTTTATTTATGGAGCCCACAATTTTTTAAGTCCATATAGAGATAATAATTTTCCCATAGTTAAGAAAAACATTCATATGAAAATTTAAAAATATTGTGAAAAATAATAGCTTCATTCATATGATTCACTAGGTATATTGAAGTAATACTTGGGAGGTGGTCCATTTATTTA
The DNA here is from genome assembly GCA_963277665.1 of Viscum album. Taxonomy (NCBI): domain Eukaryota; kingdom Viridiplantae; phylum Streptophyta; class Magnoliopsida; order Santalales; family Viscaceae; genus Viscum; species Viscum album. The sequence goes on from OY728153.1 coordinate 79,754,633, forward strand.
TTATAAGAATGGTAAACATTCATCTATAACTTTAACACTAATAAGAAAAACTCACAAAAAATAATTTTATTCTTTATATATAATGATTTCTATCCTGAATGGATACAATTTAAGGGGTTTTTATTTATAGGTTTTAATACATTATTCAAAACAGTTATATGAATCTTATAGAAAAGTTTGTAAAATTTCATGAGTAAGAAGAATGAAACCACAATTAAAGATAAGTGTATACCAAGTTGATTGATAAGTAAATTACCATGTCAAGTATATGGTGTAAAAGTTCTTTTTACAATAAATAGAACATTTAATTACCCATTTTGATATAGATAATGGGAGAATAAGAGATAACCCAAAAAAGAGAGATTCCTGAATATTAGAACATAACACTCTAGTTAAGTTCTCTAATATTCAACAAGATATTTATAAATCAAAATCCAACAAAGAATAATGAATATGTGAGAAATTGGGTTATTTTAAGGTTTCATATATTATTCCTTTATGAAAGACCTCATTTCCATGGTCTTAAATCTATACCCAGGGGATGGTAACCCTTTGAGAAATACATTAGAGTAAAATGAGGGAATGATATTAGTTATATGCCCCATTAATTTTAAGAAAATTTTATAGATCCCCTATTCTTCACCAAGGGATCAATATTTTATGTGGCCACCTACCTTACTAAAGTACTTCCATTTCAAAAAAATGGTTTTACTGGACTTAACGGCTCAACTTTTCTATGGTGATGACCTAATTTGGTTATCTTTACAAATCCCATTTCCCATTCAGATTAAGTCTCATGATGATGTTAGTTTTTTATATGTGTATATATTTTAAAATCTTATACACCTTTTGAAAAGAAGATACCCTATCATATAAAATATTTCCCACACAGAGAACCGTTCCTGATAATGGGTCTATATGGCATGGTAAATAATTTACTCCATTGTTGATAAGGAACCTATATTTTGAAGATCCCATAACATTACTCCTTGACTCGTATTCCCACATAGTTATTGATTTAGAAATTAACATTCAAGGTTTTTATTCTTGGTGTAATCTCCACTCTTTTTCCTCGATCCTCCAATGACTCCTATCATGGACTTATCCTTTTGGACCCCTTTATTGGATGAACTTATAATGATATCATCCAATCTAGTTCCAAGATTTTTGTATCCATGACTATTTAGGCATAAGTACCAAACCCTAGAAATCCATAGTAACCTTTCACCTAACAGACAATGTTTTATAACCTTAAAATTTAAGACATTCAATCATTATTTCTTGACCATAAAAGGCAAAAAGTTTATCCTTATCACTCATCTAAAAAAATCATGTCACAGTTGTCACATAAATTTAAAAAGAAAATAAATAATGGTCTTTATCATTAACCCTTAAACTTTATGATATAATTTTCTCCGTATATGAAACTAAATTTCATGGTGATCCCTATTTGAATGAAAATAAATTTCAAGTTATTATTTAATGACACGATGAAAACTAATAGCCTAATATTTCAAGTGCGAGTGTCATAAACTCGCAAATTTATTTAAATTATACACCAAAAATAAATGATTTTTTCTTCCCCCAATTCGAATATGTAGAAATCCATCAATAGGTCAAACCTCAACATCATTGTACAACCCTATACTATGCCTTTATATATAGATTTTAACTTCAATGTCCCATTAATTATGTCTTTAAAATAATTTTAAACCTTATTAATTATACATAGGATAATATAAATATTTATGTTGAGTTATATTAAATCCATTAATAAATTTACTACACTAAAAGTGTAAATGGCACCGTTACTAGGAAGGATTTCAGAAATATGATTTAATATATAAGTGAGTCCAAAACCAAAATGTATGCTCTTTCATAGGATCAATCAACCTCATACCCTCTCAATTTCTATAAATTGGAATCTATAAACTCCAAAAATAGGGGGTAGGATGGGTAAATGTATGATATTGTATCATTAAACCAAGAAATGCTATTAATATATCATTAAAAATATATCAAAATACCATAACATTCCTTATGTGATTTAGTCTTATAATCATTAAAAAATTTACTCTACTAATCCCTGGAACCCCTTATGGGAAATTTTCTTATATATATGAAAATATTAGAGAGGTGTCATTAACTTCATGCCACTCTATGAATTTAATATCATTCCATTTATTACCTATGTTTTTAAATGTATACAGATGTGTAACTGCATCAGGAATGTCCAAATAAAATAACATTTAAAAATGTCATATATTAAATCCATGAGAATGTTAAAATATTCATTATTAGTGTATAATTTATTCATATATGAGTATATAATTATTAAAATATCATTATTTTATTACCTAAAATCTAATTATTTCAAGATTTTGTAATATGCCTCCAATTAGACTAATGTATGGCGAAAGACTCCGCCTCACATGCTAAGTTCCCAAGACACTACCTGTAAATTTCTGCAATATCTTTAGTTGGTATCATATAAGTGTTAAATAATAAAACTATATTTAAATTAATAAATCTCCAAATATATTGACTATTTATAATTTTCTATCTTATATATTTTTATCTTTTTAATAAATAACTCAATCAATTAATATAAATATTTATAGAATTAATTATTTTCATAATGAAATACATACTAATTATGGTGACATTCCAGTATCCTCTCAATGGAAATGGAGTCACCATCTACATACTAAAGGGATACAATCCAACAAGATTGTTTTATATATTTGTATCCTCACATGAAGAAACACATAATTATAGAGAGTTTATAGTATTTGAAATTGTAGTAGTACTAAAAAAGCATGTAATGTATATGAAGAATTTAAGACTCCATCCAATTAAGTAGTTTTGATAATATAACAAAAATATTATGGGGGTACCTAATGGAGGGTGGAATATAACATGGGTATAATTTCTTTGATATGTTGACTATTTACCACATGATGTAGATGAAATAGTGTTTCTAAACCTCTCAATCATTTTCATTAATATAAAAAAACAAATTAACAAATATATAAAATATATAGAATAAACAATTTTATAAAAATTCATGAAAATTATTTAATTAAAATAAAATAAAATTATAGTATAATAGTTTTAAAAATAATTTTTCATTTATATAACAAGATTCATTTCAAATAAATATTATGTTTTCTCAATTATAACATAAAAAATGATACATTTATTAAATCCCAAGTCCTTAAAAATCAATAAATATAATCCATTTTATAAATAATGAAAAATCTATTACTATGAACTAAAAAAATTGAAAATGAAATTTATTTTTATCTAATTAAACTATAAAAAAATTTATATTTATTAAAAAACAACATATACAACCATTATATAAAATTGATATATAATTTTTCTTATTTTATGACTATAAAAAGACTTTATTTTAATTAGAAAATGATTACAAAAAACATATAAAATGGTAATGAAAACATCACATAATGGATATAAATATGGTTATAAAAACAATATATAAAATCATCATTTTATAGATAACAGAGAATATACAAAACAATCTTTTAAAAAACAAAATATAAAAATCATTTGAAATATACTAAAATTATAATTTTCGGGGTCTATATAAGATCATTTTCTTCATCATTGGACATATTATTTTCAACCTCCATCATTAAAAGTTCTAATTATTCTTATTAATATTTCCATTTAATAAATAAATTCATTATCACATCATACATGTCCCATGGTTTTATGTGTATTATAACTCTTTAAAATTATTCTATTTGATCACAAATATAATATACATATTTTTTATGTAAAGAAAATATATACGGATCATTTTATTTATGATCACCAATCTTTATCAACTAATATAAGTTGATGGAAAAAACTTTTAGTGAATCTTTCATTTTACCAATATAAATATAGACCCACATTCATTGGAATAAAATGAATGAAAAATTATTATTATAATTCAACAATATTGTATTAATAAATATACTATATTATAAATAATCTATCATTTTAATTGAAAACCCTTTTTTTCATACCTTCTTCATGATAAACTATATGAAACTTGATACCGCTAACATTCTAATCATTAAATTTCTTATCCCGATTCAAAGTACCCCGAGTGAACTGCTTGAAATATTCTTATAATTCCACTTTATTATTAGAATTGATTATCTATTAAAATGGATATAAAATAATATTACGTTAATAATATAATTATCAAGATATTAAGAATATGAATTTTATTATTAAAGTAATTGAAATGGAAAACCAACAATAATATCTTTTTCAACAAATTTTGTTATCTTCATCCAATTTTGTGTTCAAATTAAATGTTATTTTTTAGTTTTCTCCTTGATTATATTATTTGAGTATCAATTTTATCACTATTTAATAGAACATATAGATATACTTATCACAACATCAAATCTTATAGTGTTAATAATGAAACAATTCCATCCTTTTTAACTTAATGTTAGAAATATGGATGATTAAAAATTGTACAAATAATAAATTTTATCATAAAAAATACAACCATATTGATTTAATATTGTCTTCTAAATATCCAAAAATAATGGAATTTTGTACCGTCCTTTACTAGATAAAATATAGTTTTAAATAATTTTTGTTGAACATTATTTGTCATGTATGACTTTAAATGATCAAGGTACCAACTGAAAAAAATAAATAATTAGTAGTATGGAACTCATAATAAATTCATTAGAAAACATAAAATTATTAATGAGAATAAAATTGTTGACCTCATCTGTTTTGATAATCCCAATTATTCTTTCACATACTTTCATAATCCCAAATAATGTGTATCTATATAATCAATTCTTTCAATCTATGATCAAGTTGATAATTATATTAAAATAATCTTTGAAATATGTTAATCAAAGTTTATCTATGTTTATATGACTTTTGAAATAATTCTAACTCAATCAGATATGTTTTTCAAAAAATAGATAAGTGTTAGTCATTGATAAGATTGTTGCTACTGATACAGATCTACCAGTACTTAGTCTACCGATAGACAAATTCACAGATACGCAAAGGTCATCGATATGCAGAGCTACCGATTGGTATAAGTCCACCGGTAAGCGCATACCATTGGAAGATCAAGTCCACCGATACAGAAAACTACCGATAGAAGCTGATCTACCGATAGAAGCTGAGCTATCGATAGAAGAAGTGTACCAATATACACTTCACTGGTATAGAATGGATCTACTGATATACACAAGCTACCGAGACAATAGTTACTGATACAAAGTCACCGAGACAAGCAAGCTACTGATAGACCAACGAGCTACCAATAGACCAAGAGCTACCGATAGAAGGAGTCACCGGTATATAGAGCTAATGATACAAAGAGTAGTAGCTACCGATACAAGGAGATACCAGTATAAGAACAAAGAGCTACCGATATAAGCTCACTGCTATACAAAGTCCACCGTTACACCTATACCGACAGAACTCTACTAATGAAAGACTGACCAGCCAAACTCTATGCTCTCAATATTATTTATTTATTAAGCAACGGTAATATTTGATATTTTTAAATCAATTAATGTTATTTAATGACAGTATTTGGCATGTCATCGAATCGTACCTAGTACTTATGAAAAGGTAATCATTCCCATTGCCAGAGATAAAATCTATAAAAGTAAGGACAAAGGCCAGAAAAAGAGGTACAACAACCAAGAGAAGTGAAAAGTGTGTAGAAAAATAGTTGCACATAAAATGGAAAAAAATGTTAAAATGTGGTGCATACAGAAAGCCTACTTCCATAATTGAAGATCAATGAACATACATGAATCCATTCTTCCTGAAGGAGAACACAAGCTGCACCTTACTCAAGGAGTGAAGAACTATAATGAAAGCTCTTCATGCACTCAAGCTGTTCAAAATGAACTTGAAGAAAATGACCCGCTTTTTTTCAGAAAAAATCTAGAGAAGGACTCAGAGCTTCATTTACATCAATCCAAGAAATCCAGAGCTTCACTCAAAACACATAGAGCACTCTAAAATCATCTCTATATATTTAGCTCTATTGTTCTTACTCATTTAATTTTTGAGCAGTGTATTTACACACTGACTCCTAGACTAAACTAGAGGATACTAAATCCTCACTCCAAACATTGTACACATTACTTTATCACACTGTGAATTGAGGAAGAGGTCACGTCTGACCTGGATAGCCTGTGTGCTATTGTTTTTGTCCCAACGTATAACTGTGGTAGAGATCTTAGTACCTGGATAGTCTCTGTATAGTTGTTTACCTCGATCCAGGGTGTGGATCAAATTTATATAATTTTTTTTATAGGACTAAGTCTCTTCTTGAGACTGAAACTCTTGGTTATATCTGCTGTGTATTTTAGATTAAGTTTAAATTATAATATATATTGTATATTCCACTACTAATTACTTTAAAATTAAATTTGTTTTAAAGTTACTTTGATAGTTAAATTATCAAGTGTTTATACTTATTGTGAACCAGTATGTTAGTTTCATAAGTTAATTTAATCTCCTGATTAAATTAACTGAGACCTAATCAATCTTTGAGAAACTAATTGAACCTTTACAATATGTATATATTCACTATAGTTTAAATTGTTTTTAAATTTTTGGATTTTAATATAAATATTTTTAACAGAAATTTTAATTGGAACTCAATTCACCCCCCCTCTCGAGTGTCCACTCCGACCATCATTTGGTATCAAAGGTTTGTTTGTCAAGGTTTTTCAAAACACTCTATTTATCAACTGTGATTTTAGTTGTATCTTAAAGATCTTAAATTTCTGTTAGTCCTAAATTTTATATCTTTAAATATTTTTTTTCTAAACTCTTTCTATGGATAATAGACTAGAAGGTGCTGCTACCAAAAGACCACCCTTCTTCAATGGTAAACATTATGCTCAGTGAAAGATTAAAATAAAAATTCATTTAGAGAGTATGAGATTTGATATCTGGACTGCCAGAGAAACTCAATATAAGATTCTAGAAACTATTAGAACTTCTTAGGATGAAGCTACTAAAATAGCTTACAATAATAAGTGTAAAGCTATGAATGCCCTGTATTGTTCTCTAGAAGATGAAGAGTTTAATATAATATCTACTTGTAAAACTTCTTATGTAATTCGTGACACTTTGGCTATTTCTCATGAGAGAACAACCAATGTTAAAGAAATGAGACTAAATACCTATACTATTAAATATGATAATTTTAAAATGAAGCCTGATGAACCCATTTCTGATATGTATCTCAGGTTCAATGAAATTTTCAACACCATGAGCTCTCTTGGTAAAGTTGTTCCTACAAAATAATAGATCATGAGAATATTAAGATGTTTACCAGAAAGATGGAGAGGCACATTTGTTTTAACTAGAGAATCCTGTGATATTAGTACTCTGCCTGTTAAAGAATTAATTGGTAAGCTAATGATGTATGAGGAAGAGCTGAAGCTCAACAAAGAGGAGGATGATGAACCTAAAAGGAAGTCAGTGGCATTTAAGTCTACTTCCTCAAGGATCAAGGACAAGGAGAAGGTTCACATACCTACTGAAAGCTCAACAAGTGAAAGTTCAGAATCTGATAGTGATACTGAGATGGCTCAAATACCAGAAGATTTAAGAAGTTCTACAGAACGAAGAAATTCTTCAGAAAATCAAATTACAAAGGAAAATATGATAACAAAGGTCATTGGAAGAAGGACTGGAAGAAGTTTGATAAAGGTGGTGAGATTATCTACTATGAATGCAAGAGGAAATGACATGTAAAAGTTGAATATGCAAAACTAAATTTCAAGAAGAAACATGACTACAAGGAGAGTATGTATAAGAATGAAATGAAAGCAACTTCGAGTTCTTCAGAAGATAGCACAAGTGAATCTGAAGTTTCTAATTCGGAAAAGAATCGTGCCAACATGTGTTTCATGACCAATACATCTGAGGTACCTTTTTCCCCTATGATGAATGATTATTATTATGGAACTGAATCTGATTCTGAATCTGAAAACATGTCTAGTGAGGAACTGTTTGAATATTGTAATATGCTAGAAGAAACATGTAATGAACTTAAGGAAAAGTACAAAGCCTTAAAGAAACAATATGATTTATCTATCACTGTTAAATCTACCCTTGGGATTGAAAAGGAAGCGAATTCTCAACTTTTAAAAGAAAATACTGAAATGAAAATGTCTAATGAGAAACTTAGAATGGACTTATAAAAGTTCACAAATGTAAAATATAATCTCACCCAAATGCTAGGAAAAAAAGTGGGACCAAAGTATACTACTGTAATAGGCTATCAGCCTAGATAGAGACAGTTCACTAAAACTATATTTATTCCAAAATCTGAACAGAATGCTGCTAGTTTTAGTTCTAGAAATTTTTCTACTTCAACTAGTTATTCATATGGTTATAGATCAAATAATGTTTATCTTTCAAAATATATTGATTCTGTAAATTATATGAGACCCATAAGACAAATTCGGGTACCTAAATTTTTGATTGCTAACCTGTCTGGACCTAAGAAGATCTAGGTACCAAAATCATTCTCCATCTAAACCTGTTTTGTAGGAAACCTGCTTGAAGTGTTATCATAAGAAGGTATTGTACTTGGACAGTGGTTGTTCAAGGAACATGAATGGAGACTACTCGTGCTTTAACAGTTTAATCGAAGTTGATGGAGTCCATGTAACCTTTGATGATAATTCTAAAGGAAAGACCATTAGGCTATATTGGTAACACTAATTGAGTTTTAATTTATAATGTTTTATTTGTTGATGGATGTAAATATAATCTATTAAGTATTTCTCAGTTATGTGATTATGGTTTCAATGTTAAATTTTAAAATTATTCTTGTAATGTTTTCAACTATAAGAATGTTTTAATATTTTCTTCCTTGAGAAATGAAAATTTTTATGCTATTGATTTTAATTCTTTAGCTAAACAGAACATTACTTGCTTAAATGCTTTTCATAAAAAATCTTGGTTATGTCACAGAAGATTAGGAAATTGCAACGTTCACTCACTTAGAAAATAGTCTAGGAAAAACATAGTTAGATACATACCCACACTTGAATTCCCATCAGGAAAAGTTTGTAATCCCTATCAAAAGGGAAAGCAACATAAAGTTTCTTTTAAATAAAATAAAGAAGTTTCAACTTCTCAAACTTTCGAGTTGGTTCACATGGACTTGTTTGAACCTTCTAGAGTTTCTAGTTTAAATGGGAAGCACTATGTCTATATCTTAGTAGATGAATTTTCTAGATATACTTGATTATACTTCTTAGCTCACAAAAGTGAAGCTTGTTCTCAAATTATTAAATACTCTAAGACTGTAGAAAACCTTAGTGGACTTAAGATTAGGACTCTGAGAAGTGATCATGGCCGTGAGTTTGAAAATCATGAATTTGAGTCTTATTTCTCACACAATGGCTATAGTCACAACTTTTCTACCCCTAGGACACCTCAACAGAATGGTGTAGTAGAAAGAAGAAATAGAACCCTTCAAGAGATTGCAAGAACAATGCTTAATGAGTATGACCTGCCAATTTATTTTTGGGCTGATGCTACAAATACAACTTGTTATATAATCAATAGAGTCTTGATTAGACTTATTCTCAAGAAGACCCCTTATGAGTTGTGGAATAATAGGAAATATAAGGTTAGTTACTTTAGAGTCTTTGGTTGCAAAGTCTTTATTCTTAATACCAAGGATAATCTTGACAAGTTTTCACCCAAAAGTGATGAAGGAATTTTTCTTGGTTATTATATAACTAGAAAATCCTATAGAGTCTTTAATAAAAGAACCAAATGTGTGGATGAATCTATTCATATCATGTTTTATAAAACTGATCCACATGAACCTAAGTCTTCTCTTGAAAATTTTGAAGAATATTTGATTTTTCTGGACCTTAATGATAAAACTAAAGAGCCTATTGTAAAGACATCTAGTTCTGGACATATTTCAGAATCTGCTTCTAAAGAACCCGAACATAGTGAAGATTCTGAAATTTCTATTCCTACCTTTACTAGATCAACTAGGATTCTAAAGAATCATCCTTTAGATGCTGTTGTTGGTAATCTTGATAGAGGTACACTGACTAGAGCTTCTTTAAGAAATCAGGTTGAACATCAAGCCTTTCTTTCACAGTTAGAACCTAAAAATATCAATGATGCAATCAATGATTAATTTTGTGTAATAGATATGCAAGAAGAACTTAATCAATTTGAAATAAACAAAGTATGGGAATTAGTTGATAGACCTAAGGACACCTTGACCATAGGCACTAAATGGGTTTTTAGAAAAAAGGGTTATGAGTATGGAAATATAGTTAGAAACAAAGCTGGGCTAGTTACACGAGGATATAGTCAAGAGGAAGGTATAGACTTTGAGGAAACCTTTTCCCCTGTAGCTAGATTAGAAGCTATTAGGATTCTACTTACCTATGCTGCTCATCTGAATTTCAAGTTATATCAAATAGATGTTAAAAGTACTTTTCTAAATGGTTTTATAATTGAAGATGTTTTTGTTGAACAACCACCTAGATTTACTAATCCTCATTTTTCAAATCGAGTTGTCAAGCTATCTAAAGCTTTATATGGTTTAAAACAAGCTCCAAGATCTTAGTATGACATACTTAGTAATTTTCTTATTTCAAAAGGTTTTACTAAAGGGATTGCTGATCCAACTATTTTTATTAAAATAATTTATAAAGATTTTTTGATAGTACAAATCTATGTTGATGATATTATTTTTGGATCTTCTAAAAAATATTTATGTACTGATTTTTTAAAGAGTATACAAAATGAAATTGAAATGATTATAATGGGAGAACTCGAATATTTTCTTGGATTTCAAGTTTTTCAAAATGAAAATGGTATTGTTTTGAATCAAAGTAAATATAAAAAGGAAATTTTAAAACGTTTTGGTTTGGATAGTATTAAAGAATGTGATACACCTATAAGTACTGTCTGTAAATTGGATGTAGATGAAACTAGAAAATCAGTGGATAAAACCAATTACAGAGGTATGATTAGAAGCTTACTTTACCGTAATTCTAGTCGATCAGATATTATATTTAGTGTGTGTATGTGTGCAAGATTTCAAGCTAATCCTAAAGAATCACACTTGATTGCTGTTAAAAGAATTTTTTAAGTATCTTAAACATACTGAAAATTTAGGTTTGTTTTATCCAAAAGGACAATCTTTTGAATCAATGAGTTATTCAGATGCCGACTTTTCTAGTTGCAAGTTAGATAGAAAATGCACATCTAGAACATTTCATTTACTAGGAAAATCCTTAGTATCATGGTTTAGTAAGAAACAAAATTTTATAGCTCTATCTACTGCTAAAGCAGAGTATATAGCTACTGGTAGTTGCTGTGCACAAATTCTGTGGATGAAACACACTCTTTTGGAAGATGGATATGATTTTAAGCATGTCTCTATTAACTGTGATAACACTAGTGCAATTAATATTTCAAAGAACCCTGTGTCTCACTCTAGGACCAAACACATTGATGCGAGTCATCATTTATTAAGAGATCATTACCAAAAAGGTGATATTACTCTTGAATTTATAGGTACTGAACATCAGTTTGCAGATGTTTTCACTAAACCTTTAAGTAAAGATAGGTTAAGTTACATTAGACATGAGTTAGGAATGAATATCCTCACCGATGTGATACCTCACCGATGTACCTCACCGATGTGATACCTCACCGATGGACCTCACTGATAGATAAACCTCACTTTTGTGAATTCTCACCGATATACCCTACCGATGCGTTGTTTTAAACTTCTGTCTGCTTCCATAATATGTATTGTTTATACATTACTTATTATATTTTAATTACTTATTTTATATTTCCAAATTATAAAACTAAGCCTTAATCACTTTTTGATCCACATCAAACCCTTTTCTCTGAATCCTTTGCTCCAAAATCCCTCGAAAACCCTAAGTTTCTCGAACTATAAATGGAAAAAACCAAAATTCCCTCTGTCAGAGATGATGTTGATATGACTAATGTGAAGAAGAAGAATAAAGATCATGAAGGGAGTAGCAGTGTCAGTAGAACAGGGTCAGGGAGGCGACCAGTGAACCCGCACTTACAAAATAGAGTTATTGTGATTGTAAAAGAGCTGTTTGTGGAATGGATGGTGTCTAGTAGATCATTAGTCCTCGAGGTGCTGGAAGATCAGAAGTGGGTAGATTGATTTTCGAACAACAATGGCCCCTACTATCCGAATATAGTGAACCAGTTCTATGTGTTTGTAATATTTGATAAATCAGAAGATGAGAACTGGATGATTTCCTTTGTGAATGGAAAGGAGATATCTTTTTCATCCATTGAGTGGGATGAATTCCTAAAGGTTCCACACGAAGGTGTTCCTGGATATTTATCAAGATCAGTACCACCTATATGTGACATATTTGATTATGAGACTACTTTAGAGGAGATCACTGGTAGTGGAAATCAGAGACAGGTGGTGCCTACTGAAATGGATGGAGAGAACAGATTTTTGTTCATGTTTGTTCATCATGTCTTAATTTCAAGAAGAGGGGACTTTGAAAATTAAAGATATCAGGATATCTAATTGTTGCATCTTTTGAGACATGGTGTGAAAGTGAATATATGCAGACTGCTGAGGATTCAAATAGAGGATATGATTATAACAAAGTCAAGAACAAATTCCTTATTCTTTGCCAAGATGATCTCAGTGATGATCAAAGGGAAAAGGGTAGATGAGTCTCAGGATGAGATAGTGGTAGTAAAGAATAATTTTTGTATCACAAACACGGTTTTCAAATACATGAAGATAAACTGGAATCCATGGAGAAGAGAATGAGTTAATAATGACATGAAGCTATATGATAAGATTAATCATGTTGATTTTTTCCCTTTTGAATTCAGATCCTGCGTTTGGTGTAAGGTTTTGGGTATTGTGTTGTTATGGTTACTGCTTACCCATAATGCGGGTATTTAAAAAATCAAAAAGAGAGATGGTTGATGGAAGGGATCCGAACTTGCCCCCAAGTCATGTTGCTGAATTTATAACTACAAGAAAGGAATATTTATTAGAAGAAGAAACACCTGTTATTGAGGATGACCAGCCAATTCCTGAGAATGAAGAAGAAAGAGAGAATGAATCTGAATCCTCTGATTCTGTCTGCTTAAGTCTGAGTCCATTGATTGGAAACTCAGTTGTGCATGTTAAAGAAGTAGTGGGTGAGAAGGAAGGACCTGTGCCCAATCTAGAGGAGCCTCTTGCTATTGCAGAGATGGAGTTGATTGTAAAAGATTATTCTGAGGAAGAGAGACCTACTGAGAATATTTTTGTTGTTCCAGAACATGAACCAGTCGAGTTGGAGAATCCAATCATATTTGGCAGTGTTTCAGTATAAGTTGAGATTGAGGATTGGTCAGAAGACCCAGGTTTTGTGGTTTGTGGATTGGATTATCCATATTCTGATAATGAGACATCCCTCAATAGACCAAAAACCAATTATGATATTCAGACAAAGTTGTTACCTGAAGAAGTGGTCAGAATTCATGATCTAGATGAGCTCAAGCCTGATCTCAAAGTCAGTTTTGTGGAAGAAATAAGGAAAATGGAAGCTTCACTGGTGTCATCCATTCAATCAATTATGAATGACTCAGTAACCAATATAGTATCTAAAAGATCACCTTTTGTTGTTGAACCTGCTGTTATGATCACCAAGATCGATCTTTAATCCTTAAAGAATGAGCTGAAAGATTCTTTTAGTGCTTCTATTTCTGAATTAAAGCATTGATTTGTTGAAGATATGTACAATTTGGAAAATCCTTTTGAACTCTCTCTTAGCTGTAATGTCTCTACCTTTATGGAAGAGATAGTGGATGAAGTTACAGCTTGCCAGACTCAAGTATCAAGACTGGCAGAGGATGTTGAAGTTCCCAAGAAGTCTATTATCTCTTTAGAATCTTATATGAGTTCTATATATCAAGAAGACAAGGATTAAACTTATATAAAAAGTGTTGTAAGACATATGGTTTCAGTATTTGAGGGATTTAAAACCTCCATGAAAGACCATGTTAGCACCCAGGATTCCAAAGTTAAAAATCTTATCAGTGGGTTGACTAAAAACTTCAAAGAAATAGTAACCTTTTCTATTGGTTCTTTTGCCTCCAGAACTTCAGTGGATTTGGATCAGATTAGAGCTGTGATGAAGGAGGATATTGGTTCAGTATCAACCAGTGGCTCTGTGGACTCATCTGATCTAAAAAAAGTGGTCACTTCTACTATAGATTCATATAGATAAATAATGAAGATAGTCCATGAATATATAAGAGAAGCTTCTGCCTCTCAGAAAGAGGTGAAAGACAAGGTAGACTACTATTTCCAAAGGGTTTATACCAAGCGTCATCTTAACAACCATTTCAATCTTATATAAGAAAACATGAAGCAACCTCTGTCAATAAAGCCTTTAGAGAACAAGTTAGCAAGATCTGAGAGTTGACCCTTGCACTAGACAAATTTATGGAGAACAAGGATGATTTCATATCTGCTATGGAGAGAGGAGGAGGAATCATTATGTATTTCAGAAATATTTTTTTTCCTTTATTGCATGTCGATGCTAGGATTGTGATTATACCCCCAGATTTACCTGCCTCTACCTCTACAAATTCTCCAGTTCAGATGAATCCAGCCCAAGCCATCATAAGCCTTAATATTATGATCACTCAGAGAGCTACACAATACAGACCAGGAATAGTTTCAAAAGCTCAACAACCTCTGATCATCTCTGGAATTCCTACACCTTCACCTGCATCGACCTCACCTAAATCGTCTTCTAATCCTAGGGGGAAATCTCATGCTGAGGATGTGGATTGATCAGTGGCTAGGATTTTTTTGATAGGCATCACCTGTATTTATTTTTTGTTTCATTTCTATTTCTCTTTGTAATCTATTTTCTCCAAGGGATATATATGAACTTAGTTTCTTTTACCATTTGTTTTCATGTGTTTTTCCTTCTTGTCCCACTTTTTAATTATCGCAAAGGGGGAGAAATATTATCTAAGGGAAACACATCTGGGCATAATAACTTTTATGAGAAAGGGGGAGAAATTTATGAGTTTAATTCATTTCTATCAAATACATTTGGTTCCTATTTTATCTTTTCTATATGTCCTTTATAATAAATTTTTTTCTCTCATACTTTAATGCACTATCCTAGGATACATTCCTAATTATTTTGAGACTATAATATCATAAGTTGTGATTATCAAAAAGGGGGAGAATGTTGACCTCACCTATTTTGATAATCCCAATTATGCTTTCACATACTTTGATAATCCCAAATAATTTGTATCTATATAATTAATTCTTTCAATCTATGATCAAGTTGATAATTATATTAAAATAATATTTGAAATATGTTAATCAATGTTTATATATGTTCATATGACTTTTGAAAAAATTCTAACTCAATAAGATATGTTTTTCATAAAACAGATAAATGTTAGTCATTGATATGCTTGTAGCTACTGATACAGATCTACCGGTACTTAGTCTACCGATAGACATAGTCACCGATATGCAGAGATACCGGTTTTTATAGGTCCACCGGTAAGCGCATACCACTAGCAGATCAAGTCCACCGGTACATACAGCTACCGATAGAAGCTGAGATACTAATAGAAGCTGAGCTTCCGATAGACGAAGTCTAACGATATACACTTGACTGGTACAGAATGGAGCTACTAATATGAAAAAGTTACCGATACAATAGCTTCCGATATAGAGTCACCAAGACAACCAAGCTACTGATAGACAAGAGAGATACCGATAGAACAAGAGATACCGATAGAAGGAGTCACCAGTATATAGAGCTACTGATACACAGAGTAATAACTACCGATACAAGGAGTTACCGGTACAAGATCAAAGAGCTACCGATAGGAGCTCACTGGTATACAAAGTCCACCATTACACTTATACCGACAGAAGGCTATTAATGAAAGACTGACCAGTCAAACTCTATACTCTAAATATTATTTATTTATTAAGCAACGATAATATTTGATGTTTTTAATGCAATTAATGTTATTTAATGATAGTTTTTGGCATGACAGGGAACCATACCTAGTACCCATGAAAAGGTAATCATTACGATTGCCGGAGATGAAATATATAAAAGGAAGGACAAAGTCCAGACAAAGAGGTACAAAAACAAAGAGAAGTGAAAAGAGTGTAGAAAAATAGTTGCACATACAATGGGAAAAAGAATGCTAAAAGGTGGTGCATACAGAAAGCCTACTTCCATACTCAAAGATCACTGAACATACACGAATCCATTCTTCCTAAAGGAGAATAAAAGCTGCACCTTACTATAGGAGTGAAGAACAACAATGAAAGCTCTTCATGCACTCAAGCTGTTAAAAGTGAAATTTAAGAAAACGACCCTCTGTTTTTCAGAAAAAAACCAGAGATGGACTCAAAGCTTCATTTACACCAATCCAAAAAATCCAGAGCTTCACTCACAACACATAGAGCACTCTAAACTCATCTCTCTCTATTTAGCTCTATTGTGTTTATTCATTTAATTTTTGAGCAGTTTATTTACACACTGACTCTTGGACTGAACTAGAGGATACTAAATCCTCACTCCAAACTTTGTACTCATTATATTATCCCTCTGTGAATTGTGGAAGAGGTCAAGTGTAACCTGGATAGCATGTGTGCTATTGTTTTTGTCCCTACAGATAACTCTGGTAGAGGTCTTAGTACCTGGACAGTCTATGTACTGTTTTTTACCCCAATCCAGGGTGTGGATCAAATTTATATAAATTGTTTGAGAGGACTAAGTCTCTACTTGAGACTGAACCTCTTGGTTATATCTACTATGTATTTTAGATTAAGTTTAAAGTATACAATATATTGTATATTCCACTGCTAATTACATTAAAATTCAATTTGTTTTAAATTTACTTGGATAGTTATATTAGCAAGTGTTAATACTTACTGTGAACCAGTAAGTTAGTTTCAAAGGTTAATTTAATCTCCTGATTAAATTAACTAAGACATAATCAATCTTTGAGAAACTAATTGAACATTTACAATCTGTATAAATTCACTATAGTTTAACTTGTTTTTAAATTCAGGAATTTTAATATAAATATTTTTAACATAAATTTTAATTGGAAAAAAATTCATCCCCCCTATTGAGTGTCCACTCCGAACAACATATATAATAACAGACTAATGCTACATTTTATATATCCATTTATATTTCATTCATCCCCTAAAATTATATTCCTCTAAAAATGCACATTCAGATAAATCATTATTATGAAAAATGAAAGGAAAAATATCATCTATGAATAAAAAAGCATACTCACAATGATTTCCTAATGTCTATCAAGTTCATTTGTTTTTATGGTTTAATTACAAAGTTATCTGATGACGGTTTACAAATATATTTGAATTACATTTATTTTTTATAATGTAAATTTATAAATTTATAAAGGTAGAAAAGAATGCATTGATATATACAAGTCATAAATTTTCAATCCATGTAACTTATGATGGTTTAAGTAAATTAATATTAATATAATAATTGAATAAAAATTCATTACTATCATATTATTTAATATTCGACAGGATATACATTTTTCCTTATTATTATTTGTACAAAACATATAAGATACTTCCCATTATGAAATTCCTACAAAACTTTCTCTATATTCATTGCTTCTGAGTCTTTATGAGAACATAGAAATTTTTTTTAATTAAAATTTTTCATTTAGTAATATAAAAACCACACATTTATACATATTATTCTTAGTGTTCCTTATATCATGATTATGGTGTAACAAATGAAATTTACAACATGTATTTCTCAAAATTGTACTACAATTATTACATTATTATTGTCCAATTAAAAGTTATTAGATACATTAAGGAATCATGGATAACATGTGAAGAAACACAATCAATTATATGGTTGTTATCGAGACTCAAAATCAATGTAACAAACTTGATAAGGAAATATAGTTTGACTGTTTTAACTAGAAAATTTTCATAATCCCAGAAATTATATGTTGTTTCACAATAGTGAATCATGGATTAGGATCTTTTTTGTAGTATATTAATCATATGTTTCAATCCTATAATTTCATAACTTAGTTAATTCTAAATCAAAGGTTAAAGATACATGAAAATTTCATTTCTAGTTATTAGATTTTTCTAATAATCATTGATATGATTAATGAATTTTTCTTTATATATATCTATAAAGCTAAATTATATGGGTTAATCTAAACTCGCAATGTACCATGTTTTTATCCTTAAATAAATACTGTGTTCAATGGTTTTCTTTACACACAACACTGAAAAACAAAATAATTTAGACCATCATAAGCTAGGTGGAAAACCATAGGGTATAAAAAATGGTAATATAATTATGAAATTTATATTAACTAATATAAATTTATAAATTTATAAATTTATTTCTAAATATAAAAGACCAAAAAAAATTCTTCTTAAACAACAAACTCAATTAGTAAATATAAGAAAATAATAAACTAAATTTTTATTATTAGAATATTTTTTATAAAAATGATATTCTTTTCAATTTTTATATGCTTGTGATTTCTAGTAATTTTTAAAGAATAGTTAATATATAAAAAATATGATTCCCCATGAAAAACTATTTTTCCTGATATTTATAATTTTATTTTAATGTTCAATTTATAAATTTTAGGATTTGAATTTAAAAAAATTAAAATGATATTTGGATTTATCATGGTAATGTCAGGTTAATATGACCATTGGGGGGTTTTCTAAAATAATTGATTTTTAGGCGAATAGAGAAAAATTACACTTTTGAAAATACCATAGATTTTATAACCTAAAAATTACGAAACACTTTATTTAATAAATATATGTATTTTAAGAAACAAAATATTTTTTAAAATATCAAGTATGAATCACAACTATAACATCTCATGTTTTGAAAAGGAACAATAATAGTTAATGGCGTACATGATACACCACATCGAGGTTAAAAGAATAATTAAATTTTATTATTTATAAGTTAACATTATAACCTCTTTATTAGAATGGAGGTAGTGAACACGATTAACTGAATTATAGAAATATGGTTTTCACAATTAAAAATAATGAATTATTTTAGGACCAATTATTTATAAATGAAAATAAAACTATTTAAAAAAAGATTTTTTTAAAAAACTATTTAAATGCACAAAAGTGTGTTTTATACAAATAAAAAAACAAATCTCAATTTTGGGATTACACTAATGATTTATATATATATATATATATAATATTCAATATAATGTTTTACATTCATCCTATGGGGTTTGAAGAAGTGGATAAGAACAAATCCAATTTTACTAATAAAAGATGCATTTTTATAAAAAGACTAAACAGTTTTACCACATTTTGATGGCACAATTTTTTAAAAAATATTTTTTGAGAAATTTATAATTTATATTTTTAACAATGAACTTATTATTTTATTGAGTAATATAAAAATTTAATTTGATTGATTTTTTGGTATTTTCTGATAAGTTTCATGATTTGATGAATAATAAAAATGTTCAGAATTGTAATTAAAAATAGATTTTTTATCTAGATAATTTTTAATGTTCTATTACATTTGTGATTGGTTTTAAAGTATAATTAGATAAATTTTATACCAGTTAATAAATTTTAGGTCAATTTTTTCGATTTCAAATTGAATTTGGATATAAAAACATTTCAATATTTTGAACCTTTTCACTTTAAAAACCATTCCTCTCATTCCGTTTATGGGATTAATTTTATTTTAATTTTATGTATAGAATTTTGAAAAATTGATTACCTATTTGGAATCATAAGATACAAAATTTATTGAATAGGTTCCTTTTATTTTTGGACAATATGAATAGTAACTTTAGTAATTTTTTATTCCCATGGTTAAGGGTAAACCGAGAAATTATGGATAAAAATAATATTTCAAATATTATAAAATGACACAAAAATTTGTATTAATTTAATTATACGAGTGAATTTAGATCAAAATAATACTTGTTATGCATTTTTGAATTCACGGAGACACTTTTTTTACATTAACCATTTTATATTATTATACTCAAAGAAAGTTCAATATATCAAACTTATGTTTTTAATAATTATTACATTTTTGATATATGGTTATTTAGAATATATGTTAGACTATAAATACTCAATTGAAATATTAAATTTTTTATCCTCATCATTATAATTTATTTTTAATTTTTAGAAAAGAAATAATTACCATAAAGTCTTACATAATGATAATGATATAATTGTTTAATTAATAGAAATATCAAATAAATGATCTTAAAAATATTCAAATAAAAATAATTTGAGATGATTTATTTCATACATGAATTTTATAAATTTCATATAAATATTATTGGATTATTAAAGGTTTATGTTATATTGTGGATTGATATTTTAAAAAAAATTCAGTATAAGGAATACTGTCAAAATTGAAATTTATAATATTTGAAAATAAATAATATTTTATTAAATGACATAAAATTTCTAAAAATATAATTTTATGAAAAAATATTGAAATAAGGTTTAAAATTTCATAAATGATTGATTTGTGGTTATCTTTTCAATTTTTTATAAAAATATTTACCCTTAAAGAGTAAAAATCCATGTTGTCACGGTGATAGTTAAATGGATTAAATAAGGGTTTAAACCAAATGATAAGGGTAATAATGTGACCTAAACTTGTATAATAATTATTTTATGTGATTATTTAGAACAAAACATATCGTTTCTTATAAATTACTCACTTTTGGGACCTTCGGAATTGAAAATAAATATATATGAATTTAATA
This sequence comes from Viscum album, assembly GCA_963277665.1. Classification (NCBI taxonomy): domain Eukaryota; kingdom Viridiplantae; phylum Streptophyta; class Magnoliopsida; order Santalales; family Viscaceae; genus Viscum; species Viscum album. The sequence goes on from OY728153.1 coordinate 79,775,525, forward strand.
TTTTTAGAGTTTCCCAATGTTTCTATCACCTCAATTATAAAAGAGAACCTCCTCCCTCAATTATTCACAACACATTGAGCCTTATAAACTGAAGAAAACCTTCTTCTTCTTACTTCTACTAACATCCTTATAAATTTTTTATATATCCTAGTAACCCAGAAAAGACCAACCATAGATCCTTTAAGGGGAGAACTAATGGAAGTCTTTTGATGATGATCTAATCGTTTTTAAAAACTCATCCACATTCATTTAATCTTATAGTTATTATTTATGTGTTTCTTACATGATAAAGTAATAAATAAAGTATCATATATATTATTATATGTTTTTATTATTACAGGAAAACCATATTCCACGATTTATCTATCGAATGAAAATTGAAAATACCACATGTGTATACAACTTACCATTTCCATGTTGTGGTGTAATCTATTTTTCATCACCAAACTAATTGGATGGGTATAATGAGAGAAATTATGGATATATTTGATTCTTATTTCATGATAATGATTTTATAAAAATTAATATTTCATCTAATTCCTTACCCATTCCTCATTATGAGAATGATATCGTCGCTCGTGCTTACGTATGACCTAGCGTCGCCACAACATGATGTGATTCATTATCGATGTTAATAATTCAAGAATCATTATATATTTGTATATAATGAATATATATTATATTTATAAACTTAATATAATTATATTTATGAAATAAATATATCCTATTAATAATAAACATGACTTACACAACAAAACATTCCTAGAAAAATGAATGAGTTAACAACCGAAATAAGGGAAATAATGAAATATTATTAACAAAATGAAATAATATGATCATATATGATATAAAAAATATGTATATTGTTTTATTAAAAATTAATAACGGTATTTAAAACATTATATATGTGGTTAAATAACATTCCACAAAAAGAAATTTCAATGTAATAGTTATTTCACAATTATCCTGGATAATTTATGTTTAAACCTCAATTGGGGGATGTTTTTTCTATATCCATATTTTATAAAAATGTTTTCAACATGGTATTTACAATTATCCTATGAATTTTTAATTTATTTATACCATTTTCTCAATTTTTTATAAAATGGTTTGAATGGAATATTATTTTCATCCATTAAATGAGGTCCTTTATTATTTTTTTGACAAACATTTATAGAAGGAATGTTTTTAAACATATTTAGAATAAATAGAATATTCCATATTCCTGTATAATTAACGTCCTAAAGATTCCATTACATGGTTACAAGGTTATTTTAAATAAAATTTTATTCTTTTATAATTATGGATCTTTTAAAATAAATGATTTCAATGTAAAATATTAGGGGTATTTCTCTAATGAATTTTCAATGATTTTATTAGAGTTTTTTAATATATGTTAAATTTTTTTGTTGAATCGTATTATTAATTGATAATGGTATATTATGATATCATCTACCACATTTTATTAAATGGGTTGTGATCAATTTGACTGTGGGTGTGTAATTTTGATACCATTTATCTTATTACTCATAATGTTTTCTGATTATGCATACTAATTGGGGAAATTTATTTAAATTTATTATGTATATATTGTTTATATTTTAAATTATTAATGTTAAGAATTAATTAATCTTAATAAGTGATGAGTGGGCCCTATTATAGACCCTCTATGCATTGATAGTTCTCATGAGGCAAACTAGACTTGATTTTGGCCAAAGATTACCCATTTTTTAGGTTCTTGCTATAAAGCCTTGATATAGTTATATTATTGGAATGAATCCTTTAATTTAATAGATTCATGGTATTAATATTCTATAATATGTTTTATATATTCACCATTATGAATTCCGTCATTTTTTATTCAGGTATTATTATTATTATTTTATTTTTTAAAATGTAATATGGGTTTTAAGTATGTATCTAGTTTACCAACACAACTAAACTATTTGGTCCTTTGGGATGTGACTACATATATATTGTGACAATGTAATAAAGTAACCATCATATTTGGGATACTAGGGTTTGGATATTTACAACAAATTTATATTTGATATTTTAGAACATGAGTAAAATTTTCAAAAAAAAATGTTTTATTTACCTTATACATTAGGATTATAAAAACAATTTTAATCAATTTCATAAAATGAAATTTATTTTAAATTTTAAATTAGAGGCTTAAAATTATATAATAAGGGGAAAATTATATTTTTGCATAAATATATTTTTTTATTGGGTAAATATTAGTCACCCTGGTAAACGATTATTTCCAAAGGAATGATACCTTCCTAGATATTGTTTATTTTTAAAAATAAATGAATAAATTTTAAATTAAAACATTGATATAATTTTTAAACAAATATAAATATTAATTAACACTAATTTAATATAAAATAAATGTTAAATAAGAATAATAATAATTATGATTAAAACAACATTTTCTAGAAAAATAGTTTTTTGTCATATTATATGTTTTGATTTAAAAGAAAATTTTATCGTATTTATAAATTATATTAGGATAAATGTAGTTCAAATTTATATTTAACTATTTAACTTTTTTGATAAGGGTATACATATGTTTTTTAATAAAATATTTGACATGATTAATAATTAATTGAGAGTAATAAATCCTTAATTGACTTATCTATGTTGGTTCAATTTTTTGTAAATTAATAAGAACTTTAGACCATATAGAAATATTTTTTAGGTTTTAAATTATTACCTAAATTTATTAACATTGTTCTTCACCTAACTCACCAAAAATTATTTCCATTACATTCATTCCCATTATTTAACATTATTTTCCCTAGAAAACTCCCTCTTATTCATGTATAAAATTGTGATCATTTCCACTATTTCTATTATCCAATACCTTTTCAAAACTCAGTTAAAAAATTACTCAAGTATCCTATCCTTGAATTCATTCACACTCCCTAATTCCCTTTGTGACCATAAATTATCCTATGTCCCTCAAATTTTAGGGAATCAAGGGAATGTTTAAGGTCTCAACATTGATATCACATATTTCTTAACGTTTCATTATTATTCTTTTACTTATAAAAAATCATAAACATTTTATAATAAAAACAAATGTATCATGATTTATTTTAGCTGTTATTATAATAATGGAATAATCATTAACTATTATCTTATATATACTAATAATCACTATAATATCCATTAGTTCATGTGCGTAGATTATAGCCTCCATGAAGTGATACTTTAGGTTTTTCATCACCATATATAATGGTTGTTCTTAATAATGGTATTAAATAAAAATTATGATTTTTTTTTATGAAATGGTAAATTATTATTCATATTCACCCCTATAATTAATTTATTAACAAAAATACTAATCCTGAATTGTGTGGTCTGTGACCTCCAAGAAGAATCATTTTTTCATTTCAATTATAATTTATCATTATTTAAAAAAAATATAAAATATGGTTAAAAAAAAAATAATTAATATTCTATTATAATGATATTACATCAAAATTAACACCTATTTAACCCATTGATACTCCAGAGGCGGTGTTCGCAGGCTTCCGGGGTGACGAGGTAGGACGGTGATGGTCGGCTTGACGGGGTTCTTCAAAGCTAGTGGATCTTATTAATATGGTGTAGATCATCAGATCTGGTTTGATGATGAGCAGTGGAATATTATCAATAACAGATAGTGGTTCTATAATTTAGATATCAGAGTTTAGTTTCTTCTTTGGAAACCTTTGGATTTTATATCAAAAGGGATGAGTTCAGTAGATCCAGTTCACGCAGACATCTTTCCTCAGACCTTGGAGGAGGCTCATTGTGTTTCTCTATAGTGTGGTGGAGCTCGGGCGAGGGTCTCAGATTGGTGAATCAGCCCGGATTAGGCTTTCTATTACCCTCTTCTAGATCAATGGCAGGTATCCACCTCTCGTAGGTAATATTTTATTATTAAAAACCTTTCAATGCTGAATGGAATTCAAAGAAACACCTTCACAGGGGAACTTGAGGACGATCACTGATCTGCGAAGTGTTAATTGTCATTTTTAAAGGTTCAGATGCCCGTGTTATTCTTCTCAAGGGGTGTGTTGATCATGATAATGCAGATGAAGCTATGATGTTAGAGAGGCTTGAATCTGGTAATCACTCCATCATCACTCTCCTTATTCCACCGAAAGGTTCTATTCTGTTGAAGGTCGATGTATTGGTTGAATGAATATCATGGATTTAGGTATACTCAAATTCGAATTGTGTTTTTATGGGATGTTGTTTCTTTCATTTTATTTTCCATTTCAATGAGGTGAAGTCACAGGTATGGGGCTTTTCTTCTCTTTCTATAAATCTTGGTTTTATATATATAAAGGAATGGGTTATGAGGTTTGATCTGATGGATTCTAGGAATTCATCTATATAGGTTTAGGTTAAGGTTTATGGGATTCACAAGATTCTATAAAATTCAATAATTATCCCTGATATTATAATGTTGCTTGGTCTACTAACAAAGATGGTGATTCAGATCATGAGTTTGTGAGTGATCCCGCTTTACATGATTTTTAGTTTTCATGGATGTGGGTATTCCATGTTTGAAACTTTCTATTTTTACTTTTATTTTCTTTCCCTATTCTTTAATTTTAAATAATTTTTATAAGACTTGCCTTTTAGCTAGACCAACTTCGTATACCACCTCTTTAACCATACCAACCCATCAAATAATGCATGTTCAAGATTGGATCGATTTGACAACATAATTGACAAATTCAATGAAATTATGTCATGGATGATTATGAAAATTTAATTTTTGATATTATATGATATAAATATTTAAATAATTATTTTTTTTGGTAATTGAAATTATACAACAATATTTATCTCCTTAATTATGAAACACCCTTTCTAGGTTGAAAATCATTGAAAAATGTTCATTATTGATTTAAACTTATAGTATATAGATTATAGTAGTCATGGAATGAAATTTAAAACTAATAAATCATTTTAAGTCATTAATTATAATAATATTAATTTAATTTTAATTATTAATTTAGGAAGATGAAGAAAAAATTACACCACTCCTTCGAAACTACTACAAATAGTCAAAACTAAAAAAATTTGATGTGGGAGAATAGGAAAAGAATGACTAATATATATATATAATGATTAAAAATGAAAATTATATATAGTCTTAGGTATTAACATGGTTCTAAAATATTATATTATGACGGTTATGATTTTTAAAGGAGGTTTTATCACATACGACTATGTAAGGAAACAATGTAATGGTTTATTTTTCTTAAATTGGTATCCCTAAAGATATGTTAATCTTGTGATCTATATTTCAATTTTGATGGTGAAAATACTACATAATTTTAATTTTTTATCATTATTTCATTATATTTTAGCATTAATATGTTTTCTTTAATATTAATTCTCTCTTTGGGTTTTTATTAAAAAGTGTTTGGTTCACTAGGTCAAATACCTTGAGGGGGGATGAATCTTGGTATGAAAGATTAAAAATTTTCCCTTTTGTACCTTGTTTCATTATTAAAAAAACTAAATTCTCTATTATTCTTATAGAAATATATGAATAGATATGAAATTATGCACAAAACACAAAAAAATTTACTTGGTTCACCCTCACTGGGATACATCCAAGGAGTATGTAATGACAATATACCAATGTACCAATTTCACTAAGGCTCACAGCCAATAATGAACACAACATTCATGATAGATATTCTATTCATAGGCTCACTTCCTTTACAAGGTTAAGGGTCTGCTCACTGCATTCCCAGGGGTCACTCCCTATGCCTCTTTCTCATGATCACTGCCGTTGGAAAGTGACATCGTCTTCCTCTTCCTTTACTCACTTCTCTTGGAGAGGAATCCACTGACAGTTTATGGATATGTAGGTCAAACATAGTTTATGGACATGTAGGTCCCTTCATTTTCATGAATTCATGCAACCTCAACTTTAGGTAGATTCTCTGTTGAAGTTACGTTTTCACCCGCACATGAAATCCACCTTCCCGGGTACTGCTAGATACTTAAAAATACATTGAAAAACTAACTTGAATTATTTTCAAGCATCCTTGTACAAATCAAAAACCACCTTCTTCTACTGCAAAATGAGTACTCGGTTTTGTACATGAAACACCACCTTAATGTACCACTTCTGCTTCCTCAAAACACCCTTCATCTAGGCAACACTTTCGCATTCTACTTCGAACCTCCTCAGTGAAACCCCTCCTATCCATGAACTATTCTATGTTCGTAGACTACCTTTGTGAAACACCCTATATTAGCGAGCTATTATTTTTTGACGGTCTTCCTTCACTAACCTCCCACAAACCATGCCTTCTTTCTCTATATACTATGTCTTACGTAGGTTATAGTTCTCCATTTAAATTCTTTAGTGGAATTTTATTCCACACGAACCACTTTATCTTTCACATAATTCTTCCTCACAAACCTCCTTCAGACTTTTCCAAAATCCAAGACAAAAAATATTTTCTCTAATAATATTCAGTCTCCTACGTAATTGGTGGGATTTGTGATTCTTATATAGGAAAGTATATTTCCAATATTCTCTAATCCAACAATTACCAAAACATCGATTCATCCTTCACTGCATACCGATCCTTCTACCGTTGTGAACTACAAGCCACCCACAAACTATTTATCTTATATGGTCCACATACTGTCTTTGTCCTTACGTGGTCGATCTCCACCACTGATGTTAATCCATCCACGTACTTCACCACTATCCTCCACGAATCATTTTTAGTTTCACAAACTGTGATTTAATCCACTGTATTTACAGAACCATTTTATTTTTAACCTTCCAATTTCTTTTGATTCCAAAATTACTATAGTCGTATTGGGTTTTTCATTACTCAATTATCTTCCTTTAGTGATAATCCATCATCATTTTCTATTATCTTTCATGATTGATTTACTCTAACCTATTATAATTTTAGGATGTATCATATCTTATTTTTTTGGTAAATCATGTTTCACACCAAATTATTCTTCCACTGTTATTTTATTGTTTAATCAAAATGAAATTTTTGTTAAGAATAATTATAATGAAATTTAATCAATTTTTCTTCCATGACCATATTTTTACTTCCCAATAATTTTCTCCTTTCCCTAATGGAAAATAAATATCTTTTTATCTTTAATGATCCTCATATCCCCCTTATTTAATTTTAATTTAAATGTTCCTTTATCCTTTTTAACGATGTGGGAGTTTAATAATGTTATTTCAAATTATTCACCAATTAAATACAAAATGTATTATCATCCACTACATATTTTATTTTGATAAAATATATGTATTTTTCTAAGTTTCCATAATTAAATATTTTTTATACAAATTTTTTTTATCAAATTATTTTCACTTCCCCCTTTTTAAAATCACTGTGTCTTTTTCATGTTTCGATTATTAAGTATTATTTTTAATGAAAAACTTTTCAATTTATTTTAACTTCCCCCTTTGAAAATGTTTTATATTTTCAATTCTTTATTATTAATGATTCTTTTAAAACCAAATCATTTGGAGAACTGTAAATTATTATTTTTGAAAACATATATATTTTCAAGGATATTTTATTTAAAAAAATTTAAGATAAGGTTTTCACAAATTATTATCTTTCCATTCACACAAATATTTTTTTGAAAAAAATTTACAATTTATCTTTTATAAAATTGTTTAAAAATGTTTTGGGAAAAACTTTTTATTTCCTTTTCAATATTTCCCATTCATTTTATCTACCATGAAGTGATATTTTGATTATACTCTTTATGGTATTAGGTTATGAATACTTTTGAGAAATTATATTTTTAAATCCTATGATTTTTTAAGTTCTTGTTATTTTAATGTTTATGAAACCCATTAATTTTCTAGGTCTTATTTACAATATGACGATGTTTGATTTTAGGTAGAGCATAGATGTATTATTGATGATGGGTGGGGTCCTATATCACCCTATAATGGGTTGGTTTAATTTTATATATTATGAGATAGTATGGTGTAGACGTAATGAGTTTTTTCACATAGTTGTGGACATGATGGGGTTTATCACATATTTGGGATGGAAATTATGAGTACGTTCACATAGTCATGGTTTTCTAAAAGAGTTTTCTTATAGTTTTAATTGTGAAAGAATTTCAATTTCTTCATAAAGTTATTCCATACTTAATTTTTTTCACCAAGTTTTGATAAAAAATATATATTCATTTCATTTCCATGAAATTCCATATTTTCAAGATTATGCTTTATTTATAATGTATTTTTTATATTTATGATTTAAATTTTTTGATAAGTTTTTTGAGCCACGTAATATCGTTCATTATTTCTTGATGATCTTTTTATAAAATTACGGTTTTCATACATAGTCTTATGATCTTTTAGTAAGATATTTATATATTCTTAGTATTCATATTCATGTTTTCGATATTATTAATTATGATATGTATTTTCCTCTTTTGTGAATTTGAAAACAACCAATTATTATGTTTCTATCTACTAGGTTATGAAGATGATTATATCATGTGAGATATTTTGGAAAAGGTATATATGAGAAAAATTATAGATAAATATTAGAAAGTGTAATAAAATAAGATTTTTTATATAGTGAATCTCAAAGACACAAAAAATTTTAGTCCATGGATTGTGGGACTGATTGTGAGATATATTATTTAGATCCTAGGGTTAATTTTGTAAATAATTTATGTCTATCTTTGTTCTCCATAAACCTTCCACATGATATAATTGATACTTAATTTTCCAAAAGGTTTGAATTCATTAGTTTTTAATGCATGTAGTTTTAGGGTTAGAAGAGAAATATGGATATAATTAATCAATGTTATTTCATGATTTTGAATCTCTTGGATGTTTTCTAAAGTCATCATTATTACTATCCATATCATTATATATGTTATTCTAAATTTTTTTTTGAAATATAAAATCATTTCAATCATGTTTTTGTATAATAGTAATGTAAAACCTTTGAATGTGTTTTATTTATTTGTTATTTCATGGTAGTATATTTAATTGTATTTTTATCATTATTTATTTAATTATATATATAATTTAAATATATTTTATGCTATTTTTTGTTATTATCATATATCAAATATAGAGTATAACCATCGAGACTTTCACATAACTATATATAATTATGTCTAAGCTTGTTATCAAGTTTATTCATCTAATAAAATGATTCATAGATCTTAGCTACAACAAATGAATAATATATAAAATTAAAATATCACTGAGATCATTTTTTTTAACTCAACATAAGAATTTTATATAGAATAAAATCAATATAATAGAAATTTTTGAATACTCATAACACCCAAAATAGAATTCTTGATTTTCATATTCAATTATTTCATATATCTCATCTATTTTCTCAGTTTAAATTTAATTTATATTAGTCTTCAACATATTATTAAGGGGATCCACTCTTATGTTACCAGCTTTATCATGTTATTATATAATGTTATAAATATATTTAACATAAAAACATGGATTTACTAATGTATTATAGTAATGGTTATGTTTTGTTGTAGTGCACAAAGAATCAATAATTATATTTTGAATTTCATTCTCTATTATAGAGGAAGTTTCTTATTCATTCTTATAGTGGAAATAACGGATTAAATTTTGTAAATATTTCATTCCACAAGAAAATCCACACTATATATTTATTAAGGAACTTTTCTAATATCAAGTTGTGATAAAAATCAAGCATATTTCTCCACCCTATAAATTTACAATTTTAATTTTGCAATTTAATTATTTATTCTATAAATCAAGTTTTAATTGTAGAATATAAACTTATCTCTAAATATTAAGAATACTATGGTGTATTCCATGGTAATATAATCAAAAAATTTCTTACATAACTGTGAACATACTATTATTGATAAATATATAGGTATATAATAATATAGAAATAAAAATATAGATTTTTGTTAAAAAAATATGATAATATTAAAATTTTAATGTATAATGATACTCTTAAATGTTCCACCACCAAAGGTTAACATAAAAATTCATAACATACTCTCATATATAGTAAAAAATAAAAATATTCTTAAACACTCTTAAATATTCTTAAATATTATCAAAAATATTCTTAAAAGTAAGCATAACCATCAATGAAAATAAATTTAAAATTATTTTCAATAATCTAGGATAAAATATTATTTCAATGCATCGATAAAAAATCATAGATTCTAAACATGAGTTATGTATGCTTAGTTATCTCTATTTATTATATTCAATATCCTATTTATCTTAAATTGAATTAGATTCCATTTTAATAAAATTATAAAAAATTAAGTAAAAAAAAATCTTGTTTTTAAACTCAATAACTTATTTTTTATTTATTAAAATTTATTCTATGTATTATCATTCTACTATTTTCTGAATACACGATGACACACATAAATTAAATATCATTAGATAATATGGGGTTTTAATGCTAATTTTTAATTTTAAATTCAACTAAACTATTGTTTCTATATATCAATAGTATATACTATTCAAATTCAATTTAAATAATAGTAAAAAAATATTTTTGGATTTAATTTGATGGAAAATATCATTAAAAAGTTCATGTAAAATAATAATAACTGAAAATCTGGGACATATAATAGGTCATTGTGGGGGAGGATCAACCCAAATCAACACATGAACTTGTACTATAAAAAATAAGAATATACCTAGAACTATCATTGGGGTTTATGAATGATGTTATAGGATGGAATGACCTAATATAGATGTGGTTGGGTATTCCATCTAATGAATATGTTATTTAAACTATACTAGGCAACAAAAAATTAAGGTACATCATAATTTATTGGTGGAAAATAGCAGATCAAGAGGGAAAAAATAAATAACTATCAAGTATGATAGTCATTTGTAGAGACCGGGTCATCCATGGATTTGGTTTTGTGAGAAAAACTCTCTAGATCCAAGAAGATTTAGGGTTGATATGTAGAATAAGATCACTGTCAAACCATTAAGTGGTTGAAAATAGTATACCACTACTGTTCAAAACAGGTTGTGAAATAGGGGACTAGATCCATTTTTATGATATGAAATATGGGTTGTGTAACATCCCCAAATGATAAGGGGTTAAATGACTAACTGATATGACTCTTGTCAATAAGGTGCACCTTAATTTTTGGGAGCCCGTCTGATTAGAATTCCATAATTAAGCATGCTTCGCCTCGAGTAGGGATTAGGATTGGTGACCTTCTAGGAAGTTTTCTAGGGAGTGTGTGAGTGAGCACAAAGCACACTAAAAAGGACATGTTTTGACTTGTGGGGACTTTCATTCGTTAGATGACACATTCAGGCATGTGGGTGGACACTTGGGTGGGTACCACATGTTTGCGAGGCAACTGGTGGTACCTGGTGGGCCAGGTCCTAACAACAATTTTATGGTGGGGTGTCTCTTCTGTCACCGGGGCCTAGTTGTCACATTTGGTATCAAAGGAGGAACCCAACATTAAGTGCGGTGTACTATCGGGGTTGATATGTAGGTCCCACAATGAGGATGTTGTGCTCTAAAGTGTGTGTGTGTGTGGGGGGGGGGGGTGATTGTAACATCCCCAAATAATAAAGGTTTAAATGAATATATGATATGACTCATGTCAATAAGGTGTACCTTTCTTTTCAGGAGCCTGTCTGATTAGAACTCCATACTTAAGCGTGCTTGTCCTGGAGTAGGGATCAGGATGGGTGACCATTTGGGAAGTTTCCTTGGGTGTGTGTGAGTGAGGGAAAATCACAATAAAAAGGACAGGTGTTGGATTGTGGGGACTGTCATTAGTCAGATGATCTGTTCAGGGACGTGGGTGGACCCTTGGGTGGGGACCACGTGTCTGCGGGGAAACAGGTGGTACCTGGTGGGACAGGACCCGATGACCATGTTAAGGCGGGGTGTCTGTGCTGTCACTAGGGCCCAGTTTTCACAATCCTCTCCACAAGAGGGATGTAAAATAAGAATCATGTTCTGAGATGATCATTGATGTCACCCTGTGAATTCGTACAATATCTTATATGTAGAGGCATCCCAAGCTCTCTACAGATCTCTGCTCTTGAATTGGTAGAAAGTGGGCCGAATCGGTGAGTCAGTCAACGATCACCCTGATGGAATCGTGGCCCCTGGACTTACATTGTATCCTTGTCCTGAAGTCCAAGGATATACTATCCCACTTCCATTCCAGTACCTCAAGTGGCTGAGCTAAGCTTGATGGTACCTAATTCTCGACCATCACATGCTGACAAGTGTGACATTGTGATAAAAACTTTATCACCACTTTCTTCATCCCTGGCCACCAGTACTGATGCTGGAGGTCCTGTTATATCTTCGTCACTCCAGGATGTACCGCCAAAGGGTATGTATGGAACTCCATCAACACCTCCTCTCATAGTGTCACTAGTACCATGGTGAATCCTATGAGGAGGATTATGTAATCCCCACAATCATAAAATCTTTCAAGATAATGTCTCGAGTATATCTAAGCACGTCGGTGGTACCTGGTGGGCTAGGACCCGATGACCATGTTAAGGCGGGGTGTCTGTGCTGTCACTAGGTCCCAGTTGTCACAATCCCTTCCACAAGAAGGATGTAAAATGAGCATCATGATCTAAGATGATTGTTGATTTCACCCCATGAATTCATAAAATATCTTGTATGTAGAGGTGTCCCAAGCTCTCTAGAGATCCCTTCTCTCGAATTGGTAGGAAGTGGGCCAAATTGGTGAGTCAGTCAACGATCACCCTAATGGAATAGTGGCCGCTGGACTTACATTGTATCCTTTTCCTGAAGTCCAAGGATATACTATCCCACTTCCATTCCAGCACCTCAAGTGGCTGAGCTAATCCTGATGGTACCTGATGCTCGACCATCACTTGCTGACAAGTGTGACATTGTGATACAAACCCCGTCACCACTTTCTTTATCCCTGGCCACCAGTACTGATACTGGAGGTCCTGTTACATCTTCACCACTCCAGGATGTATCGCCAAAGGGTATGTGTGGAACTCCATCAACACCTCCTCTCGTAGTGTCACTAGTACCATGGTGCATCCTATGAAGAGGATGACGTAATCCCCACCATCATAAAATCCTTCAAGATAATGTCTTGAGTATATCTAAGCATGTCGGGCCACGGTGTGAACATCCCCAAGTTGTGCCTCCCGAACTCACTAAAGGAGTGGGGGAGTGACAGTCATAGACTATAGGTAGGCTTCTCCATCTCTATCCATGAATGATATCTGCTATGCGACTAGCTGCTCTGTCGCATCAATCTGCAACTATAGACCAGTCCTTATGTTGAGTGCATCTACTACTTCATTCCCCTTCCCAAGAGTATAGAATATCTTAAAGTGATAGTCCTGGAGTAACTCCATCCATCGACGTTGTCTCAGGTTCAGGTCATTCTGTGATAAGATATACCTGAGACTCTTGTGATCAGAGTAAACAGTAAACCGTTCACCAATCTAATAGTGCCGCCACATGTTCAGCACAAAGACCACTACTGATAACTCCAGGTCAGGGGTAGCATAGTTCTGCTCGTGCTGTCTCAACTGCCATGATCCGTAGGTGATCACTACTCGATACCTCATCAGAACACAACCTAGTCCAGTCCCTAATGTTTCATAGTAGACTATATACCCAAATCCATCTTCTGGTAGCCTAAAGTTGGGGGCACTCATCAGTCTCCACCTCAGCTCCTAGAAACTCTACTAGAACTTCTCCATCTGCAATAATGTCTTCCCCTTCTTATTCAAAGCTGACAAGGGTGCTGCTACCCTGGTGAATTCAGGTAAGAATATTTGGTAGTACCCAACCAATCCCAGGAAACTCCGCACCTTATTCACACTCCTCAGTGGCTACCAAGAAAGCGTTGCCTCTATCTTTGTCGGATCCACTATGACTCCAGCCTCCTATATAATTTTTCCCTTAAAGTGGAACTCTCGTATCCAGAAATGGAACTTTGAGATATTACCATAAAGTCGGTGCTCTCAAAGTGTATCCAAAAATATCTGCAGGTGAGTGGAATGCTCCTCCTCCATCGCTGAGTAAACCATGATGTCATCAATGATGACCACCACGAAGCGGTCAAGTTAAGGCTCGAAGATCTTGTTCATAAGTCCCATGAACATTGTTGGTGCATTGTTCACACCAAAATGCATATCCAAGAACTTATAGTGGCCATAATGGCATTTGAAGGCCATATTTGATAAATCCTCATCTTGTACCCTAAGCTTATGATAGCCTAATTTAAGGTCTATCTTTGAAACCCATCGGGCTCCCTTCAGTTTGTTGAAGAGATCATCAATCCTCGGGAGTGGATACTTGTTCTTCACAGTCACCTGGTTCAGGCGCCAATAGTCCACACAAAGCCTTGTAATACCATTTTCCTTCTTGGAGAACAAAATCAAGGATTCCCATGGAGAAACACTGGGCCTTATGAACCCCTTCCTCTACAAGTCCCCCAACTGTATTTTCAACTCACGAGGATCCACGGGAGCCATACGATATGCTGGAGTAGATATTGGTCCCATCCTAGGGAATAGGTCAATGTAGAAGTCTACCTCTCTACGAGGAGGTAGTCCAAAAACATCCTCTAGAAAGACTTTAGCATATTGGTCCACCACTATAGGATAGCTCAGAATCCTATCATCAACTGCTCTGAGGGAAGGCTAGCCAACTGATGTGTGATCGGATGCACCCTCCTTCGATAAAGTCTGTCCTAAGATGCAAAGTTACCCTTCTCTCTGGTGAAAGAAAACCTGGTCCCATCCTTGCAGACACAATGCACATTGCACCTAAAATAGTAAATCTCAGCATGGATTGTAGATAAATATTCCATACACAAGATGAAATCGTAAGGCCTCAAGACTTACACTAAGAGCTCCCACCCAAATCTCTCACCTCTTAGAGTAAGCTCACACTGCCAGCACCAGTGTGTAATCGTCAAATCTTCTCCTCTACGAGTCTCCAATCATAAGGATCGAGCCAATGGATCTATCAGAATCTACGAGCTCCGATTTTGACTCATGTAAATGAAAGAGTGACTGGAACATGTGTCTATAAGTACTACATCTAGTGTGGAGTAGACACAGATCATACCTCAAATCATCTCTGGAGCACCATGGTCATAGGCCTTAGTTGCTTGATGTTGAGATCATCCATGTCCGCGTGCTCCCTGAGGTTGGGGTGGACTACCTGGAGGTGGTGGTGGTAGAACCTTAAATCTCCACCCTCTACCTATTGTATGAACTACTCCTCTACCACGTACGACGTGTTATCAAATTTTTAGGAAGTGGGCCGACTTAGTGAGTCAGTCAACGATCACCCCGATGGAATTGTGGCCCCTGGACTTACGTGGTAGCCCTATCATGAAGTCCAAGGATATACTATCCCACTTCCATTCCAGAACCTCAAGTGGATGAGCTAATCCAGATGGTACCTGATGCTTGACCATCACTTGATGACAAGTGTGGCATTGTGATACAAACTTCATCACCACTTTTTCATCCCTGGCCACCAGTACTGATGCTGGAGGTCCTGTTATTTCTTCACCACTCCAAGATGTACCAAAAAAGGGTATGTGTGGAACTCCCTCAGCACCTCTTATCGTAGTGTCACCAATACCATGGTGCATCCTCTGAGGAGGATGGCGTGATCCCCACCTTCATAAAATCCTTCAGGATAATGTCTTGAGTATATCTAAGCATGTCGGGCCTTGGTGTCAACATCCCCAAGCTGTGCCTCCCGAACTCGCTAAAGGAGTGGGGGAGTGACATTCATTTACTAGAGTTAGGATTCTTTATCTCTATCCATAAAGGATATCTGCTATGTGACTAGCTGCTCTGTCACCTCACTTTGTAACTATAGACTAGTCCTCCTGTTGAGTGCATCTGCTTCTACATTTCCCTTCCCAGGAGTATAGAATATCTTAAAGTGATAGTCCTGGAGTAACTCCATCCATCGATGTTGTCTCAAGTTCAGGTCCTTCTATGATAAGATATAAATGAAACTCTTGTGATCAACTAAAACAGTAAAGCATTCACCAATATAGTAGTGCCACCACATCTTCAGCGCAAAGAGCACTGCTGATAACTCAATGTCAGGGGTAGCATAGTTCTGCTCGTGCTGTCTCAACTGCCATGATCCATAGGTGATCACTGCTCGATACTTCATCAGAACACAACCTAGTCCAATCCCTAATGTGTTGTAGTAGACTATATATCCAACACCCTCTTCTGGTTGCCTCATGTTGGGCGCACTCATCAGTCTCTGCCTCAGATCCTAGAAACTCTACTGGAACTTCTCCATCTGAAATAAAGTCTTTCCCTTCTTCATCAAAGCTGACAAGGGTGCCGCTACCCTGGTGAAGTCAGGTACGGATATTCGGTAGTACCCAACCAATCCTAGTAAACTCCTCACCTTAGTCACACTCCTCAGTGGCTACCAAGCAAGAGCTAGCTCTATCTTCGTCGGATCCACTACGAATCCAGCCACCTAGATAATGATTCCCATAAAGTGGAACTCTCATATCCAAAACTGGCACTTTTAGAGCTTACCATAAAGTGGTTGCTATCGAAGTGTATCCAAAAATACCTGTAGGTGAGTGGAATACTCCTCCTCCATTGCTGAGTAAACCAATATGTCATCAATGAAGACCTCCATGAAGTAGTCGAGGTAAGGCTGGAAGATCTTGTTAATAAGTCCCATGAACACTATTGGTTCATTATTCATGCCAAAAGGCATTAACAATAACTTATAGCAGCCATAATGGAATTTTAAGTCCATCTTTGGTACATCCTCATCTCGTACCCTAAGATGGTGATAGCCTGATTTAAGGTCTATCTTTGAAAACCATCGAGCTCCGTTCAGTTGGTCGAAGAGATCATCAATCCTCAGGAGTGGATACTTGTTCTTCACGGTCACCTGGTTCAAGCACAAATAGTCCACACAAAGCATTATAATCCTGTCTGTCTTCTTGGAGAACAAAATCAAGGATTCCCATGGAGAAACACTGGGCCTTATGAATCCCTTCCTATACAAGTCCTCCAACTTTACATGCAACTCACGAAGCTCCATGGGAGCCATACGATATGCTAGAGTAGATATCGGTCCAATCCTAGGGAACATGTTGATGTATAAGTCTACCTACCTACAAGGAATTAGTCCCAAAACATCCTCTGGAAATACTTTAGAATACTGGTCCACCACTATAGGATTGCTCAGACTCTTATCATAAACTGCTCCGAGGGTAAGGCTATCCAACTGATGTGTGATCGGCTACACCCTCCTTCAAGAAAGTCCATCCTGAGCTGCAAAAGTTCCCTTCTCTCTGGTGAAAGAAAACCTAGTCCCATCCTTGTGGATACAACACACATTGCGCCTAAAATAGTCAATCTGATCATGGATTGTGGATAAATAGTCCATACCCAAGATGACATCGTAAGGCCTCGACACTTCTACTAGGAGATCCCACCCAAATCTCTCGCCTCCAAGAGTACGCTCACACTGCCAGCACCTATGTGTAATCACCAAATCTTCTCCTCCAGGAGTCTCCAATCATAAGGATCAAGCCAATGGATCTACTGGAATCTATGAGCTCTGAGTGCGACCCGTGGAAATGAAAGAGTGGCAGGAACTTGTGTCTATAAGTACTGCATCTAGGGTGGAGTAAACACCGATCATACCTCGAATCATCTTTGGAGAACCGTGGTCATAGGCCTCAGTTGTTTGAAGTTGAGCTCATCCGTGTCTGCGTGCTCCCTGATGTTGGGGTGGACCACCTGGAGGTGGTGGCAGTAAAACTCAAATTGATGCCCTTTGCCTATTGTATGAACTACTCTTCTACCACATGCACCATCTTGCGGACCTACTCACTCGAAAATATGCCGCTTCTTTAGTGGTACCTCGATAGTCTGTTGATCGTCGATACGGCGGGTCGGGTAGTCACGAGCCATGTGGCCCAACCCACCGTACATGAAGCGTAGTTTTCTCCTCTGTTGGCCTTCTTGACCTCATGATCTCCACATGTCTAGCCCAGTTTCCTGGGGTCATCCTCTAGAAGGTCTGGCTTTCTTGGACCTTTGCATCATCTACCTAATGCCTGCTACATTTGACTTAGGTACCTATCGTCTAGTGGTTGCTCTCTCCATCGGTGCCTGCTCAGCTAAGAAGCTCTCCCCCAATAATGCTAGCTTGAGTACTCTAGCCTGTGTCAGGATATTGGGCAATATCATCGACACTCTGATCTCCCATCAGAGAATCTTCTTAATGTCCTGATCCTTGAAGAAAGGGTCTCATACCATGTCAGTGGGGTAGTGAGAGAGGTCAGTGAATATCGTAGAGTAATGGGACACTGTTAGGTTGCCCTACTATAAGTGTAGGAGCTCCTCAATAGACATGTAGCATAGCGTCCCTGGAATAAAGTCCACCTTGAAGAGGCTCTCTATGTCCATCCAGGTGTGTAACACCTCGCCGTATAACTGTAGCATCAAGATCCACCATCTCCCAGCCATTCCCTTGAAAATACTAGAAGTTAGCATCACAATCTTCTCCGCTGGTGTCCCAACTTGGCATAAAATTCTAGGCACAACCTCCATCCAATCCTCAGCTTCCTGGGGATCCATCTCGCCTCAAAATCTAGAATGCCTCTACCATAGAAACTCATGCAACATGCTCAGTAAGCGTGCACCGTCTGCTAGTGGGGCTGGTGGAAACAGCTTCCCAATAGGTAGTGGTGCTGCTGGTGACCACCCAAAGGTGATATCGCGGTAAGAGGGCATTGCACCGAAGCATCATCACATGGTGGGATGCCATCGTAAACCATCTCTAGAATCTTGGATGAATTTCTATGTGGAGAAATCCAGAAAATAAATAAGTTCACCATGGTCCATAAGTTATAACTGGTGAGCTGACTCAAAAGAGATCAAAAGTAAAATATTCCCAAACATGTACGATTAGTGTTTTTTTGTACAAAGTCAGAAATCAGATTTTAGAGTCATGGTGTATGGATACGTCAGCCTCCACACCAACACTGAACTCCAAGAATGAAAAACCACACTCAAAACACTTAACACTATTGCTCCATTGGAAAGATCAGATTCATAGTTACTGGTAGAACCGACTCATTTGATACCACTTTGTCATGACCTGTCCCACGGGGCCCGTGTTGTGACTGCCCAAAGCCAGCTTTCCATAGGCCAGTGGTTGGCATCTAGCACCGAAAAGGCCTTTCCTTTAAGCATGTTAACACACAAACCAAGAACGCAACTAGATGCATACCACATAGAAAACTATAGTAGTAAAAGTGAGTACTAAAAGTAATGGGGGCCAGAATACAAGCCCAAATAAAAGAAACAACTGCAATATAAAACAACTCTTATGATTTCGCACCAAGGATCCTACCTTAAGGGTAGATACATCTTGTATCTGC
The DNA here is from genome assembly GCA_963277665.1 of Viscum album. Classification (NCBI taxonomy): domain Eukaryota; kingdom Viridiplantae; phylum Streptophyta; class Magnoliopsida; order Santalales; family Viscaceae; genus Viscum; species Viscum album. Next base: position 79,794,995 of record OY728153.1, read on the forward strand.
AGCTCACCATGTCGACCATTACCCTCCATGTACTGCCTAGTCCTAGCTCCATAAAGTCTCAACCAAGATGCTAATCATCTACACAAGACACGACAAGGTGAGGGTGAAGCCCGTGCAGGGGTGAGTTTAATAATACCCAAGAGGGACCCCAAGACCCTAGAAGGTTTGTCATAATTCCATAAAGGAAAAAACACAAAGTATGATCTCAATCACAAATCTCAAGAAAGGACTCAACTCAAGCAAGGTATACAACTCAGAGATCAGGAATAAAGAGGATTAGTCTTAAGATATATCATTTTATTACATTAGGAAGTTCCACAACAGAACAACAAAGAAGTTGTTCCATTGTCGATCCACAAATGGTCGTATTTCGCTGATCCACAACGGGTTTCTCTAAGGCTGGTCCTCTTCAGGTTTCACACTGGTGATCCACACAGGGTTGCTATGATAATGATCCACACAGGGTCACCATGATGCTTATCCAAGAAGGGTTACTATAATGATGATCCACACTGGTTCACTATGATGATGATCAACATAGAGTTTCTATGATGCTGATCCACATAGGGTCACTATGATGCTGATCCACACAGGGTCTATATGATGCTGATCCACACAGGGTCGTTGTGATGCTAATCTACATAGGGTCTCTATTCAATTGACTGCCAACCAGAGTATTTTCCACACTCAGTACACTTGAGTTATTTTGAATCTTCTCTTCAATATATCACTCATTCAAAAAATACCACGATGTTCCAAAAAGGAGAAACGTAAATGAACTCTATGTCATAAGGGTCCCAACGAGATAGATGACACGTCAATCAGACGCCCAGTCTGTGAGTTAAAAGAATTTTAGTACTGAGGGCCCGGTTGGATTTAGGTTTGATCCAACCCAAACGTACTTCAATGTTCTCCAAAACTTTGGTGGAGTATCAAAGAAGGACCAACCTATTCCAAGGATTCTAGCACCGAAAGCGATTCATCAACAAAATGTCTAGTTTGTGAGATACGACCTTTTAAGAGAAAACTCTGTTGAAAAAGGGTCTGGGTCTGGTTCAAATCGCGACTGAATTAACCCACCTCGACCTGGGAGGACCCAACCTTGTCCATGTCTGACCTAGCCTAGCCTAAACTAGTTGGGTAGGCCCGAGAGAGCTGGACCGTGGTGGGCTTGGCCCACTAGGATGCGGACCGGCCCGACCAGCCTTGGCTGAGCGTGCCCATGTGGGGGTCGGATCCCCCTTTATGAACAGAAAATTGTCCATTTGGTTTGAAACGACGGTTCCATGTGGTGACGCCCCTTTGTTAGTGGGATTCGTGTGGTGCGTGTCCCCCTCGGACACAACCTCCATCCACAGCGCGCAACGACGCGCCACCCACTGCAAAGGCGCCCGCCTGCTCTTTCTCTATGTCGCAACACCTTTAGAAGCCTCCTTCCTCCATGGCCGATGATAGCTAACTACCTCTCTCACCCACCAATGCCATTCGCCAGTGCCTCCAGGCCTATGCCACCCTAATGAAACTTCCATAGGCCACTAGGTGAGATCTATTGGTCCGTTTTCTCTTCTGATTGCACCTACTGGAATCCAGGGATACTGTTGTCACTACGTGGCTCTCAAATTCATGTTTTCATCAAGTTCATAATTTCTCCCATGAATAAAGTGACAAATCTAAAGCGGTGGAGGGTTTAAGCCTTTTTTGGTTGACCCACACCCTCCGCGTTAGAAACTTAACAAGGGTGTGGTAAACCAATCATCCAAAGATAAATTAAAACCCCATTAAAAAATTCCCACAATATTCACACTTAGTTTTGTACGAATTGAAAATTAAACAAAAACCCTACTACAGATTCGTAGGATACTTCATGGTTTTCAGAGAAGAATCCACGTTCATTGAAACCATTGGCATTCATTGTTTGTGGATTGATTCCTCCAAATTCGTCATTTAATCATCTATTCTTCGTTGGAGGGAAAGTTCGTTCTTCCGTTATTTGTCATGAATTCTACCATGATTCCCCAAAACTACTCTCCCCACTAATTCAATAATTCAAGGGTTAAGTTTAGAGTTAAATTCTCAATTCAATTAATGTCTCATTAATTGGTGTAATTAATGAACCTTATTAATTATACAAGGGGTGGTTACACAACCTATGTGTAACCATGCATTTAATGTACCTCTTTGAATGCCCGACGACCTCCGTGGTCCCCACCACCATCACTCAAGAGGTGGTAGAAAAATAAAATAACATATTATGTTAGTTTATTATTCTTTCAAAAGTCCATAAAACTATATTTTTCACTCAACTTTCTACAGTTGAAGTTAAGCCTCTATTAAGAGAATCCCAGAGCTGCATGTTCAATGGTGCCCTCAAATTTCAATTCTGGCCCCAGTTCAAAAGATAGGAAATTATTCCCTTATGTTTACATAATGTACCTTAAACAAAGTTCAAAATTCTATTCTGGGCACCCCGTGCCACAGAATCACATGCTGTCAATTTTTCCAGACTCATAATAATCCCTAATAATTAAAAATAATAATATGGAATTTCCATGTCATTAGATGTTATTATTAAAAACATTTTATATAATTTAATGGGTGTTTTGGGAATTACAAAATTTTTTATCATCTCATTAGAAACTGCAAATGTTGGGAAAATTCCAAGAATACTATTTTATTAATTTTCATGATGACACATAAATATTTTCCTTTGAGTAATTTAGTGATTATATGATAGGGTTTTGAAAGTAATATGATTTTTGATGTAGATGTGTGCTAGTTCAATTCACTGATTGATGGTGGTGAAAAAGGTTTAGTATGATCTCTTGATTAAAACCATGATCTCAGAATTGACTTCAAGAATTCTCTAATGTCTATATAAAGGTTCAATAACATGTTACTTTAATTCTCTCATAATGTTTAGGATTTTTTACAAATATGGTTTATAACTTAGATGATGCTAATTACTTATATTTACCATAATATTGAGATTATGAGGGAGATCATTGGAATACATGTTGATATATAGTTATCCTATTGAGTAATGATTGTTTTTATGAGATAATATGGTATACATTTTTTCTTATTGATCCTATGATGATCATAAGTGGGTTTATGTTTTATCCCCTTAATGATTTATTATTATTTTAGTAGTTATAATATAGTCCACAAACTTGATTTCTCTTCAGCATGACTCATTCACTTGAATAAAATTATGGTTTCCATGAGTGAGTATTGGTTACATTTCGTAGTTAGTTACTTCTCTGTTCATTACAATATGAAGAGGGAGGATATTGTTAGGAATGTTTTGATACCCTTCAAGACAATATAACTCTCAATGAAGTGACGATCCTCCACATATAGAGATAAATACCCCCTTATCCATTACTATGATCAATAAGGGTAGGGATCTTCTAGTTAGCCACTTTAACCAAGAAACAATTTCATTTACTTGATTATAGTTATCTAATCCATCAAAACTAATGGTGCATTTTTTGGATCTTGTTTTGTCATTTGTATGTACATTAGACATGGTAATTGAGTAGAAATTGTTATATTGATATTGGTATGGATATCTCCTTCCACTCTTGGAAGCCACTTAATATAAATTGATATAATGGGTGGAGTGAAATAAAATGATTTATTATATATATATATATATATATATATATTATTCACATAGAATAGATTATTATGAAACATGCGATTGAATTTGGAATGGAATTTAGGTGAACATTGACAAAGTTTATCATATGAGTTTTCACTATCATTGGGTTCCTATGTTTGGTTTATAAATTTAAAGAAATATTTTATATTTTTTTGGTTATAAATTGTATTATTATCTTAATTGGTGGTTTATTATGTATGTATGCATGTTTATTTTACTCAATATATGATAGTTTAATTCTTTGTTCTTGTAGTGGATCATTGATTTTTGTATAAATATTTAATGGGGGAGCTACTCCCATTACGTGAGTATGGCCTCTTAGTTTTAGTCACCAGTACTTATTATATTATAGATGGGTTTATTGATCTAAAACTATCCTTTTTGATGACCTAGATAGAGTCTTAGTGAGGCCAATTCATGTTAGAGTGGTATTAATTTATTTTTTCTTAGGATCAATGTTTGGAATAAGGATATGAGAGTTTTATTTTTGGAAATTAAGGAAATTGTGTTTAAGTGATTGAAGATTGATCTTTGATTCTAGGTAATTGATAATAAAGTGTGGTGGAAGAAACATTTCTACAAATGGAACATGATTATCTACTAACCAACATAAGTATCTAAGAAATTGTTTTTGGGTAATGTTAGGTGGGTACATTAATTTTATAATATCTAGGTCATGGTTATTGTGTATTCATACAATTTATTGGGGATTTATTCTAGGCTGTGTAGTTGTTATAAATTTCTTTCATATTCATAAAATATTCATCATGCCATGTGATGACTATGAACTCATGTTATTTATAATTTTATTATAGTGTGAATCTATATAGACAACTTTTTAAGAATCCACTAAAAATATATAAGCTGAATATTTTTTATTTAGATATATATGAATGTAGTGATTCTATGTTTGTTCATGGACAAACACCGATATAACCATCATGCCCAATGTGGGTACACATTAAAATTGTAGTGAATATCGATATAAATCTCTAATTGATTAATTTATTAGAGTTGAAATGTTAGATGAAGCATATGTTTAGGGTTTAGGATGGCCCAAAAATAGTGGATGACTTACCAGAGGCAATTAATAGGGTATTTTAACAAGTGGTTACACCCATGGAGTATAGGGAAGTGTTTTAAAAAAAATATCCTTTCATGGGTTTAGTGATCCATTGGTAGATTTTAATTCAATACGAATGAAGAAAAGTTATAATTTATTGGGAATATTTTTGGAGTATATAAAACAAACTTTTTTACCCCCATATTTTGTGCATGGAATGGGTGTGGGATTTATTTTTCCCCTATCAAAAAATCATAGTAGTGTTCGTGTATGTTTTCTGGTTAATATACATTTCTACATTCACTTACCAATTGATTCATTATGAGTATCACATGCCCAATTGTTTCTAGCTGATGATATGGATTGAAATTCATGTTGAAGTGATATATCTCAACTTATCCCTATATTCAAAGGTATTTAAAAAGGATAAATTGTTTATAAAATACAAAAATATTAGAATCAGTGGTTTGATTAAGGATCATATTTTACTTGAATAGATTCTTCCTCTTATGCAAACTATTGGAATTCTTTTATAAATATAAAGTAGTTGTTTTTAGACACTATAAATTAATGTTAGGAATTAGGATCTGGGGGTTATCATGGTACATATTGGAATGTAATACCCCAACTCGAGATCCACTAAACTAGTGCTCTAGTCTAATGTTCCACATGGCCTCAAGAATACCTCCCCATACATCAGAGGCTGCAAACTAGTAACATGGGTATAAGTTAAAAAAATAGAGAACTCTAACTCCATATCAGAGTAAAAATAACTAAATAAATAATAATAAACACATTGAATAGATCAAATATCCATTATATAAAATGCAGTGAAAGTGCCAAAAGTAACTACTATATCACATAATACAAAATGAGGAATTATATACAATGCATAGATTATTCCCTATGGGAGGAACATATAAAACGATAAACCACAATAATTAAAATAGAGGAAATAAAATAGAATTATAAACTCATGCCCCACACAATCCAAGTTCATTCTTAGTTCAAGTGTCTATACTCCACTCTATATAAGCACAAAAAAATCCTTTCCATTAACATGTACCTACAAATAGATAATCTTATTTTGGGGTACCCATGTTCCATGGAGAGTTGAGAAGCATGTGAGTAAATATAAGTTGGCAACCACCAATAAAATCAAAAAAATAACAAGTCTATAAAATAGTTTATTCATGGGTAATATAATAAGAAAAAACCATTTAGTAGTTTAATAATTTTAAAGTTCAATATCTTATATAATAAGGGTATAGAGACAACTACTGATGGTTGAGATCTTCATTGATACCAACATTAGTTAATATTTTCTTTTGTGATTTTATATGAGTCTATGATCGTGGTATATTTAATAGTTTGAATTGTTATATGGTAGACTACCAAGGAAACCATGGTCTTACAACTTGAGGGAACCCACATGGGTCCACCGATCATTCAATTACAATAAATCCCATAGAGAATCTAAGGGAGGTGTGACCCTTGCAATTCAACTAATATAAACTACCAACATGGGCTGAAGGAACAATTCATGACATTCAAAAGAAAAAATGACTTGAATCCGTGACTTACACATGAGGATTTCCACTCTACATGACCATGCTGAATTGAAGGGGGTCGTCCCTATTTCAGGTCGGTCTCGAAATGCTCAACGGTTCTATATCCGACGATGCATGGACCTTCTTTCCAAAGGCAGGCGTTCTCCATGTGATTTGGCCAGCGACACTTAAGAACTCACATTGGTCGAGAGGATGGGAAGTCAGGCTCATTGCTCCCTTTTTGGGGGAATTATTTCCTGTTCTGGGACTCTCTTATAGATTTAAGACATATTTATATGTTCTAAAATCATTGGTTTATACCCAAGCATAGTATCCACAGATTACTCCTCGTTGGAAATGGTTAGATGGACGCAGGGGTTCAGAATCATTTAGGATGGAGGTTTACCATCCCTCATTGGATTAATGACTCTGAAGAATTTGGACCCCTTGAGATGGTGCTAAGAGTTGCTCAGTGAACCGATGTGAAGATAGTCAGATTGACCGATTGTTGGGCTTAAACCTTAGGGAGGCTTCCTACGTACCCTACCTAGAAGACAGAGATCAAAGTCCACGTAGTTCGAATCAGGATGTAGGAGAACCGACGTGAAGGTAGACCCGGGGGTCCGATGGTGATCCGGCTTGAACCTCGGGGTGGCTTCCTACGTACCATGCCTTAACATGGATCAAAGTCCTCATAGTTCGCATAGGCTTAGGGATTACACTCTTAGGAGGCCCAAGGTGTGGATTGGGGCTTACACTCTGAGGAGGCCCATGGTGTGGATTGGGGATTATACTCTGAGGAGGCCCATGGTGTGGATTGGGGCTTACACTCTGAGGAGGACCATGGTGTGGATTTGGGCTTACACTATGAGGAGTCTCATGGGAGGATTTCATGGTCGATGCTTACTCTAATCCCACGTGAGTCATGCTCGTTCTGAGAAAAAAGAGGCAGCAGGGACCAGACGATCACGTCGCGAAAGGTGCGTCCGTGAGAAGGGGAGTGGGGCTTACGTATAGGGCGCCCCATAAGGTTAGGGATTACTCCGAGAAGGATTCCCATGATTTCTTCCTCATGTCTGGCCATGAGGGAATCCCAACCCACTGGTGGTTTGAGGTTTATAATGGGGGCCAATGCCTATGTGCATGTGTACAAGCAGGATAATGCCAAGGGTGTTGGAATCAGTACTAACAAAGGGAGATGAAAAGTGTGAATCACATGCTCAACATTCGGAACGCAATGAGGGTGGCATGATGATGGAGGATAATTGTTGACCAAGTTCAAAACACAGAATCCATATTGCGTTATCCAGGAATGGGGTCAGACAAGTGAGGGTCAATTGTTGAACATGTTTGAAACACAAGACCTGACTTGAAGAGTTGCCCAAATTTTTTCAGGGGAATTGGCCCAGGATGGTAGGTGAGTCGTGACGGCACGGGACCAGGCCATTAGGGGGTCCCTTCAGACATGAAAAGGAATGAATATCCGAATGAAGTACATGCAAAGCATGGGGTGGAGTGATGGAATGTTGGAATGGATTCCAGCACTCTTGAAATTATGCCACTATAAACATGGAATGAGGCATATTATGCTTAGGGAATAAGGCATCTCTTGAATGGAGCAAGAGGCATCCAATTATTTAAAGATAGGGAATTATACAGTTTATAGTTATGTAGAGAGGACTATTTCTGTATAGTTTAAAGTCATATGGATAGGATGAGGGCCACAAGGTTTAATGTCTTGTGGTTAGGATGACTAGGTAAGAGATACCTAGAAATAGTTGGTGTGGGTCTTACGCAAGGGAACCCCTTTCTAGATAAACCTATCAAAAAGGAGCTAGGTAATGGGGTTATAGGAGATTCATGAGGAGTAGCTAGACTCATGACATGTATAGGATGGATGTTGGGTGGCGCAAGGGTGCAATGTGAAATACTGCTGAACCGGACCAAAAATTTCACAGTGTGACTCTCCATTTATCACGGGGGGTCAGTGATGGTAGTGAAGGGACCAAACCGGAGGGCTGTTACTGTAGCCCGCCACTGAGCCCGAGCGGGGGTGCGGGAGAGCAAGCCCTGCGATATGGAGCAGTGAGTGCATGGGGTTTTCCGCATGGGGCGGGCTGCGTAGGAGATGGTCGCGAGGGACTGGCTACGGTGATGTTGTCCACATTGGAGACGGCTGTAGAGGGGTTGTCCGTGAAGCAGCTGGTGATGTAGGGATGGCCGCATGTGGTTCACAGTTTGGTTGTCTGTGAAGGGTGTCCGTGGAGGAGCTAGCCGTGAGGGAGCAGGCCACGAAGGAATAGTGTGTGAAGGAGGCTATCTGCGAAGGAGCCGGCTGTCCGCGAAGGAGGCTTTCAGCAAAGGAGGCTGTCTGTGGAGGAGCTGGCTGTGAGGAAGAATGCTATGAAGGACTAGGCAGTGGAGGAGGCTGTCCACGAAGGAGCTGGTGCCCGTCCTACTTCGCGCCCACAGAGGAGTTCCCACCTCCATTTCACGAAAGACACTAGTCCGCGGAGGGGGTGGCTATCTGTGAAGGAGATGGCCATCCGTGAAGGAGATGGCCACATGTGGTTCATAGTTTGGTTTCTCCTCTATGCGAAGGAGTGCATTCGCAGACGATATGGAGTCCACGAATGGTCGCAGAACATTACCGATGGGAGAAATATTTCCAGCGTCTCCCCACGAGTTTTCACCCGTCCTTTCTCCTTTTTTTGGTGCCCCTAAATGATTATTTATAGAGTCGCGAAGAGGCAATATTGATGGGAACACGACACGTTTTTTGGAAGCCTGTGAAGGAACCCCAACCCGCGAATGACTCGGTCAACCAGGGAGTTTGGAACCAAGATTCATGGGTTTTCTCCCTGACCGTGCACCACTCTTCCTCTATCCCGCGAACGACAGCGGTCCGTGGAGGGGTGGATCACGACGGTGGACTATCCTGGAACCCATCCTGCTTCGCGCTCGCGGAGGGTCCCCAACTCTATTTTGCGGGCGACGCTGGTCCACAGAATTGCGGGAGGGCGGTCTGCCAAACTGGCCGCGTGCTATTGTTGGGAGCCGGTGTGCGGACTGGTTCAGTCCTTTTTGTTGTCGTGTGGTAATTGGATTTCCCCCTTGAGGAATTTTCAGGACCCTAAAAATGACCCCCATCGGAATGGGGTCCGATCGGAATGAAGAGGAGGCCATTCTGATGTAGAGTGGTCTTGATAATTGATGATTGATTGGACAATGCTCTAATTTTTCCCTGAGCCAAGGGACTCAGTGGGCACAGTTTGACTATTGATAGGGTTTTGTAGAAAACCCCCCCAAAAAAAAATTGTCTTTTCTTTTAATGCCCTAATTTTTCCTGGCCCCATTTAGTGTGGACCCAGCAGGTATGGCCCGACTTTTTCTTAGGTCTCCCTTTTTGGGTTTTCGGCTTAACAGGATTTGTGACTCTTTTTGTGAGTGGTTTAAAGTCACGCCATCAAGACTATCATTACTGATGTTTTAGGTCGATCATCATTGACCAAGTATGGTGGGGCGAGGGCCCCAATGAGGTTTGGTTGATTAAAAGATGTCTCAATGTCCTTTAGACGCCTGTGGAAAGAGCATGTTTAGATTTGAATGACACGCAGGGCATGTCTCAGGGCATGGGAGCCGTATAGGCATGCATAGGCAGGAAGAGCATCGCCTAAGGAAATATTGTCATTGGTAGATGGGCCAGGGGAAATCAATATACAGAGCCAGCAAGGGAATGGTATGCATAGTCGCAAAAAGGTGTCGTTATGTCAATGACTCTCCATTTTTGATGGCCATAGGACTTCATGAAAGACTGGCTTATGGAAACCACCATGGGTGCCTTGGAAAGGGTATGTGACATATGAAGAGGATTTGGGAACATCTATATGAACTAGGAGTGGGTAGGTAGGGTCCTTGTCCCACGAATTTAGTTAGCGCGAAGGACGGTTGGAGCTTGTCACAGTTTCGAGTCATGCAGCTAGGACATTTCTTGAAGTGGGATGGCCTTCCCTGGTTTTCAATATTCTTGTCAAAGATGTTCCATCACATTCAGGCTGGGTTATCGAAGAGGTTAGTAAACTGATGCTCAGAGGGTTTTCGAATGGATATGGGGGGCTCAGAGGCCAGCAAGCATACATAGAGAGGCATTTCCTAAATAAATCTTGCCTTTGGAAGACGATCTAGGGGAAATCAATATACAGAGCCACTGAGGGAATGGTATGTATAGTCATGAAAAAGTGTCCTTAGTTCAATGATTGTATTCTTCCGATAGCCGAGCAACTTCAGGGAAGTTGAGATTCGGGACCACCAGGGGTGGCTTACAGGGGTGGCTTACAGGGGTTCGGCCCTTTCTGGGTGTAGAGTATGGTTTATGAAAAGAGGATGCCTGAACATGGGAAAAACGCCCCAACTAAATTTACAGGAACGGGTGAAGTCATCCCTCCCCACACTGATGTGAGGTGGTAGTTTGTGCACGTCTGGCCCTTGCACTGAGGAGGGGAGGAAAACCCCTATCCTTGGCTGGACTCGTGGAGAGTTTGACCGTACAGTTTGATTTCATGCGGTGAAGATGAAGTCAGTTCATTTTAATGTCATGCGGTAAGGATGAGGGACATTTTTACATTCCATGCAGTTTAGCGTCATGTGGTAAGGACAAAGTACTCTTAGTTTAACAGTTATAGAGCTCAGACCATTGGGAGACTATTTCTATAATCACTCGGAGGACAATTTAGTTAGGATGCTCTAATATGCTCTAGACAGGGTAGGGGATGAAAGTTGTAAACTGAAACTCTGAGGTTTCTCAGATCCGGAGATGTGGTGTGTGGGCTTTGAGGCCGGTAAGCGTACTAGGTTAAGAAGAGTACCGCCCAAGGAAATATTTCCTTTGATGGATGTGCCAAGGGCTATCATTATGCAGAGTCGCTGAGGGCATTGTATGCATAGTTGTACAAAGGTGTCCACGGGTTGATAAATTTCCACTCCTGATGGCCACGAATGATTATGAAAATGCGGGATTGATCATAGCACAGAGTTCGGCACATTGGGATAATTGTGTTCCAATCACAAAGGAGGCATCTTCACGGTAGTTGCCCGCTGAGTCAGAGTAGGCTAGTTCTGGCTTGATTTTTGTAGATCCAAATTCTCATGTGAACCATGGGTGGATACATAGGCTCATTGGGCATGAGTGCCCCAACAAAACTTGGATGCGGGTGAGTAATGAACTTATAAACCACTGCTCCATAAATTTTTGGATCGGGAGATATGACATTGGGGCGCTGGGGCCAGTGAGCGTACGAAGATATGAAGAGTATCACCTTGGGAAATCTTTCCTTTGATGAATGATCCTGGGGATATCATTATACAGAGCCGCTGAGGGCATGGTATGAATAGTCGTACAAAGGTGTCCGCGGTTCGACAGCCTTCCGACTCCGATGGCCATGAGTGGTTATGGAGACCTGCAATTATTCGGGTCGTGGAGTCTGGTGTATTAAGAGGATGCATCCAAATGCGCCAGGAGTATCCCTTTCCCATTTCTCCGTATATCATAGGTGGGTCTCGATAAAGCCCGTGCAATTTAAAGTCATGTGGTAAGGACAAACGTCATGCAATTTAGCGTCAGGCGGTGAGGACGAAGTTGACCCGACGTGAAAGGAAAAGGGGGGTCTGCACAGTTTAACGTCGTGCGGTGAGGACGACTTCCATGCAGTTTTAAAGTCATGCGGTGAGGACGACATCCGTGCATTTTAACATCATACGGTAAATACGGGGGTCATCTTTAAAGGACACTATGCAGTTTTACGTCATGCAGCGAGGACAAGTGGTATTTTTAAACCAGTGAAAAAGCTTGTAGTTGAAGGCATTTCTCGGGATGGTTAATGCTTAGTCTCTGCAGTTTTATGCCCAGCGGACATGATGTTCCGTGAAGTTTAGCGTCATGAATTAAGGACGTAGTGGCAAAGGTCTCTCTTCCTCAGAATGAAACTGGGCTTGAACATCTCGGCATTCCTAGATGTGGGGAGGGGTTTATTGGTGTAAATCGTGGTTCCGGGGCTTCTTGGATCTGGAGAAATGATATGGGGTTCCTGAGGCCAGTAAGAGTACGGAGCTAGGGAGAGTGTCGCCTGTGGAAATCTTGCCTTTGGTAGATGAGCCAGGGGCTATCAATATGCAGAGCCGCTTAGGGCATGGTATGAATAGTCATGCAAAGGTGTCCATGGGTCGATATCTTTCAACTTCTGATATTCGTGAATGGTTAGGAGGATCCGAAATTATCTGGGCCACAAATTTTGTCATTTGGGAAGGAAATGTCCTGGCATGTCGGGCATGCTTGGCCCTAGTTGCTGTTAAAGCTTAGAGAGCTCCCTGCACTGATTTATTTTGCGCTCGGGGGTGTACCTTCACTCCATGTAGTTTATTGTTGTGCGGTAAGGATGATGTACTTCTAGTTTAGCAGTCATAGAGCTCGGACCACTGGGTGACTATTGCTGCAGTCACTCGGAGGAAAAATGTGTTAACATGCTCTAATATTCTCTGGACAGGGTAGGCGATGAAGGTTGTAAACTGCAACTCTGAGGTTTCCCGGATCAGGAGATGTGGTGTGGGGGCTCTGCGGCCGATAAGCTTATGGGGTAAGGAAGAGTACCACCCAAGGAAATCATGCATTTGATAGACGAGCCATGTGCTATCAATATGCCGAGACACTGAGGTCATGGTATGAATAGTCATGCAAAGGTGTCCCCAGGTCGATAATTTTCTACTTCCGATGGCCATGAATGATCATGAAAATCTGAGATTACTCATAGTAAAGAGTTCGGCATGTGGGGATAGTGGTGTCCAAGCATACAAGAAACATCTTCACTACAATTGTCCATTGAGTCACAGTAGCCTAGTCCTGGCTTGATGTTTGTAGACGCAGGTTGTCATGTGAACCACGGGTGGATACATAGGATAACCAGTTAGGGATACCCTAGCGATTTTGGATGTGAAAAAGGGACGAACTTGTAAACCACTGCGCTATAAACTTTTGGATCGGGAGATATGACATGGGGGCTCTGAGGCCGGTAAGTGTACGGAGCTAAGAAGAGTGACACATGTGGAAATCTTGACTTTGGTAGATGGGCCAGGGGCTATCAATATGCAGAGCCACTGAGGGCACGGTATGCATAGTTATGCAAAGGTGTCCACAGGTCGATGACTTTCCACTTACAATGGCCATGAATGTTTATTAAGATCCATAATTATCCGAGCCGTGGAGTCTAATGTATGGGGAGGATGCATCCAAATGCGCAATGAGTATTTAAACCTCGTTTCGCCTTATATATTAGGTGGTTCGTGATGAAATCCATTCAGTTTAACATTGTGTGGTGGGGATGAAAAATACACCCCGTGCAGGTCTGGTCCATACACGGGGGAAAAAGGTATTTTTAACTTTCATTATCCATGCGGTTTAATGTCATGCGATGAGGACGTAAAAACACACCCTATGCAGGTCTAGCCCATACACGGGGGAAAGGGGGAATTTTTTTAAACCTTGCTATCTGTGCAGTTTAACATCATGCTGTAAGGACGAGGAGTACACCCCATACCAGTCTGGTCTATAAATAGGGGGAAAGGGAATTTTTTCCCACTATCCATGCAGTTTAACAACATGCAGTGAGGACATAAAAATACACCCCGTGTAGGTCAGGTCCTTACACGGGGGGGGGGGGGGGATTTATCTTTTATTTGGGGGTTGGGCCAGGACGGGGAACCGTGGCATCACTACGTATCCTGCGAAGGCAGGAATCAAGTCGCACGTAGTTCTCTAGAAGAAGTACACCCCATGCATGGCTGGTCCATACACAGGGGATGAGGACATTGTTAACTATGATTTAATTTAATTTTGGGAGTGGCTTGTCCAGGACGGGATCCCAACGTCGCTACGTATCCTGCGAAGGTAGTAATCAAGATTTTCATAGTTCTCTACTAAATACACCTCGTGCAGGTCTGGTCTGTACACGGGAAGGGGGCATTCTTTTAGAGGTGGCTAGGCCAGGATGAGGAACCCCGGCTTCGCTACGCATCCTGCAATGGCAGGAATCAATCCATACATAGTTCTTTGAAATCCGTGCAGTTTAATGTCATGCGGTGAGGACAAAGAATACATCCCATGCAGGTATGGTCTATACACAGGGGAAAGCGGGCATTTTTTTATTTTTTGGAGAGGTGGCTGGGCCAGGATGAGGAACCCTAACATCGCTACGTATCCTGCAATGGCATGAAGCAAGCCGAACATAGTTCTTTGAAATAAAATACACCCCATGTAGGTCTGGTCTATACACGGGGGGGGGGGGGGGGAATTTAATAAAAACGTCTTGTCCGTACAGTTTAACATCATGCGGTAAGGATGAAATACTCTTATTTTAAGGTCATGGAGTTAAGACCATTGGGTTCTTGGCAGTTTAACGTCATGCAGCTCAGACAATCCTTTTTTTTCATTTTTTTCTTATCCATACAGTTTATCATCATTCCGTAAGGACGATGGAAATTTTTGGTTTCTATGAAAAATACTTTTTCAGGAATCTCGCATTTGTAGGAGCGGTGGTGAATTGACCATCCATGGAGATCAGGGCATATGCTCTGTTGGAGTAGACCTTGTGTATAACATATGGTCCCTACCACTTGGGCTCCAGCTTTGGAGGTTTCCTTCTAGGTATCATTGGGGTCCGGAGGACCAATACCAATTCTACTTCCAAGAAAGACTGAAGACAGACCTTTTTATTGAAGGCACATGCAATCCGGTTCTGGTATACTTCCAGATGGTGCAAAGTGCGCAGCCACTTCTCGTCTAGCTATTCCAATACACCAAGCCACTTTTCTGATTGCTCATCGTTGGATAATTGGGCATAAATGTCAACACGGAGTGAGGGAAGTTTGAGTTCAATGGGCAGGACCGCCTCTGTGCCATATATGAGTGAGTACGGGGTTGCCCGAGTAGCGGTGCATATTGTGGTTCGATAAGCCCACAATGCATGAAGGAGTTTATCCGACCATGAATTCTTTTCTTTTTCCACCATTTTCTAGAGAATTTTGGATGTGGTCTTGTTGAAAGCCTCTATCTATCCATTGGCCACTGCATGGTAGTGGGATGAGTGGTTAGCCTTGATACCATATTCTTGGTATAGTTTCTCCTATTTAGCAGAGTATAAGTTGGTGCTGTTATCCGTCAGTATGGTATAAGGGATACCAAATATAGTGATGATATTGGTTTTCACAAAGCTGAAAACATTTATTTCCCCGAATTCATTAAGAGGTACCGCTTCTGCCCATTTGGAAAAGAAGTCGGTTGCCGTGAGAATATACTTCAGCTGTTTGGCTGTGGCGGGGGGATATGGTCCCACAACATCCATTCCCCAAATGGAAAATGGACAGGAGTACTTGGCCTGATAAAGTAACTCCGGGGGTTAGTGTATGAAGTTGGCACAGATTTCTAATGACTGAAATTTTGTGGTAAAGCATTCACAATCTTGTGCCACTGTGGGCCAATAGTACCCAAGCCTCCAAACCAGATGGGAAATCATGGACCCTGGCTGATGTGATCCACATACTCCAGCATGAACTTCCGTCATGACGACGACGATTTCTTCTCCATCAATACATATGAGGAGGACTCCATCGAGGCCTCGTTTTAAGGGGACCTCTTGTTGACCCGCACTACCATACAGGAAAAAGTTTGTTTCCCTTCTCCGTATTTTCTCTCGTTCAGTCCTGTCTGATGTAAGTTCTCCCTGATGAAGGTAGCTTGCGATGGGGGTCATCCATCCGGTGGTGGGAGCATATGGCCCAGGGACAGGACTTATTTCGTGGATATCCTTTATCTTGGTCTAGAAAAATGACAAGACCATTCGACAGTGAGCAATACTGATTAATGTTTCATACCGGTCTGGGTCAGCCAAGGCTGTTGCCGCGTTGGCTAATGCATCGACCTGGGCATTCTGGGACTGAGGAATATAGGTAAATGTGGGTTCTGTAGAAAATTCTTCCATTAAACCTTGTACATGGTCAAGTAGGGGAATCAAATCCTCATTTTTGATAGCATAGTCACCATTGAATTGCTTGATGAACAGTTCCGAATCACCTTTGACCTTAAGGTTCTATACTTGTGCTTGGAGTGAGAGCTCCCAGCCTGCAATGAGGGCTTAATATTCCGCTTCATTGTTCGTACATCCCTCTGATAGGAGAAATGAATATGGCAAGACTGACTTTTCTGGGGACAAGAGTATTATCCCCAATCCCACCTTGTTAAATTTGGGGTCTTCCATACTCTTCCCGGTTGGGCTTCAGGATGCGCCGACGAAGTACATTTACCATGTTGGGAGCTCCTCTTGGACCATGAAGATGTATTCATCTGGTAGCTTGATGTCCAGTGTGGTAGTCCTTGTTGAGGGGTGATCTGCTAGAAAATCTACTAATGTCTGGCCCTTGATGGCATTTTGAGGGACAAAACAGATGTCAAACTATTGTAGGATGACTGTCCATCGAGATAGGCACCCAGTTAGCATCGGGCGGCTGAGGATGTACTTTAGCGGGTTACTACACGAGACCAAATGGACTTCATGGTGCTGCAGATAATGTCAGAACTTTTGAACTGCAAAGACCAAGGCCAAATAGCTCTTCTTGATGTTTGAGTATCGTGTGTCAGCAGTGATCATAGTTTGGCTGAGGTAATAGAGAACATTTTCACTACTGACATCATTCTTTTTCATGAGGAAGGCTCCCAGGGACTGCTCTAGGGCCATCATGTATAGGATGAGAGGTCTTCCCTCGACCGGGGGCACGAGCACCAGTGGGATTAAAAGGTACCTCTTTAGGGTGTCAAACGCCTATTAGTAGTCATCTGTCCATTGGTACGTGACTCCCTTCTTCATTAACTTGGTAAAGGGAAAACATTTGCCTACCAGGTTGGATATGAATCGTCTGATATAGGAAAAGTGCCCTAGGAATGCTCTCAACTCAGTGAGGTTGAGGGGAGGTGGTAGTCTGAGAATAACCTTTGTCTTTTCAGGTTCGACTTCGATGCCGCGATGGCGTACAATGAAGCCAAGGAATTTCCCTGAGGTAACCCCAAAGTCACACTTCAAGGGGTTCATCTTAAGGCTATACTATCTAAGTTTGTTGAAGATGGTCTCAAGGTCAATAGGTGATCTGAGAACTTTCTTGATTTTACCACCAAGTCATCTACATAACATTCAACTAATCTCCCCAGGAATGGCCTTAAAATAAGATGCATGTCACGCTGATATGTGGAACCAACATTCTTGAGGCCAAAGGGCATGACCCTGTAAAAGAATACTCCTTAGGGGGCTCTGAAGGTAGTGGATTCTTCATCTTATCGGGCCATTCAGATTTGATTATACCCAGAATAGCCGTCCATGAAAGACAAAGCATCATACCCATCCGTTGCATCGATTAATAACTCGGTGATCAGGACCGGGAAGTCATCTTTCAGGAAATGCCGATTAAGATCACTGAAGTCGATGCAGATGTGCATTTTCCAGTTCTTTTTCTTGATGGGGATGATGTTGGCCAACCAGATGGGGTACTAGACCTCCCGAATGAAGCCTTCTTTGATGAGATTATCGAATTTAGCCCCTATTTTGGTGGCATGTGAGGGATGTGTCCTTATGGAGGCCTGCTTATAGCCCCGATGGTCTTCTGGAATACCCAGGTGATGTGTCTCCACTTCAGGATCGAGTCCCAGCATTTCTGTGTAATTCCCAGAAAAAACATCCTGATGCTTCCCTAGGAAAGAGGTATATACTCATGCTCCTCAGGGGACATGGCTACACTAATGAGAGTAGGCCTTGGATCTTCCTCAGTACCCAGGTTTATTTCCCTGAGCTTGTCCACCGTGGTGGAGATACCCTCCTCAAATGTGGGGGGGGGGGGGGGGGTGCATCCTTGAGATCTTCCTCCTCTTCTTCTCTCAAATCCCCGTTTACTTGATTTGATGGGGGGAGTGTTTCCGGCACAGGTTCTCAGGGGTTTCAGGGTGAGACGTTGTGGGCATCCCCGCTCTAGTATTCATCCCTCTGATTGTGGGTTGGCGGGCATTCCCGTATTGTCACGCTCGGCTGTTGTGGCTGAAGTCATGAAGATAGTTGAGTGTGTGTCTGAACTTGAACCCCTACTTTAAATATGGTTGAGGGGCAGTATATAGTCTCTGCCAAGCTTCCTGAGGGGGTCTTCAGGAACCACTTCTATACCATTTGGAGCAGGGATCTAGTCAACACCATCAGCCAATGGCTTCTTCTTCTTTTTCTCATAAAATCTGGAATCAATATAGTGTGACTCGGAGAGCTCGAAAGGGGCCTTGTTAGCGTGCAGTATCCCACATTTCCCATTGACGCAGTACTTAACACACTGGTGGTAGGATGAAGGAACAACCATGTGATTATGGAGCCATGAAATCCCCAGAAGGGCATTGAATGCTGTGTTCTTCCGGACCGCCATGAATTTCGAGTAGGCCACGAGGTCGCCAAAATGGGACTTTAGCTTAATTTTTCCCTTTGACTTCTGGTCGCTCTTGTCATAACCCAACAAATTGGTCGCTGAGGGTATTAGATCATCCTCACTGTAGCCCAACTTACGGAGTGTCTGTAGGGGAAGAAGGTTAACTCCAGAACCGTTGTCAATAAAGAATTTGAGGATCTCAACATCATCTAATGTGCCAGACACATATAGTGGTTTTATGTGTCCTTGCGTGATGGCATCTTCATCCGGATCGGTGAAGGAAATCACCACATTGCATTCAGCCGGGCCTATCTCTGTCTGGTAAATTTCAGCAGCAGATACCTCAGCTTGAAACACCTACGTGCTGAGAAAGGCTTCTATCAGTGCTTCCCTGAGGTCGGCTGACAAACCCAGGGCCTCCAGGATGGAAAGCTTGGCTGGTAATGACGCTAGATGCTTAAGGATGTTGTACTTTTGCTCCAACGGCTGATGCTTCTCCGCTGGAAGGAGAGTTCTAGCATTCATCTTGGGATTTGGAGTATGTGACGAGGAGGGACCCGCCGTGGGGTCAGATGCCGACGATGTTCCCATGTTCTGGGGACTCAGCCCGGCTGGTCTGTTTGTGCGCATTAAGCGGATAGACGCTTGTTCCTCCTCTGATGGGTATCACAGAATAACGGGGCCATGGTGGCCGCTTGTGGATGTGGGGAGGTATTCTTTCTATTTTTGAGTCTGTTGAAGAGCTCTCCCATGGGTTTCCGTGATATTGACTGTTTGGGGCGAGGTCTAACTGTAGGGCTGGTTTCGGCCGCTACTACGTCTCCCTTGGTATCCCCTGCCTCTATGATTCCTCGTCCTAGCTCCTCGTGTTGGAAACTCAGGTAAATAACCATACCCTTCTTCAGGAAATGATTCCATAAGATGGATGACATTTATGGAATTAAAGATTGTCTCATCACCCTATGACAGGTCAACTTGGTCGGTTGTCCCTGATGGTGTCATTTGGTGGGTCGGTGCCTGTGGCGCCAAGTTTGGGGGCATTAAATCTGACAACGTCGGGGCTAACTTCAGCCTTGTTCCAGATTGATCCTCTTGCGCTTGTTCCCTCCCTTTTCTATTATGCTCGGATGTCCGGCTCGTGGAGGGTTGTGAGGCCGATACTGTTAGTTGTACGGCATCAGGGGCTGTTGGCAGTAACACTGGCTGCCATAGCTGAGCTTGGAGTATGCACTGGGCTCGGTTGTTAGTCTTCTAAGTCATCTAGTTATCAAATTTCTGCCACTTTTTGCTAGTGACTTCCTGACACCCCTCCCCTTTGTCAGAGTTAGTGGTAGAAAAATACGTCACATGTGTTGGGGGTGGTCCCAACTCGACCTGCCTGGAGTCTACCATCCTTTGCAGGAGGTCTTTGAAGATGAAGTATTCCTGAATATTGCGCCTCAACATCTGATGGTAGGGAAAATAGTCTGGTCTATCATCGCGGCTGACTTCTTCGGGTTTCCTCAGCTCCGGGAGGCGGATCAAGTTGCAAATCATGGTGGCGATGAAATACCTGTAGAATTGGTCCTCTCAGAACAAGTATGTTTTATGTATTCCTTCCTAAAACCGGTTCCTCTTTTCCCCTTTCTGATCGTCCCTCCTAGGCGGAGGCAACATCTTATGTACATGGGGCCCTTGACAATTTGGTGGAGGCCGAAGTGGTGGAGCAGGAAGAGGGGCTGGCTTGATCATGGAAGAGGACGCTTCAGATCTGGATGCTCCCTTTGTCGGAGCCTGTGAAGCTATTCAGGACTTCAAATAGGTCTTATGTAGTGAGTCCTCAATTCTCTGGGAAATGGCTGATAGATAGAGGAAGATAGTAGTGCACTCCACTAGTATGAGTGGAGTTTGTAGCTCGTCTCGAAGATTGTCGATACATATGGAAAGCAACTCATCTTGATGAAATGACCTGTTTAGAGAGTAGGTTAGACCTTTCCATCTAGCGATGAAATCTGAGACCCTCTTGTTCTACCTCTTCTTGCAGTTCATGAGGTCACTGACCGTTGTCTTAGGCAAAGTTGAGCTGAAGTGGAATAGCAACTGCTATCGAAGGTCTTCCCAGATATTTATCAACTGGGCTGGTAGACTCGTATACCAAACAATGGAAGATCCTTGCAAGGTCTGTATGAATCATCTGAGTTCCACTGCTTGTTGTTGTTCCAGAGTCCCTATCATAGGGTCACAATAGGATGTGTAGTGCACCAAATGTTGTTTTGGATCACCTGATCCATTGAAGATAGGGAATACAGGGCTCCCAAAATTGGGAGGAGGGGGTGTGTTTCTCACCCAATTTGGGTAGGGCTTCCACTCTGGCTATATCGGAGTGCACCGACCTTCCATTGCTTCCAATAGAGCCGTTAGTGCTTCGATGGTGCTGGTGAGACCCTGGATTACATCCTGTTGGGCCCAGTCTTGGGCAGGTGCAACGTAAGGCATTGTTTGAGGATTTGGATCAGCCAACACCAAGGGTACATATGCCATTCAGGACACCCTCGCAGGGTTCGGGCGTACTTGCTCTGGTTTCTTCCTAAGTGGAGGGAAGTCTTGGTATTCATCTAGATCCACATTTAGGTAGTTGGACGGACCAGGCGCCTCATTGGGTGGGAGCCCTGACTGTGCTTCATTTTCTAGCGTAAACCTCAGTCTTTGAGGTGCACTTACTGGGAGTTCATGATGTAGCTCCTCTTGGGACGCGTTTTGAATAATATGGTTCCTCTGGAGTAGCTCAACGTTAAGACGCCTCAATTCCGTTATTTCCTCTTCCTGTCGAGCGAACATCTCTTCGAGCATGAGTGGCTCGTTTTTTTCAAGAGAAGGGGATGGATTAAGGGTAACCAGTCCTTTGTTCTTATCCTTTTTGGAATCTCACAGGGTAAGCGGAGGAAGGTTAGCTGAAGGGGAGACCATATTTAGGGAGGCCCTCTAGTTCCGGGTGTGTACACCTGGTGGTTCGTTGTCGGTTGCAGCCTAACTAGAACCATCGTCTCTCGATCCTTCCCGATTTGCATTATCTCTGGTGTCACCGGTGGGGTTAACCTCTATGATGTTGATAGATGCATATCCTGGGGTGGGGAAGATGTCAACTTCCAAATAGGAAGAGGATCTCCTGCATCTTTTATTGTCCTTCCCTTTCATGTGCCGGGATTGCCTTCAGACTTCTTGACGAAGGGTGATGCGGAGAGTTCTTTGATGTGCCCTTATGGAACGCCTCCCTCTCGGAGGGGATGTTGATTCAAACAACGAGATTAGATGAGAACCTCCTCTTCTGACTGTCCTCCCTAGACAAGAGAATATTGACTCTCGTGGTGGAGGTTGTTGTTGAGGGGGTAATAATTCCCCCTGCCCTAAGCGCTGGGGTTTGCTCCGTTCCTTGGATGCTGGGTCTCAGCCCATTTTTATTGGTCTTATGGGGGAATTTGTTGTTAAAAATTCCCCCATCCCTATAGACTGGGGTTGATCCTAGATTGCGGCAGTGGTTGTTACTTTTGCTACCTGCCTGATCTTGCGCGCCTCCATTCAAGGGTGAACTGGGTTTGGTGACGAGTTCTTCTGTGAATCAATCCCTTACGAGGAGGCAAGAAAAGATCACTGATTTTCCTCTCTTAGGTGAGAGTCCTGTTGTATGCTCTCGGTGGCCTGATTCAGGAGTTCTTGAATAGCTTGTTACCATCAGAATTGATGCTTCTGGGACTTACTCAAGGTCCATCTCTGTTGGGTGTGTTGCCTTTCATGAACAGGGAGACCTTTCGATTTCCGTCTTGATGTGATGACGTTGCAAGACACCATGCCAAACGGGTTCATCTATGTGGGGAGTGGAGTGAAATGCAGAGCTCTATGTTCCCCCCTATCCTTTGATATGGACTCCCGTCGGAGCGTCACCGATGAGGAGGCGCAATTGGTGCAGCGCACAGAGGCAGGCTATCTCCACGTTCTCTTTACACCTCTTTGGTCGCTGCTGCCGCGCCGAAGGAAGAGCTTCTAGGTAAATGTGACGCAGGAGGTATCCTATTGTCTTGACGTGGTCTACATACCCGTCATAGGTCAAGAAACTTTATTTCAGCCGGCAGAGGGTTGTCCATATATTTTGGCGGATACCGTGCACGCAATCTTCTGACAACTATCCGGGTATGTCTAACTAAGAGGTGGCCTAAGGCCAAAACATAACTGGTATATCATCCCTAGCCAGTCGTTTCCGTAGGTGCAACATGTTGGCGTACTCCTCCGCCAGTGATTCCTCTACCTGGTCAACCCAACTGAGATGCCTGCCGATAGTGTGGTCGGAGGTAGTGGGACTGGTTGGTGCTGCATCATCATGTGGGCGATTCTGAGGTGGTTCAAAAGATGAACATGGCCCTGGAATGTCTCATGATTGAGGGAGGATATCGTTCGCGATTAACTGGGAATCTGACATGCTTGATCCCGTCCTTCTGAGTGCCTCAACATACAAGTGCTTTTCTGTGCTTGATTCGGTAGGGGGAGGACCTTCCTGTCGATATGATTTTCCATTTCGGGGAGGGCCTTCGCAATGATGGCTGTAATGGCGAGGACTAACATTACTACTTGACGCCTCACTACATAGATGAATTTTTCATTGCATACCCTGGGGAGGACCTCCAGGGCATTTCGCAGCAAGGGGAGGACCTTATGGCTGCGTAGCATTGTTACGGGGAGGGCCTTCACAACAACTCCCATCATGGTGAGGATGACCATCATGGTTTGACATTCGATGTGTATCCTATGGAGGACCTTCAAGACACACTACAACAACGGGAGGGCCTTCTTGTTGCTTGGGGCCAATGTGGGGAGGACCTTCGCAATGGTGGTCGTGGTGGTGAGGACTACCACCACAGCTGTTGTAATGGTGAGGAATACCATTACAGCTGGCACATGGAGAATATATGCAGAGTACACCATGGGTAGGGCCTTTAGAATGTACCACAATGAGGGGAGGGCCTTCTTGTTGTTGGACGTCTCTACGGGGAGGACCTCCGTTATCAGGGTGATGAGGACTACCACCGTGATCTGATGCCTGGCTGCGCGGAGTGTCGTTGTAGCATAACCCTTGGGGAGGACCTTCAGGGCAGGCTACGACAAGGGGAGGGACTTCTTGTCATGATGAGACATCACTGCGCGGAGGGCCTTCACAGTTGCGACTGTGATAGTGAGGACTACTATCATAATCTGTGGTCCCACTGCATGGAGAGTGTTTGCAGTGTATACCCTGGGGAGGACCTTCAGGGTGGACCACAACAAGTCGAGGACCTTCTTGCTACTCAATCTTCTGGTCATATGGACGGTTTCTATGACTGGAATCAAAGAGGAGTTCTCGTGATCGATCGTTATATTCCCACGGGGGAGACCCCCGTGGGTGCTCTGGGGAGGACCTTCAGAGCTGCTGGTAGCGACATTGCGGGGAGGACCTTCGAAACTGCTACTTCCACTCAAATAATATGGTAATGGGTGGGAAGGGTTCTGAGCCTTCGATATACATTTTGTGGTGTTGGGAACCCCAGCTTCCAGTAGAGTGGAGTCATGAACCCACTCTTTATTTTCTGGATGCCTTCGACGCATTCGGGGTGCCTTCTTGCGGGCAGCGGGGACCGTCTGCTGTTGACAACAACCTTCACCTTTGGGTCCCTATCTAATTGGGTCCCATGATACTGCCGGGATACACTGACGAACATCTTGACTTTTAGCAGGGATATATGCGTGCTCTGGAGCATCCACTGTGATGGACGGGTGTCCCCCAGTTGGAACGAGTGAAGATGCTCGATCCGGTTGCCCTTGCGTCGCGGAATATAGCTGATGACCCTCCTGGGATGAATCATGGATATAGATCTGCTCCGAGGCGACTATCTCATCTCTTATATGAGTCGCCTTAATTGGGGAGACGGGTTAACGGGCCCAAGTCCTTGCTGTTGTCGCTGATGCAATTACATTCTGGCAAGTCTGCAAGATATGATCTGGGATCGATACATGCCCTTCCATCATTTCCAGGATATGTAGAGAGACATCTTTGTCTGTAACGGGTATGAAGGCCCATTCTGGTATCAGAGTAGGAATATCCTTCTCTAGTCCTCTGGTTGTCAGTGGGTACTGAAAATTCTCTTGTGTCGGTGTAGGAGAACAAATTTTCCCCTGTACCGAGATACGTCGGTTTATCTCTCCGTTTTCTACCACATCAGGATGGTGGAATTTACTTGAATCCACAGGGATCTGGCCCTGCATATATTTTTTTCCCACTGTATCGAGTCGGTGGCCTTTTTGGAAGGGAGACATGCCCACCTATGAGTTGTCGCCACATCTGGGTGGCGGGATTTGTTTATCGCCACCATGCTGGGATGGTAGGAGTCAAGGGGATCTTCTAGGAGCTAGCCCTACAGATGTTGGGTCGCCACCATGTCAGGTTAGTGGGCTTCACGACCCTGGGCAGGGAGAGTTGACTGCTCGGTAAGTGCCGTCCTGTGTGAGCGATAGGTTTGATAGAGCACGGTGAGGATGCACGCCTACTCGTATGATGCCGCCGTATCTGGATGGTGGGCTTTGCATAAGAAAACAGGTGTATGTGCCTGTTCGTGATACGTCTCCATGACTGGGCAGCGGAGCTCCTCCTCGGGGATAGGGGTGATGACCGGTCCCTGGTTGTAAGTTTTCCACCCTCATCGAGCGGTCCGAGGGGCCAGAACTTGGGGAGCGTGGGCCTAGATCCTTTGGGTCACATCCTCCAGAGCGTGAGAATGTTGGGTCGTGGCTTGACAGCGACGACATCTTCCGGGGGGGGGGGGGCTTGGAACGGAACCCCTGTTCAGCTGGGAGGAAGTCCTCAACATAGACCTCATCTGCCTCCCTATGATAAGGGAGGTGCACGTTATCCCGTTCCAAGGATAGACACTCTAAACGGTTGGAGACAGCAACACGGGCTGTCTGGATTCGCAGCTGCGACCACTGCTGGTCAGGTGACCAATGAGTCCTGGCGGATTGGAGGCCATTCATGGACGCCTCCACCATCGTGAGAGTACCATTCACTTGGTACTATCGGATCAATGCGTCCGATACCTAGCGTTGAAGATTCTAGGTAGGCGACGGGGTCCTCCGTTGGTGAGGACGTCCGGTCATTACATTGTAGGAAGCACACACTTCTGAGTTCCTTCGGAATGCCATTGGATCAAAGGGAGTTCTGTGTGGTACCTGTAAAATATTTTAACAAATACAAACAACAAACCCGTAAAAGCAGCATCTCATGACCCCATGCATAGTTAATGAACTTTCTTGGCCCTCCTTGTGAGTATAAAGGGGGAACAAGGTGGGATTAGGTTAAATACATCATGCTTGGTTAAATATTCACGTCAGGTTCACCATTTTTGTTTCGGGTTAGTTTCGAAACACCCAACGATTCTATATCCGACGAAGCGTGGACCTTCTTTCCAAAGGCAGGCGTTCACCGGGCGATTTGGCCAGTGACACTTAGGAACTCACTTTGGTCGAGAGGATGGGATGTCAGGATCATCACACCCTTTTGGGGGGAATTATTGCCTGTTCTAGGACTCTTTTATAGATTTAAGACATATTCATATGTTTGCGAATCATTGGTTTATACCCAAGCATTGTATCCATGGATTACTCCTAGTTGGAAATGGTCAGTTGGATGCAGGGGTTTAGAATAATTTAGGGAGGAGGTTTACCATACCTCATTGGATTAATGACTCTGAAGAATTTGGACTCATTAAGACAGTTCTAGGAGTGGCTCGGTGAACCGATGTGAAGATTGTCGGATCGACCGATTGTTGGGCTTGAACCTCAAGGAGGCATCCAATGTACCCTACCTAGAAGATAGGGATCAATGTCCACGTAGTTCGAATCAGGATGTCGGAGATCTGACGTAAAGGTAGACCCGGGGGTCCGATGGTGATCAGGCTTGAACCTCGGGGAGGCTTCCTATGTACCATGCCTTAACATGGATCAAAGTCCCGTAGTTCACATAGGCTTGGGGATTACACTCTAAGGAGGCCCAAGGTGTGGATTGGGGCTTACACTCTGGGGTGGCCCATGGTGTGGATTGGGGCTTACACTCTGAGGAGGAACATGGTGTGGATTGGGGCTTACACTCTGAGGAGGCCCATGGGAGGATGTCATGGTCGATGCTTACTCTAATCCCACGCGAGTCATGCTCGGTGTGAGAAACAAAAGGCAGCAGGGACCAGATGATCACGTTGTGAAAGGTGCGTTCGTGAGTAGGGGAGTGGGGCTTACGCATAGGGCAGCCCATAAGGCCCGAGCTTACTACGAGATGGATGACCATGATGTCCTCCTCATGTCTGGCCATGAGGGAATCCTAACCCACTGGTGGTTTGAGGTTTATATTGGGGGAGAATTCCAATGGGCAAGTGCACAAGCGGGATAATGCAAAGGGTGCTGGAATCAGTCTGAACAAAGGGAGATGAAAAGTGTGAATCACATTCCTGACACTCGGAACGCAATGAGGGTGGCGTGAATATGGAGGATAATTGTTGGCCGTGTTCAAAACAATGAATTCATATCACGTTAGCCTAGAATGGGGGAAGACAAGTGAGGATCGACTATTGACCATGTTCGAAACATAGGACCTGACTCGAAGAGTTTCCCAAAGTCTTTCGGGGGCATTGGTCTAGGATGGTAGGTGAGCCGTGGCGGCATGGGACGAGGCCATTAGGGGGTACCTTCATACATGAAAAGGAATAATGATCCGAATGAAGGACATGCAAAGAATGGGGTGTAGTGATGGAATGTTTGAATGGATTCCTGGGCTCTTGAAATTATGCCACTTTAAACATGGCATGAGGCATATTATGCTTAGAGCATAAGGTATCTCTTGCATGGAGAAAGAGGTATCAAATTATTTAATGATAGGGAATGTTACATTTTATAGTCATGTAGAGAGGACTGTTTCCGTATAGTTTAACATTATATGGATAGGATGAGGGCCATGCAGTTTAATGTCGTGTGGTTAGGATGACTAGGTAGGAGATACCTAGAAATAGTTGGTGTGGGGATTACGCAAGGGCGGCCCTTTCTTGATGAACCTAGCAAAAGGAGATATGTTATGGGGTTATAGGAGAGTCATGAGGAGTACCTAGACTCATGAAATGTATGGGAAGAATGTTGGGGCGGCACAAGGGTGCAATGTGAAATACTGTTGACCCGACACGAAAAGTTCATGGTGTGACTCCCCATTTATCATGGGGGTTAGTGACGGTAGTGAAGGGACCACCCTGAAGGGCCAGGACTGTAGCCCCCCACTGATCCCTAGTGGGATTGCGGGGGCGCAGGCCCCGTGGTATGGACTAGAGAGTGCTTGGGGTTTTCCGCATGGGGCGGGCTGCTTAGGTACTAGTCGCAAGGGACTGGCTACGGCCGAGCTGGCCGCATAGGAGATGACCGCAGAGGGGTTGTCCACGAAGGAGCTGGCCGCGTAGGGCTGGCCGCATGTGGTTCACGGTTTTTTTGTCCGCGAAGGGTGTCCGCGACGGAGCAGGACGTGAAGGAATATGCCACGAAGGAGGCTGTCTGTGAAGGAGCCGGCTATTCGTGAAGGAGGTTGTCCACAAAAGAGTCTATGCGCGGAGGAGCTGGCTTCAAGGGTGTAGGCCATAAAGGACTAGGCCCTGAAGGAGGCTATCCGCAAAGGAGCTGGCACCCATCCTACTTCATGCCCGCGGAGGAGTTCTTGCCTCCATTTTGTGAACGACACTGGTCCATAGAGGGGGTGGCCATCCGCGAAGGAGATGACCATCCATTAAGGATATTGTAGAGACCCGTATCTTGACGTACATTGACATTACATTACTTTTGCGGAATACTTAGTACATTACAAAAACACACACACAAGGACTGTAATAGTTTAGTGTCTTTGGAAACTAGAACAATAATCTTCTAATCGTGGTGAAAGATCTTCAAAATCTCCCATAAAGATCTTCTTTTTTTTACCTAAAACCTTTCTTTATATCCTGGGAAAAAGAAAACATAAAAGGGTGAGCTCAAATGCTCAGTAAGGGTAAACAAAATAAATATCAATCACATCATATTCATAAGAACATAACATTTTGGAAATCATAACCTGCAAAAGAGAGCATAATTTCATAATCATGGGATAAATCATGGCAGTGAAAAAGTAATCCCAATAATCATAACTTAAAACATGAAACTTTGTGGTATACACACATAATCATAGAGAATCATTTCTTGTTAGTCAAGACTAATTGCCAAGACTATCTTAGTGGACAAAGTCCCTTTCTGAATCGAGTAACCCTCATTTCAGTCCTGTTTCACTGAACCGGTATAACCTACCGTTCCAGCCCTGTCTATCTCATGAGATATAAAATCTTTACCCAATTCATTGGAGGGAGATATAGGTCCCACCCATCTTATAATGAATCCTTTCTTATGTGTGCCACATAATCATAAATCATACTTCATCGCATAACCCATGTAATAAAAATGGGATTCTTAAACAACATGACATCATAAAACAATTCTTATAAGATAAAGGAATTCATAAAAAATATTTCCATCACAACATAATCAAACCAATGTAATAAAAGGGATAAAAACAGAACCCTTTTATTATCTTAGATGGAAAATAATTTTGATAAAATACTTGAACTCCATTCTTGAGGAAAATATCCTTTCTTCTTCAAATTTTTTTTTTCCTTTCATAACATGTCATACGAATTCAAAATAAAAGAAGTTGATTAAAAATAAACTTGAAAACTTGTAAAGGAAGTTTCTTGGAATTTTTTTTAAAAATCCATTCAGGCCGTATAAGTTAAGTTAAAAAAAACATTCTTCGTACTTTTGTCGGAAAAGTCAAAAAGTACCTCGTACGAAAAAACGACAAAAGATTCCTTTCATATTCTTTACTAAAAACTCACCGAAGGGTAAAATTTGATTTAAACTATTGTAAGTGGATGGAAACAATATTTAATATTTATTAAACATGGATGTGGATGATAAAATACACCTCAGTAAATACTTACGAATAAACAATCTCGGATAAATATGAGATTGTGATATTTCCCTTACCTTAGGTCCGATTTGCTTTGTATGTGTCCGAAGCTCCTGTATAATGGTTTAAATAATGTTATTGACTTATTCAAGAATCATACATATTGATATGATATCATATATTGTCATATTATTAGCTTCTTGTTAGTAATATTTCATTGTTACTTGTTACTCGGGTCTTTATAACTTTTTGTTCTTATGCGTGTTTTGTCGAATAAATTCTTATTCTTATCTTTAGGTTATAGATAATTCATTTACAGAATGGTATTAGTGTATTATATACCATATTCATTCATTCAATTCATTTATATAATCATTATGAAATGAAGATCATGTAGAACGAGTCGCATCACATCGTGGAGACGGTATTCCGTACGTACGCACAAGTGATGATATCATTCCTATGATCGTGGAATTGTATTGGAGTATATATATATTATTTCAGTATCAATATTACTTCACAATAATCATATATAGTTACTCATTACACCATTATACCCATCCTTGTAATGTGATGGTGGAAAATAGATTACACCACGGCGTGGAGACGGTATTCCGTACGTACGCACGCGCGGTGATTTCATTTTTCCGTAGGATGGATAGAAGGTGAATTAGGGTTGTTTCATATTTATAATAACATATCAGTTTGTAAGTAATACTGATGTTATTAATTTATCATGAAACAACTAAAGAAGAAGAAGTTGAAGAAGAAAGAAATTGAAAAGATCGGTAATGGATATTACCTCTTCTTTGGGACGCCTCTTTGAATCCTCCACTTAAGGAACTAAGATTGGTCTTTGGAGAAGACCAGGACCTCTAGGATTATTCTAGGGAAGTGGAGAGGAGAAAATGGCAGGGGTTGGCCGAGCTTGGGTGCTCAAATTGGTGTGAGGAGGAGGGGGAGGAGGTGTCCTTTTATAAGGGAGGAGAGGGGCACCTTAGGAATATCTCAAAATATTATTTTATATTAAAGTCAAAATCGGTTTATAATGGTTCCAAAGGGTCTTATTTCGAAGCTAAAGTGGGGATGGGTCGAAATCCTATCAACCAATAGGATTTAGACAAGTTTAGGGTATTATTTTAACCTTATCAATTAGATTTAACTCTAAGTTAATTAATTTAACTTTTACCGTGTCTTTTTGTTTTCTTTCACTATATGGTTAATACACTTACTATAACATGCCAAACGAACCCCAAATTGTTTATTATTAATATATATATCCTTATCTAAGTCATTTGTCCGTACCTTAGATTTTTAGGAATACAATAACAATTAATAATATAATATTTTATTTAAAAACTATTTTGTGTCAATTTTGACACTATTTGATATATGATTTTTGTGAAAGTCATAACAGAATTATATGTTCGAACCAAGTTGATTAAATCAACATTAATATATCATAGTAACCTATAAAATTAGTGGAATTTATAAAAAGTCTCAAATTACATTCATTTGAGCATTTATAACATCAATTATGTTAATATTTCCTTAAAAGGGTAATTACTGCATCATCGTTGTGTCATAAATAAATTAATTTATTTAAAGTCTAAAAATTATAAATAAAATATCATTATGTATGAAATCTTGTTAGCTTTCAAATGAATATTTATAGTCTAATTTATCTTATGTATAACCCCATATTAAAAATGTTTTAGTTATTAAACTTTGATTTTAACTATTTTAACTATTCATTAAATAATATAATATTAAATGTCATAATCTAATCCAAGTGGACCTAAATGGTCATATTATATTCATAAGGTTGTTTTTGGTCGAATTACACTTATCCAATAGAATTAGGACATGTTTTAGGGTAATAGTAATATCATATTTACCCTTAGTTACCCTATTTACTAATAACCGCGGTAAAAATAGTAAAAAGTTACTATTCACCAAAAAATTATTTTCATCTCATTGAACCACATTTTAGTCCTTGATATTAACCGTGTCTCTCGGATTTTTGAAATTCCATTCACAGAAGCGGTAAAATTAAGTTTTATGCAAAATTCAGTTTTTAACCTACCACTTAGTGGTTTCACTATTCATCAAAAATTGAAAGTTTTCAGAAAAATACCAAAATTTCACCCTAGGCTAATTTCGATATTCTGAGTCCAAAAATGAAGTCCATTTTGAAAAATAAAATTTATAAAATTTTAAAAAGTGGTTATTACTATTCATAACGGCTAGTTTTAATAGCATAATGTT
The DNA here is from genome assembly GCA_963277665.1 of Viscum album. Taxonomy (NCBI): domain Eukaryota; kingdom Viridiplantae; phylum Streptophyta; class Magnoliopsida; order Santalales; family Viscaceae; genus Viscum; species Viscum album. The sequence goes on from OY728153.1 coordinate 79,827,052, forward strand.
GTTTAGTGAAACTCGGTATTGCGTACGACGCAAGATATCGAGGAAGGTCGCGATTGCGTGCAAAGCAAGCCAAGCAAGTGTTGTGTAGAAAAAGATTCCTTTGATGGTTTATATAACATAAAAGTCTCGGGTGTTACATTCTACCCCCCTCAAAATGAATTTCTCCCTCGAAATTCGTCGGGGTTATAAATGGTTTACTATTCGAAAGTTTCTTTAATAGAAACCCACATCGTAAAAAGGAATACCAAAACTTGGCTTTAAAAACTAAAGTATGAAATGTAACGATTACCCAAGTAAACTAATCATTGGGTTTCCACAGAGGTGAAAATATGGATATGGAAGAGAAATCTAACCATCATGTTCTAATGGAGAGTGGTAGAGAACATGGCTATGGAAAATCCAGTAATCACAAATCCATAAATTTGTGACGATCTAAGGTACCATCTGATTCATCAGGTATAAGATCACAAGGACAACATTTTTGGTTTTCAATATCATTTCCCTAAAGTTGAAAATTTGAATTAGAATAAATACTTTCTTTATTTTGGTACAATCTCACTGTTGTTCATGCCTTGAACAATTTCCACTTCATCTCTTAAATAAATGAAGTTGAATTTGTTATTCGTGAAGTGTTAGTATGACAGGTCATTCCATCTGTCTCAAACAAAAGGTTAGCAAAAATTTTATACATAAGTCGATCTATAGTGAGATTAATCATATATAGTTCCTAAAATGGACTTATACTTCATATATCATACTGCTTAATATAATAAAACTAGTTTCTACTAAACAGGGAATTCCTGTAGGCCAGTGGTAGGCGATAAAGGCTAGTCGCACTTCGGTTGTGGGTTCGATTCCCACAGCCTTGTCCGAAGCGATGGGCTGTCGCCCGTCCTGCAGGTTGTCCTTTTTCTAAAACTATATTACTATAACATCCCATAATATCGAAAAAACTTCTATCCTTAAACAATACTAACTTATGTCCAACATAATCCATTCCAATCTTTAGTCCTATCCATAATACTGCAGTCCATTCTCATAACATAGTGAAAACGATTACCAGAGATTTAATACCATCGTTGATCCCCATATATCATAAGATATATCTTGTTGGACACATTCCAAACATTCAAAGGCCTTAATCTTGTACTCTATTGAATACCCATTGAACCTTAGTGAAAACTTGAATGCAGTTAAAAGTTAACACTTTCCACATACCAAAATCCTCAAAATTCTATATACTCAAACCATGATATCACTTAGTCCTTATATAAATCATGAGCTCATGAATACTGTTAAACATTTCATTTTCTCGTTTTCCCTTCATTATGCGCATAATATCTCAATCACTTTGAATACCACATTAGACCAATACATAAATATTCCAATATTCCATGATACAACATTATTTTGGAATCCCATTACATAAAAACTTAATCATTCCACCACATCGTTGTCATATTCAACATTGCCAATAGTGATCGCATGTGACTTCCCTTTGTCCTTTTCCTTAAGCGGTTGCTCATGTCGATCATCACTAACCCTTGGATTAGGGCATTTATTGGCATAATGTCCCATCTCCTTGCACTTGAAGCATTGAAGTGTTGGTTGGGCGTTCTCTGCAGTGTTTGCTTTATTCACTTCATTAGAATCCCTTTTTCCATTACTTCGACACTCAGCTGCTCGATGACCTTCTTTTCCACACTTAAAACATTTTCTAGTCCCTTTAAGACAATCTCCACCATGCTTCTTTCCACACTTTGTGCATAATGAAACATTCATCTTCTTTTCACCATTATTCTAAGATTTCTCCTTGAACTCCATCTTTCGTTTCTTGTCAAAACCATGAGATGGATATGTAACACCAACTTCCATTTCTACCTTGATAGCACAACGCACAATTTCTTCATAGCTACTGAAGTCTCTTATAGCTAATGCCCTTCGAAGACTTGGTTTTAAGCCACTGAAAAATCGATCAACTTTACTTTCAGGTTGGATGATAATGCCAGATGCATACCTTGCAAGTCTTGTAAAATTCGCTTCGTATATACCAACAGATTCATCATCCTTTTGCTTTAGTTCAAGAAACTCCTTCTCCATCTTCGTTCGAAGAATACGAGGGAAGTAATTAGTGAAAAACAAGTTCTTGAACTCGTCCCATTCCATGGAATCAATTTCATCTCTTTGCCTCGTATTCTTGATAAGATTCCACCATTGATCAGCTTCACCTTCCAAACGATATACTTCTAAGATGACTTTATCACGTTCAGAACATTGAAGAACTGAAAATATCTTTTCAGTAGTACTAATCCATTGTTCAGCAACTAATGGATCAGTAGACCCACTGAAAGAAGGCGGACGCTGCCTCATGAAGGATTCAACAGAATGTTGCTCCTTCCTTTGCTCGTTTGGAAGTCCTGCATGATTCATAGCTTGAGAAAGTTGTGTGAGCATGGCTACAAGATTTTGCATTCCAGCTCCCATATCGTTTGGTTGCTCAGGGGGACAATCATTGCATTGTCCATTGCATTGATCAACACGGTTCCTTCGGGTTCCAGCCATCGTCTAAAATCCCAAAAGAATAGTGTGAGAGGCAAAAATCATGCTAGGGAAAACAACATAATAAAGGGGTAGTACCCTCAATTTCTAACATCTTAGGTTAAATTATAAGATCGTTAGAGCAATTCTAGGACTATAACCTATACGTATACTTAACCTTAGAGACATCCCTAGACATACCTTAGAAATATCTCTAGGGATCTCACTAACATTTTCGCATCCTAGTTTCCAAAGGTTGACTAAACCTTTCCTCTGATACCAACTGTAGAGACCCGTATCTTGACGTACATTGACATTACATTACTTTTGCGGAATACTTAGTACATTACAAAAACACACACACAAGGACCGTAATAGTTTAGTGTCTTTGGAAACTCGGACTATAATCTTCTAATCGTGGTGAAAGATCTTCAAAATCTCCCATAAAGATCTTCTTTTTTTTACCTAAAACATTTCGTTATATCCTGGGAAAAAGAAAACATAAAAGGGTGAGCTCAAATGCTCAGTAAGGGTAAACAAAATAAATATCAATCACATCATATTCATAAGAACATAACATTTTGGAAATCATAACCTGCAAAAGAGAGCATAATTTCATAATCATGGGATAAATCATGGCAGTGAAAAAGTAATCCCAATAATCATAACTTAAAACATGAAACTTTGTGGTATACACACATAATCATAGAGAATCATTTCTTGTTAGTCAAGACTAATTGCCAAGACTATCTTAGTGGACAAAGTCCCTTTCTGAATCGAGTAACCCTCGTTTAAGTCCTGTTTCACTGAACCGGTATAACCTACCGTTCCAGCCCTGTCTATCTCATGAGATATAAAATCTTTACCCAATGCATTGGAGAGAGATATAGGTCCCACCCATCTTATAATGAATCCTTTCTTATGTGTGCCACATAATCATAAATCATACTTCATCGCATAACCCATGTAATAAAAATGGGATTCTTAAACAACATGACATCATAAAAAAATTCTTATAAGATAAAGGAATTCATAAAAAATATTTCCATCACAACATAATCAAACCAATGTAATAATAGTGATAAAAACAGAACCCTTTTATTATCTTATATGGAAAATAATTTTGATAAAATACTTGAACTCCATTCTTGAGGAAAATATCCTTTCTTCTTCAAAAACATTTTTCCTTTCATAACATGTCATACGAATTCAAAATAAAAGAAGTTGATTAAAAATAAACTTGAAAACTTGTAAAGGAAGTTTCTTGGAAATAATGTTTTAAAAATCCATTCAGGCCGTATAAGTTAAGTTAAAAAAAACATTCTTCGTACTTTTGTCGGAAAAGTCAAAAAGTACCTCGTACGAAAAAACGACAAAAGATTCCTTTCATATTCTTTACTAAAAACTCACCGAAGGGTAAAATTGGATTTAAACTATTGTAAGTGGATGGAAACAATATTGCATATTGATGAAACATGGATGTGGATGATAAAATACACCTCAGTAAATACTTACGAATAAACAATCTCGGATAAATATGAGATTGTGATATTTCCCTTACCTTAGGTCCGATTTGCTTTGTACGTGTCCGAAGCTCCTGTATAATGGTTTAAATAATGTTATTGACTTATTCAAGAATCATACATATTGATATGATATCATATATGGTCATATTATTAGCTTCTTGTTAGTAATATTTCATTGTTACTTGTTACTCGGGTCTTTATAACTTTTTGTTCTTATGCGTGTTTTGTCGAATAAATTCTTATTCTTATCTTTAGGTTATAGATAATTCATTTACAGAATGGTATTAGTGTATTATATACCATATTCATTCATTCAATTCATTTATATAATCATTATGAAATGAAGATCATGTAGAACGAGTCGCATCACATCGTGGAGACGGTATTCCGTACGTACGCACAAGTGATGATATCATTCCTATGATCGTGGAATTGTATTGGAGTATATATATATATTATTTCAGTATCAATATTACTTCACAATAATCATATATAGTTACTCATTACACCATTATACCCATCCTTGTAATGTGATGTTGGAAAATAGATTACACCACAGCGTGGAGACGGTATTCCGTACGTACGCACGCGCGGTGATTTCATTTTTCCGTAGGATGGATAGAAGGTGAATTAGGGTTGTTTCATATTTATAATAACATATCAGTATGTAAGTAATACTGATGTTATTAATTTATCATGAAACAACTAAAGAAGAAGAAGTTGAAGAAGAAAGAAATTGAAAAGATCGGTAATGGATATTACCTCTTCTTTGGGATGCCTCTTTGAATCCTCCACTTAAGGAACTAAGATTGGTCTTTGGAGAAGACCAGGACCTCTAGGATTATTCTAGGGAAGTGGAGAGGAGAAAATGGCAGGGGTTGTCCGAGCTTGGGTGCTCAAATTGGTGTGAGGAGGAGGGGGAGGAGGTGTCCTTTTATAAGGGAGGAGAGGGGCACCTTAGGAATATCTCAAAATATTATTTTATATTAAAGTCAAAATCGGTTTATAATGGTTCCAAAGGGTCTTATTTCGAAGCTAAAGTGGGGATGGGTCTAAATCCTATCAACCAATAGGATTTAGACAAGTTTAGGGTATTATTTTAACCTTATCAATTAGATTTAACTCTAAGTTAATTAATTTAACTTTTACCGTGTCTTTTTGTTTTCTTTCACTATATGGTTAATACACTTACTATAACATGCCAAACGAACCCCAAATTGTTTATTATTAATATATATATATATCCTTATCTAAGTCATTTGGCCGAACCTTAGATTTTTAGGAATACAATAACAATTAATAATATAATATTTGATTTAAAAACTATTTTGTGTCAATTTTGACACTATTTGATATATGATTTTTGTGAAAGTCATAATAGAATTATATGTTCGAACCAAGTTGATTAAATCAACATTAATATACCATAGTAACCTATAAAATTAGTGGAATTTATAAAAAGTCTCAAATTACATTCATTTGAGCATTTATAACATCAATTATGTTAATATTTCCTTAAAAGGGTAATTACTACATCATCGTTGTGTCATAAATAAATTAATTTATTTAAAGTCTAAAAATTATAAATAAAATATCATTATGTATGAAATCTTGTTAGCTTTCAAATGAATATTTATAGTCGAATTTATCTTATGTATAACCCCATATTAAAAATGTTTTAGTTATTAAACTTTGATTTTAACTATTTTAACTATTCATTAAATAATATAATATTAAATGTCATAATCTAATCCAAGTGGACCTAAATGGTCATATTATATTCATAAGGTTGTTTTTGGTCGAATTACACTTATACAATAGAATTAGGACATGTTTTAGGGTAATAGTAATATCATATTTACCCTTAGTTACCCTATTTACTAATAACCGCGGTAAAAATAGTAAAAAGTTACTATTCACTAAAAAATTATTTTCATCTCATTGAACCACATTTTAGTCCTTGATATTAACCGTGTCTCTCGGATTTTTGAAATTCCATTCACAGAAGCGGTAAAATTAAGTTTTATGCAAAATTCAGTTTTTAACCTACCACTTAGTGGTTTCATTATTCATCAAAAATTGAAAGTTTTCAGAAAAATACCAAAATTTCAACCTAGTCTAATTTCGATATTCTGAGTCCAAAAATGAAGTCCATTTTGAAAAATAAAATTTATAAAATTTTAAAAAGTGGTTATTACTATTCATAACGGCTAGTTTTAATAGCATATTGTTATTTAGTGAAACTCGGTATTGCGTACGACGCAAGCTATCGAGGAAGGTCGCGATTGCGTGCAAAGCAAGCCAAGCAAGTGTTGTGTAGAAAAAGATTCCTTTGATGGTTTATATAACATAAAAGTCTCGGGTGTTACAGATATGGCAGCATGTGGTTCACGGTTTGGTTTCTCCTCTATGCGGAAGAGTGCATCCGCGGACAATATGGAGTCCGCGGATGGCCGCAGAACATTACCGCTGGGAATAACTTCTCCAGCGTCTCCCCACTGGTTTTCACCGGTCCTTTCTCCTTTTTTTGGGTGACCCTTGGTGATTATTTGTAGAGTCACGAAGAGGCAATATTGATGGGCACACGACACGTTTTTCGGAAGCCCGTGAAGGAATCCCCACCCGTGAATGACTCAGTCAACCAGGGAGTTTTGGAACCGAGATTTGTGGGATTGCTCCACGACCGTGCACCACTCCGCCTCTATCCCGTGAACGACAGCGGTCCGTGGAGGGGCGGCTCATGGCGGTGGAATAGTCTGGAACCCATCCTGCTTTGTGCCCACGGAGGGTCCCCGCCTCTATTTCACGGACGACGCTGGTCCTCAGAATTACGGGAGGGCGGTCTACCGAACCAGCCATGTGCTGTTGCTGGGAGCTAGTGCGCGGACCGATTCAGTCATTTTCGGTGTCTTGTCGTAATTGTATTTCCCCCTTGCGTAATTTTCAGGACCCTACAGTCCCACAACATTCATTTTGGAACTTCATTATAATCCCCACAATTAATCTATATCATTAGATAATATATACATTACTTGAATGATAGGGGAACCACTCCAAGGAATTTAAGATGAGGAATATATTGGACTCCAATGGTTTGATTAAGAAATTTGATAACATGTGGCCACTATGAATGTAAGGGTGTCATCACACCTTGCATTCATATGAGTCTCCTGGTATAATCTAAGGAATTATCATGAAATCACACACTTTTAATGGATTATATGTACTCCAATAAATAATACTAAGGCATTAAAATCCATCATTATATCAATAGGAATTAAATTTAACAATTTATTATTTTTCAAACAAACCCTTTCTATTAATTAAATCTTTAATAATGAAAAAAACTAGAGTCGTCCTTCTAGACCATTTGTACCAGACATTAAAAAAGAACAAAAAATTCCATAAACCCCATAAAATTACATAAATTTTTAACCTTTCCATCACGAAAAAACTACATAACCAATTTCCACAAGACAAGTAACCTTTAAACCGACTTTCCTTTTGATAAAGGGGCCCATTCATATGTCATTAAAATTTTCAATTTAAAATTCCAAATTCCATTTAAAACATTGATGATTGTGAAATTACATTCCAAAACCATCATGTAAATTTAAAAATACTGTAAGAATATACAACTTACCTTTTATAAAATAAAAAATTTCATTTATCTATTCAATTTCAAGGAAGACTCATTTATAAAGTGCTTTACTAGAAATTATCTTTATAAGGACAAGGTATATAAAGTAGGGTAATTTGAATAAGGAACCTAAATTTAAGACAAATAATTTAATCCAAGGTTACGGAATGACATATCTAGCTTAAACACTCTATGCATACCCATAGGAAAATTCCGAGGCTATACATTAAATTAAAGGGGAAACTTACCTCATTCCTATGCGTGTCTTCCCATAGAATATCAATTTTTAATTAGGCCAAAAATTTGAGAAGGCATGTAATGATAAAAATAACTAAAAAATATGGAATATTGGAAAAAATCAGGGATATATTTATTACTAGTTAAAACATGAAGAAATTTGAATTCAAATTCATATCCTTACATTGGGATTTCCAAAACCATATATGGAATTGATAACAAACACTTTATGATGGATATATACCATGGTGGATAAGGGGGGGTGGGAACCCTTAGGGTGAGAGGGGGAGAAGAAAACCCTGAGAAAAGGGAGGTGGAGAGACCTGAGTGAAATGAAAGGGTTTCCCTCAGTAGAAATGTTTTGGGAGGCCACTAACAAGCATCTAGCCACTATTGTCATGTTAGTATTGGGATCACCATCTAGATGGTGAGACTAACAGACTTACCTATCAATTTCCAAATACAGTAGCTAGATGTTTGTCCTGTATTGGCTACTTAGTGGTGCTGGGAATTATTACTATAGCATATCTCTGGTTCTAATCTCATGGTCCACCCCCATGAATCCTTCATCCACCCTTAAAGTATCATTAAATGTGTAATTAAACATGTTAAAGGTATTATAACCTTATAATTACCATCCCAAGGCCAAGTTAAAATAATTTCCCCTCCAAAAAAATATAAATTCATGATCTTTCCAAGAACACCATATTCCCATATTGAAAAGGGAACTGAAAAATCCCCACTATAGAAAATCCCATCCCTAAGAGATCCTTGTGGCCATTCTTCCACAACACCTGAACTACATCGGTTTTAAATTTATTACAAGTAACCACATTCCATTTATAAACAACCAACATTATGTTGATATGATTCTCAAAAAAACTAATAACTTTGTTAAAAAAACACAAGCCATCATTACCATTTAATTCCAAAATATCGAGATGGCTCTCTATTGAGCCCATATATCCCCAAACATGATCACATAATCATATAAATAATATTAGGGAATATTTTTCTTAGAAACATATGTATTAGATCATAAAAACAAATTTGGATGCATTATTCCTCTTAGTGATGAAATTTCTTACCAAACACCATTCTCATGTCTTAACAATGCACCTGGTGCCCGTTCCAAAGAACCTAACCTAACTGTACATGAGAACTGTAGTAGAAACATTGGTTATTGTCCTCATTTTCCAATCTAGATTAAAATAGACGGACCTCTAATATCCAAATACAAAATAAATTTTTTCTATATTTCTCTCAAAAATCCCCAAACCACACTAAGATCACTTATCTCATTCGAAATGACATTCTTAACATAGTTCTCAAGTCATCAAATCAAAATCACATGATAGAACAAGGAAAATATCCTCTATATGATCTATATTAAAATGCCAAGATTCCTATAAAGTGATGTATCATTTATTTATCTTGATTCATAGCTATAAAGGAATCCCAAAACGACCTTATTTGTCCCCTCATAGTTTGAACCTAACTCCCAAGGCCATTTCCCATTTAAAACCCCATCCGACCAAACTCAATTTTTTGTCTTTTTCTAACGATGTACCATTATATTACAAAAGAACTATGTTTTAATCACTATATTCATAACATGATCACGTAGACATACTGAGTTCTACCCATACTCCTGATGTGATTCCATGAACAAACCTCGACCACCCACACTCTTCACCTTTCTCTCCGAAAGACCAATGTGCCCCTCACCAAACCATACATAGATCACACCACCAACATCTGATATGGTTATGACCATCCAAGAACTATCCCACACCTCAAATAACATTTTTACATGTAGGTAAAAATCCCATGAATTTAATGATTATAAACCCAAAAAGGGTTTCCATTTATTTATTCAGTTGGGTCAAAACCCCATTCCTATAACCAATTCCCCATAATTCATTTAACATAATAGTCATACGTGGTCAAACCCACTCATACCCAAGCATCATTCCTACTGTCAAAAACCTTCCACTTACGAGTCATGAATAACCATCATCAGTCATCACAGAGACTCACTCAAGATGAGTGTCATTACCACTATATATTACAGTGGTATTTGCAAAAAATATATTTTCTTACCTTTCTCCTTGAGCACTGACCCTCAACTGGTCCTATCTCTTCCACACACGTGTTGCTCCATCGAGCCGTGCCCACTATTTAATCAATGCCAAATGAGGATTGATCTCTCATATATAGGATGTGACAACATTCAGATCCAAAAAGAAATTTAATCTCTTCAACATGGTTACTCTAATTTTTGAAACAAATATTAGGCATCCATGCCTACAACACCTCATATTTGACAACCCAAAAATTTATTTTGAAAGAATAATATGTTTTAATTCTTTCTTTACATGCAACTCTGATCTTAAAATGATTCATGAAATGTAATGAACTAGAATTGAAATTAGAAGGTGTGAATAGTTATAACCACATTATAAAAATAGTTATAAAGGATTTAAATACAAAAAATTTATTGAATATGGATAGAAAATAAGTTCTCAATTTCCAGAAAAGTCATCTTATAATTTTGAAATATTGTTTTATCAAAAATGGTTTTTATTAAATTTTGTTCATGATGATTATAATTAATTTAATTTATCGATTTTTTAGAATTTTAATGAGGAAATGAATTTAAATTATCATGTCAATATCATCTAAGGGTGATTTTTTTTATTTTCCTAAAAAGATTTATTTTTTAGTGGATATAAAAAACACAATCCTTTGAAAAACTATCATTTATATTCTAGTAGAAGTGTTGTTTTGTTTTGAATTTAATATTAAATTAACATAAATATAACTTAATTATAAATCATGTAATTAATTACACAATAATGATAATTATTATTTATTTTATATCCGTTCATTTTTGGGTTTGGAAACACATATCTCTAAAAACTATTTTTATGTGCGCAATATGTTTTTATCTTATTGAATTAAATTAATCTCAATTGATAAATGGGTTTATTTGAAATTTATAGTTTATTTATCTATAAATATTATTTTAGATTCATATAATGATTTTTACTAATCTTATAGTCAATGTGGAATCATTTTATGATTGAAAAATATATTTTCACGAAGACCTTTTTTCATATTGTTTTGTGGATTTAGTTTTAAATTATTTATTTACAATTATAATTATAGAATTTGGTAAAATGTTTTATATATTTGGAACCATAATTTAAAAAATTATTATTTATTACACTTTTTATTTTGATCTTCGTGAATTGCTAAAACATTAAAAATTGTTCACCATGGTTAAGGGTAAAATGGGTCAATAGTTTTAAAAATAAATGGATAAGTATAATAGATAAAAAAAATTATTGAATCTCAGTATTTGGTTTTAATTATAGCATAAAATTATATTAATTTAATATTAGTAATTATGGAGCCATATTACTTGAGTAAGAAAATAATATATTTTAATCTTATGAAAAATCCCAAGTGTTTCCTCTATCTCACTTATAATGGGGGACCCCATACCCTCACTGATTCACTCTTATTTGACCATTTATCTGAAAAAAACATAGAAAAATATCTGTCAAAAATACATATAAATTTTTTGAAGGTGATTATCTTCCAATTTTTTTTCCACACAATAATTAAGATGATATCTAAAGGATCTCTTACAAAGAAGAGGTAATCATCTTGACCGAACACTATCATTTTTATTTTTCTTTTTATCCACATTAAATTATTCCCTAAAAATATAATATAAAAATAAAAGTATATAATATATATGAATATGTTATTATGATGAGGTCATAATATTTTTCCATCTCCTTCTTCATTAAATGGGAAATAAAGCAAATGCTCTTATGTAGTGAGGACTACCGCCTCACAAACCGCTGTAATTTGTTTTCCATCACGACCTCACATGGATGGACCTAATGATATAACTAATGAATAAATATAAAATTTTTGATATAATTTTGATTCTTTAAATTGAATATATCAGATAATTACTTACCCTTATATCCATTAAATATTTCCGACATCGCTCATGCGTATATGTGGACTACCACATTAACGAAGCGATGTGATTCATTTTTCATATATGATTCTCATGGATGAATATAAATATAAATATTTTAAAATTTTATGAGTTTCATATAATGATTAAAATTATAGGTATTACATATCCCTAACCAATACACAAGTACCATAATGGATGAATCAAAATATGTATGAAATTTGAAGAGGTTAACACCCAAAACTAAGATAAGAATGACTGTTTTAAAAAAGAAGGGTTATAAGATGTTGTAAATGGATAATATATTATATTATAGACATGAATACATTCTTACATAATTATAATAAATATAAATTTGTTATACATTCGGCTAAAATAAAATTCAAATAAGTGGAAGAATGAGGTTATGGGGTTTCTTAACTCAATTTCTATTTATTTAGATATACCACTACTTCATTGATTGTGTTATGCTAAGATTATGAGTGAAATAAAATATGATTGTTTTATATTTTAGTTACACTTTTTTTTTGTGATTTTATATTTTCCATATATAATCAATTCATTGATAAATTCTCACTTCAATGGTACAATTTTTATAAAGGATTTCATCATAATTTTTACTTCGTTGAGACATATTTTTTATTATGCCCCTATTTAGTTTTATTTGGGGTGTTTAATGACCATTTATGTATATCAATTTTTTTTATTAATTTTAATTAATGTTTCAACTCAGGATAACTATTTTAAGGGGTTACAATTTAAATGTTACCAAAGATGTAAGTATTTTTTTACAATCTCAATTTTTGGGATAACTTATATTTTTTTTGAAAGAATGATATAATATATCCTTCATAAAATCCAAATATTTTCTTATCCTATGGATATTTAATGATATTATTATTTTATTATAAATTTTACTCCTTTATCCATTGGAATAAACAAAATAAATGTTTCAAAAAATAAAATATTATTTCTCCTTTTGATTAGGAATATTTTTCTTCCTTTTCCATATTTTAAAATTGTCTTACAAAAGTCCATTTTATTTTTTCAAATTATTTATTTAATATATTTTACCTTATAATCTAATATATGAAATGTTTTATAGGAATATTTCTAATGTTTTGTAATGGTTCATTTTTGAATTTCTTTATAATAATTCAAACGGAATGTTTCTGTTTAACAGATACGGTTTTAATAGATTTTCCCACTACCAAAATAGTTTTATTATAATTGTATTATTATATATTTTTTTAATTGTTTTAGTGAGAAAATTATTTAATGAACATTTATTTTAATTATTTAACTTTAATTTTCATCCATTTTCCAAATTACTTTATTTTACTATAAAATGTACTTTAATGATTAATTGGATGTAATATGTTATCCACTGATTGATTTTCTAGTCATTGAATTTCTTATTAAATATTAAAATTTTCGTTTTCATATTTCATTAAAAATCAAATTTATCTTCTATATCCACATCCTTTGTATTATTTGAATGTTTATTTCTAAAATTGTATATAATTTATACATATAGTGTTTTTCTATGAAATCTATCTAATTGATTGAGTAAATCTTTATAATCTATATAATTTACTCAATAAAGATATTTATTGATAATGAATATTTTTTATGAATTATATTGATAATTAATTTTATAAGGAATATATTGGACATGAAGTTATGGATGGGTCCCAATTATAGATATCCCCTCGATGCATTAACATTTCAAATGATTCAAACTAATTGGCTAGACATAATAAGTCAGTTTTTGGTGTATAGATACCCATATTTTAAAAAAATAATGGAACAAGGCCTTGACCAAGTTGTCCAATAGTTTAAATTTTATTCATTTATAATCTTGTAATTATTATCTATGAGATTATTACATTTATATTTTCCATTGATGAATTTGGTGCTCAGGTTATTAAATAAATGTCATGTGTTTTCAATTATTTAAATTTCCATAATAATTATGCCTTCTTTACTCATGATAAATTACACTATATAAAACCCTTTCTAAGAATTTTAACTTAAACATATCATATTTTATTTTCCCTAGGAAATGTTGATGGATTCCAAATAATTTTTATGGATGTACAATATTTTCTTTCGTTATCTTTTATATTTTGCTTCCAATGTAAAACGGGTATCATGAATGTATTTAGTACTTCAAGACTTCTAAAATAATAGATCCTTGATTATTTAATAAATTTCATCTTATTCCAATGTAATTTATTAGAAATTAACTTTAGGTTACTAGATTTTGGGATGGTACAATTGGTATATGAGTATGTTTAGTATAATTGTTGAGAACTAGATTTAGAAAAAAAAATAGAGAACATAACACTATGGAAGACTCTTGGGATAATTATATGTACATGATAATATCTCAATGTTTTGGTAAAGCATAGGTTGTGTTGTTTTCCTATAAAACACAACCTTGTTAGGAAATTACAAGTGGAATTAGTTTTAGAACAGATGCATTTTGGTGTAATACGCCTAAAATAATGGCCATGGATTACCTAAGATAATCGTAAGGTGTCATAGATTGAAAAAAAGGTTTCAATATTTAGATATACTATAAAATATTTCCTTGATAATATGATTTACCAATATGATTATAATTTTTGATACAATTATTTTTGGTTTTAATCAATGGATGGAATAAAAAAGAACTATGTAAACATTTAATGTTATGTAAAACAAAATGATTTTCCTCATGAGAAACCAAAATTTGTGGTTGATGGATTGTCAAATCCTCTGATTATTCCTAACTATATATCTTGATATATTATTAACTACCTAAACACAATAGAGGTTCAAAATAAACCTAATAAGTGATAAATAGAGTTTGATGAATACTATAGAGAAATACAGATTAAACTTCCCATATTCTACGAATTTTAGAAGATCCCCCAAGGAAATGCTTTAATGGAACGAGAAGATGTTTTATGTGAAGAAAATAAGGATATATATAAAATAATTTCTAGGGAAAACTTAAAATTTAAATGGGGAGAAATAAAGTATATCCTAAAATACCATTTTATAGTTTAATGTATTTTGTGGGGTAACTTGGGAATTATCAAAGCTAAAGAACTTATCTAATAACTAACTGATTGACCAAGGAAGGGTCTATGCTATACCAATTGTTAAACTGGAATGATTGATTTTCTTATGTATTGGTATTTGAGAATTATATTTTTGAAGTGTTTTAGAGATGATATTATAGTAATAAAAATCATTAAACATCTAAGGATTATTTTATAATAGTTTTTATTTATATAATTTTAAACATATATAGAATTATACTTATAGCCTTGAAAAGTGACTTATATTTTAAAGTGAGTTTTTTTGGAAAACATATGATTTAGGGATAGATAACCCTTAATATGTACTTGAGGTTGAGATAATAATTTTCATTTGAGAAAAGGAGTGGATTGATATTGATAAAATAAATTGGATAATATATGGGACCTTGATATTGATTTTTATTTTGGTGAAAGAGTGATCTATGTTATCATTGATAAATTCTATTATATTTTTTATCGATGATTTTTTTAATAAAAATTGAAAGATTTATATTTTTGAAGCATATACATTTTCATTAATTATTAATGATTATTTTTGTTAAATTTTTTAAGGTAATACAAAATCAATGTATTCACTTGATTGTTATGTGATATTAAGAGATAATTTATGTTGTTTAGGGATTAATGTATATTTATTTTTGAAATTTGGGGATTTGTTTTCTAAATTTTCATATTTTGAAAACAAGTTAAGTATGAATTTTGAAGTTTTATAACATAAATATGTGTAGATAGAATTAATTAGTTCTTTATGAGTTATTATTGAAAAATTTAATAGTAATATTTCAAAAGAATATCTATTCACATTAGTTATCTTTTCATGTTCTAGTCACTTTGATTTCAATAACTAAATAGTGATATGAGGAATAACTTTCATCATTTTTTAGATCTTATGATCTATTATTAGTTTATTTTAGTCCTCTAGGAATGAAAAATTTATAATGTTCATTCATCATTTAAACATGGGATGAAAGTTGTTCAAAAATAATTAAAACATGAAACCATATGATGAAATTACATTTATATATTTGAATAAATAAATCAAGTATACTTTCTCACATTACATGGTTAGAGAATTTAAAAATTATAGTAAAAAGGACATTGAAAATGAAAATGAAAATGTTTTCCTTTATAGGTTTATTTCTTATGAGTTGATTATTGTTTTCACCCCTCCCTGATTTATGTTTTTTTGGTTATTGAATTTCTCTTGAATCTATTATTTATCACTCTATATTATTCTTTGGACTATACATTTCACCTTCATGTACTTATTTTAACTTCACATTAATTTTCACCAAAATAGATACCTAGTTACATGTTATTCTAGTTGAATTCCATATTTCTCTTTCCATATTTTTATCCGTAATTTTTAATAATCTTTTATATGATGCGGGTTTTCAAAAAAGGAATTTTTTAATGTAAAATTTTGATACCAAGATAATAATTGCGAGGATTTAATTTATTTATGTAATGAGGGGGGGGGGGGGGGAGAATAGAACACATTAAAATTTTATTTTAAAATAATACTATATTTGATGCCTTGCTTGACATGAAACACTGAGCTTAAAACAAACTAATTATATAATTACCTAGAATTTAAATTGGAAGGTATGAATTTTAATAACCATATTGTAACACCCCAAGCTTCCATGATACACTTATCTTTGAATAATACCGTAGCGTGTGTTGTACGCAACTTCGATTTCTAACACACACCACAACCAATCAAACTAGCCGTTATTAATTGTAATACCCACTTTTTGAAATTTTATAAATTTTATCATTCAAAATGGACTTCATTTTTGGATTTGGAATATCGAAATTATCTTAGGGTGAGTTTTTTGTATTTTTCTAAAAACATTCAATTTTTTATGAATAGTGAAAAACACTGAGTTATAGTTTAAAACTGAATTCTTATTTAAATAATTATTTATTTTATTTAAATTTATTTTGGGTCAATAAAGATACATAATACCTTTATATGTTTAATGTAATTCATTGGAGTCAGTTTATAATAATTTTAGATATATAAAAATTTTATTGAACTTTTCACCATCTTTTACCCATCACCTAAGAGAATTTGCAAATTTACATAAAATGCAATTTTACTGCTTCTATGAGTTGAATTTACAAAATCCGAGAGACATGGTTAATATCAAGGTGTAAAATGTGGTTCAATAAGTTTAATTCGACCAAAAAAAAACTTAGGAATAAAATATCACCAATTAGGTCCACTTGGATTAGATTAAGACATTTATTATTATTTTATTTAAATAAGAGGTAGAAGAGTTAAAATCAAAGTTTAATGACTAAACCATTTTTAGTATAGGGTTATACATTAGATAAATTAGACTATAAATATTAATTAGAAAGATAAAATGATTTCCTACATAATGGTATTTTATTAATAATTTTTAGGGATTAAATACGTAAATTTATTAATGACACAATGATGATGCAATAATTACCTTATTAAAGTTAAAATCATATAAATGGTTTTATAAATATTAAAATAAATATACTTTCAAAATGGTGAATATGACATGTTAGGATTTATGGCGTCCATGAATTTTCGAGGTGAATATGACATGTTAGGATTTATTCAATATTTTTTTGAAGTAATCATGTTGTTATTATTTTAACAAAAAACAAATACCAAATAGTGTCAAAATTGACATGAAATAGTTTTTGAAACAAATATTATATTATTAATTGATATAATGGTCCTAAAAATCTAAGGATCAGAAAAAATACTTATATAATTGTAACACCCCAAGATTTCATAGTGTGTTATTTCTTCAAAATAATTCAATAACTTGCACTACACGCAACACCGAGTTCAATCACACCATGACTTACAAAAATAATCCATTCAAAAGCGGTTATGAATAGTATTATCTAAATTTTAAACTTTATATAATCCTTATAATTTTAGAATCCATATTATGAGTTTCCTTGATATAATGCAAGAACAAATTCATTTTCAGTATTGCACTTTTATCAACTTTTAATAGTGAACCCTTTTTAAATACAATATTTTAAACATTTTGACTAAATGGGGACATCAAAAAAAATTTTAAAATGAAACATCCCAAGCTTCCACGGTACGCTTTCCTTTGAATAATACAGTAGCGTGTGTTATACGCAACTTCGAGTTTTAACACACACCGTAACCAATCAAACTAGCTGTTATGAATAGTAATACCTACTTTTTGAAATCATATATATTCTATATTTCAAAATGGAATTCATTTTTGGATTCGGAATATCGAAATTAACCTAGGGTGAAATTTTGGTACTTTTCGGAAAACTTTTATATTTTGATGAATAGTGAAAATTACTAAATTTTAATTAAAAACAACTTTTTTAATCAAAATAATTAATAGTGATAAATTATTAATTTGAGTGGTTTTAAAGTATATTTAGAATATATTTTTACCACTTAATATAATGTTGGTCATTGGACATAATTTTACAATTAAACCGAACATAAACAAGTGTCAATCTTTTGATAGTTATTATCTCTTAAAAACACGCTTTTTGTTTTGACAGCGGGAATTAATTTTAAATTAATTTCTGCCACTTCTGTGTTTTGAATTTAGAAAAATGGATTCCATATTTGGAATCAGGATGTTCAAATTGTGTAAATAGGTAACTTTTATTTTTAGACATTTTGAATAATTACTGCGGTAAATATTTTATTTACCATGGTTAAGGGTAAATCCGGTAAATAAGGGTAAAAAAAATAATATTATAATAATACTAAATTACCCTAAAACGTGTCTTAACCCTATTGGTTGATACATGGTCGACCATGGGCATATTTGGGTCTATTTTGGGACCCCATGGATCCACTTGTGAGTGATAATGACACTTTATTTTAATTAAGTTAAAATGAATACAAAAATGGCATAAGCTTACATCTTTTAGAAGAAGAATTTTTACATAAGGTTATACATGTTGGATTTTAGATTATAAATATTCATTAGAAAGCTAAAAAGATTTCCTACATAATGATATTTTATTTATAATTTTTAGACATTAAAGAATTTATTTTATTTATGACACAATGATGATGCAGTAATTACTATAATAGTGAAAAATTAAAATAAGTGATATTATAAATACCCAAATAAATATAATATGAAACTTTTAATGAATTAAACTAATTTTCTAGGATAATATGATATATTAGGATTGATGTCATTGACTTTTTTAGAAGTAATCAATCTGTTATGAGTTTTACAAAAATCAACTAATGAATAGTGTCAAAATTGACATAAAAGAGTTCTTAAAACAAATATTATATTATTAATTGATATTAAATTCCTAAAAATCTAAGGTTCGTCCAAGAGACTTATATCATGATATGTTAATCATTAATGGACCACTTTGGGGTCGCTTGGATGTATATGGTAAGTTTATTAACCATATAATATAAAAATACAAAGAGACATTGTAAAAGTGAAACTAATTAACTTAGAGTTAATACTTAAAGATAAGGTTAATATAAGTACCCAAACCTGTCTAAATTCTATTGGATGAGTTGTGTTCGACCCATCCCCACCTCAACCTTTGAATAGTCAACTTTGGAGCCATTAGAAACCGAATATGAATTTATTATAAATTAATATTTCTAGCTTTTCCAAAGGTGCCCCTCACCCCTCTTATAAAAGGGCACTCCTCCTTCTCATTTCTTCACACCTTCAAAGCCTTTTGGTTCAGCCAAACTCTGCCCAAATAATCTCCCAACATCCCTCACTACAACCTAGAGGCCTTAGTTTGATCAGAAAGCCAACCTAAGGAGCCCTTTTGATCAAATCAAAAGGAAGAACCCGAAGAAGAGGTAATGATTTCACCACCCTTTTCTAAGTTCATTTCTTCTTCCACTTCTTCTTCCTTTGTTCTTACCATTCTAAAATAATAACTCCAGTATCTCACATATACTGTGATGTTATTATAAGTATGGTACAACCATATTCAGTATTCTATCCACCCTTTGAATAACATGTCACCATACGTGCGTATGTACGGCTTACCGTCTCCACGTCGTGGTGTAATTGTTATTCAATATAATATTATTTGGATGGGTATAATAATGATGTGTAACTCATGTAAATAATAAATATAACATGTTAATGATTCTGTATATATGATATACCAATCATTTATATATTATTTTAATATCAAAAGAATGATATTGTCGCTCGTGCGTACGTACGGACTACCGTCTCCACGAACGCGATGAGATTCATTCTCCATCGTAACCATTCAAGTATAATTATCATTTGATGATTTAAAAATGATTTTTAAGGACTAGATATCATTCTTGATATGAATAAGATACAACAACCATGGCTTATGTAACAAAACATATAAAGAAAATGAGTAAGTTAACACCCGAAACGACGATAATTCTAAGATATTATTAACAAATCAATGTTAAAAGATCATATATGATATCATATTAATATATATGATTCTTGTATAATTTAATAACAATTATTTCACCATTATACAGGAGGTTAACCTACCCCAACAAAGGAAAAGTACAAGGTAAGGGTTATTTCACAATCTCTTCATTATCCGAGGTTGTTTATACGTAATAATCTACTGGGATTTCTTTATCATCCACATCCATGTTTCTTCGAAATGTATTTCAAAACATATTTATTATTTACAAGAATATGGGTTAAATTCATTTATACCCTTGTTTAACTTTTTGTAATAGGTTTATAAAGGAATATTTCCGTCGTTTTCAAAACAAGTTCCTTTTTAACCTTTTCGACAGAATTAAGATAAGAATGTTTTTTTTACTTATACGGCGGGTGCGGTTATTTTCCGCCGTTATAAAATCGTCAAAGCTTTCCTTACAAGCTTACAAGAATATTTTCAAGAAAATGTTTTATTTTATATGGCTCTTAAATGATTTCAAAAATAGAAAGAGATATTTCTCTAAAAAGTGTTTTGATTTCATCTATGTCAACATCCTTTAATGGATTTTACGCTTATTTGAAGTTGATTTATTATAATACAAAACTTCTATATTGTATTGAAGGTTTTGTGATATGTTTGACTGTGGATGTGCTATTTTATACCATTCATATTTTATGGTGAAACTATTGACATTTCGTATGCTATTTTTAATCCGAATGTTTATGTTATATTTCAAACTTTTCTTCAGATGAATGTGCTAAACAAGTATGTTCCGGGTTGGGGACCGGTAAAAGTAAGCCCTCCAGGTTGGGGACTGGTTAAAGTAAGCCCTCCAGGTTAGGGACTGGTAAAAGTATGCCCTCCGGGTTGGTGTCCGGTTATTAGAGGCACTCCGGGTTGGTGTCCGGTTATTAGAGGCACTCCGGGTTGGTGTCCGGTTATTAGAGGCACTCCGGGTTGGGTTCCGGTTAGAAGTAACCCCTAGGTCTTGGGATGAGGCCTAGACAAAGAAATTAACGTTTAGCATTATGCATTCCAACATTATGAAAGTGGTTATTGATTTTTGCATGTGATTATTCGATTAGTAGAATATCCATGTGAATAAGTAAATGGCATTATTTCATTTTTACTTTTTCCATACTATGTTGAAGTTCAAGTTTAAAAGGCTTTTGTTTTAGTAATGCATTGCCTTAAATGTTTATTCTTATTTATGAAAGTTTCCACTATATTGTTATCCTTACTGGGCATTTGAGCTCACCCCTTTTCTATGTTTTATTTTTCCCAGGATGTGAAGAAGTAAGTTATGAATGACCTGCAGGGATTTTATGAGGGGTTAATAGTGTGGATATGAAGACTTTGTTGTTGTAGTAGTTTTTCACTTTGAGATGTAATGTAAAACATTATGATTATATCTAGTGTTTCCAAGGCTACTAAACCAATCGGTCTTTCGAGATTTGATCTTCTTGTGATCATGCCAATGTTATGTAATAATGCACCGACTCTGGGTAGCTGGGGTCGGGGCGTTACAGTTGGTATCAGAGGAAGTTTAGTACAAACCTTGGAAGCTAGATTTAGATAAACTCTGATTAGAGCACGTAGACCTAAGATGAACTTTGAGGATTAGTATAGGAGAACTTCCTAGAATTTTGGTATTGTAGAGATTTTGTCAGTTTTCCGAGCAATACATCCCTGTCTGGATACGAGCAGGTAGAGGCGGCTCTGGCACAGATGTACCTAGGGGTAAAACCCGAAAACACCACTTTGAGCTAGACTCGAACGGGAACTGGTGCACGACAACGGGCCTTGCTGCACTCTTGGTTACGACACTCCCGGGGGATATGCTTAGGATAACTCTTATTTTCTTTACAAATCATTATGAAGGGTTTATGAGTATATACATCCTCAAAGGAGACATTTTTATGGATTATATCCATAAATAGTTCAATTTATGTTAAGCGTTTTATAAGTATGGGATTATGTATTTTGATTCATAAACTGATCTAGTGTATTCCATTGTTTAGAAATGGCACCCAGTGGAAGGAATGAGAACTCCAGAAATGCACATGATCCAAAGAGAAGGAAGGATCATATCTTTCATGGTCTTAAGCTAGAATTTATAAGAGAAATAGTCTCCCATGTATTATCATCATATGAAGAAATAATATCATGTGTTGATAAGATAAGTAAAGAGTTTACTGAGTCCTATGGCTTTGAAGGGAAGCAAGAGAAGAAAAGGATGGAAGAGAGAAAGATGGATAAAGGGAAGAGGGAAAAGAAGAATTTTCCCATATGTGGTAACTGTGGAAAGAAACACCCTGGAACTTGCCTGAAAGGAATGGGAGTTTGTTATAAGTGTGGAGGAAAAGGGCACAAAGTACGTGACTGCAAGGGTAAGAAAATGGTTTCAAATGTACAATGCTTCATTTGCAAGGAGTTTGGACACTACGCGAACCTATGTCCCAGTCATCAGACTATGCCGCAAATGATGCTATTGGATAATAATCAAGTTATGATACTACCATAGATGAAGAGGAATGATTAGAGTTATTATGTTGATTATATCAATTGAGTGTTGTATCAACAATGTACTTGTTATAATAATTATGGAGTATATAAGGATTGTACTGCAGTACTATTTCATTAAGGACTTGAGATGGTGTGGAACAATGAAAAGTGACTCAGTAGCAGGTTAAATGTTTGGAAAATATATGGTTGAGAGAAAGATAAACCATAATATAGTTCTGATACCGAGGTAGTGATTTTCGAATAATACATGATTATTTTGGAAAAATTATATTGGATATTCTTGACTACCTTGGAACTGATTAATGATTTGTATATTCCATCATTGTTGGGGTTTAAAACATTTTTGGATTGATGAAGTATATCCAGCATTCAATATGGAATAAGGGAGCATGAATGTAATCAATAAAAAATATGGTAATTCAGGATGTTTTAGTGTATTAAAAGAATACACGATGAAGGTATTCATATGCTATTACGGGTTAAAAAGGATCTACATTATGTTTACCCTCCTTATAAAAGTTGGATTGTGAGTTTGGATAGAATTATTTTGGATAGTTCTTGTTTGGATTATTTTGGATTGCCATAAAAGGACAACCCGGAGGTCGGGCGGCAACCCGTCGCGTCCGGCAAGGCTGCGAGACTTGAACCCGCAACCGAAGGGCGATAAGGGTGTATCACCTACCACTGGCCCACGAGATGTCCTGGATTAAATAATGTAGTTTTTATTAAAAGATATTTTAGATGAATTATAAATTCGTTTATTTTGGAACCCTATACGAATAGTGTAAATAGAATTTTTTTACATTCTATTATCTTTTAGAGTGAAAGATGAGTATGTGGTAGAAATTTATTAATGGATAAAACTCTAATTATAAAGTTAGTATATCTCTATATGATCTTAGCCAATCTCATAAAAAAATTCCTCAATATTAAGAAAATCAAATTAGAACAAAAATGTTTTCCTAGATGGTACCTTAAATCATCACTAATTTATGGATTTGGGATTGTTGGCCTTTTCATAGCCATGTTCTCTACCACTCTCCATCAGATAATTTATGGTTAGATTTTTCTTCCATATCCATATTTTCCTACATGGAACCCTAGTATGAGTTATTTTCGGTAATCTTCATACTTTCGACTCTTTATTTTAAATAGAGGCCTCATTAATTCATTTTTCGATGTGGGATTTCAACTAAGATATTTTGAAACGTCAAAAATGTGTTATCCTAATACCCTATGTTTTGTTGAACCGAAGGTATTTCAAATCATCATAGATTGATGAATTTAAGGACCTCAATTTTATACTTATTTGTGATTGATGACCTCAATCACTACCTATAAATATTTACGTTTTTCCTCCAATTATATGTCTCAAATTGCCACCAATGTTCTCCTAATCGAGATCATAATTTGGTGGTGACCCTTTCATTTCTCTTTTCCTCATATTAAGACTAAATTTTAGTAAACCAATTTCCGATGTGGGTTTTCCCACAAATATATTATCTATTTTCAACCTTTTATTTTCGAAGAACAATTTCAAATTGCGAGGACGCAATTTATTGAAGGAGGGGAGAATGTAACACCCCAAGATTTCATAGTGTGTTATTTCTTCAAAATAATTCAATAACTTGCACTACACGCAACACCGAGTTCAATCACACCATGACTTACAAAAATAATCCATTCAAAAGCGGTTATGAATAGTATTATCTAAATTTTAAACTTTATATAATCCTTATAATTTTAGAATCCATATTATGAGTTTCCTTGATATAATGCAAGAACAAATTCATTTTCAGTATTGCACTTTTATCAACTTTTAATAGTGAACCCTTTTTAAATACAATATTTTAAACATTTTGACTAAATGGGGACATCAAAAAAAATTTTAAAATGAAACATCCCAAGCTTCCACGGTACGCTTTCCTTTGAATAATACAGTAGCGTGTGTTATACGCAACTTCGAGTTTTAACACACACCGTAACCAATCAAACTAGCTGTTATGAATAGTAATACCTACTTTTTGAAATCATATATATTCTATATTTCAAAATGGACTTCATTTTTGGATTCGGAATATCGAAATTAACCTAGGGTGAAATTTTGGTACTTTTCGGAAAACTTTTATATTTTGATGAATAGTGAAAATTACTAAATTTTAATTAAAAACAACTTTTTTAATCAAAATAATTAATAGTGATAAATTATTAATTTGAGTGGTTTTAAAGTATATTTAGAATATATTTTTACCACTTAATATAATGTTGGTCATTGGACATAATTTTACAATTAAACCGAACATAAACAAGTGTCAATCTTTTGATAGTTATTATCTCTTAAAAACACGCTTTTTGTTTTGACAGCGGGAATTAATTTTAAATTAATTTCTGCCACTTCTGTGTTTTGAATTTAGAAAAATGGATTCCATATTTGGAATCAGGATGTTCAAATTGTGTAAATAGGTAACTTTTATTTTTAGACATTTTGAATAATTACTGCGGTAAATATTTTATTTACCATGGTTAAGGGTAAATCCGGTAAATAAGGGTAAAAAAAATAATATTATAATAATACTAAATTACCCTAAAACGTGTCTTAACCCTATTGGTTGATACATGGTCGACCATGGGCATCTTTGGGTCTATTTTGGGACCCCATGGATCCACTTGTGAGTGATAATGACACTTTATTTTAATTAAGTTAAAATGAATACAAAAATGGCATAAGCTTACATCTTTTAGAAGAAGAATTTTTACATAAGGTTATACATGTTGGATTTTAGATTATAAATATTAATTAGAAAGCTAGAACGATTTCCTACATAAGGATATTTTATTTATAATTTTTAGACATTAAATAATTTATTTTATTTATGACACAATGATGATGCAGTAATTACTATAATAGTGAAAAATTAAAATAAGTGATATTATAAATACCCAAATAAATATAATATGAAACTTTTAATGAATTAAACTAATTTTATAGGATAATATGATATATTAGGATTGATTTAATTGACTTTGTTAGAAGTAATCAATCTGTTATGAGTTTCACAAAAATCAACTAATGAATAGTGTCAAAATTGACATAAAAGAGTTCTTAAAACAAATATTATATTATTAATTGATATTAAATTCCTAAAAATCTAAGGTTCGTCCAAGAGACTTATATCATGATATGTTAATCATTAATGGACCACTTTGGGGTCGCTTGGATGTATATGGTAAGTTTATTAACCATATAATATAAAAATACAAAGAGACATTGTAAAAGTGAAACTAATTAACTTAGAGTTAATACTTAAAGATAAGGTTAATATAAGTACCCAAACCTGTCTAAATTCTATTGGATGAGTTGTTTTCGACCCATCCCCACCTCAACCTTTGAATAGTTAACTTTGGAGCCATTAGAAACCGAATATGAATTTATTATAAATTAATATTTCTAGCTTTTCCAAAGGTGCCCCTCACCCCTCTTATAAAAGGGCACTCCTCCTTCTCATTTCTTCACACCTTCAAAGCCTTTTGGTTCAGCCAAACTCTGCCCAAATAATCTCCCAACATCCCTCACTACAACCTAGAGGCCTTAGTTTGATCAGAAAGCCAACCTAAGGAGCCCTTTTGATCAAATCAAAAGGAAGAACCCGAAGAAGAGGTAATGATTTCACCACCCTTTTCTAAGTTCATTTCTTCTTCCACTTCTTCTTCCTTTGTTCTTACCATTATAAAATAATAACTCCAGTATCTCACATATACTGTGATGTTATTATAAGTATGGTACAACCATATTCAGTATTCTATCCACCCTTTGAATAACATGTCACCATACGTGCGTACGTACGGCTTACCGTCTCCACGTCGTGGTGTAATTGTTATTCAATATAATATTATTTGGATGGGTATAATAATGATGTGTAACTCATGTAAATAATAAATATAACATGTTAATGATTCTGTATATATGATATACCAATCATTTATATATTATTTTAATATCAAAAGAATGATATTGTCGCTCGTGCGTACGTACGGACTACCGTCTCCACGAACGCGATGAGATTCATTCTCCATCGTAACCATTCAAGTATAATTATCATTTGATGATTTAAAAATGATTTTTAAGGACTAGATATCATTCTTGATATGAATAAGATACAACAACCATGGCTTATGTAACAAAACATATAAAGAAAATGAGTAAGTTAACACCCGAAACGACGATAATTCTAAGATATTATTAACAAATCAATGTTAAAAGATCATATATGATATCATATTAATATATATGATTATTGTATAATTTAATAACAATTATTTCACCATTATACAGGAGGTTAACCTACCCCAACAAAGGAAAAGTACAAGGTAAGGGTTATTTCACAATCTCTTCATTATCCGAGGTTGTTTATACGTAATAATCTACTGGGATTTCTTTATCATCCACATCCATGTTTCTTCGAAATGTATTTCAAAACATATTTATTATTTACAAGAATATGGGTTAAATTCATTTATACCCTTGTTTAACTTTTTGTAATAGGTTTATAAAGGAATATTTCCGTCGTTTTCAAAACAAGTTCCTTTTTAACCTTTTCGACAGAATTAAGATAAGAATGTTTTTTTTACTTATACGGCGGGTGCGGTTATTTTCCGCCGTTATAAAATCGTCAAAGCTTTCCTTACAAGCTTACAAGAATATTTTCAAGAAAATGTTTTATTTTATATGGCTCTTAAATGATTTCAAAAATAGAAAGAGATATTTCTCTAAAAAGTGTTTTGATTTCATCTATGTCAACATCCTTTAATGGATTTTACGCTTATTTGAAGTTGATTTATTATAATACAAAACTTCTATATTGTATTGAAGGTTTTGTGATATGTTTGACTGTGGATGTGCTATTTTATACCATTCATATTTTATGGTGAAACTATTGACATTTCGTATGCTAGTTTTAATCCGAATGTTTATGTTATATTTCAAACTTTTCTTCAGATGAATGTGCTAAACAAGTATGTTCCGGGTTGGGGACCGGTAAAATAAGCCCTCCAGGTTGGGGAATGGTTAAATTAAGCCCTCCAGGTTAGGGACTGGTAAAAGTATGCCCTCCGGGTTGGTGTCCGGTTATTAGAGGCACTCCGGGTTGGTGTCCGGTTATTAGAGGCACTCCGGGTTGGTGTCCGGTTATTAGAGGCACTCCGGGTTGGGTTCCGGTTAGAAGTAACCCCTAGGTCTTGGGATGAGGCCTAGATAAAGAAATTAACGTTTAGCATTATGCATTCCAACATTATGAAAGTGGTTATTGATTTTTGCATGTGATTATTCGATTAGTAGAATATCCATGTGAATAAGTAAATGGCATTATTTCATTTTTACTTTTTCCATACTATGTTGAAGTTCAAGTTTAAAAGGCTTTTGTTTTAGTAATGCATTGCCTTAAATGTTTATTCTTATTTATGAAAGTTTCCGCTATATTGTTATCCTTACTGGGCATTTGAGCTCACCCCTTTTCTATGTTTTATTTTTCCCAGGATGTGAAGAAGTAAGTTATGAATGACCTGCAGGGATTTTATGAGGGGTTAATAGTGTGGATATGAAGACTTTGTTGTTGTAGTAGTTTTTCAATTTGAGATGTAATGTAAAACTTTATGATTATATCTAGTGTTTCCAAGGCTACTAAACCAATCGGTCTTTCGAGATTTGATCTTCTTGTGATCATGCCAATGTTATGTAATAATGCACCGACTCTGGGTAGCTGGGGTCGGGGCGTTACAATAATAATATATATGAGATTAATGAACCAACTGAGGTTCGATTGGTAGTATATAGTATGTTTATTAACCATATAGTGTAAGAATACACGAAGACATGATAAAATTTAAATTATTTAACTTAGAGTTAAATCTAAAAGATAAGGTTACAATGGTAACCTAAACTTGTCTAAATCCTATTGGTTGAGTGGTTTTCTTCCCATCCCCACCGTAGACTTTAAATTAAACATTTTTGAGCCATTATAAACCGAATATGAATTTATTATAAAATAATATTTTAAGTTTTTCTAAAGGTTCCCCTCACCCCTCTTATAAAAGGGCACTTCCCCTTCTCTCAAATTCACACCTCCAAAGCCATTTGGATTGGCCAAACTCTGACCAAATACTCTCTTAACTATCCTACCTTCATCTTAGAGGCCCTCCTTTAGTCATAAATCCAACTTAAGGATCCATTTTTATCATATCAAATGGAAGAACCCGAAGAAGAGGTAATAATTTCACCAGCCTCTTTCAAGTTCTTTTCTTCTTCCACTTCTTATTTCTTTGTTATTTACATTCTAAAATAATAACTCCAGTATCTTCTATATACTTTTATGTTATTATAAATATGACACAACTTTATTCATTATTCTATCAATCTTATGAATGATAATGTCACTATGCGTGCGTACATATGGCTTATCGTCTCCACGTCGTGGTTTAATTTGTTATTGAACACTATGTTATTTGGATGGATATAATGATGAGTAATAAGTATATAAATAATGACAATAAAATGATAATGTCTCTGTAAAATTAATATACCATCCAATTTTTGGAACCATGGTCATCTATGCCTGATTTGGAGAATGGTTTGTGTTTGTTGTCAATCATTAGAGGAAGTTCAGAATGTGTGCCAGAAAATTACCCATACAGGTCAAGCAGATAACAGTATTGAAGGTGGAACCATTTTCAAGTGTTTTCCAAATTTATGGTCATCAAATTCTACAAAATGGGAAAACAATGTTTTTTGGTAAAGGGAGTTGCGCGCCATACATGTGTCACGCAAGTGACTTGTGCGCTGAGAAAGGACTTGCGTGCCGGTGCCTAGGAGGATTGGAAAGTTGTGCGCCATATGTTTTTTAGGATCAGATCTTCAAAATATGTCAAAGGAAATAGGGTCACGCAAGTATTGGTATTTCCCACAAGTGAGTTGGGCAACAGAAGGTAGGGTGGTTGGAGTTGCACACCAGAACTTACACACTGAGAGGAGGCTTGCGCACCACCACGCAGGGTGTCCAGTTTGCCTATAAACAGTGGACCACCCCTCCTCATTTAGAATGAAGTTCGAGACTTAGAGAAATTTATTTCTCCCATCGCATAGGTGTTGTGGTTGCACAAGTGGTTGCAGGTCGCACAAGTATAAGTTGCACGACTGTTGTTTGCTGCACGCCAAAACCAGTTTGGGTGAAAAGGAATGTGAGCCACAGAAGATTAGAGTTGTTGAAGTGAGTGTTTTTCAAGTGGTTGAGGTGGACTTGCGTGCCAGATATAACTTGTGCGCCATCCTTGAAACATGCATGCTGTCTTGGAGAAGCACGCCAGGTGTTTTTGAAGTACTACCGTCTTTTTGAAGTTGCACAAAATCTGGAATATTTCCTGATATCTTTGGTGCAAAGTGATATTAGTCTAGTGGTGAGAGTTGGACTTCAACAAAGCATCTACATATAAAATAGGATGCATTCTTTTACAATGATGAAGAGACCTTTACGTCTATAAATTGAGTGGGACCTAACCAAAGGCAGTGAGCCAGGGGGAGTCAATGAGAGTGACCTGTGGGACGCAGTGAGCTATCCCTGAACCTTTGTAAAGGTAGTGAGCCTGGGATAGGGTGACTATGCCCAAACCTTTGTAATCCACAGTAGGTGAAGTTTATTGGAATTTGGTATAACCGACTACCTGTCGGTGTATTCTCCTTAGACATATCCCTTAGTGGTGAACCATGTAACATATGTTGTGTCATCTCTCTTCATGTGAATGTTTACTTTCTGATCATATTCATCATATAGGTTTAACAAGTTTCTACCAACGTGGGAACAAGATCCATCACATTAAAAGAAAAATTGGTCACCCCGATTCACCCCTCCCCTCTCAAGGTGTCCCGGGGTCCTACAAAAATTCCACACCTTTAAGGAAATGATATTTTCTCTTGTGCGTACGTACGGATTACCGTCTCAACGACGCGATGAGATTCATTTCCACGCTCACCATTCATTGAAAATTTTAAAAATATATATATTACTAATAAGTATGTAATATATGACATAATAATGATACTATATATATATATATATATGTACTTACATATATCTTATTCACTTAGTTCCATTCAACACGATATGAAAACGGAAACAGCGTTTATGCGTACGTACGGACTACAATTTCCATAAACGGTGTTTTTCATTTCATATATATGTCTATTATACATATTTATATTCTAAATATATATGATATATAAATCATGTTTTATATTCTCTAAGTATTTAAATCTTTTTCTCAATGATACAATCAGGAGTAACAAGTTAAAACACGTACGATAATGAAAGCTATTATTACCCAAAATGTTAATTTAACATAGAAATTATTATTAAATGGGTAGTATAAAGTCATAAATGAATCATGTATGATATCATAAATATTAATATGGTTCTAGTATAATTTAATAACATACTACGATCTTCATATAGGAGGATAAAAGTACCCTCAGCCAAGGGAAATTGCAAGGTAAGGGGTTTTCATCTCACTCCTTATTCCTGTGAGATTACTTCCATATTGACACTATTACCTTTTGTGTAATGTATGTACTGAACATAATTGTATTCTTTGTGTAATAAACATTAATTTATGTGTATTTACATATTCATTGTATGATAACTCTTTCATGGGGTGTATGTTTCGTAAGTTACCAAATTGGTAAGGGTTAATTTCACAACCTCTTTATTATCAGATGTTGTTTTTACATAAGTATCTATTGGGACATATTTATTATCCATGTCCATGTTTCATGAAATTTTTTTCAAAGGGATTATTTTAGGGGACTTTTTTACAAAAAAATAATTTTAAATGTTATAAATATTTATTCTTCTAAATCATTCCCATTAATTTCCATAGTTTCAAAATGGTTTTTAAGGATTTATTTATATAGACTTTAACATTTTTTTTAAAATGTTAATTCCTTAAAAAAGTTTCAACGTGGTATGGGAAACTTTGATTAAAAAATTTCTTTAAATGACTTCTTTTCTAAATTGTGTGACTTTTAAATGTTTTCATGAAAAAGTGATTTTTCTCCCAAAGAGTTCTAGAAATCATTTTCATCTATGTCAAAATCCTTTAATGGATTTTAATTTGTTTTGAAGTTGATTTATCATGATAAAAATATTCTATATTGTATTGATGGTTTTGTGATATGTTTGACTATGGATGTGTTATTTTTATGCCATTCATGGTTTATGGGTAAAGTATTGACATTTCTTATTCTTGTTTTAATAAGAATGTATATGTTATGTTTAAACCTTTTCATATAAGGAATGCATTGGACTTAGTAAGTGACGGGTGGAGACCGAGATAGATCTTCGATGCATCGGTAGGTCTAATGAGACAAACTAGTGTCTTGGAATAAGGCCTTGACAAAATCTTATTTTTAGTCTTGTCATAAGGCCTTGACTATGTGGTTATGATAGTCTGGCATTATGCATTCCAACATTATAAAAGTGGCTATTGATATTGCATATGATTATTCAACTATAAGAAAAACCATGTGAATAATTAAATGGAATTATTTCATTTTATTTTTTCCATATTATTATGAAGTTCATGTTTAAAAGGATTTTATTTTATTAATACACTCCATTAAATGTTTATTCTTATTTATGAAAGTTTCCGCTATATTGCTTGCCCTTACTAAGCATTTGAGCTCACCCCTTTCTATGTTTTATTTTCCCCAAGATTCCAAGAAGTATATTGTGATTTATATGAAAGTTTAAGCCAAGGGAATAATGCAGTTCATAATGGATTATAAATGATGTTTTATATGTTATAAATTGTAATGTAACATTCATGTATGTAATATATTTTCCAAGACTACTAACTAATCAATCCTTCGGGACTTGATTCCTTGTAATCATGCCAATGTGTTAAAATAATGCAACAACTCTAGGTAACTGGGGTTGGGGTGTTATAGCCGGTATTAGAAGAAGTTTAGAAATAACCTTGGAAAATAGATTTAGATAAACTCTTATTAGATCACATTAACATAAGATAGACTTTGAAGATTAGTATAGAAGAACATCCTAGAATTTTGGTAATGTAAAGATTTTTTGAGTTTTCCAAGAAAATACATCCCTTTCTGGATATGAATAGGTAGAGGCGGCTTTGGAACAGATGTACCTAGGGGTAAAACATGAAAACACCTATTTGATTTAGACTCGAACGGGAACTGGTTCACGACAACGGGCCTTGCTACACTCTTGGTTACGAAACTCCCGGGGGATATTCATAGGATAATTCTCATTTTCTTTACAAACCACTCTGAAGGGTTTATGAGTATATACCTCCTAAAATAAAACATTTTTGTGATTATGTATTATATTAATAAACTGTTCAATTTACATTAGGTATTTTACATGTTTGGAATTATGAATTGCGATTCATAAACTGACCTAGTATATGCTGTATAGAAATGGCACCCAATAGAAGGAATGTGAACTCCAGCAATACATATGATCCAAAGAGTAAGAAGGATCATATCTTTCATGGTATTAAGCCCACATTTATGGGGGAACTAGTCTCCCATGTATTATCAACATATGAAGAAATAGTATCATGTGTTAATACGATAAGTAAAGAATTATCCGAGTCCTATGGATTTGAAGGAAAGTAAGAGAAGAAAAGGATGAAGGAGAGAAATATGGATACAGGGAAGAGGGGAAAGAATGATTTTCTAATATGTGATAAATGTGGAATGAATCACCTTGGTAATTTCTTTAAAGGAATGAGAGTTTGTTATAAGTGTGGAGAAAAAGGACACCAAGTACGTGATTACAAGGGTAAGAAAAAGTTTTCAAAAGTAAAGTGATTCATCTACAAGCTGTTGAGACACTGCGCGAATTAATGTCCCATTCATAAGATTATACCACAAATGATGTTATTTGACAATAATCAAGTTAGGATACTACCTAAAATGAAGAATAATGACTAGTGTTCTTATGTTGTTATTATAGAATTATTTCATTTGAGTGTTGTATCAATAGTATACTGGTTACATGAATTATAGAGATAAATAAGGAATTTAATGCAGTACTATTTCATGGGGAATTTGAGATTATATGGTATTGATAGTAAGGTAGTAATTTTGGAATAAGAGATGGTTGATTTTGGTAATTCATGATGTTGAAGTGTTGTAAAAGAATACACGATGAAGGTGTTCCCATGTTATTACCTAGAAAAAGGACCCTCAATAGGTTTAAATTCCTTATAAACACTGGACTATGAGTTTGGATAGTAGTATTTTGGATAAGTCTAAAGGTTGTAATGTATTAAGTTCGAAAGGTTATTTTTGGATTTTTATAAAAGGACAACACACGAACCATGTGACAAACTATCACGTCGGGAAAAGCTGCGGGAATCGAACCCACAACCATAGTGAGATTTGGATTTATCGCCTATCACTAGACTACATGAAGTTCCTGGATGGTATAATGTAGTTTATTTTTTTTAAAGGGTCCGATATGTGAATTATAAATTCATTATATTTGGAACCCTATACAATTTGGATAAATAGAGTATTTTTGAGTTGTATTATGTTTTGGAGTGAAAGATGAGTTTGTGGTAGAAATTTATTAATGGATAAAATTCTAATAATAAAGTAGGTATATCTCCTTATGATGTTATCTAATCTCATAAATAAATTCCTCAACATTAAGAAAAGGAACATAGAACAAAAACGTTGTCGTAGATGGTACCTTAGATCATCACAAATTTATGGATTTGTGATTATTGGACTTTTCATAGCCATGTTCTCTACCACTCTCCATCATATATTGATGGTTAGATTTATCTTCATATCCATGTTTTCCTATATAAGACCCTAGTATGTGTTATTTTCGGTAACCTTCATACTTACCACTCTTTATTTTAAATAGAGGCCTCATTAATATATTTTTCGATGTGAGATTTAAACTAAGATATTTTGGAATGTCAACCCCATGTTTCCAATACTGAACATAAATTGTGAGGATGAAATTTATTGAAGGAGAGAATGTAACACCCCAAGCATCCATGATACACTTCTCTTTGAATAATACAGCAGTGTGTGTTGTACGCAACTTCGAGTTCTAACACACACCACAACCAATCAAACTAGCCGTTATGAATAGTAATACTAATTTTTTGAAATTTTATAAATTTTATATTTAAAAATGGACTTCATTTTTGGATTCAGAATATCGAAATTATATTAGGGTGAATTTTTGGTATTTTTCTGAAAACTTTCAATTTTTGATGAATAGTGAAAAACACTGAGTTATAGTTTAAAACCAAAATTTTATTTAAATAATTATTTATTTTATTTAAATTTAGTTAAGGTAAAAATAGATAAATAATACATCTATAAGTTCAATGTAATTCATTGGAGTTAGTTTATAGAAATTTTATATATATAAAAATTTCATTGAACTTTTCACCGTCTTTTACCCATCTCCTAGGAGAATTTGAAAATTTATATAAAACATAATTTTACCTCTTCTGTGAGTTGAATTTCAAAAACCCAGGAGACATGGTTAATATTAAGGAGTATAATTTGGTTCAATAATTTCAAAATAATTTTTGGTGAATAATAATGTTGTACTTTTATTTACCACGGTTAAAAGTAAATAAAGCAATGAATGGTAAAAATGATATTATTATTACCTTAACATATGTACTAATTCTTTTTGATAAGTGTAATTCTACAAAAAACAACCTTATGAATAAAATATTACCCTTTAGGACCACTTTTATTATATTAAGACATTTATTATCACTTTATTTAAAAAAGTATTAAAAGAGTTAAAATAAAAGTTCAATGACTAATACATTTTTAATATAAAGTTATACATAAGATAAATTCGACTATCAATATTAATTAGAAAGATAAAAATATTTCCTACATAATGGTATTTTATTTTTAATTTTTAGAGATTAAATAATTAAATTTATTAATGACACAATAATGATGTAGTAATTACCATATTAATGAATGAATAAAATAAATGGTTTTATAAATATTAAAATAAATATAATTTCAAAGTTTTTATGAAATCCACAAATTTTCTAGAGGAATATAACTTTTTAGT
The DNA here is from genome assembly GCA_963277665.1 of Viscum album. Lineage (NCBI taxonomy): Eukaryota > Viridiplantae > Streptophyta > Magnoliopsida > Santalales > Viscaceae > Viscum > Viscum album. Next base: position 79,863,186 of record OY728153.1, read on the forward strand.
ATTTATTCAATGTATTTTTTTAGAAGTAATCATGCTATTATTATTTTAACAAAAAACAAATACCAAATAGTGTCAAAATTGACATAAAATAGTTTAAAAAAATATTTTTTTTATTAATTGATATAATGGTCCAAAAAATATAAGGTTCAGACAAAAGACTTATATAATAACATATATGACATTAATGAACCAATTGGGGTTCTATTGTCAGTATATAGTATGTTTATTAATCATATAGTGTATGAATACAAGAAGACATGGTAAAAGTTAAATTATTTAACTTAGAGTTAAATCTAAATGATATGGTTAAAATGGTAACCTAAACATGTATAAAACCTATTGGTTGAGTGGGTTTTGACCCTTCCCCACCTTAGACTTTAAATAATACATTTTAGAGCCATTATAAACTGAATATGAATTTATTGTAAAATAATATTTAAAGTTTTTCCAAAGGTACCCCTCACCCCTCTTATAAAAGGGAACATTCCCTTCTCTCAAAGTAACACCTCCAAAGCCATATGGTTGGGACAAAATCTACCCAAATACTCTCTAAACTATCCTCCCTTCATCGTATAGGCCCTCCTTTAGTCATAAATTCCACTTAAGGATCCATTTTGATCAAATCAAAAGGAAGAACCCAAAGAAGAGGTAATAATTTCACCACCCTCTTCCAAGTTTATTTCTTCTTCCACTTATTAATTCTTTGTTATTTCCATTATAAAATAATAAATCCATTATCTTATATATACTGTGATGTTATTATAAATATGGCACAACTTTATTCATTATTTTATCCATCTTATGAATGATAATGTCACCATGCGTGCGTGCGTACGACTTACCGTCTCCACGCCATGGTGTAATTTATTATTCAACAATATGTTATTTGGATGGATATAATGATAAATAATATGTATATAAATAATGAAAATAACATTCTAATATCTCTGTAAAATTAATATACCATCCAATTCCACACCATTAAGGAAATGATATTGTCACTCGTGCGTACGCACGGATTACCATCTCCACGACGCGATGAGATTCATTTCCACATTCAACATTCATCGACAATTATAAAAATATATATATATATTACTAATAAGTTTTTAATATATGAAAAAATAATGATACTGGATATATGTATATATATATGTACTTACATATATCTTATTCACTTAGTTCCATTCAACATGATATGAAAACGGAAACAACGTTTATGCGTACGTACGAACTATCGTCTACATAAAAGATTTTTTTTAATTTAATATATATATCTATTATACATATTTATATTCTAAATATATATGATATATAAATCATGTTTTATATTCTTGAATTATTTAAATCTTGTTCTAAGTGATACAATCAAGAGTAAGAAGTTAAAACACGTACGATAAAGAAAGCGATTATTACCTGAAATGTTAATTTAACAAGGAAATTATTATTAAATGCATAGTATAAAGTCATAAATGAATCATGTATGATATCATAAATATTAATATGGTTCTGTTATAATTTAATAACATTCTACGATCTTCATACAGGTGGTTAAACGTACCCTCGACCAAAGGAAAGTGTAAGGTAAGGGGTTTTCATCTCACTCTTTATTCCTGTGAGATTCGTGCCATATTTCCACTATTACCTTTTGTGTGGTGTATTTACTATACATAATTTTATTATTTTCATAAAAAACTATAATTTATGTGTATTTACATATTCATTGTATGATACATTTTTCATGGGGTGTATGTTTCATATGTTACCAAATTGGTAAGGGTTAATTTCTTAACCTCTTTATTATCCGATGTTGTATTTACGTAAGTATCTACCGGGACATATTTATTATCCATGTCTATGTTTCATGAAAATATTTACAAAGGGATTATTTTAAGGGACTTTTTTACAAAAACATAATTTTAAATGTTTTAATTATTTATTCTTCTAAATCATTCTCATAAATTTCCATGTTTTCAAAATGGATTTTAAGTATTTATTTATATGGAATTTATTGTTTTTTTAAATGTTAATTCCTTTAAAAAGTTTCAAAGTGGTATGGGACACTTAGATTCAAAAATGTATTTAAATGAATTCTTTTCTAAATTGTGTGACTTTTAATTGTTTTCATGAAAAGGGGTATTTCTCTCAAAGAGTTTTACAAATCATTTTCATCTATTTCAAAATCCTTTAACGGATTTTAAACTTGTTTTGATGTTGATTTATCATGATACTAATCTTCCATATTGTATTGAAGGTTTTGTGATATGTTTGACTATGGATGTGTTATTTTTATACCATTCATGGTTTATGGGGAAATTATTGACATTTTGTATGCTACGTTTTATACGAATGTTTTTGTTATGTTTAAACCTTTTCATATGAGGAATGCATTGTACTTAGTAAGTGATGTGTGGAGCCCGCTATAACTCCTTGATGCATCGGTAGGTCTCATGATACAAACTAGTGTCTTGGAACAAGGCCTTGATAAAATATTATTTTTAGTCTTGGCACAAGTCCTTGACTATATGGTTATGATAGTCTTGCATTTTGCATTCCATCATTATGAAAGTTGTTATTGATATTGTATGTTTTTATTCAACTAGTAGAATATCCATGTGAATAAGTAAATGGAATTATTTCATTTTATTTTTTCCATATTTTTTTTATGTTCAAGTTAAAAAGGCTATTGTTTTAGTTATACACTACCTTAAATGTTTATGCTTATTTATGAAAGTTTCCGCTGTATTGCTTACCCTTACTGAGCATTTGAGCTCACCCCTTTCTATGTTTTATTTTTTTTTCAGGATTCTAAGAAGTGTATTATGATTCATATGTAGGGTTAAGACAAGGTAATAAATACGTTCATAAAGGGTTATTTATGTTGTTTTATATGTTATAAAGTGTAATGTAACATTCATGTATGTAATCTATTTTCCAAGACTGCTAAACCGATTAGTCCTTTGGGTCTTGATTTCTTATAATAATGCCAATGTATTAAAATAATGCACCGACTCTGGGTAACTGGGGTCGGGGTGTTACACATATTATCCAAAATACATATAGAGGATTTAAATAATGAAAATTCAAAGATTAATTATTAATAAATAAATAATCAATTTTTAGTGAACTTATTTTTTTCTTAAAAAATACATGTTTTTAAAAATGGAGTTTATTTCATTTTATGCATGAACATTGTAATTATTCTCTACTATTTTTTGATATTTCAATCGAAACTAAATATTTTTTTTAAATATCATTACAAAATAATTTAGGTTTATTTTTTTTATTTTTTAAAAAGATTTATTTTTTTAGTGAATAGTAAAAAATTCAATTTTTTGTAAAACAATCTTTTTATCTAAGTAAAAGTCCCATTATGTTTCGAATTTTATGTCAACGTAACCTAAATATACTTTAATTTTAAGTAATATAATAAATTACATGTTTTTTCTCATTATAAAGGATATTCTATATTATATATATATCTATAAATATTTAAATTCAAATAACGATTATTACTAGTCATATGGTTAATTTAAAATCATCTTATAAATGAAAATACATTTTCATGAAAAAATCGTATTTGTAGGTTAATTTTTACATTAATTTATGAAAATCCCAATAAAGGAATTTTGTAAAATGGTTGAATATTTGGAATCATTATTTTATCTTTTTTAATGAGGCCACTTTTAATTATTTTCATTATGAATAGTAAAAAATATAAAAAATTGGTTATTATAATTAAATGATAACAAGGATAAATGTGTCAAAAATAAAGTGATAAGGATTAAAGATATCACAAATATCATTATTAAACCACATTGATTGGTTTTTTCCATCGTAAAATTATAACCATTAAATATGAATCATTTTGGAGAAATTAGGATTGAGTAAGACACTAATATATTTTAATCTTTTGAAAAATTCCTTTCATGTCCTGTCCCTCAATTATAAAATGGGACCTACTAACCTCACTTATTCACCCCAATGAATTCATTTAGTTTAAGAAACACTGTTAAAAATTTCACCCAAACCTTTTTATCCCTGCTGTAGAGGTCATGCTCTTACCAAAAGTACAACCCAGGGGTCCTTAAAAGGAGATCTAAAGGAACTCTTACAAAGAAGAGGTAATCATCTTAATTGAACACTTTAATTTTTATTGTAGTTGAAATACATTATATTATGTCCCAACCATTAAAATATTATAAATCCAATATATCATATATAATGTAATTTTATTATATTGATTTCATAATATTTATCCATCTCATTCTTCATCAAATGGGAAAAAAATCATCCCTCAAGTGGAAAATAGACGACCACCTTATTAACTGATGTTATTTTTTCCATCACCACCTCAAAAAGGTTGTAATAATTAAGGAAATAATGAATATATACAACATTGATGAAATAATTATGAATTTATAAAAGTATTTTATCATCTTCTTACCCTTTCATCTATTAAAAAATGAAAAAATCTCTCATTCAAACGTGTGTACTACCACCTCCAGAAAGAGATGTGTTTCATTTTTCATGTACTCTTTTAAAATATGATTCTAAATATATAAATAATGAATATTTATGATGGTTTTATCATTAGAAATTTTTTTGGGTGATATCACCGCAATCAATACAAGGGGAACATAACTTCCAAATCAAAACATATTTAAATAATGACGTAGTTAGGACCCAAAACAATGAAAATAATGAATGTTTTTAAAAAAATAGGTGATAAAATGTTATAAGTGGATCCTATATAATATTACATATAATAATATGGGTCTATTATTTAATTGTTTTAAAATATAAATTTATTATATGAGTGGCTTAGATACTATTAAACTAAGTGTAAGTATGTGGTAAGGGGGTATCACAACTCTGTTTCCATTCATTGTGTTATACCACCACTTCCATAATTATGTTATGATTATATTATGTATAAAATGGAATATTATTTTTATAGGTTTCAATTCCATTTTTTGGTATTTTTATTTTTAACATATAATTACTTCTTTGATAAATTCCCACTTCAGTGATATAATTTTTGAAAGGAATTTCATCACAATTTTCACCTTGTTGTGAAAATATTTTGTATTATACACAAATTTTATTTTATACAGTGACTATAACATCGAATTGATATATTTAAAAAATATCTATTTATTCATGTTAAATAAATTCTGAATTTAAGTTTACCATTTCATGTGTTTATAATTTAAAAGTTAACAAAGTGGTAAAAATTAGTTTTATAATGTCATTTTCTTGGAATGTATATATTTTTATTAATAGAATATTTTATTATACTCTTAATAAAGTATATATATTTTCTTATACTCTATATATTTTATGAGTTACTATTATTTATTCCAACTTGTTTTAATTTGAAACATGAGTCAAGAAAATAAATTTTCAAATAAAATTTGATCTTATTTCTCTTTTTGATTGACTATATTTTACTTACATGTCTATATTTTTCAAAATTATCTTAAAAATTACTTTTTTAATTTCTCAAATGATTTATCATAGACATTTTATGTTATCCTTTACTTTATTAAAGGCTTGAAATTTATATTTATAATGTTTTTTGAAATCTTTTTTTATTTTCTTTATAAAAAGTCAAAATGGATATTTATTTTTTAACATAAACAGCTTTGACAGATTTTACCACTTCCATAACCATTTTATTCTATTCTGTTTTTTCTACAAGATTTCAATAATTTTAAAAATAAAATTATTTAATGAATTTTTAATATAAATATTTAACTGTGATTTTATTATATTATCCAAAATACTTGATTTTACAAAAAAATATATTCTTTTTTGATGAATTGATGGTCATCCCATACATGTTGATTGATTTTGTGGTCATTGAATTTATAATGAAATTTTCAATTTTTTTGATCATCATTCATTAGAATGTACATTTCTCTTCTATATCAATATCCATTGTATCAAAGGTTTTCTTAGTTCTTAAACCTTATTCCATGTCTAAATATAGCATTTTACTATGAAGTTTATGTGATTAAAAGTGGAAATTTTGATATTCCACATTATTTACTCAATATGGAATTTGTTGATAAGGAATATTGGTTTTAAATTAAACGAACCATTTATTTTATGAAGAATTTATTAGATATGAAGTTATGGGTGGGTACCAATTATAGATATCCCCCCAATGCATCAATATTTCTCAAGAAACAAACTAATTAGAAAGACTTATTAAATGTGTTCTTGAGGTTTAACTACTCATATTTTAAAACATCTTGAAAAAGGAATTGATCGTGACATCTGATATTATGAATTTCCATCATTGAGAATTTAGTTATCATTATCCATGAGATGATTAAATTTATATTATCCACGTATCATTTTAGTCTAATGTTACTGACTAATTTATATGTTTTTTCATTTATTTATGTTGACATATTGATTTTTTTCTTTATATACTCCTGATAGCTACGACTATGTGAAACCCTTACTTGAAATTAAATACCACCCTTATTTTTTTCCTTTCCCCCAAATATGATGATATAATCATTGAATGTGTTTCAATGATGAAAAATATTTTATTTTACCATTTTTTCTATTGGATTTTAAATGTAAAATGGGTATCATGATTGTATCGGGTTCATTAAGACTACTAAGATGACCCTTCTTGGTGATGCGAGACCTTTTATCTTATGAAAATGTTATAAATAAGACACTTGATTTGGGTTACTGGAGTAGGGGTTGGTATATCATCAAAGTCATTGGCCCTCTGCTTTCACATGAGCTCTCACTGATTAAAAAATTGATAGGAACTATGCTTACCCACATTCAGTACCTTGATTTCCATGAATCAAAATGAACACAACCTCCCAAATAAACTTTTCACATATCCCAAATCACATTTTATTGAGAAAAATAACTTCTAAAATAATATTTTAGTCCAAAACTAATAACCATTCTCACACATAGGTTACACTTACTTAACTTGGAGTTCCCTTGGTACTCCTCTTCAAAATTAGGAACTTCACTTATTCAAAGGCCAAATACACACTCATCTACCTACAAATGTCATTCAAAAACTAAATGAATCTATCCCCAATCACACCAAGATAATGGATGTGTCTCTGAAACTTGATATTTTTAGGTACTCAATCGACCCAACCATAAAATCTTAATTTTGATACTGAACACTGACACCCCAAGTCATTTAACACCTAAAACCATTCATGGTGTATCCATTCACATTCCATACACATTGTATCTCATCACATGTAATAATCCAAGATCCATGATTCAATTAAATTCAATCTAGACATCATGTACTCAATATCACACCACCTATTTTAATCAAAACCCTAAGGTTTCATTCCACGCGATGACCAACTTATAGGATATCACTATTTTTTATATGAGTTGAGAATCAATGGCTCAAGTCTTTCACACCTATACAAGCAATATACCAAAATCTTGTAATGTCACTTTTCATTAACTAGAGGTATCCCAAATACCCTCGATAGAAGTCCCAACACCTTAAATGTATCCAGGCATCTGGACTACCACCCATCATCCAAAACATCATTTATAAAACAAAAAACCATTTAACCAAGAGGATACTGTATAACCAAAATATTTCTAGAAATTTCAAGGTCCCACATCTAAATTATCTCACCATTTGAAATTGGCCTAGACCCAAGGAAATATCACCACAGGTTCTCGACCACAATGACCTCAAAAGTTGGAAGAAACAAACATGTACCAACCATATAAACCAAGGAAACTACCCATGGCTCATGCCACCAAGGCCATCTCAAAAAATCCGTTCAACCACACTAATGTTTTATCCTTAAAGTTCGTAAGGCATCAAATTACTTGTTTCATGAACCTTGTAAGGAAAAAAATGAATTGGTTACCCAATCCAGTGCACGACAAGGCATGAGAGGTATTCCTAATTCTACAATGTTGGGAACTAGTTACGAGAATTAAATATAAACCAAGAGGGAACAATTTATCCCAATATTTATAGTTGAAATCAAAAGAAGATAAAGAACATATGAAAGAATAAATCACTGAAAAAATAAAAAAAATTGAAATATATTACCAGATCCAAATACAACAGATGTGGGAAAAAACCAAAAGACTAAAACAAACAAAATAGATACCAACAAGAACCCAATATGACATTCACATGACCTCTTGGTCACCACCATGCATAATATTAGAGCCTAGTTCTTTTTTTAGGCATGTAATATTTTTTAAATTCCATACATTATGGGTTTAAATTATTAATTACGGTCTAATTTGAATGACCTTTGAGGTTATGGAGGTAACGATGGCGTGTTAGGATGGTTCAGATCATGGATCCCATCTACTAGGGAGAAATATACCTGTCACACATTTATTAGAAATTGATCCGAGAAATACACTAAATTACTTATAATTTCATGAGGTTGGGAAGTGGGAAGCTACAGTCCACATGGTTTGATAAATAATGAAATTTTGGGTGCATAGTCTTTAAAAAAACTTCAGAATTTTGAAAGATGAGTTTTTCATAATATGTGCACATTTATTCAAACTATATGCATTAACCATGTAAATTTACCCTTCCAACAATAGTGGGAATATGGTTAGTGAACAGTTTACAAAGCCATGCATCCAAACCATACAATCTAAGGATTTTAGTGAATTTGTCATTTCCACCTTAATTAATCCATTGAAACCTAATTCTATTCCAATATCCCCCTCGTTGAACAACAAACCTATGTGATCTCCTCTTTGAAGTTAATTCAATGCTTTTTTCTGTTGTTCTTCCATCCAGACTCAGATTCAAGTGAAAATCATCTTGCTGTATCTGAATTAGTGATTTATTTATTTATTTTCTGTCATTCCTCATATGATTTGGTATTGTATGTGCTATTTAGGTGATAGATAATATCACTTATTTCTAGGTTCTTTATTTATTCTTAGATTTTCTCCCAAACCGAGTTAAACAGGGAGATGATACTGAATGAGCACAACACTACGAACCTATGGTAGGTATTCCCAAAATTTTTCTTCAAATTCCAAGTGTTTATGTATATTTTTTTACATGTTCCCAATTATTGGAGTATCACCCTTAAAATGAAATTTAAAACATGATTTGAATTGATAGGAATGACACATGTAATTAATGGAACCCACTAATAAATAAATAGAGGTTAATAACCATGAATTGTAAACACCCCTTGGGTGATTTTTTAGATAATTGGGCCACCTTGGGTGGCTATTTAATTTGGATAACTTAGTGCATACCTTTTTAACCATTTCTAAGGGATATTGCATAATGAATTTTCAAGGGTAAATAAATTGAATGGGAATGTGAATTGTAAATTGAATTGATTGGAGAAAGGGAAAGGAAATACCATGAAACTTTGATCTTTCCATATGATTTATTTTTAATAATGAGTTACCTTTTTGAAATGAAATTCACATGTGAGATAATTAAGAGGGTAAGCCTTATAATCTTATCCATTCCTTAAGCCAACTTTTGAGGTGAGATTTAAATGAATTGATCATGGTGATGAAATTTTATTTAACTAAATGATATTTATTTATTTCTTATATTTCTTGGTTGATATATGGGTTCTTATATGAACACCATGGACAGACTCATTTGGATTCCTTATTTCTTATGCCTGAGTGACACTTGGACTTCCCATTGGAATACCCAAGATATACTAATGGGGGATGACTGTTATACACTCAAGTGATACTTGGACTCCTTATGGATAACCAATGACTCACTTAAGTGTTAATTGATTATATATATCGTGGGTAAAACTTATAGCCCCTTAAAGGACCTATAAGGAAAGACTTAGTGGGATGTGCTGTTATACCACTCCTAGAGCGATGCCTGTGGTTCTATAAGAATCACCATGAATGAGATTGTAAGGTGTTGGTTCATGATACACTTACGTTGATACTTGGAATCCAAATGGGATTAATTGTATGGGCTTAGATTCATAATTTATTAATAAATGAATTTTTTTATATGACATTTATCCCAAGATAAATATTAATCTTGGATTTAGTTAGTGCCTTACACCTTATAGATGGCCTATTTAGGATTCCCTTGATTACATATTATTACAAGGATGTTGGGCCACATTCCAGGTCTCAAAACTGTCTTATTTAATAGGATTGGTTGAGAAAATGAACTTAATTATTGAAAGTGACAGTATGAGATTTTCATTCAGAGACATTCTAGTTTTGGCTGATGTAGGAAGCATAAGACATGTTTCCATAAGATCCTAGACCTGTATGAGTTGTTTACATTCACTACATCATTACATATTCTAGTACTACCTACACACTATTGTTGTTTTATATATTCATTGATTGGATGGAACTTAAAATTTGGGCACTTGGATACTGGGATTGTATCTCACTCCATGTTTGGTCCACCGATGGGTACCCAGAATGAAAATATTATTCTAGGTATGGATAAGGGAAATAACCATGCCACAGGTTATCGATTGTTTTTTCAAAGTAGGGGAGCATGGGAATGAGCTTAGTCTCCTGATTCTAGCTAGATTGTTTTTTGGTCTCATTGGTATATTGATACATGTATCATACACCTTCGATATATACCTTTTTTGGTTACTCTTCATTAACATGACTTGTATCATCATTATATGTATAAAAGATTCCTTATGGTATTGTTTATATACTCTAAACTTGTTTATTTATCATCTATCTAATTTATTTACTACTTCCACTACTTATCTGATATTTTATTACCACTTTATTACACTCTGGTGATGAGAAAATAGTATCGCCACAGACATACCTTGGCCCTCGTTGCTACTCAGAAACCTCTGTCATTCTGAAAGATGAGCTTGAGGCGCATACCCAACTGAGTCGAGGGAAACTTTCAGTGGAATCTGAGTTCAGAACATTACAAAGTGGTATCAAAGCTTATTTTCTAGTTTATGGTAATGTTTTGAGATACTAATATGGGGTAAGAAGGAATATAAATTGGATAATGTGTTGTGTCTTGGTGTAGCTAACCCACACGTAGGAAAAAGACAAATTTTGTCGAATGGAATTGTTGTTTTATATATTTGTGATAATGTTATTGATTTGATTTCACCGTTGTTTGATGAACATAAATTTTAATATTATTATTGATATGAAACTGGGTTCTATTTTTTTGTAACCCAATGAGATGAGGGTGTACCATCTCATACATAATTTTAGCCACTTTTTAGAAATCACATGTCATGTATTAAACCATGACATATAGGATGCATTTCCTGTTTTTATTATGTTGTGAGATGTTCAAGGATTGATATACCTTCTATGTAATACATATTTTGTGAATGGAATTGGAGAATATGGTTGGTACTTAGAGTACCTACCATAACCTAAGTTGTTTTTCCCGAGTCGACTAGAACAGACACCCTAACGAACAAATTTTGGCACATTCAGTCATAGACCACAAGTCACATGGACAAGAATATTATATGGTGTGGAATGGGTGGAATATATATTTTGGATCAGGAGGAGTAGAAGCCCTTATAGATCAGAATTTGGTTAACCATTTGGTTAAAACATTTAAAATTAATTATGATATAATGTTATCAATTATGAGAATAAAACGGAAGTTGAAAATTTTCAGAACAGAGAACCTGAACCAGACCCAACCTTAGTAGTGGAATGTAGCCATTATCTCTTGATTTTATACGATTTTTGAGTCACCTAGACCTAACTCATGGATAGGTAGAGGGTTTTTGTTCTAATGGAGTAAGGTTTACACCTATCCTATTTAAATATATGAGATTTAGGTGGTTGTTGAAAATAGATCTCAGGCGTTCACATGAAATTTGTAGAGGTATCCTAACATGACGTCCTCCAGTTGCATGCCAGGGGGTGGTGGTGATCATTTTATAGAGGCAGTTGGCCATGGGATACCGATAGATCCTTTAGTTTTTCCGACCATGGAACGAGTGATTGAACCAAAAATAGGTGTTGAGACAAAGTTATTTGATGAATTTATTCTGTTCATGAAGAACTTCCAGGGAGCATTTTAGCCTACTATGATTATGGAAGAATTGACACAAGATTTCTAGAAGAAAAATATTCTAATGTTTTTGGGGATTGCAGACCAAATGCTGCATTTTCATGGTTAGAAGTTATGCAATATATCTTCAAATATCTTAAGACACCTCCAGAGATGAGGGTAAATCACTCTATATATATGTTGTGTGATTCCTCTAAAATATGGTGTGATTTCATTAATAAAACATATCTTAATTAAGATATAGATTATAAGGTCTTTCATATGGACTTCAATGATTACTTATATCCGAAGACGTTGAGGTATGATAGAGCCTGAGAGTTCATACACTGTCAGGAGGGAACATTTTTAGTTATGGATTATTCTGACCATTTTACTGAGCTACAATGCATCATACCTATTATAATCGGTGATGAGTTTACTGAATACATATAATTTGAGGAAGATATTATGTGTTACATTTGATTGTAGGTAAATTTATTTTGGTTGAATACCATTTATGGAATAGTTAATCAAGCGCATACAATAATTCATAACCCAGAAGAGAACGAGATTGTGAGACTGGGTAGGTCAACATCTATATCTAGTACTACATCATCCGGTAGTAGGGATCATCATCTAGAGCTTCCGTATTTTGATATTTGTATCCATATCACTTAATAAGTTATCCATGTGAGGTTCTGCCAGTACAGTAGACCAAGACAAACCAGAACTCAGTGTATAAGGGACCCGATCAAGGGAAAATATTGTAGAAGTTTGAGTCATGTATATAACTTTCACTCAAGAATCCAGTGAGTGTGGGTATGCATCAACTCCACATGCATGAGTGGGATTAACCGCTTTTTGGAAGGAAGGGAGCTGGAGTACAGCTGGCCGATCAGGTCGAGGTGGTTGTCATGTCCATGGTAGTCAAAACCATGATTTACTATAATAGAAGTGAGTATCTACTCATGGTAACTAGGCTATATCATAGGGCCGAAGATTAGTCCAGATATACGTAGTGAAAACGACACCCAAGGAGATGAGTCCCCAACCATCTACAGTTAAAGGTACTATTCTAGTAGCCCATATATTAGTATCTTCTATTTTCTATGTAGGGTATTTTAATAAATTTATATATGATCCTATTATGGAAGACCTATGGATCATTGTTTAGTGTTATGATGGATTTATGATGCTTGATACTCTACTGGGGATTCAAAGAGAGGATGTACATTAGTTCAAGGCATGGACCCTTGAGATTGGTGGATATAAATTCATATGGGAAATATTTATCCTCAAGACATATGGTTTTTAATTTATTCTTGTGGTGGAATTTTGGGTTCCCTTTCATGATTTTGTTGATTGCTATCGTTGAATGGTGAACTTTACATAACCATAGTGCATAGAGTTAATTCACCAGGGTGAATGGGATGTCCAGACAAGCCGAGATGAACCCGAGCATTATGGTATCAAGAGTGTATTATATAATAGACTATGATTTTATATCTAGATGATTAGAGAACACACTAGGAAAATCTTCATATTGTGGTTGATCATTTTAGGGGCATTTTATTGGATGGTTTTTCAAGATAACGTCCTATGGGAGAGGTAGAGTTCTATATCAATATTGTTATAGGAGTTGTATCAGTATCCAATACTAGGTATAGGATGTATAATATTGAGAAGCATGAACTTAAGAGGCTGATAAAGCATTTATATGAAAATAGTGTTTTCTGAACCAGTAATCAACCATTGGTTTCTCCATCCCATTTTATAAAAGAGGTGGATGAAATTCTTATGATATGTGTGGATTATTGGAAATTGAACCTACTAATAGTTAAGGACCATTATCCTCTATCATAGATAGATTATCTCTTCATCCATATTTTCAGATCTTGAGTGTTCTTTCAGATTGATTTGGGATGGGTTATCAATATGTGTATGTTAGAATATCGGAAAAACGTTCATATATTTTTATAGCAGGTATGGTCTATATGAGTATTTGGTTATGCTGTTATATCTCATGAAAATACTAGAAGTTTTCATGGAACTGATGAATCATGTTTTTGATTCTTATCTAGACTCATTTTCCTTGTATTCATGGAAGAAATATTAGTGTATCCTCACACTCGACACAACCATGAAAACAAATCTTGATATCGTATTGAATATAGTAATATGGAATAAATTATATTATTATTTCTCAAAGTGAAACTTCTAGATGGATCAAATTCACTTCCTTTCCCACACTATCTGAAAGATAAAATTGAAATTTGACTTAGATAATGTGATAGTTGTAGTTTCCCGGGAGAATCCAAAGAACAGCTTTGAGGTGATGAGATTCTTAGGGATATATAGTTATTACATGAGTTTCATATATTACTTATCATTCCTAGTAGTTCCACTCATGGTCTTGAATAATCAGGGTGTGAATTGTTTATGCTTAGAGGCCTCAAATTCATCCTTTTAGAAGCTGAAAGTGATATTTACTCTATCACCAATATTGATTTTTCCTGAGGTAAAAAAGAGTTACACTATTTACTGTGATACATTTGGTATCATTCTAGAAGTAGTTATTATGGAGGGGGAAAATTCATAGAGTGTGATTGTTGATAGTTGAGGCCACATGAGGGGAACTACCCAATTCATGATCATGAGTATATATATGGTTGTTCATGAATTCAACTATTTGAAACATTACACACTTAGAGAGTATTTTGTGGTGTAAACGGATAAAAAAAGCCTCAAGAACTTATTTATATAGTGTGATATTTATATGAGGTAGTGAAGGTGGGTTTAATGACAAATGTCTTTCAACTTCAAGATTACCAAAATGCCTGGGAAGGGAAATGAGGTGGATGGTTCACTAAGAAGCATGACTCTGATACAGGTAGTTCAACTGGGCAGTAGCGAGTGTCACCGTATGGATTTGTTCTTTGAGATGAAAATGTATGTGTAGGACATTAAGGGGAAATATTTTCTACCATCATTAGATATTACCTCTAACTTATAGATAAAGTGATGATGAGGAAGGTATCAAATTCTGAGGGCCTAGTCTTCTGAGGGCCTAGTTTTATGGGGAGTGTGGTAGGGGAGGACCCTCCTCTCGGTTAGAGAATATGAGAATATGATGTTATTCATATTTAAGGTCCCATATGGGTTTTAGTAGACATGAGTGAGGAGATGATGTGATACTTTCATGCTTTATCTTGGGATGTGCACTTCAGCGACATTAGGACATATGAGTATTTACATTGCTAGTACATGTGTCCAGGTATGAAACAAGATTTTGATGGATTTTTCAAGAGATGTTTCAAACGTCAGTAGGTGATGGAGGAACACCAGTGAACAAACATAATATTATAGGAGATACCCATTACCAAATGGAAATGGGATGATATTTCGATGGGTTTAATGACTGGGTTACAAAGGTCTCTAAGAGGCAATAATGTCATACAAGTCAATGTTTACTGGATCGTGAAGGATTCACATCACCTATCGATCAAGGAATATTTTAGTATGGATGTGCTAGGGTGGTTTTTTGTTCCTATGGTAGTATGTGTAACACCCCAAGCATCCATGATACATTTCTCTTTGAATAATACAATAGTATGCAGTGTATGCAGCACCGAGTTCAAGCACACCACGACTCATCAAACTAGTCGTTTAAAAAGAAGTTATGAATAGTAATAACAAATTTTTAAAATTTCATATATTTTATTTTTCTGAATAGAATTACTATTTTGATTCAGAATATTAAATTTATATTAGGGTAAATTTTTGGGTTTTTTACGAAAATTTTCAATATTTGATGAATAGTGAAAAACACTTCGTTATTGTTTAAAACTGACTTTTTTATTTAAAAAATAATTTTCAATTTAAATTTATTTTAGATTCAAAATAGATACAAAATACCAGTATTAACTCAATTTAATTCATTGGAGTCATTTTATAAAAATATTATATATATAAAATTGTATTGGACTTTTTAACTTCTCTTACCCACCTTCCAGGCACATTTTCAAATTTGCATAAAATGTAATTTTACCACTTTTTTTCATTGCATTTATAAAATATGAAAGTTACAGTTATCATCAATAAGTAAAATATAGTTCAATAGGATGGATATAATTTATGGTGAATAGTAAATTTTGAATTTTATTTACCACGGTTAAAAGTAAATATGGTAATTAAGGGTGAGAATAATATTATAATAATATAAAATTACCTCAACACATGTCCTAATTCTATTTGTTGAGTGTTTTTCAACCAAAATAAACCTTAGGAAAAAAATATGACCCTTTTGGATCCACTTGTATTTGATTAGGACATTTATTATATTTTATTTAAAGAAGAGTTAAAAGTGTTAAATTCAAATTTTAATAACTAAACCTTTTTAATATAGTTTTATACATAAGATAATTTTAATATAAATATTAATTATAAATCTAAAAATATTTCCCATATCATGGTATTTTATTAATAATTTTTAGACATTAAATAATTAAATTTATATATGGCAAAATGATGATGTAGAAATTACCTTATTAATGAATGATTCAAATTAATGATATTAATATTATTAAAAAAACAATTTGAAATAATTAATGACATCTAATAATTTTATAGATAAATTAGAAATGTTATTTAAATATTGGATGTATTGGTTCAAAGTTATTAGGCTGGTTTGATATTTTTAAAAATGAAAATATTGAATAGTGACCAAATTGACATAAATGATATTTTAAAATAAATACTATTTTATTAAATGATATAAAAGTCATAAAAATATAATTTTACATCAAATAACAAGGATAGTGATAAAAATTTCATAATTTATCAACTTTTATTTCTTTTCAAAATTTAGAGTAACTATATTTACCATGTAGTATAAAAATACAAGAAGACATGGCAAGAGTTAAACTATTTAACTAAGGGTTAAATCTGAATGATATGGTTAATTTTGTGACCTAAACATGTCTAAAACCTATTGGTTGAGAAGTTTTGGATCCATACCAATATTATCCTAGAAATAAGTTAATTTTGATCTATTATAAACTTAAAATTATTTTATAATAAATTAATATTTCAAGATTTTCCTAAAGTACCCCTCACCTCTCTTATAAAAGGGAACTTCATGTTCTCTTAAATTCACACCTTCAAAGACATTTGGATTGGCCAAACCCTTACAAAATCTCTTCCATACAACCCTTACTTCAACATAGAGGACATACATTGATCATAAATCCATCCCAATGATACCTTTTTTTCAAATCCAAAGAAAGCACCTGAAGAAGAGGTAATTATTTTATCACTATTTTCAATGTTCTTTTCTTCTTCGACTTCCTCTTTATTTGTAGTTTCCATAATAAAATAATAATTCATGTTGGTTATAAATACTATGATGTTATTATAAATATGGTATAACTATATTCATTATTCTGTCAATCCTATGAATGAAAAAGTCACCATTTGTGCGTACGTACGACTTACCGTGTCTACGTCGTGGTGTATTTTGTTATTCAACACTACATTTTTTTTGGATGGGTAAAATAATAAGTATAATTGATTTAAATAATAAAAATAACTTGTTAATTATTATTTATATATAATATAACATCCAATTACATATGATTTCACCATTAATATAATGATATTGTCACTTGTGGGTACGTACGACTTACCTTCTCCATGACGAGATGAGATTCTTTCCCCATTAAAACCATTGAATAATAATTTTCATTTGATGATTAAAAACATGTTTGAGTACTTAATATCATTTTTGATATAAATCAAATAAATATTTTCTGTAAAAAACATGACTTTCAGAACAAAACATATAAGGGAAAATGAATACGTTAACACCCCAAATAAAGATAATACTGAAATATTATTAACAAAAAAATATTAGAGGACCGTATATGATATCATATTTATGTATTTGGTTCTTTTATAACTTAATAACAATACTTCAACCATTATACAGGAGGTAACATACCCTTGACTAAGAAAAATTACAAGGTAAGGGTTAATTTTACAATCCCTTTATTATCCGAGGTTGTTTATAAGTAAGTATCTACTGGGACTTCTTTATCATCCATATCCTTGTTTCTTAAAAATGTATTTTGATTTTTTTACTATTTCTTACAATACGTGTTAAATTCATTTATACCTTTTTTTTACTTTTTCTAAAATTATTTGAATGTAATCTTTCTATTGTTTTCCAATCAAGCTACTTTATGCTTTTTCAACAAATTAAGGAAAGAATGTTTTTTAACTTATATAGAAGGTGTGGATATTTTCTACCATTATAACACCTTCGAAGATTCCCTTAAGATATTATAAGAATATTTTCAAAATAAATGTTTTCTTTTATATATATTTTAATTTTAAATGATTTGAAATTAGAAAGAGACATTTCTCTCAAATAGTTTTTGGATTGATTTCATATCTGTGAACATATATTGATGGATTTTATTTTTAATTGAAGTTGATTTGTTATGATTCAATATTCCATATTGTATTGATAATTTTATGATATGATTGACTTTGGATGTTCTATTTTTATGTCATTCACAGTTTATGGTTAAATTATTAACATTTCTTATGATAGTTTAATACGAATATTTATCTAATATTTCACTGTTTTCATATGAGGAATGCATTGGATGTAGTAAGTGAAGGGAAGAGCCTGAAATAGAACATTGATGAATCAGTAGGTCTCATGAGACAAACTAGTGTCTTGGCACAGGGCCTTGATAATATTTTTATTTATAGTCTTGGCAGGAGGCCTTGAAAATATGGTTATGATGTACAAAAATATGAATTCCATCATTATGATATAAGCTATTGATATTACATGTGATTATTTTTCTAGTAGAATGTCTATGTGAATAATTAAATGGAATTATTTGATTTATATTTTCCATATTATGGTGATGTTTTTGTTTAAAAATCTTGTGTTTTAGTCTTATACATTGGCATAAATGTTTATTCTTATTTTTTTTCAGTTTATGCTATATTGTTATCATTATTGAGCATCTAAGCTCAACCCTTTATTATGTTTTATTTTTTCCAGGATGTGAAGAATTATATTATGAGTGACTTATAGGGATAGGTTAAGGGATATAAGTGTGTTCAAAGGATGTTTTTTTTCATTTCATAATGTAATATAAAACTTATGTATGTGTCTAGTACTTCCAATGCTACTAAACTGATTGATCTTTTAGGACATTATCTCTTGTGATCATCCCAATGTTATGTAATAATTTTATGACTCTGGGTAACTGGGTTCAGGGAATTATAGTAGGTATCATATAAAGTTTAGTACAAACATTGTAATGTAGATTTAGAAAAACTCTGATTATACAATATTACCCTAAGAAAGACTTTGAGGATTAATATTGAAGAAAATCAAAAAAATTAGTAATGTAGATATTATGTGGGTTTTCCAAGAAATACATACCTGTCTGGATACTGCAAGTGAAAGTGGTTCTAGCATAGATATACCTAGGAGTGAAAACTCCAACAAGGAGTTTTGGGCTTGACCTGGGGTATCTTCATACAAAACAACATGCCTTAATGATCACCTGGTTTGACACTCCTGGGGGATATTTTTACGATAATTCACATTTTTGTTACAAACCATTATGAAGGATTTATGAGTAAAGACATCCCTAAGGAATTTTTTTTTTGATTATGGATTTTATGCATAAAATATTCAATTTATGTAAATTATTTCACCTGTTTGGAATTATCCATTTTGATTAATAAACTAATCTAGTGTATGCCATTTTTTAGAAATGACACCTAGTGGAAGGAATGAAAACTATATCAATGCACATAATCCTTTTTGGGAATTACCTTCTATTCAAGATAATTATAGTTGAGGTAGTGATGAAAATGGTGTTGAACGACTTATAACCATACCAGGAAAACTCAACCATGTTATGAATAATAACCTTACCTGTATATATCACCCTGATCCACAACGCAAATGATCCATGTTAAACCTCTTCATGATGAAACAACCACAAATATTTAATGGGACAAGAAATTCATTTTTATTTGAGCAATAGATAAGTTTCTTATAGAAAATATTTCATGATTTGGGGAGTAGCAAAAGGAAAAAATATGTCATGGAAATTTATTGCCTCTTTGGAGATGTAGATCAATGGTAGCATTAATTCAAAAAATAAAGGAGGATGAATAAGTATAAAATATGTAATGGAGGGAGTTTAAATATCTTTTCTTAGAAAAATACTTTCTTCATGAACATCATGAAAATATGGAAAGAAAATTTTTGAGACTAAGGAAGAAGGAGGATGAGGATGTCCCTAAGTATGAGGCTAAATTTACAAGGTTAGAAAGGCTTGCTACATATTATATATGTAAACCAAGAAGTAATATTGATAGATTATTTCATGGGTTATAACCATTTTTCCAATGATTATTAGTCTCACAATCCTTCTCATCATACGAAGATACAGTCTCATGTACTATCAAGATAGAAAAAGAAATTCTCTAAGAATTATGAATTTAAAGTAAAGAAAGAGAGTAAGATATGTGATGAAAACTTTGGAAAAGGAAATAAGGCTAAGAAGGGAAAAGTTGAATTTCTATCTTGCAGTAATTTTGGGAAGAAACACCCTAGTACATGCCTAAAGGGGATGGAAGTTTGTTACAAGTGTATAGAGAAAGACAACCATGAACATGATTTCAATGGGAATAAAGAGGATATCAATGTTCAATGCTAAAATTTTAAAGATATGGGTCATTATGAAATTGAATTTACAAAGAATAAAGGAAACATACCTTAGAAAAGTAAAATGGATCCTGGCCAAGATTATGTAATCAAAACTACTGAGGTTGAAGTTCTGAATGTCTTAGTGGTAGGTACTTTAATCATTTCCTAAAAATTTACCAATTCTTTATTTGATTCATGATCATTGCATTCATTCATATATTCCAGTTTTCCAAGAAAATTAGATTTTTCCAATTTTACTTAATAATGTATTTTTCAATCAAAACTCCTAAGGGAAGTATCATTGCAACAATGTTTTTTTCAAGCAGTTACAATTATTACATATAAAGGTGTGTTTTCTTCTGATTTTATTGTCATACTCATGATTTAATTAGATATAATCGTCAGCATGGATTTAATTTCAGAAGATAATGTAAATATTTATTGTAAAAATAAGGAGGTTACTCTTTTTGATGACAAAAAGTAATCCCTTATCTTTAGAGAAAAAACTTCACCATCTGATTCTCATCTAGATCCAATCCTAATAGATCTAATAAATTCAATTATTTGGATGGAAGGGAGTAAAATAACTGTGGGTGAGGAAAGGAATGTTCAAATAGTGGATGTACCTATTGTGAAAGAATATGTTGATGTGTTTCTAGAGGATTTACCTGGACAACCTCTAGAATAGGAAATGGAGTTTTCTATTGACTTAATTCTTGGTTCATGACCCATATTAAAGACCCCTTATATAATGGACATTATGAAATTAGTGGAACTAAAGAAAAAACTAGAATAATTGAGTAATAAAGGATTTATTCTACCCAATGTTTCTCCATGGGGATCCCTTGTTCAATCAATTAATAAGAATGAAAGATCTATGAGGTTGTGCATTAACTATAAGGTGATCAATGATATAACAGTAAGGAGCAAGTATCTCCTACCACTCATTGATAATTTATTTGATCAAATTTATAGATATCAAGATTTTTCAATGATTAAATTTTTATCTGGATATCATCAGTTGTGCATGAGGAAGGACGACAATCCAAAAACCACATTTTCAACTAGTTATGGGAATTATGAGTTTATAGTAATGCCTTTTGGGATGAATAATAGACCATTTGTTTTAATGGATCTAGTGAATATATTTTTCAATGAATATGTTGATGAATTTTTAGTGGTATTTATTGATGATATCTTGTTATACTCCAAAATATATGAAGATTATGAAAATCACTTGCACACTATTCAAAAAATTCTTAAACAAAATGAATTGTATGGGATGTTTAGAAAGTGTGAATTATGGCTTTAGTAATTCTCTTTTCTTGGCCATACTGTCTCTAAGGATGGAATCTATGTTGACCATTCAAAGGAAAGGGAAATCCAAGAATTTACATCACCGTTTAGTATAACTGAGGTATGAAAATTTATTAGTTTAGCAGGTTACTATCGGTGTTTCTTCTAGAACTTTTCCCGGTTGGATAACCCATTGATCAAGATCACACGTAAAGGGGTTAATTTTTTGTAGACAAAAGAGTGTGAAGAATTTTTTTAGTAATTGAAGAGTAGATTTTTCAATACTCCAATCTTGAATCTACCATCAAGGAATGATGAGTTTGTTATCTATAGAGATGCATCAGAGAAAGAACATTGTTGTGTTCTTACACAAAATGATAGATTTTTTTCCAATGCATCAAGGAAGCTAAAAACTCATGAACAAAATTTTCCTACTCCTTATCTCGAGTTAGCAGTTGTAATATTTGCTCTGAAGATATGAAGACACTATCTATATGGTGAAAAAAAGTGATATATATACTGATCACAAGATTTTTAAGTATGTTTTATCATAGAAAGAACTCAACATGAGTCAAATATGATGTCTTTAACTACTAAAGGATTATTCTATCAGAATACACTACCACCCGAGGAAGGCATATAAGGTGGAAGATTCTTTGAGCAGATAGTATCATGGAGTTCTGAACAAGATGATTGTCTAAAGGGATACTATGTTCATTTATCTAGTAAATATTGATTTGGGAATAATAATAGAAGGTGAAATATCAATACATTTTCTAATGGTTTCCAAACCATCATTAATAAAAAGGAAAAAATGTTCTCAAATAGATGACGAGGAGTTTCAAAAGAAAATTAATATTGTAAATGATGGTAGATTGTTTGAATTTGTTTATGAGGATGGAATTTTTAAATTTGAGAAGAGTCTTTATGTTACCGATATACCTAATCTTGAAAAGGAATTATTGGATGATGCTCATAGCTTCAATTTCTCTATACACCTTGGTATCACTAAGATTTATATAGATTTAAAGAAACATTTATTGTAGGACAACATGAAGAGGGAGATTACTGATTATGTGTAAAGATTTATGATTTTTCAAAAACTGAAGGATAGAAGACAACATCCTATATGATTCATGAAACCGATACCTGAGTGGAAATGGGATGATATAATGATGGACTTTGTCATGGGGCTACTAAGACATGCAAAAGGAATGACGCCATCTGGTTCATTGTTGATTGTCTTACAAATTCATCACATTTTCTTTCTATAAGAGAATATTTACAACTTAAAAATTTATAATGAAAATATATTAATGAAGTTTTATTACTTCATGGTCTACCCCTATCGATTGTTTCTAATCATTTTCCCCGTTTTACATAAAGATAAGAGAAAATTCGTTAGCAATCCTTAGATAATAAACTTTGTTTGAGAACTTCCTATCACCCTCAAACTAATAAACAATAAGAACGAACTATTAAAACCATATAAGACATGTTTTGTTCTTGCTCACATGATTTTCCAGGTATGTGGGATCCGTATTTAGCTCTTGTATAATTTTCTTGTAATAATAGATTCTATTCAAGTATTCAGATGACACCATATGAAGCATTATATAGAAAGTGATGTCACACACCAACATTTTGGGATGATGTTGTTGAAAGAAAACTCATAGGCCTAGAACATGTTGAGAAAACAATGGAAAAGGTAATGATTATCCAAAACCACATCAAATCAGCTAAAAGTAGGCAAAAGAGCTATGCTGATAACCAAAAAAATGATTTAATATTTCAAGTAGGAGATCATGTTTTAATGATGTTATCTCCCTAGAAGGGTGTCATATGATTCAGTAAGAAGGGTAAATTAAGTCCCAGGTATATGAGACCTCTCAAAATTCTAGAATGAATTGGAGTTCTAGCTTACCATTTGGAAATGCTGCAATGTCTCTCCAAAGTTCATGATGTGTTCCACATATCACTATTGATAAAATACATGCCAGAACCAACGCATGTACTCACCTATGAAGAAATAGAAAAGGAACATGATCTGTTTTATTATGAAGAACCTATCAAGATTCTTGTTACAGGGGAACAAGTGTTGAGAAGCCACTCTTCTGGTAAATGGTTTTTGGAGTAACTATAAAATGAAGAGGTAATGTGGGGACCTGAGTAACTTATGATGAAGAACCACCCTGGTATTTTTATGCAGTAATATTCTTGAAATTTTGAGGATGAAATTATTTGAAGGAGGGAAGAATGTAACACCATAAGTTCCCACGATACACTTCTCTTTGAATAATATAATAGTTTTCACTTTACACAACACCAAGTTCTAGCACACCACGACCAATCAAACTAGTCATTTAAAAAGAAGTTATGAATAGTAGTACCCAATTTTTGATATTTTATAAATTTTATTTTTCATAATGGACTTCATTATTGGATTCAGAATATAAAAATTAGCCTAGGTTAATTTTTTGGTATTTTTTGGAAACATTCATTTTTTGATGAATAGTGAACAACACGGTCTTATTGTTTAAAACCAAAATTTTATTTAAATAATTATTTTTAATTTAAATTTATTTTAAATTAAAAATATATAAATAAATACTATATTAATCCAATGTAGTTCATTAGATTCATTTTATAATAAGATTAAATATATACAATTTTATTGAAGTTTTTAACGTCTTTTACCCAACTTTTAGGAACATTTGAAAATTTGCATATAACAGAATTTTACTTCTATGAATTGAATTTCAAAAATATGACAGACATTTCTATCATCATTATGTAAAATTTGGTTCAATAAATAATTTATTTGTCAATGGTTACTTTTAAATTTTATTTACCATGGTTAAAAGTAAATATGGTAATTAAAGGTAAAAAAATATCATAATAATATAAAATTACCCCCACACAAGTCATAATTCGATTGGATAAGTGTTTTCTGACCAAAATAAAATTTAGGACAAAAATATGATCTTTTTTGAACCAGTTGGATTAGATTAGGACATTTATTATATTTTTTTCAAAGAAGAGTCAAAAGTGTTAAATTCAAATTTTAATAACTAAACCATTTCTAATATAAGGTTATATATAAGAGAAATTGTACATTAAATATTCATTATATATATAAAAGTAATTCCTACATCCGGGTATTTTATTTATAATTTTTTGACATTATGTAGTTAAATTTATTTATAACACAATGATTATACATAAATTACCTTATTAATGAATGATTAAAATTAGTGATACTAATAATATTAAAATGAATATAATTTTAATTAACTAATGACATCCAATAATTTTATTGATAACTTAGACATTCTAGTAACACATTTTAAGTATTGGTTCAATGTTATCATGCAGGTTTGATATTTTTAGAAAGGAAAATATTGATTTGTAACAAAATTAATAGAAATGATATTTTAAAATAAATACTTTTTTATTAAATGACATAAAAGTCATAAAAATATAAATTCAATCCAAATAACATGTATAGTTATAAAAATTTCATAAATTATCCACTTTATGTTCTTTTGGAAAGTTATAGTTAATATATTAATCATGTAGTATTAAAATACAAGAAGACATGGTAAGAGTTAAACTATTTAACAAAGGGTTAAATCTAAAATATAAGGTTAATTTTATGATCTAAACATGTCTAAAACATTTTGGCTGATGAGATTTAGAATCATACCTATATTATCCTTGAAAGAAATTTTTTTTATCTATTCTAAACCAAAAATAAGTTTATAATAAATTAATATTTCAAGCTTTTCCTAAAGTTTCCCTCACCTCTCTTATAAAAGTGAACATCCCATTCTGTTAAATTTACACCTCCAAAGACATTTGGATCAGACAAACCCTGACAAAATATCTTCTAAACTACCCTCACATAAACCTAGATGCCTTAAATTTATCATAAATCCAACCTAATTATCCCTTTTGTTCAAATCAAAAGAAAGTACCCGAAGAAGAGGCAATTGTTTTATCAACTCTTTCAAGGTTCTTCTCTTCTTCTACTACCTATTTATTTTTTGTTTCCATACTAAAATAATAACCGTAGTACCTTATACATACTGAGATGTTATTAAGAATATGTTACAACTATATTCATTATTATATCCATCTTATTAATGAAAAATTCACCCTGTGTTCATACGTATGACTTACCGTCTCCACGTCGTGGTGTAGTTTCTTATTCAACACTACATATTTTAGATGGGTATAATAATGAGTATAATTAATGTAAATAATAAATATAAAATGTTAATTATTCTTTATTTATAATATCCCATCCAATTACATACGATTTCACCATCAGTAGAATGATATTGCTGCTCATGTGTACGTACGGCTTACCGTCTCCACAGTGTGATGAGATTTGTTCCCCATCGTTACTATTCAAGAATAAATTACATTTGATGATTAAAAATAATTTTTAAGAACTTTATATCATTTTGTATATGAATCAAATAGATCCTATCCATTATAATCATGGCTTATGTAACAAATCATATAATGTAAAATGATTCCGTTAATGCCTAAAACAACGATAATACTGAAATATTATTAACAATGCAATATTATAGGATCATATATGATATCATATTTATGTATCTAGTTATTTTATAATTTAATAAAATTGATTTAACCATTATACAGGAGGTTAATGTACCCCATACTATGAAAAAGTACAAGGTAAGGATTAATTTTACAATCTCTCTATTATCTGAGGTTGTTTATATGTAAGTATCTACTGGTACTTTTTATCATCCACATCTGTGTTTTTTAAAAATGTATTTCAAATCACTTTTACTTTTCCCTAGACTATGGGTTAAATTCATTTATACACTTGTTTTACTTTTTATAAATTTTTTTGAAAGGAATATTTCTGTCATTTTCAAAACAAGATACTTTTTTTACCTTTTCAAAAAATTAGGGAATGAATGTTTTTTTAACTTATATGGAGGGTGTGACTATTTTATTCCATTATAACACCTTCAAAGATTCCCTTACAATCTTATAAGAATATTTATAGAATAAATATTTTCTTTTATAATTTTGTGAATTTTAAATAATTTCAAAGTAGAAAGAGATATTTATCTCAAATAGTTTTTGGATTGATTTATTCAGTTTCAACATCTATTATTAGATTTTATGGTTAATTGAAGTTGATTTATTATAATACAATATTCCATATTTTATTTTTAGTTTTATGATTTTTTTGATTGTGGATGTTTAGTTTTTATTTCAATCATGGTTTATGGTTAAAGTGTTAACATTTTGTATACTAGTTTAATATGAATTTTTATGTTATGTTTCACCCTTTTCATATGAGGAATGCATTAGACGTAGTAAGTGATGATCATGGACCCCAATATCCACTCGATATATTGGTAGGTCTCCTGAGACAAACTATTGTCTTAGAATAAGGCCTTGAAAATATTTTTATTCATAGTATTGGCATGAGTCCATGACTATGTGGTTATGATGTTCGGCATTATGCATTCCATCATAAAGATATTAAATATTGATATTACATGTGATTATTCATCTAGTAGAATATCCATTTGAATAAGTAAATGGAATTATTTGATTTACCTTTTTCGGATTATGATGATTTTTATGTTCAAAGGGCATGTGTTTTAGTCTTACACATTGGATTAAATGTTTTTGGTTATTTATGTTAGTTCCCGCTATATCGTTATCATTTCTGAGAATCTAATCTCACCCATTTATTATGTTTTATTTTTCCCAAGATTTGAAGAAGTTTATTAGGACTGACCTGTAGGGATAAGATAAGGGATATGATTGTGTTAAAAAAATACATAATGTTTTTTTCATTTAATAATTTAATGTAAAACATATGTATGTATCTATTACATCCAAGGATACTAAACTGTTCATTGTTTAGGGTCTTTATCTATTGTGATCATGCCAAGGTTATGTAATGATTCCCCAAATCTAGGTAACTGGGGTCAGGTCATTATAGTAAGACTTCACAGGGCCAATCAAATTATCGTTCTAGATAGGGATTACCAGTTTACTTCACATTTCTATAAAGGGTAGAAGAGGGTATCATGTAAATATGCTCTTCTGAGCACAGAAGACCAAACAATGACCTACGACCATCCAGTGCCCATGATATAAGTTCTCATGGACATTTTGTGAGAATGCCTGCAAGATTTTGGTGCGTCTTGGGAGAGACACATACCCCAAGTTGAATTATCCTACAAATATAGTATTCAGGGTACAATTTAGATGGATCCTTATTATTATTTTTGTGTCAGGACATTCCTATCACCCCTATGATAGTTAGAGGTAGGAGAGGCATATATTCATGGACCTCTCTCATTTAGGGGACTATAGAGACAATGAAATTGATTTGAAAAAGGGTGGATATTGCTTAATATCAATAGAAATCATATAATAATCACTAATTAAAAACTGTAGAGTGTGAGGATAATGATAGAGTGTTATTTACATCTCTCACTAAGGCTGGGAGATAGGAGGATTAAGAGAAAGTGTAAAATTTTATTATGGTATGTCATGTCCTTTGATATTCTTGAGAGAGTTAGGCCGACAACCTATATGTTGTAGTTAAATCAGAGGTATGAAACCATGAAGGACATCGTTGATGTATTTCAACACTTTTGTTATCATTCAGACCCATATAATTATTTTCATCCTGAGGGGGATGGGTTACATGTAGATTAATCCTCTGAGGAGCATCAGATTCGTATTGTGGATCATATCAAAACGGTTTTCTAAGGCCAATTAGTTCCTATAATATGGGTGCTATGGGATCACAATCGAGTATAGGGAAACACCTAGAAGGGGGAGGATGATGTATGGGTATAGTGGATGTAGTCGTTCATAGATTAAGCTTCACCACCCTTGAAAGGTAAATTCAGGGATGAATTGTTTTAAGGGGGAATTTTTTAAAAACCATGTTTTTTCATGAGGCACAAAGTCCTTTATTTCCATAAAATGATAGTTTAAATGATTTATTATGTCTTCATGAAAATTTCATTTGAGTTCATGGAGGTAATGGGGGTGACTAAGGCTAGTTTGGATCCTAGAACCCAACATTTTGGGAGAAATAGGCCTATCTTTTGGTTAATAAAAACCACTCAGGGAAAGCTGCATATTTACATCTAATCATGAAAGAATGGATAGTGGGAATCTACAAGATGCACAATTTGATAAACAATTCAATTTGGGGCGCACAAACATTTGAAGAACTGTAGAATTTTGATATGAGGGGTTTTCATGATTTATAGATGATTAGTCAAACCATGTGAAATAACCGTGTGAGTTTCCCCATCCTACAGTAGTGGGGACACAATTGGAATTTTTCTTGAAAACCATTAATCCAAACCATGTGACCCCAGGATATTGGTGAATTTACTATTTTCCATTAACTAATATGTTAAAACATAATTCTATTTCACTATTATTCTTCATTAGAAAATAGACCCATGGGTGCTCCCCCTTAAAGGTAATTCAATTTTTTTTACCATTCTTCCATACCAACATAAATTCGACTGTTAATCATCTCATTGGATCCACATCAATGATTTAAAAATTAATTTAGTGATAGTACTCATTTTATTTGTTATTGGTCATGCTATTTTGGTGCAAGCTAATTTTCCATGTTTTTAGGTTCTTCACCTATTCTTTGATTTTCTTCTGATCTAAGTCAAATCAGGAGTTGACACTAGATGATGACTCCCCTAAGAACCTATGGTAGTTGGTCCCATGGTTTTAATTAAAAATTTAAGTGTTTAAATTAATTTTTTTGTGATGAACACCCATTTATCATAATGAAACCCTTGAAATAGAATTTAAACCTTGATTTTAATTGATAGGAATGACCTATCTTATTAATAGAACTCATTGATAAATGAATAAAGATTAAGAACCTAGAATTATAACCACCCATAGGAGAGTTATTTAGTTAATTAGACCCCAACCAGTGGATATTAAATTTTCTTACATTAGGGTATTCCTTTTTACACCTTTCCATGGGATGTTGAATAATTAATTTTCAATTGTGAATGATTTGAATAGTAATTTGAATTGATCAAATAAAGATGAGGGAAACACTATGATCCTTGGATATTTCAATATGATTTATTGTTATGCATGAGTTAACTTTTTGTTATAAAATGAAATTGTGAGTCAATTAGGTGGATAAGACTTCTAAGCTTAGCCATGCATTGTTTCACCATCTTAAGTGAGATTTAAATGAATTGATCATGGTAATGACATTTGATTAAATTCCATGATATTGAGTGAACTAATATATGACATGGGTGCCACATCAGTTCTTATATTAACTCCATGGATGGAATCATTTAGATACTAGCTTTCTTACACCTGAGTGTCACTTGGACTCCCTAGTGGACTTCCAAGGACAGACTCCTGAGGGATGACTTCTATTTCCCAATTGATACATAGAAACCTAATAGATAATTAAGGATGGATTCAAAGGGGAAGTTTATTATATTTTAAAAGGATGAAACATAGGATTCCTTATCGGACTTCCAAGGATGGACTTAGTTGGATTGGATGTTATAACTCACCTAGAGTGATACCAGGATTCCTATGAGGATCATCGTGGATGAGATTGTAATGTGTTGGTTCATGATACACATAGAGTTGTACCTAGATTCCAAATTGTAAATTCCAAGGAAAAGAGTAGGTTTGTAATTGACTAATTAATGTAATGGTTTATATGAGGCGTTTTCCAATCAAAAGCATAAGATTGATTTTGTTCAGTGCCTTACAACTTATTGATGTCATGGTTTCGATTATCTTGATTATATATTATTAAATGGGATAATGGAACCCATTCCAGGTATCAATACTTACATATAAAATTAATTTTTTTTATTAAATTGACTTACTTATTAAATGTGATAGTACTAAATGTTCATTCAGAGACATTTCAGCTAGGTAGAAGTAGGTTGTACAGGATTGATGTCCATGGGAACCAGGAACTTTTAGGTTGTTTAAATTAAGTACTTCCCTTACATATTTTATTACATTCTACACACTGTTGTGATTATATATATATATATATACTAACAGTATTTCACTTGAAATTTGATTCGTTTCCTGCTAGGATTGTATCTTACACCCCGTTCGGACTGACAATGGGTACTTGGATAGACTATATGATTGCGGTTATGGATAAGGGAATGTTCCCTACCATATGTTTTGGATTATTTATTAGGATTCTGGGAGAGTGGTTCCAGGCTGAGTTTCATGAATCTACTTGTTTTTTATGTTTATTTTTTGTATTTTGTTACATGTATTATGAACCTTCAATGTATACCTAGTTTGTATTCTTTTAGACACAATACATATATCATCATTTGTATATGTGAATCATGTTGGAAGATTTTATATATTCCTATATTTTTCATTTATAATTTATTTTATTGATTTACTACTTCCACTACATATTTGATATTGTATTTATTCCGTGATATACTATTGTAATGAGAAAAGTGTCTCCCCATTGAAACACATAGGCCCAAGATTCTAGTTGGAATCCTATAGTGTTTGGGAATATGTTGTTGAGGACATGTGGCCAACTGGCCTCGAGAAACCTTTTAGTGGAATTCGGGTCTGAGGTGTTACACTGAAGACCAGCCTTCTATACAGAAAAACCTAAAAAAACTGAACCTAATTTTTTTGGGTCAATAGATGGTGAGTGGAATAAGTATGGTGTGGGAATAAAATAACTCAACTGGTAATCATCACAGAATCCATATATGTACTTTCCCAAAACAGTCAAAAAATGATAATTCAAAATACATTTATGAAGAATAGTTTTTTTTCTTCAAAAAAAGATAAACCACTTTCCAGAAATTACACTTTGAAAAAAGAACATGGTTTTCCATTTTATTGAAAATTCCATTTTTAAACCCATATTTAAGTCCAAAAACCAAGTAGGATCATGAACCAAATAATGTATAAAAAGAAACTAAAATTTGAACCAAATACAATTAGAATAGGATATTCAACAAAAGCACAAATAATGGAATAATGAAAGTATAAGGAGAGAACTACTAGAAAATAAGTAATCATGTTGTAGTGAAATAAAATTAGAATATAAACATAAATAATCATGGGAATTTTGAAAAAACCCCTCAAAGAAGTACCCAGATGAACTCGTCTCATTTGAACCTACCAGTATGTGGTGCACCACCATAGTCAACAACCTACCCAACTTCTCCAAACTAGCATCATTAGTAGCAATTCCCACTTGTCAAGTACTCTATCCAGGGGTTGTAATCTATCTAATTGGGAATAAAAATATTCATCACTAGAACCTTTAGACAATTTCTATGAATACCATGATAATAGTGTACAAGAGAGCGAGGAGGTAATCACATTATTGGTTTAATGAAGATTTTTCACCATGCATTCATTCCACAATCTCCTACATCAACTATGAAAAGGAAATATCATCTGAAGAATAACCATAGGGGTTATTGTCTCACATAAAACATTTCAATGTTCCAACTGAGCCTACACATAATATGAATTTAAACCCACTATCCAAAATTTTATAGGGTACCAAATGGGACATAATCTATACAATTTACAAACCATTTCAAATAAAAATAAATGTTCCTTCCAAAACCATTACCAATGATAGGGTAAAAACACCATTTACACTTTGAAAATTCTAGTAGTCCTTTTTTGAAATTTAGTTACCGAATTATAATTCAGGGTGACAAATGTTAAATGATTTAGAAATAAAAATTTTAAACCAAATTTGATTTCATTGGAAGTATAGAAACCATTTAGGAGACACTAAGAGTTTGTAGAAATCCATTCGGAAGATATAGTAGGAGAGAGAAAGAATAGAAGAATGTGATTTTGAAATCCAAGATTCAAGATTGACATTTTTACAAAAATTCGTTATTATGTGTGTGCCTATCCATATTTTTACCCCATGAATTTATTGATAGTTCCCCATAAAAAATATACATAGAAGACCAAAAAAATACACATGGTTAAAATTCAATAATCACTAAGAGTTTTACATCATACCATAAGATTTCACACATCGAGAAAAAACCATAGACAAGAACTGAACCCACTCACAAGCTCAATTCACAATCAAACCAAATTAACAAAATACAACCAAGTCTAAATGAAATCCCAAAATTCCCAACTTCATTTTTCAAGAATAATTGTCATTTTATCAAACCCTTTGAAAACATATACATATTGGCATAATAATAGAAATATTTTGGCAAGAATTTTTCATTAAATTGAAAACATGTTGACACCATAGTAAATCAAGCTAACACTTCTCAAGATTTATTAACACATTTATAAATTTATTAGAAGCCCTCAAGAATCAAATGGATTTTTATGGAAAGGAAATGGAAGGAAACACATACGTCAACAACATAAAAATTAGATGAATGTTTGAGAGAGGGAATAACTAATCCAAATCGGAAAACTGAAAACCCTAACACAAAAGGAGATAGACGCCAATATCTCCTCTCTACCCATAGTGTTTTTCCAAAAGAGAACCCCACCAATAAGAACAAATTAAATAATAGAGGAATAGAATAAGAGGATAAAATTGACCATACATCTATAGGAACACAACTTAGAATCATGGAGGAGCATTAAATTTGGAAGGAGAGCCAAGGAGGAAGGGGTTTGAGAGCCCCATGTCAACCTATGTAAAATGGTGGTAGAATATTATATGTTGGGGTTAAGAAACAAGAGTGGTAGAATTGGAGACTTAATTTTTTTTATATTCTTGGTAATTTTCATTATTTGGATGCCTATTTTTTCAAAACGTGCGCATCCTACTAGAAGGAAGGGAAACATGCATGAGCTAGATGCACAGCTTGAGAAAACCTATTTCAACCATTAAAAATGGTTTTGTAACAATTAAAAATCCCCCTTCATGCTTTTTGCATGGTTTCAAGTAATTGTTAGTCAGTTGTACACCTTTCTGAGACACCACCTATGAGCTGCATGGTTACCCCTTTTTTCCTCACATGGATTGGTCCAAACCATGAACCAACCATGATATAAAAACTATGTAAGAACAAAATTAATTAAAAACATCCTCTTCCTGAATCGTCCACACATATTCCCACCAAATCGTGCACTCTGACTATGTATAGGGCCAAAAAGAACCCAAAACGTCCAAAATATAAATATTCTCATAGGTAACTCAACCCGGACCATAACCAAATGATCAATCACTAAGAAATAAATAAAAATAAATGAAATAAATGAAAAATCAGGTTGCGGTGTGACAATTCTCCCCACCACAGAACATTCTTTCCCTAGAAAGTTACCAAGAAAAATAAAGAACAAAGGAAGATCTCAAAACTAAATGTGGTCAAAGAAAACAACAATCCCCAGTGTCACCTTTCATCTCCACAAGTCACACCAAACAAACTCTAGAGAAAACCAAAACTAGGAAAACCCTAGGGAAAAGACAAAGGGGATTCCCCACCACATGAACACTTTATCATAATGAAACACACCACCATAACTTCTAACACAAGATATAACTAGTAGAAGAAACTCAATCCAATTTCTAAATAAAAAAATGATTCATCATTTCCACCAGACACAAACATCTTCAAAATTATAACACCCCTAAAGAAAAACTGATCCCTAGAAAGGAGAACCATTTAATGATTACCATCTATATATCACAACTATATAAATTCCAAATAATAGGAGGATACCAAATCCAAAAAAAAAATATTTTCAAAAACAAATGAAACTAAAACTAGTAAAACTTAATTCATCCCCTCTCTAATATTGGTTAATAATATAGGAAAATACCCCCAAACCAATAAATTTATAACTGTTTGAAGAGATACACTCTGATGCCTATGGATGGAGTCCTAGTGTAATCATCTATCTACAGACCCATAGTCAAGAGCTAATACCTCTAGCCAAGAATTCCTCTTCTAGAATTGATACATGTATGAATTATCAAGATGAAACAAGTAATAACATCACCAATAAATCTTTATCAGGTCATGGAAAGACTATTTAGAATCCCCAAACCGACCAAATTGAAAGCACATGAGTGAAATGTCTGATGAATGAGAAGAAATAACCAGATAAGGTGACTTTATAAAAACAAGTTCCTCGGGAAAACATCTATTTTCAGATGGGGAACCTTCACGAGTGCCAATATAAATTGGTTTTCCGATTACTACAGACAGTATAATGAGAACCATCTCTGTTAGAAAATCAATACCTACTATCTTACTTAAAATAACATTCCCAAGTTTGAGAACTCAATCCTTAATATCTGGAAGAAGGCCCTAGAGATAGATAGGCACATTCAGTTAATCATTTTATGATATCTCTAGAGAAAAAGAAACAAACTCTTGAAAATGATCAACATAGTCCTTTATGGTCCTCTAGACTTGTTGCCCACCTAAAATATCTTCCACTTTCTTCACCTACATCTTTTAATATATGATACATCATATAAAAGTGGTCATAAAGAATTATAAATACATCCCAACTTGAAATGATGTTGGAACAATCACCTTCCACTGATCCAAAGCTCGACCCTCAAATAATCCCAGAATAGCTTATACCCCTATAGAAAAGAGAGTTACCAAATACATGAAGACCCTTTAAAATTATTCAAGAAATTCTCAATATTCTAACATACCATAATACAAACTAGAAATAGATAACAAGAACTTGACTCTGCAACCCCACTAAGAATTTGGGTGGGTCCAACAATTAGACGAGACTCATTGGAAACTATTAGGATCTTTCTCAATGGAATAAAGAATCAATATCATCCCAAAATTCTAATAAAGGACATCCTGATTGAAAACACCACACCCAAGAGCAAACCATTTTTGAACAACTCCAAGGAACCTTTTCTAAAATTCACCATTTTCAATCTAAAATTAAAAATAACTATATTCTAAGGCCACTTTTCCAAATAGAAAACTCATTTCCAAATCCCACTCAAACACCAAATTATACAATTTAAAATACAAAAATGTCATGAAATACTTTTCTTTTGAATACCCATTTTACAATGTAATGCCACAAACCTGGTCACCTAGAGTTGGTGCATTATTACATAACATTGGAATGATCACAAGAGATCAGGCTGGGAAAGACTGATTCGTTATGTAGCCTTTGAAGTACTAGATACATACAAAAGTTTTACATTACATTATGAAAAGAAAAAAAAAATTCTCCTTATAACACACTCATATTCATTAGTATATCCCTGAAGGTCAATCATAATATACTTCTTCGCATCCTAGAAAAAAAAATAAGAAAGGGGTGAGCTCAGATGCTCAGTAAAGATAATATTATATCGGAATCTAAAAAAAGGATAAACATTTAAGGCAATGTATTAGACTAAAAGACAAGTATTTCGAACATAAACTTCAGCATAATATGGAAAATACAAATCAAATAATACCATTTAATTATTCACATGGATATTCTACTATCCAAATAATCACATGTAATATCAATAGCTAATTTCCTAATGATAGAATGCATAATGTTAGACATCAAAACCACATAGTCAAGGCCTTGTGACAAGACTAAAAATAAATATTTTATCAAGGAATTTTGACAAGACACTAGTTTGATCAATGAGACCTACCTATGCATCAAGGGGTTATAATGGGCCCCATCAGTCACTTACTATGTCCAATGCATTCCTCATATGAAAAGTTTGATACATAACATAAACATTTGTATGAAAACTATCATGCAAAATTTTAATACTTTAACCATAAATCATGAATGTTAAAAAAAATAGCAAATCCATAGTAAAAAATATCACAAAACCTTCAATACAATACGGAAGATTGTGTCATAATAAAACAACTTCAAAAAAGCATAAAACCCAACAAAGGATGTTGACATAGATGAAATCAATCCAAATACTATTTGACTAAAATATCTCTTTTTTTACTTTGAAATCACCTAAAAGTCGTGTAATAATTGGGGAAAACATTTATTTTTAAAATATTCTTATAAATTTTTTAGGGATGATTATAAGGTTTTATAATAGTGGAAAATAGCCTGACCCTCCGTATAAGTTAAAAAACATTATTTCCTTAATTTGTCGAAAATATCATAAAGTACCTTGTTTGAAAAAAAAAGAATGATTCATTTCAAAACAATTTATAAAAAGTCAAAAAATGGTATAAATGAACTTAAACCACAGTCTAGTAAATAATAAAAATATTTTGAAATACAATTTTAAGAAACACGGATGTGGATGATAAAGAAGTCCCAGTAGATACTTACACATAAACAACATTGGACAATAAAGACATTTTAAAATTAACCATTACCTTTAACTTTTCCATAGTTGAGGGTATGTTAACCTCATGTATAATGGTAAAATAATTATTATTTAATTATACGAGATCCAAATACATATATATGATATCATATATGATTTTAAAATATTTCTTTGTTAATAATATTATCATATTATCATTGTTTCAGGTGTTAACTGATTTATTTTATTTTGTATGTTTTTTATGGATAGGATTTATTCAATTCATATCAAAAATGATATTTAGTTCTTAAACATTTTTTTTAATCATCAAATGAAAATAATTTTTTAGTATTTACGATGGGGAATGAAATCTCATTGCGTCGGGGAGACGATATGCCGTACGTACGCACGAGCGACAATACCATTCTATTGATGGTGAAATCATATGTAGATGAATACTTTATTATATATAAAAAATCGTTAAAATGTTATATTTACTATTTACATCAATTATACTCGCTATTATATCCATCCAACTAATTATGTGTTTAATAACAAACTTCACCACGACGTGGAGACTGTAAGTCGTACGTACGCACATGTGGTGACTTTGTCATTCATAGGATGGATAGAACAATGAATAAGTTTGTACCATATTTATAATAAAATAAAAATATGTATAAGGTAATTGATTTATTATTTTGGTATGGAAACAACAAATAAATAGAAACTGGAAGAAGAGAAGTACTTTGAAAGAGGTGATTAAATAATTACCTCTTCTTCGGGTGCTTCCTTTTTATTTGAACAAAAACGTTGCTTAGGTTAGATGATCAAGGTAAGGGATCTATAATTAAGTGAGGGTAGTTGGGAGGATATTTTAGAGGGGGTTGTACAAGAAAAATGGATTTTTAGGTGTGACTTAAAGAGATATCGAAGTACCTTTTTATAAGAGAGGTGAGGGTCACTTTAAGAAGATCTTGAAATATTAATTTATTATAAAACAATATTTTGTTTCTATC
The DNA here is from genome assembly GCA_963277665.1 of Viscum album. NCBI lineage: Eukaryota > Viridiplantae > Streptophyta > Magnoliopsida > Santalales > Viscaceae > Viscum > Viscum album. Next base: position 79,901,576 of record OY728153.1, read on the forward strand.
TGCTAAAAATGAATTTATTTAGAAGATAAATAGGGATGGGTCTAAATAAGATAAACTAATAGGTTTTAGACATGTTTATACCACTATACCAACCTTATATTTTAGATTTAGTTATTTGTTAAATAGTTTAACATTTACCACGTGTTCTTGTATTTTTATATTACATTGTTTTTAAAACTACTAAAAAATGAAAAGTAAAACTAATTTTGTTCATTAATAACATATCTAACCTTATCTAAGTCTTTTCGCTGAGTTATATATTTTTAAGAGTATTATATCATTTAATAAAATAGTATTTGTTTTAAAAACGTATTTAGGTTAATTTTGACACTATTTAGTATTTGGTTTTTGTAAAAGACATAAAAACTTGATTACTTCAAAAAAAATAAATTGAATCAACCCTAACATGTTATATTCAGCTATAAAATTCTTGTATGGAATTAAATGTTTCAATTTACATTTATTTTAATATTTATATTATCAATTGTTTTAATCTTTCATTAACAATGTAATTATTTCATCATCATTGTGTTATAATTTTTTTAGTATTTTATGTATAAAAATTATAAATAAAATACCATGATGTATGAAATATTTTTATGTTTCTAATGATTATTTATTTTCTAATTTATCTTATGTGGAACCATATATTAAAAATGTTTTATTTATTAAACATTGAATTTAATAGTTTTAACTATTCATTAAATAAAATATACTAAATGTCCTAATATAGTCCAAGTGAATAAAAAGGATAATGTTTTACTCCTAAGGTTTATTTTGATAGAAATAAACATATCCAATAGAATTAAGACATGTGTTGGGGTAATTATAATATCATTTTTACCATTAATTTCCCTATTTACTTTTAATCGTGGTAAATAAAATTAAAAAGTTACTATTCACCAAAAATTATTTTCATTTTATTGAACTGAATTTTACTTATTGATGACAATCGTGTCTACCGGATTTTTTAAATTCAGATCATAGAATCTATAATATTACATTTTATGAAAATTTGAAAATGTGCCTAGAAGTTAGGTAAAAGACGTTAAAATGATCAATAAAATTTTATATGTCTAATCTTATTAAAAAATGACTCCAATGAACAAAATTGTACTAATATAGGTATTATGTATCTATTTTTACTTTAAAATGTATTTAAATTCAAAATAATTATTTAATTAAAAAGTTTGTTTTAAACAATAATGCAATGTTTTTTAATATTCATCAAAAATTGAAAGTTTCCAGAAAAATATGAAAAATTCACCCTAAGATAATTTAAATATTATGAACCCAAATATGAAATCCATTTTGAAAAATCAAATTAATAAACTTACAAAAACTGGGTATTACTATACATAACTGCATTTTAAATGACCAGTTTGATTAGTCGTGGTGTGATAATACTCAGAGTTGCGTACAACACAAGCTAATATATAATTAAAATAGAAGCTTACCATGGAAGATTAGGGGGTTACAGAAAAAATCTATTATTTATTCAATGTAAACTCTTGTAGACCAATATCAAGCCAATGAAAAACTCAAAATGAAAAGTCATGAAAAAATGGAACTAGTGACTGCGTATAACCCAACCACACTGTTTAGTAGGACATTCCCTAAGAAAGAAAAAAAACTATAAGTATATAGAACCGTTGACTTGGTTTCCATATGGGTTTCTTCACTATTAAATATAACAATGTAGCACCAGTTCAATTCTATTGTCAACCCCCAAATTACAAACCCAACAACTACTGAGGAAATAAACCAAAAATCATAAAAATAAGAATCAAGTCCCGGACTACCCCTTGTAATTCGTGGCTTGGGAGGAGTAATATTTTACAAAATCTTCCCATACCTACCTTCCATGTCTTTATAGTCCACTATTTAATATTATTGACACCCCAAATAACAGAGGGATCCTTTGATTCCATTTTTTTATGATCTAACCTTGGTCAAAATCAAACCAGTTGCCCGAGTTGGCACTCGAAAAGGGCTGAGAGGCATTACTGATCCTTCTAGGATGGAAACTAGTGATTGGAATGAAAGATAAATCAAGGGGAATTATTTAACCCAATATAAACTAATAAAAACAAAATATTATAGAGGATAAAAAAACCATAAATATATGAACCAACACAAATAAAAATACAAAATCATTACCATATCCAAATAAAAAATAAAAGGAAAAATCTGAGACTAAAAAAAAGAAAAATTGAAACCAAATGGAACCTGACATAATAGACATTTGACCTCTTGGTCCCCACCATCCGTAAGACTATCCCACTCTATAAGAAGACCTAAACAGCAATGAATTTAAAAAATATCTTGTGTCTACCATTATCTAGGGTCATAAGTAGGGTATAAACAGAAAAAAACGTAGTAGGTAAGAACAAAAAAAATCTATAAATTTACTTTTCCAAAACATTTCTAAAATTCTAGTTTGGAATATGATTTAGAAGAATATCATTTTTTTCATTAAAATATGAAAAATTTCTTTCCATAAATTCTACTTTGAGAAAAACTTGGTTAACAATTTTAAAACAATTTATCATTTTTAAAACAAGCCTAAAGTCTAAAAACCATGTAGGAGAATAAACTAAATAATGAATAGACTAAAGGAAAAATTAAACCAAGATAAATAATAGGGAATACAAAAAACAAAAATAATAGAACAGTGCAATTGTAAAGAAAAATGAACTAACGAAACAAGTAATAAAAGAGTGGTAAAATAAAACATGAATATAACAATATGTAATCATGGGAATTTACTAAAAATTTATAAAGAAAATCCCTTGAAGGTCCCAGTTAAGAACCACCCAATATCTTAAGGTGAACCTCTATAATAACCAACATGGATACTCTAAACTATCCCGATCCAGTGATAAATCCCACCTGGACTCTCCTTTATCTTGGGGGTTCTAATATATCTAATTGGGATAAGAAAAAAATTATCACATGACCTTATAAATGATATATAGGAATCCAATGCTAATAACTTACTTGAGAGTTAGGAGGTCATCACATGTTTGGTGTAACATTCAGTTTCCAAAATGCATTCCTTACCCAATCCCTGACTCTAACAATATGAAGGCCCTCTCATTAGAGGGAAAACCATAAAGGTGACCATCTCACATAGAACCTTTGAAAGTTCCAACTAGACTTACACATTATATGAATTTAAAACCACTTTCCAAAACATTATAAAGTACTAACCGGGCATTAAAATTTACAATTCAAAAACTATTTTGAATAAAAATACCATTTTATTCTAAGACCATTCTCAAGGAAACGGTCAAACACCATTTAAACCTCAATGATTCCAATTTCTCTTTTGTGCCATTTAGTTACCAAATCATACTTCTGGGTTCCAAATGCTCCAATCAGTTGAAATAAAATTTTAAAACCATATTTGTGTTCATTATATTTCCAAAAACCATTTTGAGACATTGTGAATTTTTAGAATTCCATTTGGAATATATAGTAGAAGAGATAAGGAATAAAAGATAATGTTTTTGAAATATGGGATTCAAGTTGGAACATTTTGTAGAAATACATTATCATGTGTGTTCAAATCCATATGTTCACCACATCCACATGTGTATAATAAAAAATCAAATGAAATATATATGAAAGGCTATAAAAACACCCTTGGTTGAAATTAAGGAATCCATAAGAGTGTCACATCATACAACAAGAGTTCACACATAGGAAACAAACTATAGAATAACACAAAACCCACTCACAATCTCAATTAAATATATATAAAACGCCATCATTTTCAGATTATGTGTCAATATCTTTTATAGTCAATATTTTTTTGAATAATTTTTATTTGGGTTTGAAAGTGGAGTGTGTTTTGGGTGATAATTTGAGAGAAATTGAAGAAATAGGGAAGTGCAAAATTTTCCTTAACAGTGTTCCATATCCTTAAAAACCATGACACTTTAGATAGAGGTGTTTTTCATGGATGAAACATGGTTTTTGAAACTATGTTCAATCTTATGAACACGGTAAGAAAAAACCGTTTTCCTTGAGAAGAAAACAACACATACTTGATTTTAATCACCAAACAATTATTTAAAAAAATTCCTAAACCCTTGTATAATACCCCTGAGCACCCTAGATCGACCCGTACTCAATTTATCTTGATTATAAATCCTCTTGGAGGTAATATAAGGCTGTCCGACCTCGATTTATGGTGATTCTAATCCCATTTGACAGACCTACATCTCTTTGGGTATATGGTTTCTTCCCGATTGATCTCTCATTCTTCTATAATTCATTTTGGGGGTTTTTATTTTCTATATTATTTGATCTAGATATATATTCAATTAATCTAGATCCTAGATTTTTTGATCTAGATCTAGATATAAGTGATATTGTTTCATTTGACTGTGTATTTTCATTTCGGATATATACAATTTTCTATGTCGTTGTTCTGTTCATCTATGGATTCTTGTTCGGAAATCTTTCATCATATAAATGAGTTTTGTGGCCAATAATTATAATCACAATGTATTTAATTCATTTATATAATTTTATAGTTTCTATAGATGTTTATAAATTGATTTCTTTATTTCTTGATTAATTTAGTAAATTAAAAAATTATCGAAAATGTGAAATTGGGGATATTGGGATTGCAGACTTTGGATAATTAATTATTGATAATTTTGAGGAAATTTGGATTGTGATTATGAATAACTAATTTTTGAATTAATTATGATATATTGAAATTATCTTTTTGATACAATTAATTGATGAATTAATTATGGGATATATATATATCTGATTTGGATAATTTATTTTTGAATTAATTATAGGACATTGATACGATTTATTTGGATAATTAATTGTGGACATAATTATGATATATTGGATTGGGATTTTGGGTATAATTAATTGTTGAGTTAATTATTAGAATATCAAATAGTCATTCTTGGTATAACTATTTTTTGAGTTAATTATTAATATATTTAATTATGAATTGAATAATTAATTGTTGAATTAAAAATGGGATATTGTGTTCAGAATATTTATTAATTAACTAGTGAATTAGTTAATGGGATTGATGGGAATAATTAATTAGGGAATTAATTAATGTAATTGAAGTGATGAATTATTTTTTGAATTAATAATTATAATGAGAAGACAAATTATTTGTTGAATTAATTAATGTAATGAATTTTAATTGGAGAATGGTAATAATGGTATTTTTATGTGATATAGAAATAATGATTTGTAATAATGGAATTCATGATTTAATTAGAACAATGAGTGGTGGCAATTTAATTCACGTGTTAATTGAGAATAATGAATAGTAAAAATGGATTTCTTGTGTTAATTGAGAATAATGAATTGTAAAAATAGAATTAATTTTTTAATTTAGAAAAATGAATTTTATTAATGACATTAATGTGTCAATTGGGGTAATTAATGGTAATAATGGAATTCGTGTGTTGATTGATATGAAGAATGGTAGTATTGGATTTATGAGATATGATATCCCTTGGGGATACTTTAGGCTCTGGCATGAGATAAAGAATGTATTGAGGTAGGATTTTCTATGAGAACTCATGGTTTTAAGTGGTTTTGAAAAGATTAATTGATAATGGGATAACTCTATACGTATGCATTGGAATTAATTATTTCTACAACTCCATACACTATTATTTGATTGGATATTGTTTTATATGCTATTGGTGGTGGCCTATTGAGTTTTAATCACACCCCACTTTGGCTGCATGATTGTTGCCCAAATAGTCTTTATTTTTGTTGAACATGATATGGAAAAAGGCCCTCTATTAGATGGATGTCTTGGTTTAGATCATGGATGAGGTAACCAGTCATGGTTAATGAAATATGTTATACATTTTACATATTTTCAACACTTTTCTCCAGCATTGGAAGGAGATAATACAACTACGATATGGAATTTCTATGATAAGATTAAATGTGAGACTAAGTCCCGGGTTAACATATTGTGATTAAATAAATTTACTGAGGTGGTGGATCATGATATCATAGATGAGGTGAACCCGAGAGAGTATTCTAGTGCATGATAGGTGGTTACTATTAGATGATCAGAAGGTACGTCTTCTAAGATCAAGAAGAATTTCTATAACAGAGTTATCGATGGGGTAGAAAGACGAGTTTCTAGGGGGAAGGGTTAGTCACATAGGACCTTATCCAGATTGTGCATCACCAGTGTGGTAGTTTAGACAAATATCATAGAAACTATCCCCCCACCACCAGTAGAGTTCCAATCATTTGGAGGGATGAAATATATATAGAATTTATGTAGGGACCCATGTCATATGGGTAGGGATGGAAGATCTAGAAAAAACTAGAATGCTTGAGGGGATCTTCTGCACCATCAGTATGTTAGTTGGAGTTATACTGAACAAGGTGGCATAGGATGTGGTAAAAAATCTTCTAGTAAAGAGAACCCATATCAGTAGAGTGGTGTAGATGATGGTACTTATGTTTCATCATAGGGAATATGGGAATGACTGTTACATTCTATACAACCTACACTTTTGGATAGCGAGGATAGACCATCGAAAATGAGAGGTACTATTCTTGTAGCTTCTACCCTAGTTAGTAGATTATTTGATATTGTTGGTTCTTATTACTTTATTAATGCAAGACTTATGAATGGTTTTATCTCAACTATGTAGATTGTGAGTGTGTGTTGACAATAGAAATAGAAATATGAGTGCGGTTGAGGTACATTTAATTGTGCAAGGGGTGTTCTCTCGAGGTCGAAGAGTGTTGATTTCTATGGGATATTTACATCCTTGAAATGTCTAGCTTCAACTTAATTATGTGTATAGATTGGTCAGTAGAATACCGATCCCACATATATTATTATTGTAGAAGATTTACGTTTACATCTCATAATTAGGGAATGTATATTCACTATTTATAGTGGGCTATCAAAGCAGGTCTTGTAAGTCCATTTCATCACCAAATAAGGGATCCTTCCCCCCAATTTTCTAGTTTGTTTTTTGCATGATGGGGTTTGAAACATTATACATTTCTACCCATAGTGGGTTAGTTCCAAGATTCATTTCCTTATGATTTCATAGGACTACCGGTAGAGAGATATGTGGAATTTACTATTGATCTCATACTGAGGGACAATCCAGTTTCCATTCCACCATATATAATAGAACCAATAGAGATTCAAGATATTATGGCTCAACTAGAATAGTTATAGGATAGTGGGTTTTTTCGACCGAGTACATCACCTTAGGATTGTTATTGTTGTTTTCTATGATGAATTGTTAGATTTTGTTCTTGTGTGTCATTTACTTGAAGTATAACCAGATGAAACTAAAGAACATGTATCCTCTTCCACGTATTGATGATCTATTTGACTAGTTTAGGGGAGGTTGTGTGTTCTCAAAGACTCTCTTGATATCAGGGTATCATCATTTGAGATTTTGAACTTATGATATACTAAGGACTACATCTAGAAGGCAATATGGCCTATATGAGTTCACTGTAATACCTTTTGGGTTAAAGATTTCACTAGTAGTATTTATGGCTTTGATGAATAAAATCTTTCATCCGTACCTAGATCAGTATGTATTACTATTCACAGATGAAATCATGGTGTACTCGATGACTCAATATGATTATTCCCAACATCTTAACAACATCCTATGTACAAATAGTGAGTATCATCTATATTCCAATCTACTTTAGTGTTTTATTTGCATTGATAAGATACACTTCTTGGGTCATGTCATGTTGGAGGAACATGTGTTAGTAAACCTAAATAATGTTTATGGAGTGATTTCTTTAGAGAATCCCAAGAATGTTCTTGATATCTGTATATTTCTAGGGTTATATGGATATTATCAAAGATTCATCCATGCATTTTCTCATTTGTAAGCACCACTTTTTTGATTTTCCAATAGGCGTATAAGGTTTGAATGTTCAGAGGCATGTAAGAATGATTTCTATGAGTTAATCAATCTCTTTTAAATTGAAACCAATCTTGATCCGACCAGAGCCAGTTAGGGAGTATAATATGTACTTTGATGCATTTGGGATTGGTGTTGGAGTTGTGTTGATGCTGGTAGTTTGAGTTGTGGAATATAGGTCTTGGAAGTTAAGGCCTCATGAATGGAACTACCCTATGAATGAACTCAAGTGGGATGCATTGGTTTTTTCTTCGAAGTGTTAGAAACATTATCTATCGAGTGAAATGTTTACTATGTTTATAGATCACTAGATCTTGATGTAAATATTTTCACATCGATGTTCGAATATTTTGAAGTATAGATTGCTTGATTATATGAAGTAATTTTATTTTGAGATACTATATACATCTTAGAAGTTAAACAATGTGGTTGACGCTTTGAGCTTGAAAACTAAGACTAAAGAAGTTCAGGATTCTAGTGCTGAGTGGAAGATGCTGAATTTTCTAGCAAGGATTCATGTCATGGTTCAGGAGTGTCAGGATCTGAGGACTCTCATATCAGTTACAGTAGAGACTACTATTTTGATTCATATCAGATATAGATAGTATGATGATCCAGAGTGTTTGTCCTTAAGGTAAATACTTAAAGGTTAGGAGTCACCATTAAATTGGAGCACAAATGAGGATGAAAAAATCTATGTCAAGAATCAGGTTGTTGTGCCTATGAAAATGCTAGAGGAGCATATGTTTGAGTTCCATTCCTCAAAGTTGGAATCAAATCCATGTATGAAGAAAATTTATTATGGACAATGAATATATTTTTTATCGATAGACATTAAAAAAGAGATAGCAGGGTTCATGACATGATGCTAAACTTGTCAATAGGTGAAGGATAAGCATCAATGACGTGAAGTTCTATTATAGTCGTCTCCTATTACGAAATGTGTGTAGGATAACATGATTGGGAAATTAATGGTGGGTATCTTGAGGATTCCTTATAAGAATGATTATATTTCAATAGTTTTGGATAGACTGGTGAAGGTTGAACATTTCTTTCTTATACGGGAAACCTTCTCAGAGGAGTAGTTAAGAGAAATGAATGTTTGGGAGATATTTAATCTACCCGGGGTGACACCGACTATTATTTTAGACCATGAACTGAGTTTTAATTATCAATTAAAGAATGTCTTACACAAGGTGGTTGGTAGATAGGTTTTAATCATTACAACATTCCACCCATAGATAAAGGGTTGGTGAAAGCTTACCACTCAAGTTCTTGAGGATATACTATGACCATGTGTCCTAGAATTTGATAGAAATTGGGAAACATACCAAGATTTTTTTTGAGTTATCTTATAAAAATAGTTATGAGGATAATATATATATTGAAATATATGAGTCACTTTATGGGAGGCTAGAAAGGTCTCCTCTATGTTAGATGGAGGAAGGTGAGTCATTGTAGTGGGGATAAAGTCTCACAGAGAAGATATAAGTACAAGTTTAGTTGATCCAAAAGAATATGAATATGGCTTCGAGTAGACATGATTTTTATGATTATTGAAGTTAATGAATCATAGATTTTATTGTTTGTGGTTGTTTATTCCTCAGAGTTTCATTGATATTTGGTCACCACAAGATATAAATACATTAGAAGTTGGAACTAAGGTTCGTTGGACCGTTTAAAATTGTGGAGATAATTGGGTCGGCGGTGTATTGATTGGATATTACAAAAAAGATAAAACACTATGAATTATGTTTCTCATGTGTCACATCATTGGCAGTATCACCCTAAACCTTCTTATGGGATCGGTGTGGATGATGTTGAGCTAGATATTGATGCGTCCTTTGAGGATAATATGATACATTTGTTGGATCATAGTGAGAAAGTGTTTTGGGGAAATATGTTCCAATAGTTTATATATTTTGAAAAAACGTTCGTGTTTTGGATGAAACATGGGGTAGAGAGGTAGATATGAGGTCTTAGTGGTCCAATATATTTGACATAGAATATTTGATATGTTTGGGAGTACAGCTTGTAGAAGAGATATTATAAGGTGGAGAGGGTGAAAAACCTAGACCTTTTCAAGAAATGTCTTGATCTCATGTATAGGTACTCTTTTTATTTTTATTATGTAATATTAATTTCGGTTTTACCTTGGGGTGTGTTATGGAGGAAATTAGTGATAAATGGAAGAAATAGGACAGTGTAGATTATGTGTATAGTTTCCAATTAGAAGAAGCCATGAAACCCCAAGAATAGGCACATGGTTAGGTGCATGGTTATGGGAAGTCGTGCACCCTGATCAACAAACCATGAGCATGAGATTTTAAACCCCCAAAAATTATTAAAAAATTCATGAACCACCATATAAAACCCCTGAACACCATAGATTGACCCGTAATATATCTTTCTTCATTCTAGATCCTCCCATTATGATTCCAAGTCCTTCTGACCACTATTCTTGGTTATTGAAATCTGAGTTGGTAGATCCACATCACTTCAGGTTTGTGGTTTCTTCCCAATTGATCTCTAGTTATTCTCCCATTATTATTGTTGGGTCTTATCGTCTATTTTGTTTGATATAGATATATATTTACTAAATATAGATCGATAATTTTTGGATTAGGATATACATTTATGATATCTTGTTTAATTTGAATATGTATTATGGTTTTAGATCTAGATCATGCTCTATTCCATTGTTCAATTCAATTGGGTATTTTTGTGGGGAAATCACTTGTCAATCAATTGAGTTAGGTGGTCTATAATTAAATTCCCAACATCTTGATTGGAATTATTTATATGTAAGTATATTATTTATAATATAAATCAATCAACTGAGTTCTTGATTGAATTTATTAGTTTGGCGAATTAGTTAATTGTTAAAAATGTAAAATTGGGGATATTGGGTCTGTAGACATTGGATAATTAATTGTTGATTGATTATAAGGAATTTGGGATGGTGATTATGATAAATTAATGGTTGAATTAATTATAATATATTGAGATTGTTTATTTGGGATAATTAATTGTTTTATAAATTATGGGATATAGAGATTATTCATTTGGGTAATTAATTGTTGAATTGATTATGAGAAATTGAGATTATTGATTCGGTATAATGAATTGTTGAATTAATTATGAGATATAGTGGTTATTGATTTTTATAATAAATTTTTTAATATATTAGGATATATTGAATTGAAGTTTTGGTTATAATTAATTTTTGAGATAATTATTTGAATATCGAATTGTGGTTTTGGGGAAAATTAATTTTTGAGTTAATTTTTGGAATGTTAAATTGTGAATTGGATAATTAATTATGGAATTATTTTTGGAATATTGAGTTTTTTAATATTGATAATTTAATTAGAGAATTAATTAATTGGAGTGATGTTCTTAATTAATTAGGGATTTAATTAAGGGACTGATTGGATAAAGTAATTATTGAATTAGTAAAGGGAATAATAAGATTACATATTTGATGAATTAATTAATGAAATAAATTAGAATGGGTGAATTGTAACAATGAAATTTATCTGTGATATAGAAATAATGTATGGTAACAATGGAATTAATGATTGATTCAGAACACTGAGTGTTAACAGTGAAATTTAGGTGTTAATTGATAATAATGAATGGTAAAAATGGAATTCATATGTTAACAGAGAACAATGAATGATAATATTGGAATTCATGTGTTAAATGAGAATAACGAATGCGAATAATGGCATTCTAGTGTCAATTGATAAAATGAATGTTAAAAATGAGATTCATGAGTTGATTGAGATAAATAATGGTAACAATGGCATTATGAGATATGATATCACTCGAAGATACTTTAGGTTCCCGCATGAGCCGAAGTAGTTATTGTGGTACAGGTGTCTACGAGAACATGGGGTTTTATGCAGTTTAATAATGATTAATTGATAATTCAATAATTATTTATTGATAAACTTTAAATATTTATTTATAAAACTACAAACACTTTTATTTGAATGGATATTGTTTTAGTTTCATTGGTGGTGGCCTGAGGAGTTGTAATCCCACCCTACTCAGGATTCCAGATCAGTACCAAAATATACTTCATGTTTGAAGGAATGATAAGGAAAAAATCACTATATTAGATGGATGATTTGGGAAGAATCATGGACGAGGGAACCATATGTGGATCAGGACCCGATTGGGATTTCTTAGTGTTGTTACTTTTGAGATTCATTCTGACACTTAGCACATACTTTATACAGACATATGTACTGTTTATATTTGATATTGTGTTTCGAGTTTTCATCATCTTGTGATACTAATTTTTTTCAGGTTATTCTATATTGTTCTTTTGTTTTTTATTATTTATTTCAACTAATTTATTATTCTGATAAAGTGGTTCTAGTCTCCCCATGTCTGATATTAGAAATTGTTATTGGTCGACAACCTCTGGATTACAAGGAGGCTCACTTGAGGTTATTTTATTGACTTGCTCGGGGCACCAGTGTGTGGAACTAGGGTCAAGACATTACATAATTAGACCAAGTTAAAAAAATGGAACCAAGGCTGAATACAGTCCCAAAATACCAAATTTCATTTAAAAAAATGCATTTTATCAAACACCTTTTATGCATTTAGATTGAGGCATAATCATATAAATCTTTTGAATGCCCATTTTCATCAAATTATTAACATGTAATCACAAGGATAAATCAACCCAACACATCAATATCATTAATAACAAATTTATAAACTTATTAGAATTAATCAAGTATTAAATTACATGTTTCAGAAAGGAAATGGAGGGAAAAAACTACCTCTACGATGTGTGAATGTGATGAAACTATGGGATAAAGAATAACTAAGATTAAGAGGAAAAAACACACTAATATCAATGGGAACACAATATGACATCAGATATCCACCCATAGGGTTCAAACAAGAGAGAAAACCACCATGAAGAATTGGGACACTAAGGGAGGAAGCAAAGAATAAGAAAAAATCACCGAAAATCATGAGGAAATCACCTTGGATGGTTAGAGGAACATCAAATATGGAAGGATAGAGAAATAGATACTCCCTAGTGCACCAAGTCTTAATAGTGGAGGAAAATCATGAATTGTAGTTAAAGAATAGAAAGGGTAGAATTGGAAACTAAAAATTTTAAGAATATGGGTACGTCACACAGTTTGACTGCATAATTTTCAAAACCATGTACAAACCAATTAAAACCTACTAGAATGAAAGAGAATACACATGGTATAGGAACAAGATTTTGGAAACCATTAACCAACCATACAAAATGGTTCTATCAAAATATTAGTGACTCTTGCTTGTTTTCTGCATGTTTTCTACTAACCGTTCGCAAGCCATGTTCCTTATCCTAGACACCACACATAAGATGCAGGTTTACTACTTTTCATCATAAATTTTAGCCTCAAACATGCCCCAACAATGTATATCGAACATTTCAAGAACAAAATGAATTAAAAAATTTATTTTCTTTAAACAGCCACATAGTTTCCCCTAAAATGTTCACAATAACCATGTACTAGGCCAAAAACAACCCTAAACTTCTAAAACTAAAAAATTCTCATTGGTAAATCAACTCAAACATCAAAAAAAATGAAACACTATAAAATAAATAAAAAACAAATAAATCAAGACTACGGTTGGGGTATGATAACTAACATAGATTTCTCTCAAGGTTTACTAGGTCATACCACCTATCCCCTATCAAAACATCACAAGGTTAACCAATCTCAACTAAAACTAGTGCATGTATAATGGAAACTAACCTCATTAATTATTTATACTCAACTAAAGGTTTTAGTAATTCAATATTTCTTAATATCCACACATTCACTAACTAGGTTTATCACCTGATGTACTACAATAGAACAACCTCATGGTGTATTTGTCAATGCTTAATATAGATTCCTTATAACTTGGGAACTCAGAAAAACCCAACTAGGCATACTCCAGGTCAAGTCAAATAGAGAAGGCCTATAAAATACCTTATTCACTTTGGGGTTCAACATGTTACTAGTTTACATTATCAATCCTTTACCATTTTTCCATGTTCACGTTCTAGCATTGGTTAAATATAATTCCATTCACAACTTTTGAGGTAAAACACTTGATATGTTTCGTATTAAAATTTTATAATACCAATTTTCATGGTCTGACTCATGTTAAGTGAATCCCTATATCCCAAGAATTATTATTGATTATAGCTTTACCCTATTACCGTACCAGACTAAGATCATAAATACCATTAATCATAACTTCCCAAATCAAGTTTCTTACTCCAGGTAAAAATTAGGTATTACCATAAAATTTGAAATCAAGGGATGACATATCCAATCCCCAAAAACATGGGTACTCCACCAAGTGTAGTTTGACCACTCCCTAAAAATACTCACTTCAAAGTTACAACACACTCATAGTCTCTAGTCCACCCTACCAGAATATTAAGAAAAAATAAAAATACTATTATACCCTATTTAATTACTCAACTTGGGTGCCACTAAGAAGGTTCTCCTGGATTGTGCAGCATATAGTCTCAAGAATACCTCCTCATACACCATAGGTTTACATATAGTATAATAGGATTATGTTGGGGTAGTGGGGAGGCTATACCTGCATATTAGAGTCACAATTATAGTAGATGTAATAATAAAAAATTGTCAAAATCAAATAACCATTATAGATAGAGTAGGGTAAGTGCTAAAAGTAACTATTACATCACATTATTTCCAAATAATTAATTTCATTCATTCCACTATTGAATTGCCATGTGTGGATCATATACATTGATTAATCAAATGAATGAAAAAATAAAAATAAAACCTAAATAAGAAACATCCTTTATCTAGTCCTTAGACATGGATGATCGTGACCTCTATATTCCATTGCAAGGAATCACAACATAATAACAATAAACCTTACCCTTAACATGTATTTGAAAAAGAAGTTCTTATACTTAGGTACCCGAGTTCCGTAGTGTCCCATGCCTTGTGTTATTAAAACTCAGTAGGCCACCAAAAATGATGAACCTGTAATAAATAGTCTTTAAAAGAGTTAATGTTGGGGTTATATAATAATAAAATACCATTTATTATTTTAAAATATTAATAATTAAATATCCTAATTAAAATTTGAAGAAAAATAACCATCAAGGATTAGGCTTTGTGGTGACTTTAGACAACTATTTATACCCTATTTGTCCATTTTTAATAATTATATAGTCATAGTACATGTCATAGATCAACAGGTTCAAAGGTAAAAAACTAGAGAAATTTTTTTCATATAAATCTAGGGAAGCAATGTGGATCCATTTGAAATCTTCTCACAAAAAAATCCATATATAATTTAATGGAGGGTTGACCCTTGTAATTTTTCTAATTTGAATTATGAGTTTTAACTCAAGGAACTGACCTTGAAATTTTAAATAATTCTATAATTGAATCCCCTTATTATACCAAAAGGAATTACACTCCATTTGAATAGGTAAAATTTTGGGATCTAATCGGATGAAATTCCCCACAGTAACACACAAGAATCCATGACAATCATCCATAAAAGTCAATAATATAAACATTACCCAAATATAGGTGGAAGCCACCCCAAGGCTTTTGTGATATTGAATCTAGAAAAATCCAATGGCTCACTGATTCATTCCATATAATTGGACTTCTATAAATATGAGGGTGTCATCACACCATGGAATTCATAATATTATCCTAGTGGAATTCATGATGTTCAAATTAAATTCCTCACATTTTCAGGTATATAAAATCATTATGGAATCCTCCCAATTCATTCCAACCCATAATCATATCGATATTAAAGTTATATAATGATTGTTAATTTATCAATCAAAAACATCCCAGAAAGGAAAACATTAATAAAAAACAATGCCCCATGGTTTTCTTTAGGGGTTTTTTCTTCCAAAAATTTACAAATAACATTCCATTCCAAAAAAAGAATGTCATTACATAAATGTTTAATTATTTCCCTTATAAAAAACATACATAACTTATTATCATTGTCCATGCCAACATTAAATAGACTTTCAATTTCATAAAATGGGGGCTATTAATTTTCTAATACATTTATCCATTTGAAATTAAAAAATGTATTTAAAAAATAAATAGTTGTAAAATTCCATTTCATAACCATAGAGTTAATTTAAAATTCCATTAATGTATACCAATAAAATATTATGTAAACAAAAATACCATTTATCTATCCAATTATAAGGTCAACTTATTTCTAAGGTGTTTCAATAATAAATCACTTTATAAGGTTTAGTAATTTAAATAGGGGTATTAAAATAAGAAAAGAAAATGTAAAACAATTAATTTAATCTTGGGTTAAGGCATGATATAGAAATATTTACGAAACTATGCATACCAATGATAAAACAAAGAGTTCATCTGTTAAATTAAAGTGAAAACCTGAACGATTCTTAGGTGAGTCTAACCATTGAGTATAATATGCTAGTTCATCCCGAAAGAAGATAAATCATAAAATTAGAAAAACACCAAAAAATTATGTCATATTATAAGAAAATGATGATGTATTTTTTGGTATAAAAACAAACTAAGAATATATTAAAAATGACTCTCAGATTTATCTCAAGATCTCCAATTCCTTAGAAGGAAGTGAAAATGATAATAGGATATTGGAAATAGACCATTGTGGATGAAGGTGTGAAAATCCCCTTTTAGAACGATAATGTGTGAGTGGGGGTGAAAAAATACTGGGAAAAAGGAAGAGGGGGTACCTGAGTGAAATAGAAGGGATTAACCCAAATTAAAAACATCATATGAGGCCACATTTAAACTATTGCACTCTACAAGATGATTGGTGATAGAATCACCAACATGTATTTGATCCCATCAGCCTTTCTTTTCTTCTACCAAGGCCACCAACTAGTTGGTTTCTTTATACCATCTATAAAATGGCATGACAATTTCATGCTTCAACCTCCACTCTGGTTCTGAGATCTTGATCATTTCTTATGATTTCATTGGACACCATCAATATTTACCTCATATAAAATTACTGATGTTTATGGTATTATAAACTTAAACTTACCCTCCCATTACATGATTCAAAAACCGCCCCTCAACCAAAACCAAAATTCATGTACATTCTCAAAACTACAAATGAGAGTATGAAAATGGGAATTACAAGGAAGTGAAGTTGGGTGGTGTGACACACAAGTTAAATTATAATATATATAGGCCTAGATTTACCCTTCATAAGATTAGATGAAGTGTATTTGAGTAATTTAAAGTTTGAGTCCTTGTGTTTTTATAATTCTAGAGACATTGGAATTCATGGGGGATGTTATAGAGAAACACCAAAAATAAGGCTAGGTGGCAGCTCCCATAGAGCTAGAGATGGGAAAATTTTATCCCATGATTACCAAAACCACTTTGTTCCTCTCATTTAATTAAGATATTTATCATAAGGTTTGTGTTGAAGCATAGGCTAATATTCAACTTTATGATATTTATGGGTTTATAAACATAGTTTGATCAATTCTTGGAGGTATAATATGTATTTTATCTACTTTAGTGAATTCATAATTGATAGTAATTCCAAATAATACTTCGTCATTAACATAATTATGATTGATAATTATTTTATAGTAAAGGTTTTAGATTAATAAATTTAGCTGGAAAAACCTTCTTATGGAACTCACTAATTATACAACATATATTTCCATTCCAAGATCACTTTCAACAAGGATTATTTTCCTTGAGATTTAATCCTGGTGGACCTATATCTATATGATTTTATAGTTGGGATGGCTTCATTCCTCCATGATTGAGACCATGTTTCTAGTTATTTATTATTAGTATTATTCTTACTAGGAAGTGAAACTGTATTAAAATTCACAATGAGTGAGACCCTCATGTAGGATGAGTTAGGATAAGGATGATGGATATAAGGACAATCAACTATTATATCATGAGAAATTATATATTTTTAATGGATAATTAAGATAATATTCTTTTATTAGTAAGGGGTGATTATATGAATGTATTTTGAGAGGGTATTATAGGGTTCCCTCTATGATGATAGACTAAATCCTGTTTCAATTCTTATATTGATATTGATTTGAAATAATTATGAGTATACTGAATAGATATTAAAGTGCTTAGGGAATTTATTATTCAAAAAAACAATTATACTAGGAAATTAATCATGTCTTTGACGAAGAAAGTGGATAAAATCCAAATATTCTTCATTAATTAGTTTCATTTGAATCAAGTGACTGTCCATAATAAGTGTTCACTTTTAAAGATCAATGATATCTTAATCTATATTAAAGGTGTGAAACAGTTATCAATTATCAACCTTATATTAGTCTATTTAAATTCTCATGTTTTTTTAAATTAGTATCTAAATTTAATTATTAGATGTGGAGGAATATCGAGTTTTATTTATTTAATTTGACAACAATAAGATAATTTCTGTTTTATTTGTAATATGGTTATAAATTTTGTGATGGATATATTTTGATAAAGGTGGAGAGAGAAATTCTGAAAATTAAGAAAGTAATAGTTTTTATTTGTGGTTTTATTAAATTGGTATTTAATTGGTCTACTTGGTAATATTTTAGAGAACCAAAAATATGAGTTAACTTAATAAAGAGGTAGTTATGTATATAAAGATATGGAGGGAGAAGTGGAAAATAAATAGAGGGGGTTTATGCTCTATTCCCTCTGAATATTAAAATATTATTTCTTCTCCCCATAAACATATCTTGAGAAAAATATTGGGTGGTTGATGAATTTATTAAACGTGAGAAAAAGTGAAATTTTAAAAAAATATTATCAAGGTGTCTTTTAATTACTATTGAATATTTGCAGGATGATGATTTGTCTATTGATTGAATCATTTCTAAAAACCACAAGATGTTGTTACATTATTTTATGGTGGAAATAAATTCTTATAAATTCAATAATTCCATGTTATAATTTTAAAATATCTGATTACTTGGTACTATCATTTGGAATGAAGTCATTCCAAAACATAATACGACCATACTAAAATAACCCGAGTTTCATCCAACTATTTATAATTTCACCTTTAGTATTGCCTATATCCAATCCTTTGTACATTTAATGAGGTGAGTATTATGGCATATAAAACATGGGTCATGCTAAATGGGAGTGGTTCCATTACAAAATTCTGAATTTATTGTGCTTTATATGGTTTACAAAACACAATTAATATGCGTTCTTTAATTATAGGTCCTGGTGGATCATATAGATGTCGAATATTAATAATTTGTCAAATTATATTATTTTTAAAAATAAAATATTGATAGGTGGCTCTAATTTTTTATTATATTATAATGAATTTGAATATGTATTATTAATGAATTTTGAGAATTATATTTTTTTATAAATGAATGTTTTTTAGATAAATTATTATTAATGGGTTTTAAATCATTATTTTTTAAAAATATGTATTTATTATAAAATTTTATTCTTAACATATATATTTTTTTATTTAAGGTTATTTATTTTGATTGAATGACGTTGAATTAAAATTTAAATGATAGGTTTGAAAAATTCAGTCCTCTAATTTTTTTTAATTTTTTTTATAAATATTGGATTTTTTTCAAAGGATTTAGTGGAAAATATTATGTTATTTATTTTCCAACAATTTAATGAATGGAATGTGATTTGTGTTTTTTTAGGAATTTTTTTTCAATAATTTGAATATACCTTTCTTTTTTGGATTTTTTTGATATATTCAGGAAGAATTTGTGATCATATTATTTCAAAATCTAAGTCAATTCCCTTTGATCAGGGATATAGGGATAAATATTTTACTCATCCTCCCTGGGAAAGAGTTTATGTTTGAATGTATTAATGAATGATGAGTTTTTTCATATGAGTAATTAGGGTGGTGGAGAATCATTTTTATTTGGATTTTATTGCTAGCTAGTGAGTGACCTTATATTTTTTATTTTCATGGAAAGCCTTTTGGTATTTATTTAGGAAGATTAAACTAAAAAACCTATTCATGGATTGATATTTTATCAGGAAAACATTTAAAAGTAATATAAATGAAATTAGGTGGATAACCCATGGATAATTACTTGAATCTATGGGGTTTTAATGGATATATCATGATAGAAAATGTATAAGTTTAGGCAGGGAATTGTATATTATTATATAAATATGTGGTTTTTGATAATGATATATCTAAATTTCTATTTAATGATCATATGGAAGCTATTTGGGGATCATTACCCTATCAAGTAGTTTTTTTAATTAAATTACATGTTTTATGATGTATTTTTTTGAATAATAATTATGTTTTTATAAAAAATTTGTATCTTGATGAGGAACTATATTCCTTTCATTGTTTCATAGATGATTTTTTAAAAACTAAATTCCCATGTTTGGGTGAAAGTTGAGTTTTTATGTTTTGTTCTAAAATTTATATTTATTTTTTTAAAAAAATCTTTTTATAAAAATGATTATTTTTTAAATCTTTTAATTTATTCAAAAATTTATATGTACACTAAATATTTGGTATTACACTTGTTTGATAATTAATAAGAGTCATTGGTGAAATTTGATTGATTTTTTTTCTCATTACCTAAAATTGAATCTCAGTGTAAATGTTGATGTTATTGATTGAAGTGTAGGTAATAAGAAAACTTCACATTTTTTGAGCATTTTACCATATATATTTGGTTAGAAATGTGGTGATAGAGTTTTCTGATTATGTTTTGTTTAAGTTTTTCTTGATTTGTTTTACTCTTTATAGTTTTATAATATTTGTTTTATTATAGGATTATTTTTTTATTTTTGTTAGATAATATTTAAATCTAAAATATTATATTCTGAAAATATTTTTTCTTATCCCCTATTAGTAATTTTAAACCTCAAAAAGTTGATGGATACTATTTAGTCCATGTGGTATTCAAACTGAAGTCTTTTGATTGTAGTATATAGGATGGGTTATTAGAAAATGATATGTGTGTATTGATTAAGTTATGCATTTAAAAATATATGGAATACATGGATATTGTGTGATTAAAAATCAATATGAACCAATAAAAAGGTGTATCTAATAACTTTATTGTGAACTATGAGTTACCCTGGAGTTTTGTAAAATAAGTTATTAGTGGATATACTATAAGTAATTTTAGTTGTGCCATGTTGGTGTCCTCAACTAGTAGGTTATGGGATAAGTAATCATTCCCATTTAATTGAAAGTTTCAGAAATATTATATATAACAAGAATGGTTTCAAAAACTATTTTTTATATAAGGATATATATTTTAAATTATTACACCACAAAATGTGTTTTAGAACTTGTTTAGATTATTACAAAATAATTTTTGAATTAGATAATGAATGAAAGTATGAGTTACAAATTTATGTATCCATAATATTAAATTCAATAATATTGTCCAATTATATTATTCTACTTGTATTTTATAGAGAAATTCCCCCAAGTGGTATTTTGTGGTATACGTCTGGTTGTTATGGAAAATGAGTGTAAAAGAAGTCATATTATAAAAAATTTTATGAAAATTATCTATGTGGATGGCGAGGAAGTAAATAAATATAATCATACTCACATGGATATAACTACATAATTCAAGATAAAAAATCCATTATCTCTGTTAGGTGATATTGTGATAAAAGTGATAAAAGTATTGTTATAGAGAATCAGGCACATATTTCAATTTTTTTAAAAATTTCTATGAAATATATGTTGGGATTGGACACAAATATATTGTAAGGGTTAATATATAAATAGTTATAGAATATATCTAAATATTAACCTCATATAAAGCTTAAAAATTTTAGTTTTTATAAAATATGAAAATTAATATTTTTTCTTTACACATGAAATCTAACTAAGGCATAAGAATTTTCTAATTTAGAGTAATGTACTTTTTTTTATCTTAGATAATGTTAGAGTTTTTTTTATTATAATTTTTATAATTAATTTAGTGAATAATTATATACTATTGGATCATAGGTGTGGTATTAGGATTCAACCAATGTTTTATTAAGAGATTTTTCTATTAGGATTGTCTGGCTTCGCATAGGTTTTCTGTAATTGAATTTTTGTAGAGGATTATATGGTTGGAAAAAATAACATGAAGGATTTAATATTTAGTTTAGTGGGGGTAATATTATGTTCAATGTTCAGAAGGGTATGTTTACGTACGCCTCAGAGAAAAAGATATGTTTATTTCCTCACTTTTTTATAAGTAAGGAAATCATTATATTATATCTATGTGGTGGGGTGGGATATTTGAAGACTAATTATACTATTAAACATAAAATCTATATTTAATATGATACGTTTATAAATTTGAATAATTTTTGGGATTTTTATTTTTATAATCTATTGGAAAGTATCTAACAATACCCATAGATCAAATATTCTAATTGAAGGTGAAGTTCCCTTGCATGACTTGTATTTTTTGTTAATAAGGAAGATTGATTTTTTTTGTGAGAAGATTTCGATATGTGTTGAACCTAGTGATGATTATTTGATTATTTACACTAAAACATCCTCAAATATATTTATATAATCATTGATATTTTACTTATGTCGATGATAATACAATGTTTTCAAAATTCTGAAGAAAAATAAGTGTGGATTTGAATTGATTGCGAAGAAGAAGAACTAAATAAGACCATAAAAAAAATATTTTTTATGAAGATTATTTGAAGAAATATTTTTGAATAAGGACATTAACAATCCTTATTATTACATGAAGTGTTTTGAATATATGGTTAATGTTTTATATCCATGAAATATATTAAGAAGTAGGCTGTGTAATATTTTATTATTGCATAAAGACATTAATGGAAAGAAGTCCCTGAATACATATTTGTGTTTTTTTAGGAAATTTTTTTTATCATAATATTTGATGGAATACGAAATTGAAATTTAGAAATGGTGATTTAATTTTTATTTCCAAAAAATATATACTTATATTCCTAGATGAAGAATAATTTCATACTTAGTTTTTATTAAGTATTTGAGTTATTTTTTTCGAAAATATGTTATCCATTGAACAAACAATGACCCACCTCAACCAATAATGAGACAATGGTGGTCAACCACATGGGAGGCTAGTCGACATGGACAAGATAAGGTTGAAGGGGTGAGCACATTCATACCACCCACATTGAGTGAACTAGAGAAAGGGGCATCACCGTATGAGGAAACATAGTCGTGGAGGGGTAGTAGCATGGGTTGGTTCCATTTATAGCCACGAGTGAACAATGTTACTTAAAAATGATCATATATAGAAGTAATTTTAGTAATAATGCGATGCTAAGATAATACAAAAATGATATGGGATTAGTGGGTTAACTACTCTATAAAAGGATATCATATGATACTTGAAGAATCCAAAAAATACCAAGATATTAATTCATTAAAAATCATTAACTGACAATGAATATTTATTAGGAATTTAAGTCCACAAATACCCAGAATAGAGGTTTTTTAACTCACCTATAAAATGATATCATCCTATACTAAGGGATAAGATACCATTACTTAGAGATGTATTGTTTTTATTGAGAAATGGATCAATACAATACTATTAATTTTGTGTATAGGAGTTACAAAATTAAAATAATGATGTGAGGAATTAAAGACACCACACATATACGTAGTTTTAATAAGTGAGGATATTCATTTAACACACTGTGTTACATGGATTTTAGAGTTTCTATGTACAATTTATTGTTCAAAGAACAATATAGGGTTAACTAAAGATGAAAAATATTATCTCATTTTATAAAATGTTACCAAAATAGGCTGTTCTATCAAAGTCCCACAAATCACATTAGGTTTTACATGAAAAATATATAGTGCATAAGATAACTTTCATGATATACTGAACAACTATTTAGGTTATCATGAAGAATGAGGGGAGATAAATCATGCATAAGACAATGCATTAATGCATGAGGTATATTAATTCATAAGAACCTCAGAATTTAAAAAATATAATAATTAGATAGAGAAGTAGATTAAATAAACATAATGAAAAACTTGTTATGTCTATGTTTTTATTCAAATATCAAACCCCATTAAATATATATTTCAATACATTCTTGAAGTGATCATCCGATATTTTAATTGAGAATTCTATAATTGAATTATTTTAAAGTGAAATATTATTCTTGAATAAAATAATTTTTAATATATTTTGTGGACCAACTACACACATTAAATTGTGTATGAGACTTTATCATAAAAAAATAAATTCTTGGCCAAGAATTTGAGACTAAACTCATATATGTGTTTCAATTAGAAGTAAACATTCTTTCCCAAGTAAACTATTTTGTGAGATAAGTCCAGATTATTTTATGATTAGTTGGTAGGGGAAATATTAAGAAGAATTGATCATCAATTTCCAATGTTCTTGAAGTAGTATACACAAAAAATCATGTTATTTTTTATGGAGAAATATTACATCCCATGGTAATGAAAAGTTATTATGATTCCCACATAGATATTTCTATTAGTATATCACAACTTGAAGAGAAGTTTGAGTATCTAGTGGGACAATGGAGTATGAGAACATACAATGCGACTCTTTGTCAATCTACGGATTATGTGGGAGCTTATGATCTCTAGTGGGAACCTACAATGTGAAAACTATATGACTCAATGTTAACTAGAATGTGACATTACATGGGTGTACCCAGATTCATATATTTAAGAACCTGTAACAAGGGGGAATAATTGGTTGGAGTATGGAGTATGTATTTTGACAAAAATATATAAATTCCATGTTTATTGTGATTCCTTTATTATTACTTCTTACATGGAGTTTATGAGAATAAAATAAAAGGTATTGGGAGTCTAATCAGTGATAGTTGTTGAATTAAAAGTGAAAGAATTTGTAAAAATAAAATACCATTGATTATATACCCACTTAGTGGTACCTGAAAATATCCTTGGGTAATTAAATTTCAATCAAAGAAAGGTTCCTTATGAAGATATAATAACTTTCTAAGAAATTAAGAATTTGACTTCTATGAATATATAAGGAATACCTACCTTTGATGGTATGAACTACCACAATTGAAAGAGTATCATACTGACTTACCTCATATCTCTTTGCTTGGAAGTTGAATATTTTACAATAGCTTGATTTTCACCTTTTACCACAAGTTTTTCCATAATTAAATATAATTAGAGAAATTTAAAGTTGACAAAAGGTCTCTATATGATATATTTATGGCCATATCATAATTTTTTTATACTAAAGTTATGGGTCTCCAAACTTCCTAGGATAAACATGTTTGGGGATATTAAAGTCAAGAAAGGTAAATTGAAAATATGTAGAAGCAAGTTTGAAGATATTAATATAATATATAATCTAAAAATTGATAACTATTTAATTAGAGTAAATGATAAAATAACTAATATATATTGATTTTGTGAGAATCTAGAAGATGAAACAATTATGAAGAATATTATGAAAAACTTACCATAATGATTTGATCAAAAGGGTTTTAACTTAAAATATAGTGAATATATTTTATTTGAATAGTTAAACAACATACTCATACCGTAGGAAACAATAAAGAACTGAATTTAAAAAATAAGATAAAAGGTGAGATAACCCTTAAGGCTATAATAAAAGGAATGTTAAACTAACTTGAATTTGATGATCATGTGATTTTGATGATGGTATAATGAATAAATTCTCAATGAAATTATTTATCCTCATTAAAGGGGGTTCTGAAAGGGAAAATGGAATGGAAATGGAAATAAACCCCTAATGTTCTATAATTATAATGGAATTTTTCACTTTAACTTAACTTTCCCAAAGAAAATGGATGAAACATAATTTGATGAAGATAAGGAGAAACCTCTAAAATAGAAAAAGGATAAGAAGTAGAATTAATATTGCGATAATAGAAAGTTCAGTTTGATATGAAAGTAAGTATAATCCAATTCATCATCTAGTAGTTATATAGAATATGAAGACAATTTCTATTATCATATTCAGTAAGGATCAGATTCTTCATTATATGATGATTATGGATAAGTAAGAATAGAAAAATAATATAGGATGGGTGAACATTTTTAAGATTCTCCTGAGAAAAATACCTCACTCAAGAAAAATAATATTAATCTAGAGAAAGGAAATAAAAAATTAGTTGTTGAAAAATAGGGGCCCGATAGAAAATAAATAGCTTTTATTGATGAAAATTTAAATTATCTGTTGAAGGTGTATGAGCTTGAGAAGATGGTGAGTGGACTTGACGTGAAAATAACACAAAAAAGGGAAAATGTTTTTGAGACATAATCAATGTATCTAACAGTGCTGCATGAATTTAAAAAAGAAAATAGAATACTTCAACAGTCCATTCTAGATAAATGATGAGTCCTCTCATGTTTTTTAGAAGAAGGGTTTCTATATACCATACACATATACGTAAAATAATTTAAAATTATGTACTTTAATAATAACAGTGCTGGTGAATCTGTATGGAATGAGAAGTTAAGATAATGGAATTATGTAAAATCAAATAATTAAAAGAAGATTCTAGGAATACTTTTTACCTTAGGGATTTATTTAAAAACTAGAAAAAATCATGAATTTTATATAAAGGTTGATGAGAAAATATAAAATCATAATTTAGTGGATATTTTTAATAATTGTCAAATTTATGCGCATAAAATATAATTTTTTTAGTATATTATTTAATTTCCATGAAATTGGAATAGATTAAGGGAGATACATAGAGAATAGATGATAAGATACCATTAATGGAATAAATTAATATCCAGAAATCCATCCATGGTAGAAATATAAGATTGGTAGGAATTATTTTAACAAGTGTGTATAAGATGTAAATTATAATGTCATAGATCTATGGTTTTCATGACTAAATAATATAGATAAATTCACAATGATATTAAATAGAATAAAAATCAGTTTAAAAAAGAGATGAATTGATGTACATCTAAGAAGAATTTCAAGACACTCAAGAAAGCTATGAATATAAATAATAAACGTCTAACAGATAATCAATATCATCTAAGTGTTGATAAATAAATAGAGAAATATCAAATATATTTTAAATAGGAGGGTATACAATTTATTTCAGAATAATATTATAAATTTCGCAATAAATCATATACTACTGTTGATCTGGTGTATTAAATGAATAAGTGTGAATAGGTTGGGCATGACATAAAAAAATGTATGACTATAATACCAGTGCTAGATGAGTTCATATAACTGTCTATGAAATAATAAGGGATAGAGTTTCTTTACTTACAATGGTGGATAATATTGTGCCATATGAAGAGAAAATTCAGGGTATGAATGACATGATGAAACCTTTGAATAATATGAAGGATAAGTTGAAATATTTCAAATACTTGAACAAAATGTGGAAGGTCAAGCCAAGGATGAGGGGAAAATATCTGCCTGAGTGTTATTTTTTTGGAACAAATATGTCCCTTTTAATTTATATATATATATATATGATTTTTATTAAAATGAAATAAATTTAATTTGATGGATGCATCCATGTAATTTGATACTAAATGGATTGAAGATACCAATTATCCCAACCAAGTGAATGTAAAATTAATTAACATATTTTTAAATAAACTACAATATCCAAAATATGATTCTTTGTTAAATGTTTTATGAAAAAAGAGTTGATATTTGGCTAAAAACGGTGTGATGCATGTTTTTCACTTCAATATTAACATGTATTTATTCAGATGAGTTTAAGATAAATATTTTTCAAGGTTTTGTTTCATGATCCACTCTATGGTATAAATAAATAGTTACTTGATATTATTATAAAATTTTATGATTTTTTATAGAATTCATTTCCAATCATGGTTATAGACACTTAGTTTCCACATTGGGTTTTCCCATGCTGACGTAGAGTTATCCAGTTGAAGGCTATTTACAAAATAAAATATGTGGTATCATCCTAAAGTGAGAAGAATATGGTTAATAATAAGGAGATGAAAAAAATATATCCTATATATATTATTTTTATTTACTATATATAAATGGGATATTAAAAACACAGTTATTATCTTTGATAGTGATTTGTGGTATTGAAAGAAATCCTATTGGAGATACTGATGTTCCCTTTGAATGATTTATATTTTTTGTGTATAAGGTTGACTGAATTTATTGTGAGAAATGTAAATATATGTGGATTATAGTGATTATTCTTATAGTATAGATATGGAAACATCATCAACTATATTTGGATGACTCTAGCAATGTTCTTTAATGTCAAATTCTATTTTCAATGGTGTGACATTATTTTCATCATGATAAAGAAAAATATAAGTGTATAATTAGTTGAATATGAATAAGGGGACTTAAAGATGGACATGAAAAACCTATTTATATTTTTTCATGAATATTATTTGAAGAAATATTTGGAATAATTCCATGAAATATCCCTATTATTTCATGAGGTATTTTGAAGATAAGATTAATGTTGTGTTTCCATGAAATATTTGAAGAATAAGGATATTCAATATTATATTATTGCATGATGATATTCTTGGAAATAAGTCCATAAAAAACATTTATTTTCTTGCATGACGAATTTTTTATAATATTATTTTAAAAAAGTGGAAATTCAAATTGATAAATGGAAATTTAATTTTTAGGACAGTGAAAAATATATTTATATTATTCCATGAGGAATAATTTAATACATAGTTTTTATTAATTATTTGAGCAGGATTTATATTGAAAAGTTTGACATGCCTTGTCCAAAAATGGACCTACCTAAACCATATATGGGACCTTGGTGGTCATCCAAATGAGGGACAAGTTGACATAGCCAGTATGGGGTGGCATGTGTGAGTTTCTGAATGCACCCTAAGGGATATATGTGAGTAAGTGGAACCACCATGTTGGGAGACAGTGTGTTGAATGTGCATCGAAGTGAATCAGTTCCATTGGAGACTAAGATCAGACATTGATATTCATAGATAATAGGATACACTAATGAGTTTACTTATTAATATGTTCAATGTTTAGCTTAGAATTGATGTGGGATGTGCGATAATGTGACACTATTTACCAACCTAAACAAGTTTCACTTACAATACATCTATACAATCCATTTTAATTGGGCCGTATAATCAAGTCATATATCTTATTTTACCTTAAGCCCTTAGATGTATAGTATACACTAAAATATTTTCATACAATTTATTATTGACCATCGGTCCTCTCATCTTCAATGATCAAACACAGATAACAAGAATTACTCGATTATCCTTAAGCCATTAATGCAATATTCTTCATTAATTTATGTGATCATTCAAATAATATGATACTATCAAACCATTATATAGTGTTTTGGGATACTTTGTTGCATTTGAAGTCATATGGTCATCATCATATTCATGTGAGAACCTCACTAAAAATATAAAAATTTATTGGTGATAAAAAAGATGTCATAATTTTTAGAATAGAAAATTGTAATATTGAATTATATATTCAAAGAATATAAAAATGAAAATATATCCTATAATTTAAAAATCATTGATATAAATAGTATAGTTTTTAGGTACATATGATGGTGATTACTTACCATAGAGGTGGGTTAACTTTCCTATAAATATAGATCATTCGAGACTGAGAGAGTTGAAGATATTCATCAGTGATATCTTGTTTTTAAAGAGAATTAGAGAATCATGAAACTCTTTGTTTTATGAAAAGGAGATCCACAATTGACATAGTCCCATTAAGAATATAATATCTCATGGCCATACATAGTTTGAAAAAGCATGGAGATCCCATGTGAACACTATTTTACAAGATGGAAATTTTTTTGGAATACTCTTTCCTATACTAAAAACATATGATGGTTATGTGAATAAGAATAACACTGTATCTGTGAATATAATATTACATGAATATGAGATTATATAGAAGTTTAAAAAATCTTTTTAGGTTTTATATAATGAATAACACGCATGTATGATAACTTGCATGATATACCAAACATCTATTCGTGTTTATGTGATGGGAGAGATTATACAAAGGTGGGTAAAGACAATGCTTGAATACATGAAGTATCTGAATTTATAAAAAATAAAAAAATAAACCAAATTGAATTAATATATTTATAATCACATAAAATAGTTAAAATTTTTATATGGTTATGTGGAAGGGTCTATTAAAAAATTATTCCCTATGCATTACATCGTGAAATACATGTGTGATGTACACTTGAGATATTTGTATTGATAATTCAAGAGGAGAATAATTTTAGTAGTAAATTATTATTGAATAAATTTGTATCGATGAAATTATTTATCACACTAAAAAAATTTCAATTGATGTCGGGACTTTATCTGTAGTAGGACAAATTCTTTCCTGAGCATATGAGAATAAAGTCAGGTAAGTGTTTTTATTAAACTTAAATAGTCCTTACAGATTAATAAATGTGAAAATATATGTGTTGATTAGGTTATTGAATATATATTAACTCCAAAATAAAAATTATAAACCTAATAACTATAGTAAAGATTCATATAAGGTCTTCTTCTAGTGATAATATCCTTTAAGGGTTATTTTTCATCATTTTTTTATTTTTTTATTTTAAATGTTTAACTATTTTTGAAGAGATTATAACAAGATGGAAAAATTAACATGATTTTATGAAGAAAATAAATTTGAAAAATAAATCAAAAGGAAGAACTAAAAATAAAATAAAATAAAGTAGTAATGAATTTAACCAAAAGGATAAAGCATCAAAGAAACTAGTGACTCTTATAGATAAGTCTTTCTTCAACATTTTTTATAATTACACAAATATAATTCTCTCTATATAAGATAGAAATATATAATCATGAATCTCATTGAGTTAATTAAAATTGAACTAAAATTGAGATATCAGAAGTAGAGATCTTATCCGATGGAGTTGGACATTGATCTCAATATTTTCCAAAAAACAAACAAATGGATTGCAGTCACTGTAATTAAATTTTTTTGATCAAATATAGAGAAAATTAAACAATAAATTGATATTCAAACTCCCAATATACTCAAATTAACCATCCAATTTCAAATTTCATCACATTCCAATCAGTAATGAGGCATACTCAAAATGGAAGAAAAGTGTTTAACAAAAGGATAGAAGATTAAAACATCAATAAGATATCACATTTTGAAATTTTTTTTCCAGAGAGAATTAAAATCACAAAATTTAATGAAATTGTAAGCTCAAAA
This sequence comes from Viscum album, assembly GCA_963277665.1. Classification (NCBI taxonomy): domain Eukaryota; kingdom Viridiplantae; phylum Streptophyta; class Magnoliopsida; order Santalales; family Viscaceae; genus Viscum; species Viscum album. The sequence continues at coordinate 79,932,773 of OY728153.1, forward strand.
AGACTTCACAATGTGATTTCACTAGCTTTAGCTACTGAAAATTTGTCTATACATCTCTAGGGATCAATAGTGCACTTTAGTTTTCGTCCTCATTAGCATTTGGAGTTTTAACAGATTCCCAAAAAATCTACCTGTTTTTCTCATGTCTCTCTAATATCAATGCATCCAATTTTTTTGTGCCTTTCAATGATTTTTTTAAATAATATTCCTTTTTTATTAATATATAAACCACCTTTATATTTTCCAATGATTACAAAATTAACTTTTTTTGGTTCACGTGACATTTATCGATGCTAGACTTTTTCTCACCTTAGCCATATATCAAATCCATGTTACCTTAATATTTTCATACAAAAAAACTACACCACATGTATTTTTACTTGATTGAACCACCACAAAATTACATATTTTTTTAAAAATAATTAATTTTATGTCCTATTGGAAAAATTGACCAAGTTATGTAACATGAGTGAAAAATGGGACAACTATATGCTGACTTATTTATGAAACTCCCCAAATTGTGATATACACATGAATTACTTTTGGATGGAATGTATCTAGAAATACATTGGAAAATAATATTCTTAAATTGATAGGAAAACATCAAAACATCAATCCATTAACTTCAAGTGTTGTGTCCCTGCTGGTTTGACCTCATATTCAACACCAGTACAAAATTCCCTTTCAACTTCAGTACCTTATAAGAAATTTGAATGAGCATACTGTGTACTTAATTTTCCGTCTCTGTAGCCTATGGTAAAAGAAAATTAAAATCCATTCATCCAAAAATATACCTACAATCTAACATTTACATCCAGTAAAAATGAATCATGGAAAAAATGATCTCAAATATAAGATGATCATTGGTTGATACAAATTAGCTCTAGGACCCATTCGATAGTTCCAGATCCCAGTTTACACTTACATTCATCTTAATCAACAGACCATCGGCCCGAACAGTCCTTCACAAATCTATTACCATGCTTTGTTTAGACACCTTGGTCAACGACATATGTTCTTGCACATCCACTTCAAGTTTGATTCCTATAGATCAAGGTTGAATTAGAATATCATCAAACAGAGAGCTTCATCAGAGGTGGTGAGAATCTCAGTTGACAAATATTGTCTTCGATATGACATGGGATCATGATAGAGTTTACCCACTATGGAGGTCCTATTGTATTCTTCAACGTAGATCGATACCCATCTCCAAACAGGTTGATAATGAATCAAAAACTCAAAATATATCAATCTGAGATCAGATCTCTTAATCCATAAACCTCAAAATTCACATGGGGTTTTTCCATCCACCAGTTCTGTTATGTTGAATCATGGTGGTGGCCTCATCAAACTATTAATGTTTTGGTCCACAATTTATCACTAGTTTATAATATTCTTAGATCTATATAGGTTCCTCTATTTACTTCTTTGACACCAACTCAGTTCAAATGAATTCGTGACCCCGATGTTCTATTAGCTGGCGACCTTGGCTTCATTGACTTGTGAACTCAGTTTAAGGGATTCAAATGGAGATATCTAAAAAACCTAGATATAATACTTATAACCTCTACTCTTCTTCATGATATTTTCAAAAAAACACTAGTAGTTTCAGATAATTATCTCATTTGGAAATAATTTTATCTTACTCACACACAGATTATATTACACCAATATCTGAAAATCTCAAATTTTTATCAATTTAAATTTATCTTACTCACCGCTCAAATCTTCTTCCTAGAAAAAAACTCAAATTTTTTATGATGTCCCTCTTAAACCAATTAAAATTTCATTACTTGAAAAACTCTTATGGGGTACAATTTGAAAATAAAAGATTTATCTTGCATGAAACTCCAATATCACTACAAAATAATATTATATTTTTCAAAATGAATAAAATTAAAATAAAAACTAAAAGAATATTAATTAATAAATTTAAATCATTAGTTAAATTTTAACAATTTTAAAACAAAAATAAATAATTTAAATTTTAAATAAAAATAAAATTTCTTTTGTTAATTAAATATTATCAAAAATTAATATTTAAATCAAAAAAATCTAAAATAATTATTTTGATAAATTAGGAAAAAGTTTATAAAGATAACTAAATGATTAATTAAATAACTAAATAAATAAATTATCATATTTATTAAAGAAACGAATTCGACTACACTGCTTTTAATTAATACTTTTTAGTGAAAATAAATCCAACGCTAAACTATAATTAATTTAATAATATATAAAAAAATTGAAAAATATAAAATAAATTAACACAACAAAAAACAAACAGTGAAAATAAAATAATATTTAAGAAAAATTCAAAATAAAATAATAATAATAATGTTAATTTTTAAATTTAATGAAAATGAAACATTAATTAATCAAAGAAAATTAAATTTGGTGTTATATTATTGTATCATAAAATTAACACCTATGTGAATTAATTTATTAAAATATTATTTTAACAACTAAAACATTATTAAATTAATAAGTTATGTGGCCTTAATATATACAAAAACAATGACATTAATTCCACCACATTAAGGTCTTGTTAGTCCTCATGGAAAAAATTAATCAAATTAAATGAATTCAAATAAACCATTTGTTTAAAATATAGTGTTTTCATGAAAAATTGGTCTTCAAAATGATTTCCCCCTTGGATTTTATAAATTAGTGAAATTATTTACCTTAAAAAATTATGTTTTTTATATATGAAATCAATTCATTTTAATAAAAATTAATTGAACCTAAGATTTTGAAAACATATTAAACCTATTTAAATTTTCATTCAAATGTAAGTCTGAGATCCTCATTACCTCTAAGAGAACCTTCTCACATAAATTGGTAATCAAATAATTTTTACACTCTATTTGGATTTGAAAATTTTATAAATGAAAAGGTGAATAAATAAATTATTCCACACCATTAAGAAAAATTTTCACCACGATTAGGATTTTCATTTCATAATTCATTTGAATGAATATCTTATGAGTTTGAATAAAATTAAAATATTTTAGAGAAATGATAATTGTAAGACATTATCATAACTCTTCACCAAAGTCAACCAATTTTTAAGAGGGTAGTGAAAAAATGAATTACTCAATTATATCCTCGGGGTAATGAACAATTATCCTTTTCAATGTGTCTACATAGCAGCCAATTGTCAAAAATATTTAAAATCAATAATAATGATTTGTCGAAACTGGAAAAAAATAAAATTTAAAAAATTAAGGGGTTTTTATGGCTTCACATTGTGGTATAGATTATAAAATTAAAATACTCTCTCCCCCATAATAATGCTCAACATTTTATTAAATTTTTTAGTATTATTGCATGATAAGAAATGAAAATTATTGTATTCTGAAGAAAATTAATTTGTAATAAAATTTATTTTGGAATTTATAGAGGTGAATGTTTCCCCCATGTGTCATAATATTGATATTATGTTGAGTTTTTGGATGATGGTTTGATGGAAAAAAATATAAGAAGACGCAAGGATGTATTATTACAATCATAAATGCACAACATGAAAATAAGTTCCCTACTGGTTACCCCTTAGAAAATGTCATCTCAAAGAGCAGTTTTGTATAATAGTTCATTTTCAGAAAATTGTGTAGGAAACATTCAAAAAATTTCAAGATTATTCAACACTAATATATACAAAAAATTAATATATTAAGTGTAATAACCATCATGTTAAAGTAAAAAATTTGGCATGAAATAATTCGTTCATTTCAATTTTTTCATCAAATTTTAGTATAAATCGCTAGAAACATCATGTAAAACTAAAGTGCATGAAAATGAGTATAAATTTATCAAAATCACCCCAAGATTAAAATATTTTTCTCTCTTAAAATCCAATAAAATTACCCCTTATTAACTTTTAAAAATTCACTATGGTGAGCTTATAAATTCCAAAAAATGTGCACAAATAAACATTAGATTCAAGAAATATTAAGCTAAAGTAAAATGTAACCATAGTTTAGGAAGTGGGTGGCTGAATCAAGTTGCTTCATCATATATATTCTATTGGTGAATGTAGATTGTAATGTATATTCTCCAAACTAATGATAAGGTGAATATCCTATCTAAGTGGATCCTTCATGGTGAAAAATCTTTAAATAATCTCACATTAAGCTCAATTTATTCCCTGTAAAGAAAAATATGGAAAGAAATAGAAAATATCCCAATATAGAAAAAGGTTAGAACCTTCCCCCACAATTATTTAAAATAAAAATAAAATTTATGGGATTAAAAAAACTAAATATTCAATTATTCTAATATTATAACAACAGGAACTCCTCCCCCCGAGGTTTCTAATTCCCTTATCTAAATATTTTTAACTGATATCAATTAACAGTAAATAAAACATCCTTCACAGTGTCTTTAATCTACAAAACATGAAAATGGGAAACATGATTTATAATAATAGGTACATCCCATTTGGAATGAAATTTACCTGGTAAATGCTTCAACCCTGAGTGGTATAGTAGCACCTTGTATCCAATATGATACTCTTTATTCAAGATGATAATTTTATGAAGAACATTGTTTTTTTATTTAAAAATACTTTCATTTTCATAGTAATTATTTTTTATCTCTTCAAACTCTTTAAAAAACAATGGCCTCTCTTTTCCACCCTCAAACGTATTTAGAATACAAGATTTTCATAAAGAACATCCTAATGCCTCAAGATCCAATCCTCTTTTGGGCTAAAATGTTTCACAAGAATATTCATTATCTCTTGATATAAAACTTCATAAATTCTATTTATTTGAGGGATATAGGGTATATAAACTTCATATATTACATCATACATTTTCAAAAAATATTCTAAAGTCTTATTAGAAAAATAAGTTCCTTTTCTTGTGAGAATAAATACGGGAATCTGAAATCCAAAAAACTGTTTTCGCTTGATATATATGTACACAAATTTATCATCATCTATTCTAATTGGGACAAATTTATTCTATTTTAAAACATCATTGACTACAATAATGTTGTAAAAGTATCCAGAGGAATTAGTAAATGAGCCCATAAAATCCATGCCCTAAACATTAAAGGCCTCCCAAATGACATATGTTTTTTGGCATCTTATGGATTTGGGAAATGTTTCTTTGATATTGTAAATATATAAAAATCTAACCAAACTAGTGAGAATATTTGATAACATTGGGCTAATATAACCCTGTAGAACCTTTTTAGAAGTCATATATGGCACAAACTAGCCACCATTGCCACCATTGCTCAAACAATGAAAAAAAATTCAAAATTAGAGGAATTATAGAATTAAGAACACACCTCCTAACAATCTAGTCACCACCAAAATGAAAAAAGTATGGATCATCACAGACATATTTTCTAGTCCTAAAAATTATTCTAGTAACCTATTTCTAGAAAAACGAATGTTGAATAATTTTTGTAGCTTAGTAATTCGAGAAGTTTGACAACGGAGGCCTCTTGTAAATAGTAGAAAAACAAAACTTCTACATATAAAAAATATATCTTATTGTTTTGACAAAATATTTATATTGAAAAAATTCCATAGGTATCCTACTCAAATGATCAGCCATAGTATTCTTAATTACATTATTATCTTGTATCTCTATATAAAATTCATGAAGCAATAGAATCTATATAAATGGAATATGTTTTGATTCTATATTCTTCATGAGATTCTAGATAGATGAATGATCTATTACAACCACAACTTTGGATCCCAAAATATAACTTCTAAACTTATCAAGGGAAAAGAAAAAGACTAGTAATCCTTGTTTGTTGTGGAGTAATTGGATTGAGAAGAATCTAGAGTCCTAGAAGAATAAGAAATGAAGTTTTATTTGTTCTCCGCTCTTTTTCTAATAAAAAACATGAAGAAAACATAGAAGCATCAATCATAATATAAAAAGAAAAAAATCCAATTAAGTGGTTGAACTATTTTTTGTGACATAGGATACTGTTTTTGGTGACATAGGATACTGTTTTAGTTCATTAAAATATTCCTTACACTTCTCATCAAAGAAAAAATTAATTTATTTTTGAGGTAATATTTTAAAAAGTTGATCAATCTGATTGAAATCCATTGTGAATCTCCAATAAAACCCAACACGTCTAAGAAATGATCAAATATCATTCATATTATTAAGAAAATGGAATAAAGGGATAATCCCAAAATTAGACTTGTCCACCCAAATTCTATTCTTTAAGACTTCATGATGGACCATGATTATACTTTCAACCATAAAATAACATTTTTCATAGTTTAGAAGAAGTATCTTGTCATTGAAAGATCTAGGAACAACTCTTAAATCCTCATAAAACTCTCAAAATATGTACCATACACTGTAAAGTCATCCATAATCCCATCCATACATTCTAAATGAAATTAAGAAAAAATTATAAGCTTGAATATTTGGAAGGAGGTAGGAGTACTAAACAAATTGAACGAAATTTTATGATAAGAATAGGTACTAAAGGGACATGTAAAAGTTATTTTATCATGGTCCTATATATCTATATGAATCTATATGTATTAGAAAAATCTATATAGGAAGAAATAAAGGGATTAAATATCTAACCATCCTAGGATTTTATCAAAAAATGAAATGGAATGTGGTTCTTCCTAGTAACTAAGATCATCCTTTTATAATCGACGCATATCTTCCACTTTTCTGGTAATCTGAGCCAAAAAATAACTATGCAAACTCATTTTTAACAACTATGAATCCACCCTTTTAAATGAAATTTGAATTAAAATTTCTCATTTTCCATCAGAAATGGGGTACGTAATACCTATTTAAAATAAGGTAGTGACCACATTCTTAACAATTTATAGAAAGGTATGATTCAATATATTTTTAAATTGTCTGACTGGTTTGTAATAGTCCAATAAAATAATCTTATGCATGAACACAAAAGGACTAATAACTATAAAATCATCTAAATACCAACCTATGGCCTTCCTATTCTTTTAAGGACCTCAAAGAGTTTATTATCTTTTTTTTCACCAGAAAACCCACTTACAATTATTACAGGAAATCATTGTTCATCGTATAAATAATAATATTTCATATTTTTGGGTTAAGGTTTTAATTCAAGTATGAATGGGTTGAATTATTTGGGTAAATCATGTTCTCTGGGTTCATTGATTTTATATTCCGCTATTAAAACATCCTCTAGAATAACAGAATTACAAACTCCAAAACAAGAAGTAAATTTATTTTCCAAAAAAATGATTACCATCCTCTAAAGAATATTCATATTCATATTCCAAAATATTAAGTAACTTTTCGATGAAATTTTGAGTAGAACATGAGTTATTATTTTGGAATATTAATTAATATTACCTATAAAATCCTATTTTTTTTTGTAGTAGAACATGTTTCATTAATTTAATAAATATAATCACCTTTTAAATATCATATTTAGTGAAAAATAATTTTTAAATATGTTTAGAAATTCCAAAAATAACATTCAATTTTCCAAAATATAGATTTAATTTCAGATTCATCATTCAAAAAACATTAATATTTTTTAGAATCCAATTATTATTTAGTAGACTAGGGTTAATTTTCAAGAGAATTTTAATTTAATAAAGAATATAGTGGTTGGTTATCTTGGATAGAATTTGTAAACAAATTAATAGAAAATTAACAAATAAAATTAATTTTGTGTGTAGAATGTTATTCCACTAGGTGCCTCATTTTTTTTCAGTTAACCACATTTCCTCCAAACTCTAAAGATAAGGTATCTTTATGTACATTGATAATCCTATTATCATTTTTTAATAATGGTCTTCCTATAATTAATGGATCTTGAAAACTAAAACAACCATATTTCTTATCTTAAATGTTACAATCAGTAGGTAAAACTAAATCTTTTATTCTTACCAACACATGTTCAATAACTAAAGCTAGATCTTATATTATTATCTTAAATAACTAAATGAGAATCGAATATTGTTTGATCACTATAACCTACATATATAAAAACATAGAATAAGGAATCACATATTATAAAGGCTCCCAAATATAACCTTGCATAAAGAAACTCATGATTATGAATGAAACACGGGATATAAAAATAATCTGTATCCGTGTATTTAATAAGGAGAGAGAGTTGAATCACTATATAAATGTTTCTTCCCAATTTAACATTATCTTCTCCATTAGAATTACTTTTTTATTACAATTATAATTAATGAATTATCCATAATTATTGATCTATTTTACATTATCTGACAAAGCGATGTTAACCTGGACTTTCCCAAAATTTTCAAGTACTTATTTTTTATTTTGGTTTCAATATTTTTATTAAGAGGAGGGATTCCCAATGGATAAGGTGGTGACTCTATATACATTTTATGATCATTATAAAATTTTATATTCCCTTTCTAAGTTCCCAATAAATTTATTAAATACTTATAGGTTATTTCAATTTGGATTTCTCTCTTATTTTTCAATTTTTGTTGTCCAACACTTGAATGTACTGAAAGTGGTTCAGTAGTTTTAATAGGAGATTTAATAACTATAGAAGTTGGTAGAATAATTTCAGTAGGGGTATTTTCCACTTCTTAAAGTGATTTGTTTTTTTTTCATAATTTGTAACATAACCTACATGTTATTGTTCAATGTTTTTATCTTGGGGATTACGAATCTCAGTTCCACACCCCAAGTCTATTTCATTTACATTCTCTCATTGAAATGACCTATAATTCTATTAGTGTAAATTCTATTATTTTTATTCCATTTAGTATAAAACATATAAAATCACATATAGAACACAATAAAAAATTTATAAATAAATATTGAATGTAAAAAGAGGTATTTTTGGAAGTTAAGAAGCCTATACCAATTGAATAGTAACTTGACCTTTGGGATAGTAATATGTCCCTTATGTATAATAAACCGACCAATAGAAAACCTCACCCATGATATTATAAATAAAATTTAGAAATATTATAAATGGTAATATGATATAATTATATCACAGTACAAGTAAATAGGTTGTTTAGAAATTATTAATTAAGTGTTGATATTTTTATAAAATATAAATGTTTATTTTCAATTTTTTTAATAAATAAAATGATATAAAATATTTTTTCTTCATAAAATGTATTCATAAATTACTATTTTTTCCTTATGGTTACAAGATAATTTTATTAGACCTTAATTAATTTTTCAAGATGTTATAAAATGTGTTATAGTTTTAAAATTTGGATTTTACAAGTAAATGATTAATTTAATTAAAAAATAAATATCTCATATTTAGAAATTTATTTTCATAAAATATAGTTAATATTTTTTATTAGTGTATAAAAATGGTTAATATGAATTTTTTCTCTTTTTCTAAAATATTGGAATCTTTCTTGAATAGAGAAATACAATAATTTACAGTATTTAACAAATTCCAGAATTATTGAGTCATATATGATGTATGGATGATGTAAGACTGAAATATAAAAATATACTTAAATTTTTTAATATATTGAGCGATAATTGTCAAAGTATTCATATTCATGTGGTAAAATAATAGAATAATAAATAAAATAATGAGAAAACACTCCTCTCCACCACTAAAAATACCACCACTCACCATCTGTTCTCCTCAAAACTCTTAATCCATAAATCATGTACAATTTATACCCAAAAATATTCCCAAGTATCATCCCCACTTCTAAGAGGTTCTGGTCTCAACAAAATATCAAAACCCATCCTACTTAGGAGGTTCTCAGGGAGAAGAATTCATAAGGTAAAAACTCTTTGTTTTTATTTTAATTTATTTAATTTTTTTATTATTATATCCTCACCACACCTCATCCATGTGACATGATAACTCCAGTATCTTTTTATACTAAAATTCAATTGTGTTTATGGAATAAACAATCATCATTTCTCTTCCCACCCCCCTTATTCAAAAAATGAAAACATCATATGTGATGAATTAATTTATCTCATTCAAGGATGATGAGTTTTCAATTTATATTTCCAACTTCAAGGATTTCCATAAAAAAACATCATGTTAAGAAAATATTATAATATATGTATTATATCATATCTAAAATTATGGAACCATATATATATACATGATATTAGTTAAGAAAACAAAACTAATTTCTGATGATTGAAAAAACATCAAAATAATCTAAATGATTATCATAGAAATCTTATCTAATGATTCATACTCACACAAATTAAAAAAATTAGTTATATAAAAATTTAATATTTTGGTAGTTTATAAACAAAATATAATTTCAAATCTAGAAAACTATTCTCTTCCAACATGATTTTTTATATACGTATAAAAGTGAAACGATCATGAAAACTAAGGAAAAAACACTCCCAAACGATACAATTGTATCCTATAACTCATCAAAAAGACTATAAATTCACACAGTAAAATTAAAATAATTCAAAAACATGTATAAAATGTTACTAATCAATTAATTAATGGATTTAATTTTATTATCCAGCACATTACAATCAATTACATATCACTTTCAGATATATGGTAAGTGATTCTTTCTGAATCTCCATTTTTTTGGGTTACACTTTCACTCTATTTACTAAAATTTAAATTTCATTTTATTTTCTATAATTCTTATACATTATGTTTATATGTTCCAATCAAATGTATATATATTATTACATCCTTCTTTGATGGGAAAATATATGTTATAAAAATGATCTCTTCTAAATTCTACCTGATAAGAAATATATATTAAAAGGAAATTCTCAATTACTTAACCATTTAAAATTGAAATTTATAACTTGTTTCAACCCACCATTATTTCTGTAAAATTAAATATTTTATGAATAAAATATATTTTGGTTGGATGAAGGGATCCATGCACCTGAGGAAGCTTCAATGGTGGTGATTTCCTCAAAGTGGGCGGAGATCACGGAGTGTGGGGCTTCGATGTTGGGATGTGGGACCTTTTGGTGTTATGAGGGAACATGCTGGCATAACAGGCCTGTTATGTCCTCTACTGGCCTCTTTTTTGGATGCAGGTCTACAGTATGGTGACAACTTCTGGTGATAGCAGTTTCACAGCGTCTTTGGGGTGACAGACTGGCGGTTTCCACGCAGACTGATGCAGGTGAGTTCGTCTTGATTTAGGGATTCGGCGGCGGCCTTGGGAATCTTGATATCTAGGATCCCAGTAGCGTGATCTTTCTCGTGGATGGGTTTCCGGTGGTTACGACTTGTATGATGGAGACGATCAAAGGAAAGGTGGAGATCACAACTTGCACGATGATAGAAACTTGGGTCTCTCTCGTGTGAACGAGGGCCTCTCCATGGGGATCAAGCTGAGATGGTTGTGAGGACCGGGCTGGAAACCTTGGCTGGGCATCAGGCATGAACGAATTTCAGATTTGGGAACTTGGCTGTTGCGACAACATCAGACGGCAACGATCTTGGGTGCGGGTTGGATCCAGCGTGAATTTTGGCAGTGAGATGGTGTTAGAGGGAGTCAACCTTGAGGTGCGGGCTGCCTCCGGCGAGATCCTCAGTGGCGAGACAGTGATGGAGGGATGTGTTGACCTCGATTTTTCCATAGTTCTGATGGTGGAATGTGGTGTGGATCTTGGCGTGGGGTACACCTTTGGAATGCATGCTAGATTGATGCAGTTTTGAGAAGTTAGTGATAGGCTAGTTGATTTGTGGAGCGGGAGGTGTACATGATGGCATGGAATAGAGGAGGCGATGAATTCATGCAATATGGTTTAACTTTGGGTCTTGAGACCACTTAACTTATGTATGAGATTTTGGTAACTCGGGTGGTATTGGTTTTGCTGCTTCATGTTTGGGTGGTGTTGGGTGCCACATGTTTTGTATTTGGTGTAATTTTATTTTCATTAATAAATTTTTAGGACCGATTAAACTCAGCTCCTAAATGTTCCCTAGTATATTTTCGTTCATTTCTGGTATTATACAAACAATTATTCCTTTTCAGTGTTAAAGAATCTTTTATAATTTCCTTAAACTGCACTAAAATGTTTTATTTCTAAAGTTTCTTATACACTATTTTTACCTATTTTCACATCATTTTGACATAAATTATCATGTTATATGCCTCTTTTACATTATAAATGTCCATGTTTTATTTAAATCCATTCATTAATGGACATTATTATGATATTCACTTTTTTTTATTCCTTATGGTATGATTAGGATACCCAATTCATTCCATGGGTAACCATTATGCTTGATTCTTTGTGTGGAACACATATTCACAAAAATGTTATGATGGGTGTACCCAGATAACACTCAAATTCATTGGGTAATGATTAGTCTCATGTGACTTCATGTTCAATGGTCTTGGCGGTTTTCCTTAACTCACTCTCCATGTGCAATGATCTAGGTGGTTAGCCTTGACTGGTTATCCTCTATGTGAAAGGATCCTTGACCCATGATTATGTCATGTTTTATATTGTTTCCTAATTCATATGATTCCATTACGATATTATCCCATGTTCTATATTTCATAATTCAATATTTTTATTCATGTACCATGTTATTATCTTCATGTTATGCATTCTACCAACGTGCTATGCTTTATTACTATGTTTATTCCCTTACTAGGATTTCAGCCCATCCATTTGGTGATGTATTCTCTATGTTACCATATTAAGAGGTTAAATTTAAATTTTTGTTATGATCTCATTATTAATTTTAATTTTTTTCATTTTTGTTTCATGTTTTCAGTTTTATGTACCTAATCATCCAAAGGATCCTGAATTTATGACCATTGGTTTGTATTTAACAGTTGATTATTCTTAAAGTCATGTATTAATATGTGTAAATGGCTAGGGATATTATAGTTCTCATCAGAGATAAGCCTATTTATTTTTGGAGATTAAGACTTGAGAACTTTATTAATAACCTTATTTGGTTATTATATCACCCTAGATAAACTAGATTTAAAGTTATGGTATCAAAAGTTAGGATATACTTATCATTTAAAAGTTTCTCCAACTATTTTTGATGATTTATTTTTATATGATTATTAGATAATTATTAAATCCACCTAATTGTGCTTTATTTTTCTTAGTTGATGGATGAAAACAGAATAACTCGTTCCAACAATCAACGTGATAGGAAATGTGATGATTTACTTAATGATATGCCAAATGTGATGGGAAAGTGTGCTCAAAACATCATAATAGTTGTTTCTCATGTTGATAACGTTATGAATAATAACTTGAATCTTTTGGAAGACCATCCTACTCCTAAGAGAGATCAAATTTTACTAAAATCCTTCTTGTAGCAAAGGCCTCCCAGGTTTAGTAGATCTTTTGATCCGCTTCTCACAGAATAATGGAATAAATCAAATAAGAAGATATTATCTATCCTCCAATTCTCAAGAGAAGAGATAATTTTGTTGGAGATCTATAATTATGATGTGGATGCCGATCAATAGTGAAAAATTATCAAGAACCTAAAGTCTATGGTTGAAATTGATTCCATTGAATGGGAAGATTTTAAGAAAATATATTTCAATAAATATTTTCCAATTACTCTCCATGTTAATATGGAAAGATAGTTCCTTAGTTTGAACAAAAATAAATATGAGTATGTCATGGCATATAAAGAAAAATTAAAATACTTGCACGATACACCTACTACTTTTTGATGAACACCGAAGTCAAGGTGGATTGCTTATTTTGTAGACTAAATCTGAGTCTATGTAAATCATTGGTGATTATAGTCTTTGAAATCTATGAATAGATTTCTCATTGTTCCCTTAAGGTTGAAATGGAGGTTGGTGACTCTTAGTGGATTGATGGACCAAGATATAAAAAGAGGAAAACGGATTTTAATATAAGTTGATCAATAGATAAATACCATGATGGAATGAACACCCAATATTACATGTGTAATGTTTTTTTGAAGAAGAATCATAGGAATTGTTTATAGGGAAGTAGGTAATTGATCAAATGGGGAAGAATGGGTAATTTTACTAATAACTACTGGAGGGATATGAAAAATACCACTAATGTGGAGTAATATTGTATGGTCCAAATCTGTACTCACCCCTGGAGTGTAGTGTTTCCACTGTAAGGAACATGGGCATTGTTCGAATGATTTCCCTAAGCTAAAGGTTGTTGCAGGCAACAGACAATAAAAAGAACCTCCAAGGAAACAAGGAATGGAATATTATATCACTAATATTGAGGAGGAGCCTGAAAATGTTGTGGTGATTATTATTCTCATTATTTATTAAATAATATAAAACATACTATGCGATTTTGGGTCTATGCATTAATTTATATATTGTATGTTTAGTAGAACTATTCAAACACAACCTCAAAATATGGATGTTATATTATCTATGATAACAAAAAATGTGGAAATTATTTCATCCAAAGTATATAACCCCTCTCTGGTTAATGTATGTGGACTAAACCTCCTAGAAAATATTGTCCTACTTCTATTGGTGGAGTTTTATGCTATATTGGGCATGGATTGGATATCATTATACAAATACAACAACGAATTCCTAGAAAGGGAGATTGATATTCACATCTAGAAGCATCCTTCAATAATATACAAGTGTAATAACGAAGATGAATCTAGTTCAGAATCATCGTTTTTATTAACGATATTATTACCTTATGATCAAGAATATCAATCTCAAATGATCTAGACAAAGGAGAGATAATGCTCAAAGACATGACCATTGTGAGGGACTATAATAATGTATTTCCTAAAGAGTTTCCTATTCTTACTCTTGACCGAGAAGTTGAGTTCTTAATTGGACTTATTCTTGGATCTCTACCTATATGAAAGACACCTTATATAATAGACACTATTGAGTTGGAAGAACTGGAGAAGTAGTTATAGGATAATCATGAAAAGTGTTTTATATGATCGAGTTCTTCACTGTGGGGTGAACTAAAAATCATTTTCAAAAAATTAGGTTGGATTAATTAAATTATGAATTTATTTTTATGTGCTAAAAAAATTCATGATATAGAAAAAGTATCCCCTTCTATGAATATATGAACCATTTGATCAACTACATGGTGCCATGTATTTCACTAATGTAGATAATTAATCAGGAAATCACCAAATAATGGTTAATAATGAAGATATTCTTAATAATAACATTTTAACAGGTTATGGAAAGTATGATCTCATTTTTATTCCCTTCAGACTCACTAATTATCTTGAAATTTTCATGGATTTAATGAAAAGAGTCTTTATATATTATGTTGAGAAATTTGGGTAGTCATTATTGGAGACATTTTGATATTATCTATTAGAAATTAGAAATGTTAGTACAATTTTAATACTATGATAAAGAATTTGTGATTTGAGAAACTATATACAATGTACATTAAATGTGATTTCCGGATAGACGATGTATCATTATTAGGGAATGTAATCACTAGAAAAGGGATATCTATGGAACATTACAAGAAAAAGTCAATCAAAGAGTGGCCTAATCAAATAGTTGTACCAAAGATCCATAGATTCCTTGGGTTTTCTAGGTATTATTGGTGATTTTTGAATAAATTACCAAAACATCCAAAACCCCTAACCATGTTGACATGGAAGGGAGAATGTTTTTTCTAGACTAGTGTATGTAAAGATATCTTCCTAGAGTTAAAAAAGATTCTTATCACTGCACCATTTCTTACACTACCAACAAGTGGATAACTCTTTACAGTGCACAACAATGGTTCAAATAAGGGCTTGGGATTTATACTGATGAAAAATGATAATGTGATAGAACAAAACTATAGGAATTAGAATATTCTTGAGAAAGAATATCCCACACATGATCTAGAGTTGGAGGCTATGATCTTCTGTAGAAAATATAGTGAAATTACCTCTATAGGGAGAAGATTGAAATATATACTGAGTATAAAATCCTCAAACATACATTCACACAGAAGAAGAAAAATACGTTCCAGTAAAGATGATCCAAGATTATCAAGGATTATGACTTCTCAATCCACTACAATCCAAGTAAAGCAAATAAGGCTGTAGATTCTCTAAATAGAAAGGATCTTGTAAATTTATCAATGATTGGAATTAAAAAGGATCTAATCTTATTGGGCCTGAAGAGGATGTACATGGGAATTGTTAAGGTAGGGACATCATCAATCTTTTCTCAAATGATTAACCAACCATTCCTTATAGAGAAAATAATTGATGGTCAAAAAAATGATGGGGAAATTAATAAAAAGGCGGGATTTATCAGTAATGGGAAATCCTCAGAGTTTAATATGGATGAGGATGGAGTCATGACATTTTGGTCAAAACAATGTGAACCATCCAATCCATATTTAAAGAAAGATAATCTAAATTACACACATATATCAACTTTCTCTATTCACCCAGGGGGCCCAAATATGTATTGAGATCTCTAAGAGAACTATTGGTGGGACAATATGAAGCAGGAGATCACTGAATGTACATAAAATTTCTTGTTATGTCATAAAGTAAAGGATGAAAGGTAGCTGTTTAACTGGATGATCCAACCATTACCGATACCAACATAAAATTGGTAAAAAAATACAATCGAATTTTTAACCGGACATTCAAATACTTTTGAAGGAAAACCACTATATGGGTTTTTATGGATCATTTCATAAATACAATTCACATTATAAAAATTTGAAAGGAACTATCATTAGAGAAAATTTCTTTGATATATACAATAGAAGTGGTTAGGATGCATAGAGTAACACTATCTATTATGTCCAATAGATATTTTATGTTTTACTCTAAGTTAAAGAAAAGTCTACAATATTTTCTAAACACTATGATAAAATTCAATACAACATATCATCCTCAACTAAAGTTCAACATGAGAGGACAATTCAAATACTAGAAGACATGTCGAGATCATAGTCCATGGACTTCAAAGGAGGATATAACCAAATTATGACACTAGCCTAATTTTCTTACAACAATAGTTTCCACTCGGTCATCCATATGGGTCCATATAGAACCATTTATGGGAAAATATATAGAACAGTAGCATATTGGGATGAATTTGGTGAAAAAAGCTTCTAGGAACTGAAATGTTTGATCAAATGGCCTAGAAGCTGAAAACCATTCAGCAGAACATCAAGGCAGCCAAAAGTTGAAAAAATAACTATGGTGACAATCATCAACAAGACCTAGTTTTTATGGTTTGATATATAGTATTACACCACATATATGTAAGGATGAGTATCGTGATATTTGGGAAGAAAGAAAAGTTGAGTCCTAGGTATATCGTCAACGCCGAGATTCTTGATCGTGTTGGAGTTGTGGCCTATCAAATACAACTTATACAAAAACTGTGTCTAGTATAGGATGTATTCCATGTATCCTTATTGAGGAATTACATACAAGATCCCTCATTTGTACTTAATCTAGAGGTGGTATAGTTGGAAAATTATCTCTCTTTTGAGGAGTAAATAATGAAGATCTTGGACCGTAGAGATAATGTTTGATGAAAAAATACTACTCACCAATTCAATGTACTATGGTAGAACAATAATTATTAGTAGGGAGCATGGGAATCATAGGAGGTGATGAAGGATATGTACCCTCACTTTTTTAACCATAGTTCGTAAAATGAAATTTCAAGGGTGATATTTCATAATGGGGAACAATTTAACAACCAAGAATTCTATAAATGTAAATGTCCTTATTATTATTCCATGTAGAATAAATTTAAAAAATCACATAGATAAAATAATAAAAACATTATAAATGAATAATGAATGGAATTAGAGATATTTTTAGAAGTTAAGGAACCTATACCAATGAAATAGTAACTTGACATTTGGAATAGTAAATTGACCATTATGAATAGTAATGTGACTAATAGAATAGTAACCTCATCCATAAAATTATAAATTAAATTCAGGAATCTTATTAATGGTAATTTTATCTAATTATATCATAATATAAGTAGATAAATGTTTTAGAAAATTTTAATTAAGTTTCGATATTGTTGTAAACCATTAATATTTTTTTCAAATTTATAATAAATACAATTATTTAAAAGAAAATTAATATTCATAAAATGTATTCATAAATTAATATTTCTTTTTCTTAATATTATAGTCTAATTTTATGAGAACTTAATTAATTTTTCAATGTGATATAAAATCAATTATAATTTTAAAGTTTTTTGTTCTCCACGTAAATATTGATTTTTATAAAAAATTAAATTTCTCATACTTAGAAAATTATTTTCATAAAATGGTGTTCATATATTAATATTACTCATATAAAAATTTTTAGGTTTAATTTTTTGGGTTTTTATGAAATAACTGATATTTTGGTTAATAGAAAAATACTACAATTTATGGCATTAAACAAATTAAAAAATTATCCACTCATAGATGATGTATGGATGGTGTAAGACCATAACCTGAAACTCTCATTAATTATTTTAATATATATAGTGATAATTGAAAAAATATTCATATTTTTTAGTGAAAATAATAAACCAACAAATAAAATTATGAGAAAGCACCCCTCTCTTACACTATAAATAAAACCACTCACCATATCTTCTCCGTACACATCCAAATATAAGAAGCATGTCCAATTTATTCCCAATACTATTTCTATGTCTCTTCTCTATTTTCAAGATGTTTTGGTATCAATGATATACCCAATAACATTTCCATTAGAAGGTTATCAAGGAGAATATTTATAGAGGTAATGCCATTTTCATTTTCTTGTAATTTATTTACAATTTCTTTTCTATTGTTATTTTATTTTGACCTCCCCTAATCCAAGTGATATGATAAACCCAAAATATATTATATACTGAAATTTTAGTTTCTCAATATATAACACATCATCATTTTCCCCCTCCCCTTTTATTATAAAAATGAAAATATAATCTATGATGTGTTAATTAATCGCATTAAAGGACAATGTGTTTTGAATTTTCATTACCACCTTAATGGATGATGATAAAATCATTATTATGGTTAAAAAATATTATAATATATGAATTACAAAATATTTAATGTTTTGGAACCATTATATATAAATTATATTCGTTAATAAAACAAAACTAGTTTGTGATGATAAAAAAACCGTCAAAATAATCAAAATGATTATCACTAACATATTATTTATTAATTTATCCTCACACAAAATATCCAGATGAATTTTATACAAATTTAAAATTCTTTAATTTCATTAATAACATATAATTTAATTTCTATATAACCACTCTTATTTTACATGATTTTTTGTACATGTATACAAGTGAACAGATCATGAAAACCAAGGAAACAAACAATCCTGAATGATAAAATTGTATCTTATATCTCATAAAAAGGTATATGAATGAACGTAATAAAATTATCATAAATACAAAAAATTTATAAAATAATATGATATAATTAATTAATGGATTTTATTTTATTTTCTAGGACAATAAGATCATGTTAACATAACCTTGAGACTTAAGGTAATGGATTCTTTCCGAACCTCCTTTTTCCATCTGATACACTTTATATCTATTTAACTCAATGTAAATATTATTTATTTTTATATAATTCTTCTACATTATATTTATATGTTCCACACTCATTTATCCAGATCATTAAATGCTTCTTTTATGTTGGAATACAGGTTTTAAAAATGATCCATTCTCAATACTTCCAGATAAGAAAGCTTGATTAAAAGGAACTTCCCGATTTCTTACATGTTTTCATGGAAACCATTATTACATTTCCATTAATTATTCCTTATGATAAGATTATGATACCCAATTAATTCCATGGGTAACCCTTATGCTTGATTCTTCAGGTAGAACACATATACATGAACATTTTATGATAGGTGTTCCCAAATAGTTGTCGAATTCATTGGGTAATGTTTAGTATCATGAGAAGTCATGTGAAATGGTATTGGTGGTTACTCTAGACTCATCCTCCATGTGAAATGGTATGGGTTTTTAGGCTTGACTCATGATTCTCTATGTGAAATGAGCCTTGAATCATTCTAATGTCATGTTTTATGCTATTTCCACAATCCTACGATACCATTACTATGTGATCCCACATTTTATATGGTATGACTCCAAATTTTTATTCATGTACAATTTTTTTTGGTCATCATGTTATGAATTATAACCCATATTCTATGATTTATTCCAATGTTTATACCCTTACATTGATTTTAGCTCATCCCTTTGTTCATGCATTCCCCAGGTTACCCTATATAGATGTTTGAGCTCATTGGGTAATAGGATCACATTATGAAGGTCAAATAAATGTTTTTTTTTATTTCTATTTCATGTTTTCTATTTTATGTACGTAATGATCTAAATACACTAGTCTTTATTATCATTTGTTTGTATTTAATGGTTAAATATGCATAAAATCATGTAACAATATGTCTAGATTATCACGAAATGAATCTGGTTACAATCAAAACTGGCCTCAAACCCAAACCATGGAAATAACCGAAGGGTGTTACATGACCCCAAGGGATGGAAAAAGTTCTTTTTTATCATACATATTGGTTCTGGAATGATTTACTTGTGTTTATAATCATTTAAGAACCAAAGATAATCAATACACTAAATCTGAAAATTACCAACCAAAAAAGCCTTACATAAAATCCATAAATGAATACATGGTCTTAAACATGACACAAGAGGTCCAAATATATATAAAATTATCATAAAAAAATCGCATAAAACACATACATGACAATGGCTCATCACCCAAGAGCAGTCTTCACAACACCACACTATGGAAGGACACTAACAACCCGGACCACCATCACCTAAGTCCTTGCCTTTACCTTTGTCAAACACGATCAAGTGTAATTACACCCAAATGTGTAAGTAGGGTGTGAGTATAATCCCAATAGGATACCACCAAAATATTCTATATAGTAAGCAATACAAGATAAAATCATGTAAGTTTTAATATATAAGAAATGGTGGTAGTAATTTCTAAAGAATGAAAATTTTAAAAGTAAAATGTTTCCGAAGGATGATTTCAATGGATGAAAACATTTCAATAAAAAATGTAAGCTACTTATTGTTCCATAAAAATACACCACCATATAATTGTCAATAAAAAGACTCAATTAGCACTAATCATTTGACCATCCCTAGGAACTAGTTAGTTTCGGGCCCCATGTACCTCGTACCTCGGTGTAGATTAACATTAACAATATTCGTTCTCATGCATAGTCCACTAGTATAGAACATACTCATAATGTAGTGTCCCACCAATAATCGTAATTATTGTTTTTTGGTTGTCAATGTCCAACTTTCTAAGTGAAACATTGACAAAACAACTCCGGATCACTTGTATACAAGTACACGTCCACCCACCTAGATACCTAGGATTCCCCCTTTGTACTCAAAAAATTTCCAAATGTTGAAAAAGAAATTTTAATATAAAAGAACCATTTCTGGTCATACATGCTCAAAATAGTATCTTCGCATGCTTTTCACCCTTTATATAACTCAATAAACCATTTAGAATCTCCATAAAACATTTTCAAGGAATATAAGCTAACTTTTCACTTAAAATCCCTCTAAAATTCCTCTTTGAAAACTAAATCCATACCAATATTACCAAAAACAAGAATTGGAAGAATAAAAACATTTTAATAAGACCCTTTCATTAATTATAAAATAGACCCAAGTGGTAAAAAATTGAACACACATGTAAAACACACATTTTCACTCAAAAATGGCATTTAAAAATAAATTATTTAAAAAATTCCACAAATAATTATTATCATATTAATCACAATGAAAGAGAAGTATGATAAAAATAGAAATCCATAAAGTTTAACTGATATAGTTGTTTTTAAACATGTAATCACCTACCACAAGTTTCAAAAACACCAAATCCTTGTGTGAAAGTTCAACCGCACCACCGCCGTAGCACAAGGGTGTGAAATCAAACCTAAAACCACGATATTAGGCCAAGAAACCCAAGAAAAAATAATAGGTTAGAAGTCCAACTTTCTATGCCTTAGGCACTTCAAGAAAAATGGAAGAAATCGAAGAAAATGGGTGGTGGATGGAGTTATAAAGAAACAATGTTTCTTTTTAAACCTGGAAATGACCTCACGGGTAGGCCCAAATCATGAAAACCCACCATTTTTTAAAAAATTCCTGGGAAACCCCCAAAACATAGTTAGAATATAAATTAAATAAAAAATACCTTTAAAATAAGTCATGGATGTGACAATTATCCCCACCATGAAAGGCTTTCCACCCCAATAATGCAACCCAAAGCTTGATCGAAGAAAAATAATGGCCACTCTTTTTATACCCACAACCTCCACTCCCATATTTTGTGGACATAGTTTCTATGATTCCAAAGGACCTAAACTAGTAGAATAGACTTTCTCTAAAGAACCTTGTCTTGGGAATCAACTATTCACACTGGTTGCTCAAAAATAGACAAATTAGGATCTATATCTAACTCCCCCCAATTCATCACATGGGAATGATAAGGGTTGTACTTATTCAATTGAGAGACATGGAAGACATCATAGATAGATGTCAACTGAGAAGGAAAATCCACCCTATATTCCACCTTTCCAATCCAATCAGTAATCTAAAATGTTCTGACATTTCTCAGTGTTACCTTTCCCTGATTTCCTAAGTAACAATGACCTAGATAAGGGTCCACTTTCAAGAATACCAGATCACCCACCGAAAACTCTATATCTTGACACCTCTGAATATCATATGATTTATGGGGACTCTGAGCTATCAATAAACATTTTCTGATCAACTTGACCTTCCCAGACATCTCTTGAACAAGGCTTTAACCCAATAGTGAAGTCTCACCTATCTCACCGCAACATAGGGGGACCAACAAGGTTGAACAGAGAGCACGTAAAAAAAAATACTAATCAAGGGTTGGTAACTATTATTATTGGAAAATTGAACCAATCCCAAATGGCTATCCCACAAAGCTCTAAAGTCCAAAACACGTGTACAAAGCATGTCCTCCAGTATCCGATTCATCCACTATGTCTGACCATCTGTTTGAGGATGGTATGCTGTGATAATCTTGATCTATGACCCCAAGGCCCTCTAAAGGCCTTCCCAGAATTGAGATGTGAAATGGGGGTCTCTATATAAGACAAATACTGATGTAACTCCATGAATACTTACAACCTCCTAAGGATACAAACAACCCAACTCATCTACTTTATCTCTATCTTTGATCAGAATGAAGTGGGATGATTTTTTCCAATGATAAATTCCTACTCATATAGAATTATTACCCTGAGGTTTACTAGGAAATATAATAATAAAGTCCATGTAAACTTCATCCGATTTCTATGTAGGAATGGATAATGGATGGAGAAAATTGGAGGGGATTTGGTTCTCCTCTTTCACATGTTGACATATATAGTTTCTCTTCACAAAGTCAACTATTTTTCACCTCATACCTAGACACCAGAACTACTGATGCACATCACAATACATCTTTCTGGCACCGATATGGACAACCCACTGAGACTGGTGGATATCCTGCATCACTGCCTTCCACAGAGATGACATAACAATTGATCGTCCCATTAAGCACAAGATTCCCTCGGGAGATGAAAACCAATCCAAAGACGTGTCCCCACCATGAAAAAATTGCCTCAACCACTGACAAAGCTCATCATTAGGGTGTTATCACTAAATCAACTCTTTTAGAGAAGGAGTCAACTGAATGCTACACAAGAACACACCTCCACTGTGCTCCTGGCTCTCTACATACATCTGATCAAATATTCCAATACAATTCTACTAATCAATGGGCTACCTCAATGCTTGCACTTGTAACATTCTACTCAAATCATCCACCACCACATTTTCCTTACCCTGGGTATAGAAAATGTCAAATTCGAACCCCTGCAAGTACTTGATATAGCAGGGCTACCTCAGATTGAGATTCTTCTGAGAGAAGATGTAGGCCAAGATTTTTTTATCAGAGTAGAGAAAAAACATCAACCAAAGATTAATTGATTCCGAGTCATCAAATAATGCACCACAACAAATAAATCTAATTCATGGGTTGGATAATTAATTTCATGTGATTAGAGTTACTGAGAACCACACGCCACCATGTTATCACCCCACGTAAGCACAAACCTGATACCCATACCATATTCATCACAATAAACCACATACACTTTTCCAGCCTCTAAAAAAATCTGCCTGGGGGTGGTATTAAACCGCTGCTTCATCTCCTTAAAGTATTCCTCATAGTCTAATCCCCAAACAAACTTCACCACTTTCTGAATGAGCGCTATCATGTAAAAGAAAGCTGAGAGAAATCCAAAACAGACCACCCATATTAACCAGTAAGGCTGAGGAAACTCCTGATCTCAAACACATTTTTTGGATGCTCCCATGACATAACCAAAATGATCTTGTCGGGGTCCACTAAAACCCCCTAGTCCAAGATCACATGCCCTAGAAACATTACTACCTTGATCTCGAAAGAGCACTTGGACAACTATTCATATAGGTGGCACTCTTGCAAGGTTCCCAACATGACCCTAAAATAAGTTTTATGTTACTCCTCAGATATAGTGTAAAACAATATATAATAAAAAAAATACCACAAAAAATAGTCATCATACTGGAAGAACACCCTATTCATAAGTTCTATAATGGTTGTTGGTGCATTGGTCAATCCGAAGGGCCTGACCAGGTTCTCAAAGTGACCGTACCTGCTTTTGAATGCTATGTTCGGAATATCTATCTATTTCCCCCTGAGTTAGTGGTAACCCGAATGAATGTATATTTTTGAAAACCACTTTCCCCCTTCAACTAGTCAAACATGTCATCTATTCGAGAAAAATGATATTTATTATTTATTGTTACATTGTTTAGATTCCAGTAATCAATACACAACTGTAGGGACCTCTATGGCTTCTTCGCAAAGAGAACAGGAGAGGACCATGGAGAGAGGCTTGGGCTAATAGATACTTTGTATTCTAAATTTTCCAGCTAAATCATTAATTCTATAAATTCAGCGGGGTCCATACCATTTAAAGGAAGAGATATCAGCTGTGTACCTGGTGCCAAATCGATTGAGAACTCCATGTCCCGCTCTGGAGGTAATCCTGGAAAATCATCTGGGAATACCTACAAAAACTCATCCACTACACGAGGCAGTCCACCCTCTAGAGCACTACCATCGTCCTCTAACCCGAGTGTTGATAACTGGAATAATAGATTCCCCAAATCTGGGAGTAGAGGTCCCGCACAACCTGACCAAGGATCCCAATCCCCAAGGAAAACATGAAAACTCCCATCTAGTATCGTAAAATAGACCAATCACCTATATAAATAGATGCATGCTTGAATGTGTAAAATCCAATCCATGAAAATTATCACATTAAATAGATCCATATATAAGACCAATAGGTCCCAATACATCTCAATACCAGGAAAAGAAAGCACACACAATGGGCACCCGATACCTGACTCCGTCTTCTTTCTTAACAGCATCACCAAATCCATCGTAGAAGACAAAATATAGGTTGGAAAATTCAGCGTGTTCACAATATGGGTTGAGATGAATGAAACAGAAGCACTAGCATCGAAAGGATCAATAGTTATAGAAGATGAAATCAAAACGGTATGTCAAACTATTGATTTTCCCGCCTCTGACCCTTTTTGTGCCTGATCCACCGCATGAACATTCCTAGTCTCTTTCTGAGAATGACCTCTTACCAGGGGCTCTGCCCTAAATTGAAACTAACCAGAGGATGATCTGGCCCTACCACCATGACCACCGAACCAATATCCACCCCTTTACTCCTTGGGTCCATTTGAACATGCACTCCCCTAGAATCCATTGATCCTTCCCCACTATGGAGTGAACGTGCTATCTTGAAAAAAGATATAAGCGTCCCACACCTTTACACTGATACCAAGGATTTATAACATATGTGCATGCTAGTATAATTTTCCCTGGCCTCAAAAAATGGTGGCACATGATTAACCTTTCCTCTGAATCAACTGATGAAAACTGCCTAGAAGGTTGGCCTATGCTTCCACCTCCATTCTCCCCTTACTTTTATCACTTCCTTTTTCTTCTTAGAAGAACTGCCACTACCCATTCCTGATACTATCCTAGAGAAACCCTCTCTCCCATTTCGGTTGATCTCCACTATAAATTCTCTATCAACCACTTTATCAAAGGTTTTCATCTTGAACAAGAGGACTTTGGAATATATATCTGGCCGCAAACCCCTCTCGGATTTCTGGTCCATCTGCACATTGGAGACCATTTTCGGCGCATACCAAACCAACTCAACAAAATGGTTGGCATACTCCATCACTGAAAGACCCCCCTAAAAAAGTTCTAGAAACTCTTGAGATCTATCATATTCCAAAATATTAGGGATGTAATGGTCATTAAAGATAACCTTATAGTCCTTACAGCTCAACTGCTTGTGCTTCCCAACTTGAAGCACAGATTCACACCACCATCGGCTAGTACCCTCTAACAAGATAAAGGATCATTTTAACCTAACCTCCTCAAGTGTGTCCAAGAACTCGAACATTTTCTATATCTTATCTTGCCACTCCTTCGATTCCTGTGGTTCTATGCTACCTCAAAAAGTAGGAGGTTTGTTTTTAAAAAACTCTTGGGATTTTTCATTCGTAGAACCAGTATCATATTCACTAATAAGAGAGGTAAAAGGATCCTTTCCCTAACCTAGAGCTTGGATAGCCTGAACCAAAGCCTCTACTAGGACTTGATCAATTAGTGAGGGAGAACTGTCTTTAGCTTCCTCCCGTGGGTGCATGGGAGCTTTCTAGGGAGGCATATTGCAAAAAAAAGGAAAAAATCACAAGAGAAAAAAAGCACAATAGTTCTAAAAAATATCATCAATAACATAAAATATAAATAATCCAATCAAATTGAAATAATAAAATAAACAACTACTTCACCCCACCTGATGTCCACATATAGTCTGCTACCCACACATATCACTAGGTAGTGAAGTCAAACAAACAATTCCAACATCCCACGGTGACTCAAGGTCTGTCATAAGAGGGGGCATTCTAGGAAACCTACTCACAACCAAAACTCCAAGCCCTTATAGTCCTTTATCCTTTCTAGCTCGACTCTTCCATGAATAATAATATAACCCATAAACATTAACCTCCTTTGATACTGTTTTTTCACAAACAGAATTTGGATGATATTAAAATTGGCACCAAACCTTGCCCATGGTAAGGCCCAATGTGCGTTCCCTATCCCCACATCCTGGAAAAAGTTCCAGAGTATCTTAAATATTGGCTTGGGAATAATTTACCAAAATTAAGAATAATTTAACTACCAAAGACAATAAATAAACTAAATCTTAAAATTACCAACCAAACAACCATTAAATAAAATTCAGATTTGAATAAATGTTCTTAAACATGATAGAATAGTTTCAATGATATATAAATGTAGTAGAAAAATAGCACACAGAAGACCACCCGACAATTGTTTATCACCCATGACCTGTCTCTACAACACTACACCATGGAAGGAAACTAACAACCGAACCACCATCACCCAAGGCCTTACAATTACCTATGTCAAACATGATCTAGTATATTTAAAACCAAAATTGTAAGTAGGATTTGTGCCTATGAAAAATAATATATCACAAGAATATTCTATATAGTAAGAAATATAAGAAATAAATCATGTATGTTTGAATAAACAAGAAATGGTGGCAATAATTTCTAAATAATGAACATTTTAAAAGTAAACCATTTTGAAAAGATGATTTCAAAGTAAGAACACATTTATCTAAAACATGTAAGCTACAAAAATTTCTATAAAAACACTAAAATCCATTGATCAATACCAATGAGTCAATGACAAAAAATCATGGGGACATCTGTGGGAACTAGTAAGTTTCGGGCCCCATGTACCTCGAATCTCGGTGTAAAGTAACCATAAAAAAATCCATTCTCATGAAAGAACCACTAGAAGTAATCATACCCATAACCTTGTTATCCCCAATAATTATCATTATAGTTTTGTTAGCGTTGTCAACTTTTTATGTGCTATGTGAAAATGGGACAAAACCACTCCAGATCACTAGCATACTAGTACACGTCCGCCCACATAGATACCTGAGACTTCCCCTTAATGATCAAACAATCCCCACCTGTTACCACATTAAATTTTCAAATAAAAACACAATTTCTGTCCATACACACTCAAATAATTAGCTATACATTCTTTGACCCATTTATATAACCCAATAAACCATTTAGTATTTCTATAAAACATTTTCAAGGAATATAACCAAAATTTACGCATAAAATCTATCTAAAATCTCTATTTGAAAACCAAATGAACACCAATATTACCCCAAACCAGAATTACAAGTAGAAAAACATTTTAATAATACCCTACTTTGAATAATAAAATAGCACCAAGTGGTACAACATCAACCACACATGTAAAACACCCATTTTCATACAAAATTGGAATTTAAAAATAAATTGTTTTACAAATGCCACCAAAATCAATTTTCTCAGAAATCACAATGAAGTAGGAGTATGATAAAAATAGAATTAAAGCAAGTCTAACTGATCTAGTAGTGATTACACATGGAATCACCTACCACGAGTTTCAAAAAAACTAAATCTTGTGTGAAAGTTCAACCGCACCACCGCCACACCACAAGGGTATTGAATCATATCTCAAACCACAATATCAGACCAATAAACACAATATGAACCTCTATGTTCTAATACCTACTTTCTTGACATTATGAACTTCAAGAAAAATGGAAGAAACCTTAATTAAATATAAGGAGGAAGGAAATAAACCAACTTACTTGAAAGATCTTGAAGAAATCACAGAAATTACCCCAATAGTTTAATCTACAAGAATAAAAAAATAATATATAGGTTATACTAAGGATGATTAGGTCAATTTGGAACTGAAATGGGGGAAAAGTTTAAAAAATGAAGGAGTTATAAAAGAAACAAATTACCTTTAAATATTTGGACGACTTGAGAAATCCTGAGAAAATTTTCCATAATCTGCATTGAAGATGAGCTCCAAAAAGGTAGAAACGATCATAGAGGAGTTTCTAGGGCTGTTGGGATAAGTTGAGAGGTGAAATCACTGAAAATAATAACAAATAATTGATATGTGAAAGAAATATATGTTAAAACATTAAATGGGCTCACAAGTTTGTCCACATCCTGAATAAATCACCCAAATCCACTCTTATTGTGGATTCCTAAGGGGTCCAAATGGATATAGTTGTTTTAATAGGTTAGGTTAGGCTATTTTGGTAGTGTAATGGATAAAAAATAAAAAAACAATGGTGTTATAAAAAAACAAGAACAATTTTTAAATCTGGAAATGAGCTCATAGTTTGGACCAAATCTTGAATACCCACCTTATCCTATAAAAATTCATGGGAAAACCCCACAATAAAGAAAGAATATAAAATTTATGAAAAACGCCTTTAATATAAGTCATGTGTGTAACATATATAGTTAAGGATATTATACTCTTCCACTGAGATTCACTTCATATTGGGATAAAAAATTTTAAATTCTTTGATTCTTTTAACTAATAATTTCTATTTCTATTTGTCCCATTATTGTAACCTTGCTTTATAGAAACAATTTATATTGTTTGGAAATATCTCATTTATTTTAACCATGTTTTCTCGGTGTGAATCACTTATTTGATTAACTAGTTGTTTCTGATTTTCTTGATTGTAGAAATTTGTAAAATTTATGCCAGATTAGTTTCCAAATTGTTATTGACTATTTCTAGGCTACTGTTCATAATTTTGGGGATTTAAATTCATATTATATTGATCTTTATGATTAAATTTTTTTATTGATTATTCCATCCTCGGTTGAAGTTCATATTAGATTAGAATGGCCTAGATTAAAATATTTGATTGTGGAACTGGCTGTTCGGGTTGTTCTGGAATGGTTTTCTAAGAAGTATCCTATTACATGCCTCATAAATTTCTTGAAGTTATGTAGATTGAACTTTATAATGACCAGTGGAAAAAAATCCATAGAGAATTTTAATCAGATAAACTTGTTCAATTTTTGAATATGAAGGAGCTGTGTTAGTCAACATATGCTTCATCATAATTGAAAGTTTAATTAAATGTATCTTGATAGGTTTATTTTCATGATTGGAATTAGAAACATTCATATCCCACTAAACATGTATTACGACCATATTACTGAATTATTAGAAATTTTGTGACATATTTGAGATCAGGTTTCTAGCATCAATGGTATTTTTACCAAATGGAACTACTCCTGCAACAATATTTATCATACTTATATCCATTAAGGATAATCGATAATAGAAATACTAGATAAAGTTTTGGTTAGAAATTTTATGATGGGGAAAGATTGATCAATTTTTTAAATCTCTCATAATACACATATAATGCTTCCACTTGTAGCTTCTTAGTATATCATGTATCCTTCCTAATAGAGGTTGTAAAAGAGGATGGGAAAGAAGTTTCTAAAAATATCTTCTTTAGTTTATGTCAACTTCATATGGTGGTGATTTTTTAGATGAAAATTCACTCCTATTCTAATCCATCAATATAAAATGGAAAATCCCACATTTTAGACTGATTCTTACTTACCCATTTGCGATTCATGGTAATACACACTATGTGAAATTATAACATGTTATTGTGAGGTTCCTATCGTAGAAGTCGATGAAATTTAGGTAAATGATGGACTAATCCAGGTATTAGTTCAGAAGAAGGATACAATTTTGGATTTTCTAAACATTTTCACAGGTTTTTGACATCATAAGAAGTGAGTTTCTTTAGTGTTCTATGATCAGCTATATTTTCTATGTTTCCATATATTTCAGTTTTTCAAAAAATTGTTTTTGGTCTTTTACTTTATAATGTTTCATTTTTCTATAGAATTTAAATCTCTAATACAAGACTATTTTCTTATTTATTGACAATTATATTTCTATAAATGTAAGCATTTTTGTTTTTAGAATTTATGGGTAGAGGAAAATACATGAAATTCTATTAAATCAACATAACAATTTGTTTTTTAAATATTTAGGTATAATTTTTTTAAAACCCCTTAAAATGATCCTTAGAAACAACCCAAATTGTTAATTAGATTAATTAAAACAAAATAGAAATTTATAAACCCAATAACTATAGTAAATATGTATCCAAGGTTGTCTCCTGGGGTGAGCACCCTAAAGGGGTTATATTATCGATTTTTTTGGATTTTCTTATTTTAAAATTTGAATTATTTTTTAATGTACTAGAACTAGAAGAAAATCTAAAAAATATTCTAAGAAAAAAATAAATGAAAAGGATCAACTAAAAAAAATGAAAGAAATAAAGAATGTCTTTAAAAAAACAAAGCCACAACCTAACTAGTGATTCTAATGGATCAGTCCTTCTTCATCATTTTTTATGGATTCCACAACTATAATTCTCTCGACATAAGTTTGACATATCTTATCTTAAATATCATTTGGTTAATTAAATTAAAACTAAAATTAAGATATTTAAAGAAAAAATTCCTTCTGAAGGAGTTGGTAATTCTTAACCATAATCCAAAAAAAGTCATGGAAAATACTCATTGTACTCACAATTCATCTATAAAATATTGAGAAATTTAAACAATGAAAATCACATTGAAACTCAAACTTGAATCAAATTAATCTTCCATATTCATATTTCATCACACTTTAATTGGCAATAGTATATAGTGAGAATAGAATAAATGTGTTTAACAAAATTAAAAAATATTAAAAGAAATCAAATTTTTAAAATCTGAGATTCCAGAGAGAATTAAAAACAATAAATTTATGGAAATGGAAAACTGATAAATGCTTCACCATGATATTCCATAATATCTGAATCTTTTAATTTTTTTTGAACATCTCTAAGGAGTGTAAGCACACTATAATCTTCATCCTCTAGATTTTTCCCAAAAAAATATCACAGTTCTCTACCATCTCTCCTATTGTGTGGTCTAAGAATGTTTTTGAATGGTTTTGTGATTCTTTGAATTCAATCCTCATTTTTCGTCACAAAAAGACTTATATATTATATTTTCAAATGTTTCCCGAACTAACATTGCTAGCTCCATTTTATTGTTATCCATGGCAACTTTTTTTCTCCTCAACCTTTTTCCAAAAACCTTTCAATTTGGTATTTTCCTCCAAAAAAATATGAAAATTTAATTTTCATTTGATATGATAAGAAAAAATTGTCTAATTATTTAAAAATCTTATTCAATTTTATAACCAAATAGAAACATCAACCAAGTTCTACAACATGAGTGAAAATTGGGAAAACCAAAAGCTACATTATTTATCAAATTTCTCAAACTACGATATACTCTACATTTATTTTTAGATTTCATGGGACAGAAAATAAAAAGAAAAATCATAAACTTCACTTAATAACAATAGATCCAAACATCAATCCCTCAACTTCATGAAGTGTATCCCATTTGGCCTTACCTCATATTCACCACTTATCAAAACCTCCCTTTCAACATCAGTACAATTCTAAAAATTTAATAGAAACCTTTTGTGATTTTTTTTTTCATTTTTGTATTGTATGGTAATAAAATCAAATCCCTTCATCCTAAAAAAAAATTAAATCAAGCATTTATATCGAGAAAAATGGATATTGACACAAAACCAACTCAAATTTTCCTTACTCACCAGTTGTTCCATAATTGGGAATAGGACCCATACAGTAGAATGAGATCATGTTTTTCAGTTGCATTCTTCTTATCCATTACACCATCGGCCCCATTAGGTGTTCATAGAACCTTTTCCAAGCTTCGGATGGTAGCCTTGGTCATCGACATCAGGTCTGGATCATCATATTTAGCTTTTATTTGAACAAATATATTCTAAACATGAATCCACTCTAACAACTTTCTTCAATAGAGGTTTTGAGGACCTCAATTGATAATAATGGTCATCAATCTCATGCGGTATCATGGCAGAGTTTATACATTGTGTATGTATTATCATATTCTTCTCCATGGATCTAGACCATTCTTTTAATAATTTGACAACGAATAAAAAGACGCCTCTATCCGAGCTTGGATCTATCAATCCATCAACCTCAAACATCATTTTGGGTCTATTTGTCCAATATAAGTGTGAATTTAAATAAATATGGTGTCTAAAGTTCCAAGGATCGAATGACAACTGAGAAGGGGGGGGGGGTTGAATCAGTTGTTTAACTTTTATAAGTTTCAAGACATTAACAAAGTTAACCCTTGCAACTTGTTAAGATTAAATTCCTTATCAACTGTTAGCAAGTTACTCAAGCATGCAAGAAATGAAAACCAAGAAAGGTACAAAAGATTTACAAGGTTTAGTCTCAATAAGAGAACCTACGTCCTTGCCATAGCCACTCTCGTGGGTCTATGGAAATCCATTATAATGAAGAAGTGAATAAAACTTGTGTCAACTCCTGTTGGACACCTTCTATCTCCCGATAGGAAAGATTATACTGGCTCCCGTCAGTTTACAATGTTTCCTTAAAGAAAAAATGATCCAAACCCAAGAATAAGAACTTTGATAAGCTTCTCCACAAATGATCACTCCGAATGATCACTACAAATCTTCAATACGATTTATTGAATATGATTTCTTGAAACTGATGTTCTCAGAAAATAATGATGGTTCCGCAAAAATTCTCACTCCAAATTCTCAATCTGATATTCTAAAATCGGTCTTCTCAGCAAGATAATGATGGTTCTACCCAAATTCTCACTCCGAATTCTCAATATGATTTTCTTCTTCTCAAACATTCAAGGAAACTTCTTCAAGATGGTAGGAACTTTTCCCATAGAATTCTCCAGCGCTATGCCTTTTCCGCGTGTGTAAAAAGTTGTAAATGAGCGAATGATCTGAGAACATATTTATGGCAACTCAGAAAACAATTACGGGAATCTGGTAAAACATTCCCGCTTCCTCAAATCTCAAAAACTCTGAAAATCTCTCGCATTTAATATTCAATCTTTGACTTCTTCAAATCTTCTTAAATCTATCCGAGATTTAAGAAATGTTGAAATTCTGGTTTTCTTGAACTCAGAATTGTCATTCCAAATTTCTCAGCATGTTGCTCAAGATTGTCATTCCTAATTTCTCAGCATGTTGCTTAGGATTGTCATTCCGAATATCTCAGTATATTGCTCAGGATTGTCATTCCGAATTTTTGTTTTAGGGAGTACACTCCAAATTTATTGCTCAGGAAGTACACTATGAATTTTTGGTTCAGAATGTACACTCTAAATTTCTAGTTCAGGGAGTTCACTCCGAATTTCTGCTTTAGGAAGCACACTCCGAATTTTTGGTTCAGGAAGTACACTCTGAATTTATGGATTAGGAAGTACACTCCGAATTTCTGGCTCAGGAAGTACACTCCGAATTTTTGGCTCAGGAAGTACACTCTGATGTTTTGGTTTAGGAAATACACTTCAAATTTCTGGTTCAGGAAGTTCACTATGAATTTTTGGTTCAGGAAGTAAACTTCGAATTTCTAGTCTAGGAAGTAGACTACAATTTTCAGGCTTAGAATATAGACTCTGAACTTCAGGCTCAACAAGTAGAGTACAAATTTCTAGCTCAGGAGGTAGGCTCTTAACATCAGGCTCAACAAGTAGACTTCGAACTTCAGGCTTAGCAAGTTGACTACAAATTTCAGGCTCAAAAGGTAGAATCTGAACTTTAGGCTTAGTAGGTAGACTCCGAACTTCTGGCTCAGCAAGTAGACTCCGAATTTCTAGCTCAGAAGGTAGACTCCGAACTTCAGGATCAACAAGTAGACTTCGAACTTCAGGCTAAGCAAGTAGACTCTGAATTTCTAGCTCAGGAGGTAGACTCTAAACTTCAAGCTTAGCAAGGAGACTTCGAAATTTAGGCTCAGAAAGTAGACTATGAATTTCAGGCTTAGGAGGTAGACTCCGAACATCAGGCTCAACATGTAGACTCCAAACTTCTGGCTCAGCAAGTAGACTCCAAATTTCTGGCTCAGAAAGTAGACTCCGAATTTTGTCAGAATTTTTCTTAGTGAAAAAAATCAA
The DNA here is from genome assembly GCA_963277665.1 of Viscum album. Lineage (NCBI taxonomy): Eukaryota > Viridiplantae > Streptophyta > Magnoliopsida > Santalales > Viscaceae > Viscum > Viscum album. Next base: position 79,967,853 of record OY728153.1, read on the forward strand.
TCCTCTTCACCATTTCTTCAACAGATTTTATCATGAAAATTTTCATGATTTGTGAGAACTTTAAGATCAGTAAATAATCATCTGATTTTGTTAAGAATGTTTGAGATACTTTCTTGACTTCTAACTTCTTATTCTTCAACAAAATCTTCTTTAAGGAAATATTCAGCAACTAGAAACTTCAACTTTCTGTAACTCAAAAACATTCTTCAACAAAAATATTTGTTGTCAATATATACAAAACTTTGTTAAACAAAACACCACAAAGGTTCTTCAATCTCCCCCTTTAGATTTTTTTGGAAACCCTTGTTAACAAGTTTTCACCTCTCAAGAAAAACATCTCATGTTCTTGAATTTTACCAAAATATAGCCTTTTTTAAAAATAGTGTCCTGAAACCACAGTACTGGATAAAGTATTGTTTCTGAAGGATCTCTATCCCTCGGTGTCAAGAAAAATTGGCGGACATGTAAAGATAAACTTTACCTTACTCAAAACTCCCCCTCAACTGTTATCTTTATCTTTCTCACTTTTCTTTTCCTCTCTCATTTTTCTTTCTCTCTCATTCTTCTTTCTCTCTCCCCCATTATATGATAACTACAACCTTAGAATCATCAAAGAAAACTTACTCTCACCCTTTGTCAACATAAAACAAAGCACATTGCGAGAAGCTTCCTTATGAGTTTTAGGAAGTCTTGGGAGGAGGCTAAACATGGAGTTGCAATCTCAGTTAAACAAACCTCTGCTTTTACATTACTTTTGTGAAAATATCAGCAATATGATACTTTGCTGAAATATATTCCAGCAAGACTTCTCTAGTAGTATATTTATCTTTTAAAAAATGATACCTTATATCAATATGATTTGATGTTGAATGTTGAACACGATTCTTGGAAAGATCAATGGCACTAGGATTATCACAGAGTATCTTCAAAGGTTTAGAAACTCTCACTTTCAAATCTTTGAACTGAACCTTCATCCACATCATTTTATTACAAGCCTGAGTAGCTGCAACATATTTGGATTCAGTTGTACTTAATGTTACTGAGCTTTATTTCTTACTGTGCCAACTCACACAACATTCCCCTAACAAAAATTTTCCTCCTGATTTTGATTTTCTATCATTACAATCACCATCCCAATCAGCATCAGTATAACCATGAAACCTCACCTCATTGTTTTTCTTGTATAACAGCAAATGTTAAGTCGTTACGTTAATATATCTCATAATTCTCTTAACTACCAACATATGTGATTCTTTTGGATTACTTGGATATCAGGAACAGGGAGTCACTGCATAAGTAATATCAGGCCTTGAAGCTATAAGATAAAGAAGACTTCTTATCAACTTTAAAAAGTCTTTCTGATTCACACTGTTTCCTGGCTCATCTTTGATCAACTTTTCGCTATATGAGATAGGGGTTAAAACTTCCTTTGATTCTTCCATCCCAAACTTCTTGAACAATTCTTTGGAATACTTTTATTCGTATAGGAAAATGTAGTTTTCTTTTTGTTGAACTTGTAAGGAAAGGAAGAAAGTTAATTCTCCCAACATTGATATTTCAAAATTTTACTTCATCTCTTCATTGAAATCTTTACAAACCTTTTCTTCATCTCCAACAAAAATTATATCATCCATATAAAAAATCACAATTAAAGTTCCAGAGTCAAAATATTTTACATACAAGTTGCTTTAAACCTTTCTTTTAGAAAAGTTTGTCTTTCTTAGTGAATTTTAAAGCTTTGAATACCATGATCATGGAGCTTGTTTTAACCCATACAAGGCCTTCTTCAATTTGAAACCCTTTTTTCATCCTCATCAAGAAAAAACACACAAGGTTGTTCAATGTAAATTTCTTCCATAATCTCACCATTTAAGAAAGATGAATTTACTTCCATCTGATAAACCTTGTTATTATGTTGAGAAACCATTGCAAGAAACATTCAAATAGTTTCCAACCTTGCAATAGGGGAACATGTTTCATCAAAATCCACACCTTCCACTCGTGAATACCCTTTAAACACAAGCCTTGCTTTGTTCCTTGTAACATCTCCATGCTCATTCAATTTATTTCTGTAAACCCACTTGGTTCTGATAAAATTCTTATTTGCTGGACTTGGAACAAGTTCCCATGATTCATTCTTCTCAATCTAATCCAGTTATTCATTCATATCATCCACCCATTCTTTATGTTGAATAGCTTCTGAAACTGATTCTGGTTCATCTTTTCAGATAAAGTAAGTCTGATTTTCTAATATCAACTTCCTTCTTGTATGAACTAGAGCCTTCTGATCCCCAATAATATTTTTAGGTTCAACATGTTTTTGTAATATAGGAAAACTCATATTTCCATTCCCATCATCTCTTTCTTCCCCATGTGACTTATTTGAGTCACTCTCACTCTGGTGGGGATTCTCTGATTTATCTTCCTCAGTATTCTTAACAAATTTAGTGAAGGAACTTGGATTTTCAAATACCTTCACATCATATTAATTCACTAACTTCTGTAAACATTTTTTCCAGTATTTGTAACTTATTCCATTTAGTGAATAACCCATAATTATTCCTTATTCAGCTTTCTCATCGATATTTCCAAAGTCTAGATTTTTGATTTTGAAGAAGCATGGACTTCCAAAAACATTGAAGTAATTAGAAGAATATTTTTTTTATAAGACATCTCATAAGGAGTCATGTAGGTTTCTCATCTCAACAAGAATCTATTTTGAACATGTACATCAATGATAACAGCTTTTCTCCAAAAGAATTTTGAATGTTTGTATTCTGATAACATGCTTCTTCTCATTTACACTAAGCTTCTATTTTTCCTTTCTGCAACTCCATTTTATTGTGGGGTATAGGGAGCACTATACTGATGTTTGATACCATGATTCCTTAGGTAAGTTTCAAAAGCATTTCTTGTGAATTTGGTACCATTTTCTGTTCTTAATTTCCTTATATAATTCCCCAATTATTTCTCGACATCTCTTCTGAAGAATTTAAACATCTCAACAGCCTCTAACTTATGCTTCATGAACATGGTGTTTTTCATCTAATTGAAGTCATCAATAAAAGTTATAAAGTATAAATCTCCTTTTGTTGATTGATGTCTCATCAGCCCACATAGATCAGAATCAACAAGCTCAAGTGGTTTGTTCGATTGAATCTCAAATCTTTTATGGACTTTGTTAGTCATCATTCCTTTATGGAATGTAATAAACACATCTTCATCTCTTCTTTTCAATTCTAGAAAATTCTGAACAACATCAAATTTAGAAAGCTTAATCATGTTCTTCTTCCAAGGTGGCCAAGTCTTCGATTCCATAACTTATTTTTTCTCTTCAGCTCTCAAATAACAAGATTTATTGATTCTCTAATTTGAAAGAGATTCCCACTGGTTCTTTCTCCTTTTGTAATAACTTTTCCATTTTTCACACTTTTGATGATACAAGAATCCTTTCAGAAGATAACTTCTTTTCCATCATCAAAAAGTTGACTTATACTCAGTAAGTTATGTTTTAACCCATCAACATGCAAGACTTCCTTAGATTTTAGTTTCTCTACTTCTATCTCTGTCATTCCAATTCCCTTAATTATTAGGAAACTGTCATTGCCAAAAGTAACCGCTCTTCCATCATGACTTTCAACATGTTCCATGATTTTTATATCACCTGTCATGTGTGAAGAACAACCACTATCAAGAATACATGGTTTGTTCCTCTTACTTAATTTCAAAGCTATATCAACAAAAAAAGCTCTCTCATCAAACTTCTTATTTTCAGAATTATTTTCTTTTTTATCATTAGAAACTTGTTTTGGAAGGAGTGTCATACATCGTTCGACATGATGACCAAACTGATCACATATTCCACAAACTTCTTCCAAACATTCAAATTGATTCTTTGTTGGAATATTTCTAACAATTGGAGAATTCACCTTTTCAACTTTCTGTGAGTACGGAGAGTTACTATTTCTTCCACTTTCCTCAGAACTTCTTCCGGGTAGAGATACATTGTGCCAAAAATTATAAGCTATATTCCAATATATTTTTAAACACCAAAAGTATCCCTTAAATATTGATTGTCTATTGATGAATGATCTTTCATTATTGAAAATTTGTTGAGGTTGATAACTTCTTTCAGCTCTAGAAAACCCAGGATGTAGGCCATCTCTTCTTTTGAGAAAGTCTTCTAATTTTATGGGATTGATAGATTTCTTACATCTTTTCTTCACCCAAGCTTTACTAAAACTTCTTTCGAAACCTGAATGTTAGAATAATCAGATGAAACATTATTTTTGGTAAGATAAGATTTCACCTGATTCTCATAATGAGCCTTCACAACATTTTTAGAGGTCTCAAATTTTACTTCTGTAGCATTGTTGAAGTTTTAATTAATCTTCCTCAGGGTATTTTCAAAATAAATGAGTTTTGATTTCACGTTGTTTGCTTCTTCTTCCTTAGATTCCAGCTTCTTTCTATGATCTTCAATCATCTTTCCTTGTTCAGCAATTCTAATTTTGTAACTTAAAATTTCTTTAATGTATTAATCTTCCTTCTTGGTGACATCTTTACTTCCATCATGAACTTCTTCATGATTTTTATTCATTACACTAATTTTATTCTTGAGAGATTTGTTTTGCTCAAGATATGCAAGGAGTTCCGATCTTAGTTGATATTATTTGTAAGATTCTTCACCACCTTCTTCACTTTTTGAGGAAATATTTTTTTTCTCAAATTCTGCAATGAAGGTTCAGAATCTTTTTTTACTTTCATATTCTGAGGAATCATTGTCAGTTGATTCCGATTCAACCTTCTTACTCAACATACTTCTTTTCATTCATGAGAACTTCTTCTTGAATTATTTTGAAGTCTTCTCTTATTTTTCATTTTTTTATACTTCTTCCACCGAGAATTATCATTAGAAACATCTTGATATTCTCCAACTTTCTTCTTAGAGAAATTCATAACAATGTTTCCAATTCCACCACACTCAAAACATTTGAGAGGAAGTTTCCCTCCATAATTTCCTCTTCGTCTTCGATAGTTCATGGATATGAGAGACATGATTTTTTTATTCAACTCTTCATCTTTCTTATGAACAGACTCCCAAGGGTCCACTTCTTCATCATCTTGGATTTTCATCTTTCTCATAGCATCAAAATCCATTTCATCTTTCATCTTCTTCTGAAATATTGGAGCTTTCCTCATTTCATAGGCAACACGAATGTTATGTTTTTCATCAAGAGATAAACAATCCTTATCCTCTAAAGATGAAATTTTAGAATCAAACTTGTATGGAAATTTTCTCATAAGTTTCTTCACAATTGTAGAATCTTCATTTTTTTTCTCTGAATCCATTTATGTTGCATACAATTTCATTAACTCTGGTAAATTATTCATCAATTGTTTTATCATCTCTCATCCTGATGTCTTCAAACATACTACGCCAGATTTGCAGCTTGGCTTCCTTGACTTTTGTGTTTCCTTCAAAAACACCTTCCAGCTTGTCCCACATGATTTTTGATGTTGTGAGACCCATCACCTTCTGATAAACATTTTCCAATAAGGACATGAGAATAACATGTCTATCCTTTCCATCAACTTCTATGTTTCTCTTGTCAGAAAATGTCATGGGATAATTTTTATCATTATGTTGAAATCCAATAGTAGCAGCATCAATAACTTCAAGGCCAAGATATAGGAGACAAGGAATAATCTTATTTTTTCATCCATAATAATTCTTTCCTTCGAATATAGGAAATCCTATACTGTTGACATAATTGATATTCTAGATGATAAGGATTAAACAAGGGAACCTCCCTCTGATACCACTTGAAGTTCCAAGGATCAAATGACAACTATGAAGGGGGGGGGGGGGGGTTAAATCAGTTGTTTAACATTTAAAAGTTTCAAGACTTTAACAAACTTAACCCTTACAACCTGTTAATATTAATTTCCTTATCAACCTTTATCAATATACTCAAGCATGCAAGAAAGGAAAACCAAGAAAGACACATAAGATTTACAAGGTTCTGTCTCAATAAGAAAACCTACATCGTTGCCATAGCCACTCCCGTGGTTCTATGGAAATCCACTATAATGAAGAAGTGAATACAACTTGTGCCAACTCATGTTGGACACCTTCTATCTCCCGATAAGAATTATTATACTGACTACCGTCAGTTTACAATGTTTCCATAAAGAAAAAAATGAGCCAAACACAAGAATAAGAACTTTGATAACCTACTCCACAAATGCTCACTCTGAATGATCACTCCAAATCTACAATTCGATTTCTTGAATCTGATTTTCTGAAACTGATCTATTCCGCAAGATAATGATGGTTCCACAAAAATTCTCACTCTGAATTCTCAATATGATTTCCTTGAATCTAATATTCTGAAATCGGTGTTCTCAGCAAGGTAATGATGGTTCAGCACAAATACTCACTCCAAATTCTCAATATGATTTTCTTCTTCTCAAACACTCAAAGAAACATATTCAAGATGGTAAGAACTTTTTAAAAAGTATTATCCAGTGATGTACCTTTTCCTTCTGTGTAAAAAGTTGTAAATGAGCTAATGATCTGAGTACATATTTATAGGCAACTCAGAAAACAAAGGTAGGAATCTTGTAAAACTTTCCTGCTTCCACAAATCTCAAAAAATCTACAAATATCCCGCATTTAATATTCAATATTTGACTTCTTCAAATCTCCTAAAAGTTCTCCAAGATTTAAGAAAATTTGAAAAATCTGGTTTTCTTGAACTCAAAATTGTCATTCCAAATTTTTTAGCATGTTGCTCAGGATTGTCATTCCGAATTTCTCAGCATGTTGCTGAGGATTGTCATTCCGAATTACATAGTATGTTTCTCAGGATTATCATTCCGAATTTTTGGTTCAGGAAGTACACTCCAAATTTCTGGCTCAAGAAGTACACTCCGAATTTATGGTTCAGTAAGTACACTCTGAATTTCTGGTTCATGGAGTTCACTCCGAATTTCTGGTTCAGGAAGTACACTCTAAATTTCTGGTTCAAGAAGTACACTTTGAATTTCGGGTTTAGAAAGTACACTCCGAATTTCTGGCTCAGGAAGTACACTCCAAATTCTTGGATCAGGAAGTACACTCCAAAGTTTTGGTTTAGGATGTACACTCCGAATTTATGGTTCAGGAAGTACACTCTGAATTTATGGTTCAAGAAGTACACTCCAAATTTCTGGTTTAAGTGGTAGACTCTGAATTTCAGGCTTAGTAAGTAGACTCTGAACTTCAGGCTCAGCAAGTAGACTATGAATTTCTGGCTCAGGAGGTAGAATCCAAACATCAGGCTCAGCTGGTAGACTCCAAGCTTTAGGCTCAGCAGGTAGACTCTGAAATTCTCTCTCAGCAAGTAGACTCCAAATTTCTGGCTCAGGAGGTAGACTCTGAACATCATGCTCAACAAGTAGACTTCGAACTTCAGGCTCAGTAAGTAGACACTGAATTTCTGGCTCATGAGGTAGACTTTGAACTACAATCTCAACAAGTAGACTTCGAACTTCAGTCTTAGAAAGTAGAATACAAATTTCAGGCTCAGGAGGTAGACTCTGAACTTCAGGCTCAGCAGGTAGAATCTGAACTTCTGGCTTAGTAAGTAGACTCAGAATTTCTAGCTCACGAAGTAGACTCCGAATTTTCTTAGAATTTTTCTTATTGAAAATCATCAATCCTATTCCCTATTTCTTCAATAGATTTTATCATGAATATTTTCATGATTTTGGAGAACTTTAATATCAGTAACGTATCATCTGATTTTGTTAAGAAAGTATGAGATACTTTCTTATCTTCTGACTTCTTATTCTTCAACATAATTCTCTTTAAGGAAATCTTCAGCAACCAGCCACTTCAAATTTCTATAACTCGAAAACATTCTTCATGAAAAATATTAGTTGTCAACAGATACAAATAATTGTAAAAAAACACCACAAATGTTCTTCAGTGTTCTCATTGAATCAATAATGTTATGGTTCATGATTTTTCATTGGTTCATTTTATTCTATGATCTAGAGAGGATCATCTTTTTTATTATCCAATGCAAAATTGGTTAGGGTGATTCTATGGACCTAATGTTCTCTTATCAGAAGATCTTGGATTCATTTTCATGTGAACATGGTTTAAGGGATTCAATAAATGATGGATCCAAAGTCTCTTTAAATTTGATAGTGGTGGTGGATCTGTATTCACATTGTCAACAGGGAATCAAAATATTTTGTTTACATTGACAGATTAGATTTTCCTTCACTTGTGGCTACAGATTCTCAACTACAATAGTGAATAGAGGGGAAGAATCATTTGGTTTCTTGGTATAAAAAGTTATATCGAATTCTTTTATCCTATACTCTTATTTGGAGCGTTTTTAGAAAACATTGGCAATGTATGATAATTAACAAATAGGGGAATAATTATACCTTATATGAACATGGAATGTCTTACGCTGATCACTGAAAATATCTTACTATAAGACCCTTCTCTATTTCTATATATGTCCATTTTGAGTTTTATCCCTTTTTCTTGGTTTGGAATGTGTTTGATTTTGGTTTAGAAGGCTTTAGAGGTGGCCATATCGTTAATGAAAAAACTTTTCGGTCTGAAAAAATTCCTACAAAAAATATACATGATTTGTAATGAAATTACAAGTCATGTATTAGTTTAAATACAGATAAAATCTCCCAATTAAATAGGTTTTTTGGCATAAACCAGTAAAAACGGTTACATATATTTTAATGTATATACACGCTATGCAATTATCTTAGAAGCATATTAAAAAGTGTTGTGCGGTCCTTTTTGGGTTATTTTCCTTTATGCATGCTTCCTTCTCTGACCCTAGTGTGACTCCTAATAGGATTGGAGTGATTTATTCATATATGATTGTACTAGATTGGTATTGGATACCTTGTACTCTCTCTCTTTTTTTCTTCGATTCCCTTCTATTCCTCCTCCTTCAGATGAAATAGTTGATCCTTTGATAGTTGTGGGTTTGGGGGTTTACCTTGAACTTATGTTTTAGTCTAGATCTCTACCTCCATTATTGATTTGACCATTTTATATCAATTGGTGCATTCTGTTAGAAAGAATTATTCATCAATTTTGAGACAGCTGGTCAATAATTCAATCCCAAAGTCTTGATTTCAAATATGTGTGTGTAATTATAGAATTTCTATTGGTTGTTTGGGAATATTTTTTTTTCTGAATTGAAATAAATAATTTTATAAATTAGTTTATTAAGGTATATTAAATTAGGGATATTGAGATTGCATATTTGGAATAACTAATTGATGAATTAATTATGAGGATATTGGGATTATTAATTTGGATAATTAATTTTTTAATTTATTAAGGGATATTGTTGTGACTGAGATATTGATCAAAATTAATAAATTATCATTTTAATTAATTAATGAAATTAGTGTTACTAGTTAATTGAAATAATAATTTAATGGAATAATGTGATTAATAAATTTTTTAATTAATTAATAAATTTTATTTGACCAATTAATTGATGAGTTAATTGAAGGTAATGACATGATTAATTAATTTTTGAATTAATTAATGTTATTGATGGGATGAATTTAATAATTGAATTAATCAGCATAGTATTGAGACTATGGAATTAGAATTAATTAATTGGGGAATTAATTAATGGAAATGACGTGATTAAATAAATTTTGAATTAATTAATGAAATTAATTTGAAATATTTATGAATTAATTGACGAGAGTGAGGTGATTAATTAATTATTGAATTAATTAATGAAAAATATGTAATTAATTAATTTTTGAGTTAATTAATGGAATTTAAGTGATTAATTAATTATTTATTTAAATAATGTAATTGAATAGGGTTAATTAATCTTTGAACTAATTAATAGAATATTGTGACTATGATATTGAGAATAATTAATTATTGAATTAATTATGGAGGTATTGTGACTTTTAAATTAGGGCAATTAATTTTTTGATTTAATTATTGGGATACTGAGATCATGAAATTGGGATAATAAATTATTCAATAATTATTGGATTTTTTTATTGCGAAATTGAAATGATTAGTTATTTAATTGATTATTGTGATATTGTGATTATCGAAACAAGTAATTAATTAATGAATTAATTGTCCGTGAATTGTTGTGATTATATAACTGATTGAAATGATATAATTAATTGATGAATTAATTAATAGATCTTTCTGATTATATAATTGAATGAATTGGATTAATTAATTTGAGATTTAATTAATGGGGATTTTTATGATGATTCAAATGAATGAATAGGGTTAATTAATTTGTAAATTAATTAATGGATATTTTTGTGTTGATGCAACTGACTGAGTTGGAAAAATTAAATAATGAATTAATTATAGGGATATTGGGATTTTTATAAATTAGGAATAAATAGTTATTGAGTTTATTTTTGGAGTATTGAGTTGTGAATTTGATATTATTAATTATTGAATTAATTATTAGAATATTTCAATTGTCAGTATTTGATTAATTAATTATTGAATTAACTAATGGAAGGAATGTGATTCATTAATTGATATTTTATTTAGTGGGTGTTATTATTATGATACAATTAATGAAAATTGGATTAAATGATATACGAATTAAATAATGGAAGTCTATGAAATTGAAAGGCAATAAAAGGATTAATGTTTATTAATCTTTATTGATGTGATTATTGCAACACAAGTGATATAATAATATATGTTATATATATGCTAACTATTTGTGGGATAGGGACTGACTGTTCAAATACCAATTTATGGTAATTATGTGTGGGATAGGGATTGAGGCTCTAAATACACATCTATGTTAATTGTGTGTGGGTTATATAAAGATTCTAAAAATACCCATACGAGACAATGCGTATGGGATAGAGATCGAGGCTCCAAATAATCATTTGAATATAAGGTGTGGGACACGAAATGAAGCTCCAAATATCTACGAGGTGTTAGAAACGATGGTCTACTCCCATGATTTGGAATTGGAAAATGGTTCCAATTGGCCGTGGTAATGAATTTAGATGAAATTTATAATGAAATATAATCTATTATAATGGATTTTGAATTCAATATATGATAGATTTTATACTACGACATGGGAAAAAGTATGTATTGTGGTTCAGGTGTCATCGGGAACCTGGTGGTCATGTGGTTAAATAAAGAGTAATTGATTAAATGTAAAATATTTATGTTATTTCTTGTACTTTATTATTTAATGAACTACATAAATAGTTATATACTAGATTTTTTATAGACCTTGTTTGTGGTGGCCTACTATGTTGTACTCACACCGTACTCGGGATGCCTGATTGGTACCTGAATAAACTTCACATTTAGAAGACATGATAAGGGAAAATGTCATGAATTAGATGGATGATTAAGGACAAAGTATGGATGGGAGAACAAGGTGTTGTTTAGGACTCACTTGGGAGTTGATAGTGTCTTTACATTTGGTTTTTCATTTCTACACATGGAATGCACTTTATCATGACATGTATACTGTTCATTTTTGATATTGTATGTCTTGTTTTGGTCATCTTATTATACTGTTATTTTTCTAGTTATGTTATATCTATTGGTTTTAATATTTATTTATGATGTTGAACTACTTTGATAAAGAGTTTATAGTCCCCCAATATTAATAATAGAACCTCACTACTAGTCCGTAGTGTTTGGAATATAGGGATCCACGCCTGATGTCCTCTGATTAACTGGTTCGAGGAACCGGTGTGTGGAACCTAGGACAATACAATACAAATTTGTATCAAAGGTGTTTTATTTTATTTATTTTATTTTTTTCTTACTATTTGGTAATGGTATAAATGAGAATAGGATGAGTCAGGTCTTGGTTAAGAGATCATTAATGAGATTACATACTCTATTTATTAGGGTAAAAATCATGTACCCAGGGTGGCATTATTGTAGTTGATATTTATTGTTAAATTTGATTCTATTTCACCATGGATGATGCACTTGTTTTGTGATGTGATTGTTTTTTCTAATAAATTATATGATTTTACTTATGGCCCAGTATGACATTTTATTTGACTTTTCATCCATCATTCTTGTCACTCATTATTATTCTATGACATGAATCATCTTATCCATCCATATAAAATGGGTTTTTGGAAAGTTGAAGATGAACCATTTTTCCTTAATTTTTTGAAATTGAAATAAAAATAATTAAAAACTTGATATTTGAATATTTTAAAATGATGCATGTTGTGAATAAGTGAGTTTCTAATGATAAACTATAAATTAGAATGAGTTTACCCTTTTTTGAACAATACATAGATGTAGGATAGTTAAGGGTAATGATAGTGCCTCATTTCATACCATATAGAGGGAAAAAGGGTGAATGCAGTGACATGGATTTGTGTAAATTCCTCTTTCAAATTGTGTTAATGTTTTTAAATGTGTCTTAATATGTATGTTTTTAATTATAGCATTGTGCCTATACAAATGATAATTTTATATAGGATGGCTTGAGGACATGGTTGGAAGTGAGCCTCCATTTGTAGTACAAGAGCCACAATTGGTTCCAGGTAATAGATTGTATGTGACGTTTTATGGAAACCATGTTATTTATATAGATGATGGAACTATAAGGTGTGGTAAATGAGTATCCTTTGTGTTGCTTATTTATCCCTTGATGTGGGTTGTCTGGGAAGTGATAACACCCTAATTTGAGAACTCAGTTATAGGTTGTGAGAGGGACTATCTAGTTTTGGATTTATTTTTTGAGATGTTGGTGGGAATGAAAGGCTTATACATTTGATCAGTTATGGTGTGTCTATAGTAGGGGGTACCATCAGTGTTGGATTATTTGTGGTGGTGCTATCCAATGCATTCTTAGTGTACTTTTAATTAGTTATGATCATGTCCAATACATTCAAATCATACAAGGTTTGATAGGAAAGATCTAGCTTTATGCATCACTACCTAAATGTATTTCGGTTGGATATAGGGCCTTTTAGAGGTTGTGTTTATGAAATGGTATACATGGATCAAGACGGTTGGAGGTACTCCATCAGTAGTTTATAGTTGAGGTATTGGAATGGAGAAAATGACGATGGATACCATGGGATCGACACTCACTATCCATGAATGGGTATTTATAAATGTTGTTTTGTTTTCCTTTAAAATTAAAAAATCCATATCCATGTTTTAGGTTTTTACTATTGATCGATGTGTGGGCTGTGGTGGTTGATTTTCATGACAATGAAGTGTTAATGAAGCTCCAAATGTAGGGAGAGATGTGTCAATTGTATTTGCGTGAAGAAAAACTATAGGTCAAATTTTATGGAATTGGAATTCCAATGTGGAAAAAGTAAGGTGCATGTTTAAATTCTGTGGTAAAGGATAGGTGGGCCTTGGAGGTAGTGTATATACATCCTTTCTAGGTGGTTTTGAGGGAAAGGGTGAGTTAAAAATTTAGATGGCGTCCTAATGTTTTTTGGGAATTTTGACTTGGGGTACATATCAAGTATATTGTGAAAAGATGAGATTGAGACCTATGTATCTGTTAAGGAACATTTGATTAGTGTGTTGGATCGCAATGATAAAGTGTTATAGGGAAAGGCTGTTTCAATAGTTCATGTATTGTGGCTGCATTGGCATGTGCTGGAGGAATTATGGGAGATAGAAGTAGATATGTAGTCTTAGTGGGCCGATATGTTTACCTCGAAGTAGTAGGGATGGTTGGGAGTACAACTTGATTATGAGATGTTATAAGGTGGGGAGATTTTAAGATTCATTCTTTTGACAATCATGTCCCTTTTAAGTTTTATTCTTTATTATATGTTTAGAAAGTGTTTGAATTTGTTTTGGAAGGCTTTTGAGGTGGCCATATCTTTTATGAAATATAATTTTGGGCAAAAAAACCATCTATAGAAAATTTACATGCCATGTAATGATATTACACATTATATAATAGTTTAAATTAGGAAAAAATCACCCAAGGTGATGGGGTTGTGCGATTATTTTATATTTGTTTTTTTTCCTTTAGCATTCCTACTCCCAACCTAGATTTACTCGTAGTGGACTTGGAACTTTTTTTAAATCTCTGATCTTTGCATATTCGTGCTGGATACCTAGTAAGCCCTTTTTTGGTTCCCTTTTATTCTTCCTTCTTCCGATGAAGTGGTGGAACCTTTGATAGTTGTGGGTTTGATGGTTTATCTTGATCCTAGGTTTTGTTCTATATCTCTTTTACCATTATAGATTCAACCATATATGATCATTTGGGATTTTCTATTCGAGAGTGTTCTTCATCAATTTTTGGGTGGGTGGTATATAATTAAATCATATTTTCTTGATTTAAATTACATGTGTTCCATTATAAAATTTATATTGATTGTTTAGTGATTGAGTTTACTAAATTAAATTAATTTATTGGGTAAATTAATTAATTAAGTGATAATGAATTGGAGGTTTTGAGATTGTATATTTTGAATAATTAATTATTATATTAATTAAGATGATATTTGGATTGTGAGTCTAAGTAATTAATTATTGAATAAATTAATAGAGACTATTGTGATTGAGAGAGTGATTAAATTGGATTAATGGTTTTCCAAATTAATTAATGAAATCGATGTTACCAATTCATTGATAAGTTAATTGAAGGGAATGGCATGATTAATTAATCATTGAATTATTTAATGGAATTGATTTGACCAATTAAATGAAGAATTAATTGAAGGGGGTGACATGATTTGTTAATTATTGAATTAATTAAAGATTTATATGTTATGGATTAATTATTGAACTAATTATGAGAGTATTGATATAATGTAATTGGGATTAATTAATTGTGGAATTTATTAATGGATATGAAGTGATTAAATAGTGGTTTAATTAATTAATGACATTGATTTGACCAATTAATTGGTTAATTAATTAAACGAAGTGATTTTTCAATTAATTTTTGAATTAATTAATGATAGAGATGAAATTAATAAATTATTGAGTTAATTAACAGAATTGATGTAATTAATTATATATTGAATTAATTAATGGAATTGACATGGATTGATTATTTTTTATTAATTAATGGAATATTTTGATTTTGAAATTTTGAAAAATTAATTACTTAATTAATTATTATGATATTGTAACTATGAAATTGGGTTAATTAATTTTTGAATTAATTATTGAGATATTGGGAGCATAAAATTATGATAATTAATTTTTGAATTAATTATTGAACTATTTTTATTGTGAAACTGAAATAATTAATTGTTGAATTAATAATTGTGATATTGTGATTGTAGAATTGGGATAATTACTTATTGAATTAATTATTGGGGAATTTTTGTGATTTTGGAACTTATTGAACTATATTAATTAGCTTATGAATTGACTAAAGAATTTTTGTTATTAAACAATTGAATTAATAGGATTAATTAATTGGTGAATTAATTAATATGGGATGCTGTGATGGTGGAAATGATTCAATATGACTAATTAATTGGTGAATTAATTAATGGGGATTGTTGTGATGTTTAAATTGATTGATTTAGAATAATTAATTGATAAATTAATTATTGGGATATTATGATTGTTATAAATTGGGGATAATTAATTATTGAGTTAATTATTAGAGTATTGAAATATAAATTTGGAATAATTACATATTTAATTAATTCATGGAATATTAATATTTTGGGAATTTTATTATTTAATTTTTGAATTAATTAATGGAATTGATGTGATTAATTATTTTTTTATTAATAAATGAGAGTCATTATGATGAATAAATTGATAGAAATTGGATTAATTAATTGAATAATTAATTAATACCAGATTATGATAGTTAAAGGTGGTAAGAGGTTTGATGTTGATTAATCTTTATTGATGGGATTATTTTCATACTTGTGATATTTTTATATTTACGATATATATGATAATGGTGTGTGACGTCATGATAGAACCTCCAAATAAGAATATATGATATTTGTGTGTGGGACATGGACTGACGATCCAAATACCCATCAATGATAACTGCTTTTGGGATGGGTACAGAGGATGCAAATACCTATATGAGATAATGAGTATGGGATAGAGATTGAGTCTCAAAATACGCATTTGACAATGAGGTGTGGGATAGGGACTAATGCTCTGAATGCCCATGGGGTGTTAGACATGTATGTCGAATCCCATAAATTAGAATTGAACTACGGTTCCAATTGGCCGTGAAAATTAATTAAGATGAAATGTATAATAAATGTCATTTTTTATAATGAATTATTAATTGTATATATTATATGGTGTATACAACAACATGGGACGAAGAATGTATTATGGTTTGGGTGTCCTCAAGAACTCGGTGGTTGTGTGGTGAAATAAAGAGTAAATGATTAAATGTACACTAGTGACATTATTCCTTGTACATTATTATTTGTACTACAACACACTCTAATATACACTAAATTTTATTGAGATTCTGTTTGTGGTTCCCTACTGAGTTGTACTCACACTCTACTCAAGTTTTCTAATCGGTACCTGGATAGATTTACTGTTAGTAAGACAAGATAATGGAAAATGACATTTGTTGGATGACTGATATTGGACAAATAATGGATAAGGGAACCAAACACAATTTGAGACCAGGTTAGGAGTTGATAGTGTCATTAATTTTGGGTATTCATTTCTACACATGGAACATAATTTTTCATGGCATGTATATTATTCAATTTTTTATATTTTATTTCTAGTTTCTATTATCTTGTGATACTCATAATTTCCTAGTTATGTTATATATGTTGGTTCTTCTTATTTATTTCTATTATTGAGCTAATTTGATTAAGATGGTGTAGTCTCCCCACCTTCGACATCATACCCTCACTGATAGTCCACGACCTCTAGCATACAGAGTGGCACACTTGAGGTTATTTGATCGACTGACTCGTAGAACTTGTGTGTGGAACCAAAATCAGGACATTACACTTACGCTTTTCAATTTCATATTATCTTACTCATAGATCAAATCATCTTCCCAAATATACTCAAATTCTCTGACGATGTCTCTCTTGAAACATTACATATTCCATTATGCAAAAAACTCTTATGTGTGGCACTTTAACAATAAATTATTTATCTTACGTGCCAATACACCATTACTATAAAAAATATTATATTCTCTGAAATAAAAGAAAGTAAAATGAAAAACAAAAAGATATTAATTTATAAATTTATACTATAAGCTAAATTTTAGCAATTTCCCAACATAAATAGGTAAATAGAAATTAAATAAAATTCAGATTTATTTTGTTAATTATATTTTATAAAAAATAAATACTAATATTACATAAAATATATACAATTTTTTAGTTAAAGTAAAAATTAATTGATAAAAATAACTATATTATTAATTAATTAACTAATTAATTAATTAACTAAATAATTAAATAATTAAATTTATTAAATTAAAGAATTATACTACAATACTTACCAATATTCAATTTTTGAAGAAACTAAATCTAACGCTAATCAATAATTAACTAACTAAATATAAAAATAAAGGAAAAGTAAAAATATACTAACTGAATATAAAATTAGACAAAAAAATTAAAATAATATTTAAGAAACCATTAAAATTAAATAATAAATTCGAAGTTAAAGAAAATTGTAATTAAAATATAATGAAATATTAATTAACCATGAAAACATTAAATTAGAGTTTTATTAATTTATCATAAAATTAACACCAAAGTGAATTAACTTATTTAAAAATTATTTTAACTACCAAGACTTAATTAATATATTAATTTATGTGTAAAATATATATCAAATGATAACTGAATCAATATTTCTTTAAAACTAGAATATTAGAAGATAGGGATAAAATCAGGTAGTCTTGATCATTAGTTTCCAAAGATCATGATGTAGTGAACAGAAATAGATCAGGTGATCTAGTTTATTTATGGAGAAAGATTACCTCTTGAGGAAGTGAAAAATCATTCATAACCTGAGATAGATCTTTCTATTGGTAGATCATATCATAAAAATAATTTGATGTCTCTCATGGGACTCTAGAGTAGAAGATTACGTAGTGGGACTCTGTATCGATCAATTGTGTAGAAATGAACATATAATATCTAGTTGGTCTCTAGAGTGGTAACACTTTGGGACTCCATGTTAATTATAATTATACCTTAGTTGGATGAAGCCACCTATATATAGTGAAGAATCTGTAACATTATGGAATAACCAGTTTTAAAAATGATTATGTCTTTTGAAAGAACATTTTAATATCAATACATGTTTTGATCTCTTTATTAAAATTTATTATAGGTTGAGGATGATAATTAAAGATGATGGATCATGACTTTAATCTTTCATAGTTGTTGAATTAAATGAGAAATATTTTTTAAAAACAATGTACCCCGGATTCACCCCCACTCAATGGTACCTTAATAGACCTTGGGTACATAAATTGGTTTTAGATAAAGGTTCCATATGAATATATGAGAAATTAAATTGACATAGTGAATTTGAATTGAGTGAACATATGAAGAATAACTACCATTTATGGAAAGAACTATCAAACTATGGGAATATGATCCTACCTTATCCCCAACTTCTTAGCTGAGAAGTGAGAGATACAACCAAAACAGTATTCCTATATATTTTTAGTATGATTCTATGACCTAGATGTTAATAAAAAAATATATGTTTATTAAAGGATTAAAAATTATATCCTGATGTATATATCATAAATGATGAATACTAAAGTAATTCCTCTTAAAACATCCATGGAAATTATGGATAAAATGGGAAACAATTATAATGGAAACATTAAAGTTTGGGATGCTAAATTGAAAATGTAGAGAATAATGTTATGGATATTTAAATTATAGATGATGAATAAAATGGTGACTATTTAATTAAATTCAGTGATATAATAATTAATATCCATGATTTTTTTGAGAATATTGACGACTTGACAATTTTGATGAGTCTTATGAGAAATATCCCAAACAGAGTTGATCCAAATGTTTCTGCCTTATAATATAGGTAATAAATTTCATTGGATGAGTTATAGAACATTCTCATAGAATATTAAATGATTAATCCTATAGCTTTAAAAAATAATATAAAATATAAGATATGCATTGAGGGTATTAGAGAATGCATGTTCAAAGAGGTGGATGTTTAGTAATCATGTTATTAGGAATATGATTAAGATAATGAAGAACATAGTGAAATTATTATTTTTATTTCAAGGGGGTTTGAAAATATAAAATGTAATGGAAAAATAAAGAAACCACTATTGTGATACAAATGTAATGGCATTAGTCTATTTCCTATAATTTTCATGGAGAAAATAGATGAATAAGAATATGATGAAGAAAATGATAAACATAGAAAAATGAAAAAGAATAAAAAGATGTGGTACTACAATAGAAATAGGAATTTTATGAGTAAGTACGAACAATTGAAATCATATATATTATTTACTCATAAGAAGGAAAATATTTTCATTATCATTTTTAGTAAGGCTCTGATTCTTTATTAAGTGTGGATGATATAAAAGTAAGAAAATATATGAAATGGTTGCTGAATGAATATTTTGAAGCTACTATTGGTAAAAAACATAACTCAAGAGTGAGAATATTATGTTAGACAATGGAAATAAAAAATAATCTGTAACAGAATAAGATCATTATTGAAAATAAATTGATTTTATTTACAAGAATTAATAATATAGATTAAAGGTGGATGAGCTTTAAAAGATGACGGGTGATCATGAAGATAAATAAACTCATAAGAAGGATTATATTTCGGAGAAATAATCTATATATCTAACATTCTAATATGAATTAAATGATAAAATAGAAAACTAAAAAAAATCTGATGTAAAACCTATGGCCTCTCAATCTGGTGAGAAGAAGGGTTCCTATAAAAAAGTATATATGATTATATAAAATTTTTCAAAATGGATTTTCTATCACAAAAAATATAGGATAATCTCTATGGAATTATAATTCAATAGAAAATAATTCAATAAAATCAAATAATAAAATTAATATTATAGGAATGCCACTTCCCCAATGTAAAGGCAGGTTTTTTTACAAAAATATGAAATCTTGAATCTTGTATACTTGTTTTTCAATAAAGTAGATGATCATAATTTAATGGATTTTTTGGTGTTGTGGATTGTATAGGCATAAAACCAACTCTTTTTAGTTTAACATATCATTTCTAGGAAACATGCATGAACCAAGGGGGAGCCACGGTGAAGTTATGATAATATTTATCAAAGGAATAAAGTGGTGATACAAAATCCATAAAAAGGGTAAAACAAAAAACATGTATGAATGTTTAGATGAAGTTTGTGGATGGTGAGTGTTATAAGGTCTTAGATATGAGGTTTTCATGGTTAAATTATTTCGAAAAGTTACCAATGACATAAATGGGAATAAAAATCATGAAAACATATATGGGATGTTATATATATTTGCGAACTAGTGGGACATTCAAAAAATATGACCACATGAAGATTTTTTTCTAATAATATGTTTATATGAAATTAATATTGATAGAAAAATATATAAAACTATAATACATTCTGAAATAGTTGGTAAAAATTCTATTTTAGAAATGGATGGTGAATTTTAGAAAATATAATATACTAGTGATGGTCCATTGAATAAAGAAATGACCAACTATGAAATTACATGAAGAATAATATAACTATCTTCCCAGTCCAAGATGAGTTGATGAAAATTACTACAAATTCAGAATAAAATAAAGTGTCTTCACTTACAAAGGCATAATTTTTTTCCATATGATGAAATAGTTCCTAAGATGAACGTGAACAAAAAACCTATGAAGAATAAAAATGGGAAGGTGAACTCTTCCAAATACAAGATCAAGAGAAATAAGTAAGAGAAAATGAAAAGAAAAAATTATTAGTATGAGTTCAATTTATAAGTAAGAAAATAGACCCTAATTATTCCCCTTATATATATATTTATATTCTTTAGCCCCGACACATATAGAATTTGAGGATATGTATTATTCCCTTGAGGGGGAGCATAAATTATTTGAACCTATAAAACATTCAGAACATAGGGAATATAAAATTCTATAATATATATTTTAATAAACTCATAAATTCATAATATGATTTTTTTTGGAAAAATTAATAAAAAAATTGAGTTTATATTAATCGAAAAATGTGGATCAATATGTTTTTTCATTTGGGATTCCAGATGTATTTTTCTATTTGAGTTTATGATAAGTAAATTTCATGATTCTATTTTCAAAACATCTCCAAGGTATGATGTCAGAGATATCGAAGATTGGTATCACATGTATGTTTGTTTTTTTATAACATTTATGACCTTGGTTATACTAAATTTTTTCTATAGCGTGTTTTACTATATAGTCTAAGAGTTGTCTAGGTAAAGGGTATTTAAAAAATAAATATTGGTACTATCTTAAATAGAAAGGAAGATGATTGATGAGGAAGATATGAGAGGATGTGTCACTTATATATTCTTTTTATTTATTTTCAATGAGGGGGAGAATGTAAAAACACACATATTTATTTTTATAGTGTTTTGTTGTATAAAAATCATATATAAATGTGGAGATTGAAATTCCATGTGAATGATTTTTATTTTTTGTCAATAAGATTGACTGAATTGGTTGTATGAAGAAATCAATATGTATCGATCCCAGAGATGATGCATGGAGGATTATTATAGAAAAATCCACAACTATATTATGATGATTGTCAAGATGTTCATTAATTCCAAACAATACATTCAATGATGACAAATTATTTTCAACATGATGAATAAAAATAAAAGTGGATGATGAACTAAAGATGAAAATGAGAAATTAAGGAATTCCATGAAAGCCTTATTTATCTTTTTTATCAGGATTTTTATTTTAATAATTCTATAAAATATCCCTATTATTTCATGAGGATTTTTGAATATATGATTGATGTTTTTTGTCCATGTACTATTTGAAGGATAAGGCCATACAATATTTTATTATTTCAAAATTAAATTAATGCTAATAAGCCCAATAAAACACAATGATATGGTTTCATAATGAATTATTTATTATTATATTTAAAGGAATATGAAATTGAACTTGATAAATGGAGATTTAATTAAAAAGTCTATGAAAAATATATTTATATTTTTAAATAAAAATAATTTAATACTTAGTTTTTATTAAGTATTTGAAATGGGTTTATATTAAGAAATTTTTCCATGACTTTATCTTATATAGACTAACATCCACCACATATGGGACCTAGTTGGATAACCACATGGAAGGCAGTTCAACATGGCTATTATGTGGTGGTAGGGTTGAGAGGATTCATAATAGTCAAAGGTAGTTCCCAAGAGAAAGTATTGCCACCATACGAGCTTACATGATGGAGGAGGTGTGTCGAAATGGGTTAGTGCAAGTGGAGTTTGTGAGTAGAACCCATTAATCATAGATTATGGGATACAAGAATGAGTATACTTTTAAAGTGATTCAAATTCGAGAACAAAACATATTTGGTATGATTAGGAATACGACATAGTTCAATTAACTAAAAAAATTACTCTTATAGCCTAGACATCTGATTTGTTTTATCATGGAAATACGGCCATGGTCGAGGCCATGTTATTCATTGAGCCATAATAGGGGTATTATACCCTATAATTTCTTTATACCATTGTTTAGTGACCATCATTATAACCATATACATCAATTAATTAAAGAGAACGAGGCTCATTGAATAATTCCTAAGTCATAAATTCAATCTTCATCATCTAAGAATTTTATCATTCAAAGAATAAGCTATATCATAGCATAATAGAAAGTTACATGACACATTCATGCATCTTAGTAAATGAGATCACCATCACATGTATGTGATAACATCAACACAATGATAAAATTCTATTTCAATATTGAAGAGATTCCTTTAGCAACATAAAATTATAAGATGGAAACTCACATTAAAAGAATCCCAAAATACTAAGATCATAAGGTATTCAGAATCATTATTTGAATTGAATAAATTTTTGGGCATTCATGTTAGTGAATATTTGGAGGGGATAAAACGTAATTCCCTTATAAAAAAAGGTCACCTGACACTGATATAACTACAACTACTAGTTAAATACATCTCATATTTCTAGAGAAATATTAAACTGTGATAATTTTTGTTTCAAAAATAGGATATCCAGACTTGACATAGTCATGTGAATAATATTAGATCCCACAAATTTACATAATTTTTTTATGCAAGGTGATCCTGCATATATACTATATAAAATAAAGGAGAACATTTCTTAATACTCTTTATTATTTTAAGAGTACTCAATGTCTACATGAAGAGGAAAAACACTATATCAATGTATACATAGCATCATGAAGAGAATAATAAATCAATGTTCCATGAATAACTTCAGTTTTTTTGAAGAAAAACTTGATTTTACAATAACTTTCATGGTATACTAAGCATCAATTCTGATTTTCTTTAAAGATGATAGTGCATCAATGATGGAGAAGATGAATATTTCATTCCCAAAGTACATCAATTCTTAATAACATAATAATATAAACCCAACAGAATAAATATCCTGAGAAGAAAATAAAATAATAGGAATCATAAAATGGTCATTTTAAAGGGTTAATTCAAATATCATGCACCATAAATTATATCAGAATATACACCCATGATGTACAACTGATATAATTGAATTTCAAATTCAGGAAGAGAATAAATTTAGTAGTGCAAGATTATTATTTCCTAAAATAATATTTATAAAATTGTGTGCATCAATTTCAAATAATAAATTGATGTTGAGACATCATAAATAATAGGAAGAATTGATTTTTGATATTTTGAGACTAATGTCATGGCATTCCTTTAATAATATGTAAAAATTCATTCCCATGTAATTAGTATAATGAGATAAGACTATATCATTTGAAGATTAGTGGACAGTGAGAAATCCCAGACAAAGTGGATCATTATTTTTCAAAATTATTGAATTAGTATACAGAAGAAAATCAGGTGGTCCATATTTTTTAGAAAAAGATTACATATTGAGTTAGTAATAAAGAAATCAAAATACAAAAGAGACATTTCTATTAGTGGATCACATCTTTAAGGGAATTAGATGTTTCATATGTGACTCTAGAGTAGGAGAAGACATAATGGGACTCAGTGTTTTTGGGAATGAACCTTTTTTTGGATGATACCACCTACTTTTAGTGAATAAGCCATATTTTAGAAGAATTGGTAGTTCCAGAAATGATAAGGTCTTTCAAAAGAGCCATTTAAAATCCTTGGTTGTTTTTCTTTCTCTATTACTATTGCTTAAATGGTGAGTTTGAAAATTATAATTAAGATACCCAGACTATAATCAATCACTATTGTTGAATTAAAATAGAAATAATTTTTTAATGTAGTGTGACACTGATTCAACCCCCATATTTGTGGTACCTAACGAGTCCTTGGGTACTTTAGAAGGATCAATGAATAGTTTTTTTAGGTCCCAGTGTATATAAGGAAGAAAAATACAAAACAATTAATAAGGAATAATTCCTCTATAGATCATATAGTTAAGGAATATGAGGATAAGGCATAACCTTCAACCATTCAGGGTAAAAATTTTATTACATCTGCCACCATTTTTGTATTGTTTAGTATAGAGAGATTGGTTTATAATTATTTTATACTTGGTAAGGTAGTATATAAAATGTGGATTTAAACATATTTGATTTCCTATTAAATTAGAATTGATCCCAATTTGGAGAAATTAATGTGGAAATTCTGAAATATTTATTCCGATTTACCATGATAGGTGGTGTGGAAATATCATTTTATTTTTAATTTATCAAGAAGAAAATTATTTTTTATTATAAAAATTGTATAAATAGAAATGTAAAAGACTCAAATTAATTTTTATAATAAAATTGTTTTTTAATTAACTAAAGAGATAAATCCATAAAATTTATGGAGAGTGAGATATCAATGAAAGAATAGATGGTCTAATTTTTTGAGACATTGGTTTCATATATTATTGGATGGTGGGACTAGGTCATAAAATTTTATAGGTAACTAAAAAATTTAAACACTTATCACTTATATCAAGTCAACCAGATGCTTTTCCTAATTATTTTTAATATTAAATCCAATTAAACATTAACCTTCGACTATATTTATCTTTTTTCTTTCATACCACATAGAAATGACGCAGTTTTTCTAATTAAATGTGTTTTTAATGATATTTAATGAAATAAATATTTTTGATCAAGTGTTTTTTCCTAGATTTAATAATTATTGTTTTCCATGAATTCATATTGTAATTTACAATTATTTTTTATGAACAAAAATATTAATAATGTAACATCAATGAATAAATCCCATTTAATATATATTTATGATCATTTAAATTAGTTAAATGAGGATCAATATTTTTTCAAGATTGACCCACATTTAGGATTCCTTCTATTGAGGGTAAGAGATGATTATAATCACAATACAACTTTTCAAAGATTTTATTATCAGCATGAGTTTTTATCAATTCCACAAAGGGTTACTATTAAAACAATGGTATTTCTAAATTTATGGAATCAAATTTATCACAAATATATTGATACCTTTATGATATTATTTTGGGATGATATTATTATATATTCTGTATCAATATAATTCCATAAGGATACTTATAAATTTATTTTGATACATTTGTGATCATTAGTTATATAGCATGTTCCCTAAATTCCACTATTGTATTTATTAATTTAAGTTCTAAGGGAATGCCATTTCTAATAATGAAATTTCTGTGGATCCTAGAAACGAAAAAGTCATGAGGTATTATGATAAATCTAAAATCATTTTAGAATCCCATATATTCTCTTGTTTGGTAGGATATTACTTGAGATTCATTTGAGAGAATTCAAATTCATCTCCCCCTATAATGAAATTAAATGAAAATAGAGTTATTTTTGAATGTTATATTAAGTATCAATAGGATTTTAATAGTTGAATAATAGTCTTATCATATCTCTTGTTTAAATATTACTTAATTAGGTTATATAATTTTTTGGTTTATTATATTATTCTAAAGAAATATTTGTATGTATCCTCAGGAATGGGGGGAATTTCATATTGTATGGATAAAAATTGCTAAAACCCAATGAAATAGATTACCATATGCATGATTAGAATTATATACAATGTTATACTAATTAAATTTTAGAGGCATTATCATCGTATTGATATGTTTTTTGTATACATTGACCATCAGAGTTCAAAGTATATATTATGATAATGATATTTAAAATTAAGCCAATGAATATGTGTTGTGTATTTTAACATTTGATATTAAATTATGGTATACACCTAAGAACAGAAATTATATATCTAATTCCATTAATAAGGATACCTATGAAAAATAATTTAAATAATTGGTATGAAAATTTTAATGAATAATTTTTTTAGGCAAAATCGATTGGAGGTGAAAGAAAATGGGGATTCTATTGTGTTATCCATTGATAACATAAACTATAATAATTTGGAATGAGAAAAAAGAGAAATTATCTAATGTAATTTGTAATAAGAAGTGTGATGTAATATATATTTGGGATTCCATCGATGGATGGTTATTAGTATGGAAAATAACACTATATTTTAGGAATTGAATGGTCGTTCTTCTAATTCATAGTATATAGGTTTTGGAATATTTTCACCAGTAATCTTGAGTGATATATCTGAGAGTTAAAAATATGTACCATGTATTTAGGAATTGGTTTTTTGGCCTAATATTAAGAGGGAGGTCGTTTTATTTGTTACATGATGTTTAGTATGTAAACAAGTAAAGGTAAAGCATTAACACATGACATTATTATTTGAAAACATTCCCCGGCTAATGTATAAATAAAATATATTTCAATGGAATCCATTTATAGATTGTTATGATCATCATCGAAACATGAATCCATTTTGGTTGTGGATGAGTGACTTAATAAATCAATTTATTTAATTTTTATTTTTGAAAAATACCTGGTGGATAATCTTGGAAAATTACATTTTAAAAAATCTTCTAAAATTATTTTGGATTATATGCCTATCATATAATACATAAACCAAGATTTCACATCCAAAATTTAAAGGGGAATCAAAAGTTTGGGGGAATTTATTTTAGAGTAATGCTACTTATCATTATTATATTAATAAAAAATTTAAATGGATTATTCAGATATGAGGAGATACTCTTCAATCACATGTGATTAACTTTGATTGGTCTTTGAAACATTTTGTTTCTTTTGAAGAATTTTATAATAATAGTTATTCATAATATGAAACAATTTATATATTTTTTATTCTAGTTCAGTTTGATCACCATTGTGTTGGATTGAAATAGGTGAAAATATAATTTTTTATCTCAGTGTATTATAATAAATAATATATCGAATCCAATATGTTTAGAAGAGTGCAGTGAGGGACCACAATTTATTAAAATTCAACACTGATCAAAGAATAACACCCCTAAGTCTGATATAAGGGGATATGTCTTCTAATGAGAATATCCATAATTTATATGATAATTAATTGGTTATTAATTGATGTTGAAACCATGGTATATGGTGATATATAAAATTCTTGTGTGCATTGGGGAAGTGAATTAATGATAATAATTACCATATAAATATAGTATAATTAATTAGGTATTTTATCCTTACTAAATCTGGAAGTGTTAACCAAATCTATATTTTGTATTTATTTCAGAAAAGTTTAACTTAGAACTACATATAACCATTCTTAATAGACTATTATAAATTATGGATTAAGAATAATATATTATAAGGGTGTAGATTATTCCCTTGGTATAATTTTTGGGGAACACTACTGATAGACGTTTTTGGGGATGGAAAACCATTGTCATTTTTTGGGGGAGAAAATTTAATGGGTGGGTATAATTTTAACACATCTATTTTTTTAATCTATTTATTAAATTTTAATGATTGGATATGGAGGATAAATTAGTTTTATTTATTTAAATGACAAATATAGGTACAATGATTAACTTATAAACTATATATTATTAATTGTCTAGGATGCAGTGTTTTTTATCAATAGTGGAAGGTGGAGAATTAAAATGGGTAATTTTTAATTAAGGAATTTAATTTATATATTATTAATAATAATATGGGAAGATAAATTAGATATGAATAGATAATGTGTTCATATGGAAATTAAGATTTATTATCAGAATATAATTAGTATATAAATTAGCATGTTTTACACCATATTTCCTCTCAATTCTCTTTTACCCTTTGATGTTTCTATTGGATTATACCCATAAACATGATGAGTGTTAAATGAATTTAAAAAATGTGAATAAAAATAAATTTTTTAATAATGGAATTGATTTATACTGAAAATTACTCTTAAATATTTTACGAGGGTTTATTTTGAAAATTTTTAGGAAATATATTTGAAATTATATTGTCATTACCTTATTTCATGGTGACATACCAACAATATAAAAGTAATATATTCTTAATCTCATATTAGTGGTGGTGATTTTATGATTTTTACATTTTGAAAAAAGTTAATTCAAAATGGAAATGATGTAGTGAGACCTTCTAATTTGTTTTCATTTAAAAAACTATATTTCTAATTCACAGTATAATGAGTGACATAAGTGTCATTCCATATGGAATGAGGGCCATACCACATAATTAAATCTATGTAAATTAAAATATAAGAGTGATATTATGGCCATTACAGAAAGTCATAGTATCGTACAAAAAGTCTTAATTTGGGGGGTTTTTATAAGTGTTAGAGAGTTTAGTTTATATAAATTCTTTGATGATCACGATTGGTGGAATATATAGTCACCCAATTTCATTAATTTAATATTTTTTTTGGATTTTTGAAATATCATTAAGGTAGGTGGATTTGATATACTATTATCTCACGAATAATGGAAATATTAATTATTGATAGATTTTGGGAATGATAAATGTTTATTTATACATGATTTTTGTAAAATTATTATTTATTGGGTTTAAATAAATATTTTTAAAAAATATTTATATCTTGAAAATATGGCTTCAAACATCTATCCTATTATTAATCATATTGAGGGGTTTTTATTTAAAAAATGTTTAATTGTATATTATATGATATATTTGATAAATGATTTCAAAAAGTTGTTTATATTGAAATATTTTTATAAAATGTTATAGATTTAGTTAATATGATTCAAATTGTGGTTTTTTGTGAGTGATTTATCATGTATTTTTTTACAGGTTTTCGTTTTGAGATTCTATTAGGGTAAATAGTTTTTTGATTGTTTTTTAATAACATGAAGTTAAATTTATATGGTGGGGTTTATTTTTTTATTTTAGAAACATTTGTGATTTTATTATTTTAAAGTTTAAGAAAATAGTTTTAGTCATGAATTTTGGGGGGTGACTTGTTCCCTTCCACATTGAGAAAGAGTTTGATTTCATATCAATAGATAAGTTAAGACTTTTTCTAAAAAATTAATTTAGTGTTTGATGACTCATTTCATTTAACATTTTTTTTTATTATTCACTATTTTACCTTATATGTTTCATTATAATGAAAAGCCTTTGGTATGAACATGTGAAGTTTAAATATATTAGCCTATATATAGAGTCATGGTTCATAGGAATAATAGTTCAATAGCCACTAAATGATGTTTTGTTATCTATTCAGGAACCATTACTTAATTTTATAGGCATTTAAAGAATCTCTTTAATTAATGATCGAATAATCATAAATGTTCCATTTTGGATAATTATGTGAATATATGAGTTTTGATTAAATATATCTAATTATCCTATGAATTATATTAGGTTCTCTAATCAATGATTGTTACTTGAATATGTAGGTTTGGGATAATGTTACTGATTATCAAAATGTGGGTTTTAAATGAAAATGGTATTTTTTAAAACAAATCTCTCGAGATGAATTTTTTTATTTTTAATTGATTCATCAATGATTTTTGAAAATATGTTTCTTTATAAGAGGATTTGATAATTTTTTTTGTTTGTAATGGAATTTTGATAAAAGTAATATTTGCAAATTTTTAAATATGTTTTTTAATAAAAATATAATTTTAAAAATTATTAATCTCTACTTAAAAATTTTACAAAAAATTTACATTTTGGAATACAAAAATCATGAAAACTTATATAAATGCTCAGAAAATCCTATTTAGTTTTTA
Organism: Viscum album; assembly: GCA_963277665.1. NCBI lineage: Eukaryota > Viridiplantae > Streptophyta > Magnoliopsida > Santalales > Viscaceae > Viscum > Viscum album. The sequence goes on from OY728153.1 coordinate 79,998,129, forward strand.
TCCATTCCTTGCATATGCACCTCACTATAATTATTGAATCTATTGGCTGCGATACCGTTAAAATTAGAATTCTTTATTTTTTAGTGGGGATCTATAGATCTATAGACATAACCATGGTAATGATGTTTGAGTATAATGTCTTTGATAAGATTTTCCCCCACATTTGTTTTCTTTTTATTAGATTTATAACAAATGTATGGTTCTTGAATTACTATAGTTATTTTTATCGCATAATATAAATTTATAGTGAATTATATTTTAGAACAATTGATTTGTAATTAAAAAATTAAATAATGTTAATTTGTTAATTATATTAATTTAAATCCATTCCCCTAAGGTTTTCCACTATATATGTGTTTATAGACTTTGAAATTTTGTGGACCTGCTTAAGGCCATGTTCTGGTCTATCATAGAAGGTGTTTCAACCCATCTGGTTATAGTTCTCACCAAATTTAGATTCACAATTAAGATATCCAAAATGACACTTATAGAAGCTGGTATATGCTTTATGAGTGCGTAGTGATTCTACTTGGAGAGAAAACTAATTTAGGAATTTTTAAGTCTCTAATGAATCAAATATTCGAACTCTTTCTTAGGCTATTAATAATTATAGTTATTGAAGACATCCTTATATACTATAGAACATAAAAGGATCTTTCAGATCAACTATGAGTACACATGTATTTTCTTTGAGATAAAGAATTTTATTGTAAACTCTTGATATTTATATTTTTGATATAGGGAGTGAATTTCATAAGCCACACCATCTAAGAAGGTGGATTAGTAGTTCAACCTATAAATGTGAAGACAATTATTTATTAGTCATTAATGTTAATTTTTTAAGAATATCTCATGGTCTGTAGATCCTAAGGAAATACCCACAAAAGAAAATATTAATATTGTCTAACTAATTACATGGATACTTCAAGATGTTAAAGAGGATATTGACTATTGATTTGGTACTAAGACTACCAAATTCTATAGTGGACTACAAATTATTTTTTATAACACATTATGGTAAGGAATAAGAAATGTTTTAGTAAAGATTAACGAAATGGTTACTTACAGATTTATACAGTTGATGCCCCATGGTCGAATATTTTTTTGCATAATTCAGTGCTACTGATAGTGGTATTTTCCTAGAATTATTAGAGGGGTTATCTACTTGGGGAGAAAATTTTGATCTACATGAACGGCAATAATATCATATATAAATATATATCTTCCCTTAGAAGGATCTAAATTATATAAAAGATAGGTATCTCAAATCTCTATAATATCACTAATTCTATATTGTTAAAACCACGTTATTGGTTATGTGTTTTAAGATGATCTAATCATAAAGAGAAGAAATCAACTAAAAAAGAAATAATACAGTCTATGATGAAAAAAAGAGAAAATAGAGTTGATGTTGTGCCTAGAAATGATCAATGAAGGTGATGTATTATAATTGATCTCAATGATGGTTATTTCTGCACCTGTTCTCCTAATAAAATTCATATAACATAATGAAATCAACATTCAATTTATGGGGGAATAAATATTTTTAGGTGATGTTTCTGATAGATTCTATAAAATTTTACAGCTTGAAACCCTTTATTAGGTTTGTGTATCCTTACTATTCTTTAAGGGGATGTGCTAATGGAGCTTCACACATACCCTCAATCACTATATCCCATATTCAAAAAGGTGCATCAAAATATTTTATTCCACTATTAGTAGTCTATAATGAAGAAGAGAAACATAAGGTTTTTTCTCAGTTTACATTCTTAATATTTGGTAAAGGATGATGATATGGATACATGAAGATTAAGTAAATCATTTAGTATTCAAAAATATCATTTGGACAACAAATCAATGAAATATTTCTCAAAATGCTGTTTATTGTGAATGATAATAATGATATCTTGGTCTTAATGAACTATCTATAAAGTATGAATATTTATTTCCTATTGAAGATAATATTTCATTACTAATATCAGCATACCAAAATTTTATTAACATTGTTCATCTATACTGATTTTTCTTGATAATCATCCCTAATAGTGATCCTTATTTCATATTTGGATTATAGAGTAGCCCAAAAAGAAATTTTTTTATTGTGTGAGTTATTTATATGGAACAAATTGTATATTCTATGTTTTGAACCAATGTTACATGGAAAATTATTCTACAATACATAAAAAATAAAATTATTTATATTTTATTAATCCAATAAATATAGATTCAATGGCCAAATAAGAATTATTGAACAATGAACAATTATGGAATTTTTTTTCTTACTGATCACTACATCTATATATATTCATTTAAGAATCAATATATGAAAATAAAAAATATTATTGACTAATATGACTTCCATTGTCTCAAAGATCTAATAGTTAGTTTAAATAAATAATCACGTAATGTAAGAGAAGGTCACCCAACTTATTTATTCACATAGTATACTAAATCATAGATTCATTTTAAAAATATCATGAATTATCTTATATTATTTATAATTCTTTTATCCACGAAGAATAATATATTTCATGGAACATTAAAAATTTATGAGTATAAAAAATATTATTTGTAATGCCTCAACCCCAGAATCCCAGAGCCGATGCATTATTAAATAACATTGGCATTATTACAAGAAATGAAATCCCGAAGGTCTATTTAGTTTATCAGCCTTGGAAATCCATGTTACATACATAAAACCCATAATACATTGGGAAAATAAAAAAAAACATGCTACACAATAAACTAAAATAAAATACATCTTTGAAAGCTTATTCAAAGTACTCTTCTTAGTAACTTGAGTAAAAAAACATAATAAGGGTGAGATCAAATGATTAGTAAGGGTATGTAAAATATAAGAAATAATGAATCAATTTAAATGGAAAGTTAAATTAATGAGTACAATTTCCATAAAAATTACCAGATAAGGTATAAATAACGAGGCAAGTAAGAAAATAAAACACATTCCACAAATAAATAGAATAATAATGATCTATATCCATAGATATGTTTACACAGAATATATTAAAAATAATAACTGATACTAAATCATATAAATTTAATTCTTATCAGACATTGTGTCTTAAGAACATAGAAACCTATTACTATCAAGACCATTCACTAAACCATTTAAAACATGGATATAAACTCGATTAATTTGGCCAATATATTTGTCGAATGAGAACCTATCAATGTATAAAGGGTTAGTATAAATTATGTGATCCAACTTTCATTTCAAGTAAAAATCATTCCTCATATTGAATAATCAAAATAACTAATATGACATATCAAATATCATTATTGAATAAGTAATATGTTTTATCAATAATTACACAAATAATCAAATAAATGTCAAAGTACTTATCATATATAAATTGTTATATAGTTTAGTCAATACAAATATTAATTATATGATAATATAGATATTAAAGTAAATTTCTAATGAAAAATTATTAATATAAATTTATTGTTTCATGGGAAGGTTATAAATTAAAAAATAAAGTGAGATTTCAATGATAACCAACAAGAATATGTTTTAGGAAATTAATCATAAAACATACCAAAGTGTCCCATACCACATAGAATATTTAATTCATAATCACCATGACGATATTTTTTTATACCATGAGGAAATAGGATTAATTTTACAATTTATATATGGTTCATTATATACTCTATAGAAAAGATTTAAGTGGTGTATATGGTGTATGCCTCATGATGAGATAAGTAAGAAAAAAATACCTTACCATATACTTCCTTTTTGTTGTTAGGTATTTATTATCCTATATAGTGGTTTAAAATATGTTACTAACTAATAAAATAACCACAATCATTTTTATAATATCATATTTTAACTTATTACAACATTTTATTACTCGTTTGTTAACACTAATTCATTATTTTAACTGTTTTGGGAGTTAATTTCCTAGTTTTCTCAAGTATGTTTTGAATTATTGTTTGTTGTTCATATTAAATATATCATGGTTTTATCATATCTAGAATATAAAACATGAATAAATTATCATATATATCCATTATATATGAATTTATAATAGTCCATAACATTTTGAGATTAGAAATCAAGTGCACCATTCATGGAGACAGTAGGTTGTACATACACATGAATGCTACTTGCATTTCGTTATTGAATTAAAACAATTAAAAATAAATGAATAATATGTATTTTATAATTTAGTGTATCATATTTATGTTATATATGTTTCATAGGTTTATAATAACCAACCTTTAAATCTTCCATGTGTGGAATGAATGATTCATATTGTTATGAGGGGGCAGTAGTCCCTACTTCCTCAGACGAAATTACGCATTTACACATGATCAAAACATAAAGTTATGTTATAAATAAAAATTAACAAATAATAAACACCTTATAAACTAAATATATATTTTATATAAATATTTTTTTCATAATAATGACCACCAATATAGGTGTTTGGGAAAGTTGGACAATCATTGTTTCATGAGGCAGTTGTTATCCAGATAAAGAAATAGTATGTTCGTTACCCACTAGACAGAGGTGTGTGTATATGTAGGAATAAATATTGACATAAAAAATAATACTATATTTAGGATACTATATTCTCTAATAAATCATACAATAATAACGTTATATGGAGTGGATACGGGAAATGATACTAGAGAGCTTGAAAGAAGGCGTTAACTTTTAATGAGGTAACTTTTTTTGGTGTACACCAATAGCTTCCTTGGATAGATTTCTGACCAAAGAGAGGACTCATGGTTGTGGGTTAGGATGTTGGGAGACAATTTGCGATGTTATTTTCTTAACTTAAGTGTCTTTAGAGGTGTGAGGAATGGGTAGAGGTGGTGGAATTTTATGGGGAAGGAAAATGACTTTCTCGGTATTCATAAAAAGAAGTTAGGTGGGAACATGTAATTACCTAAAAAAAGTCATAACAGACCGACCAGAACAACAATTTAAGGTTTATGGACGAAAAATGGAAATCCAATGGGTGTAGGACAAGGGTGTATGTCACTTGGGACCTTAATTTTAAGGCTTTGTCCCTAATTAATCTAAATTTGGCCTTAACTGATGTGATTAATTATAATCACTTTTACTCATCATTTTGTTCAAAAATTAACTTGGTATTATTGGGATATAAATATAAGACTGTATAAAATGTTTTATGTCATATTTTTTAATTTTAATTCATAGAAGCGGAAAAATTAATATTAGTACTAATCTCACAGACGAGCCAAGCAACCGGGTTTTTAGTATGAAAATGTTCAAAAGATTATTGGGATTTTGTATTCTGTTTAAAATGAAATTGATTATAATGAATTAAATTGTATAAATAGATTTATTATTTATCTAATTTTACCTTAAAATAAATTTTTAATATCACTTACCATTAATAATTAATTAGAAAAAATTTATTTTTTAACTACAAAATAGTATTTTTCACGATTCATCAAAAATGATGTTTCTCAGAAAAATCACACATAATCACCATAAGATAATTTGGACCTTATGAATTCAAATATGAAGTTTATTTTATCAAATTAATGTCATTATTATATCAAAATTAGTATTCAAAATTGATTCCCCATTAAAAGGATGTAAAATTTCCTTTTTAAAAAAATAGTATTTTATGGTCAATATTAAGTGTTTTTCATATCCTATACCTATTAGTTGAATGTAAAATTATTTTTTTGGATATATAATATAAAAATTACATATCTAAAATTGATATAATTTAATTTAAAATGAATAACTTGACTAAATAATGTTTCTTTTTAATCGGGTGTTGTGTGTATTGAAAATATATCTAATGGAAAATATGGTAAAGTCTTGTAGTGATATATTCTTCACTCCTAAAAAAATTTCATCCTAAAAATTTTTGGGCTGTTCAAAAGATGTGGGTATTTTTACCTCATTGAAGCCTCTGGTTCCCATGTTTCTTCTTTAATTTTTTAATTTATCCATATTACCTTTACTAGAGGAGTCGTGTGATTCCTTAATACATGCTTTCTGGTATAAATAATTTGAATGGTTTCTTTGAAATATGATAGTTCAGGTTCCAACTCAATTTCATCAGATGTGAGAACATGTGTTGGGCCCGACATATACTTCCTTATTATGTATATATGGAACATGTTGTGAACCATTGTGAGATTTTCAGGGCAAAGCTAAACGATAAGAAATGATTCCATCACTTTAATAGATTTTGAAGGGTCTGATGTATATGGGACTTAGTTTCAATTTCTTACCATATCTAATAAAACCCTTCCTTGGAGATACATTCATGAAAACATGATCTACAACTTGGAATTCCAAATCCTTCCTCTAATTATCCACATATCAATTTTTTATACTTTGGACATTTTCATATGATCCTTAATAGCCTTAACCTTCCTCATCATCTCTTCAACAAGTTCTAAGCATACATGTTTTTTTGCAACTTCATCCTAAAAAGTTAGAGTATGAGACCACATTGCATATAATACATCATATAGTGTGATTTGAATACTTTATTGGAAACTATTATTATAGAAAAACTCTACTTAATAAATGTATTGACCCCTCATACCTTGAAAATTGAGTGAACATGATCTCCACTTGTTTTCCATTGTCTAAATTGTTCATTCACATTGTCTGTTAGTTTGTGGATGGTAGGTCATGTACAAATGAATCTAAGTATCAAGGGCCTTTTGAATAATCTTCTAGAACATTGATGTAAATTATGGGTCTTGATGCAAAACTATAGGTATAGGTGTGCCATAAAGTCTTACAACACCATTAATGTTGATCCTTGCAAGGCGATCAAGAGGAAGTTCTTCTCGTATTGCAAATAAATCTGATGATTTGGTTAGGTGATCAATAATAACCCATATTGGCTCATTATTTATAGGACAATTTGGAAGTCCTTCAATAAAGACCATAATAATTTCATCCCATTTCCAAACACGTATATGAAGAGGTTGTAGAACTCCTTTAGGATATTGTCTTATAGCATTCACTTGTTTACAGACTAGACACTGGGACACATAATCCACAATTTCATGTTGTATGTTATCCCACAAAAAGTGTTCCCTCATATCCATATACATATTTGTGCTCCAAGGGTGTATATGTAAATTTAAGATATGAGTTTCATCCAACAATTCCATTTTTAGATCAGTTAATTATGGAACACATAACCTCTTTCCAAAATTTAGAACAACATATTTATAAACAAAGTCTATTAATTTTCCATCGTTCACGCCATAATATTTTTTTTCTGATTGTCCTCATAATTATATTCAGAATTATTTATCCTATATATTAAATATAGTTTTTAATCATTTTATAAATGATTTATGTCTCCACATTCTTAGAAATTAAAATATACATCTTCAACAGATCCATGAACATATGATCCTTCTCAGTCCATATTTGTGTTAGAACACCATGATACTTCTTACTCAATGAATCTTCCAGCTTATTTTCTTTCCCTGGGTGGTAGTGTATTGAGAAATTAGAATCCCTGTGTAGTTTGAGGCATCAAATTTCTATCATGTTGAGTTCTTTCTGTGAGAAGATGTATTTAAATCTTTTATGACCAACATATATCTAAACCATTTCCCTATAAAGGTAATGTATCCATATTTTCAAATGAAATATCACAGATGCTAACTCCAGATCATGGGTTGGGTAGTTCTGTTCATGAGAATTGAATTTCCCAAATTCATATACAATTACTTTTTCATTTTGCATTAATAAACAAACAAGTCCCTTCTTTGATGCATCACTAAATATGGAAAACCCATCACTACCTGATGGACGAGTCAAAATTAGAGAATTATCCAATTTTCTCTTTAGATCATCAGTTATTTCTTCACATTCCATAGTCCATAAAAACTTAACACCATTACATGTATGCTTGGTTAAGGGGTTAGCTAATCAGGAAAAATTCTTAACGAGTCACCGTTAATAACCTGCCAAACCTTGATACTACATACCTCAGTTATGTATATCAGCGTAGGAAATTATATGGACATCTTCTTCATTACATGATCAAATAATATTCCATATTTGGAGGCATTATGACTAAGAAAAGAGACTTCTTGAATCCATAAATCACATTTATTAAATTTCCCATATAACTATTCCCATATAAGAGTCTTAAGGATGATCTAGAAATGATCCTCCAGAGATTATTAGGTTTTTGAATACACCAGGATATCATAAATGAATACTACAACAAAATTGTAATGATATCATTGAATACTTTGTTCATTAGGTCAATAAAAACTGAGGGTGCATTAGTCATCCCAAATTCCATTACTTCAAACTCATAATGTCCATACCTTGTCTGAAAAGTTATCTTTGGAATGTATTTCTTCTTTACTCGCAATTGGTGACACCCAGAACAAAGATCATTCTTTGAAAAATATTGGTCTACGTGATGTTTATCAAAAAGTCATCAATGCGAGGTTGAAGATAATTATTCTTTATGGAAATGGTATTGGTTTCCCTATTATCACCAGAAAACCTCATGGATCTATCGTTCTTTTTAACAAATAGGAAAGGGTCTCCCTAATGTGTGACACTAGGGTGAATAAATCCTTTATTACCCAAACATTCATATTATTTATTCAACTATACCAATTCCAAAGTGTCCATTTAATAGGGAGTATTTGATATTGGCCTTGTATCCAAGATTAAATCAATGGTGAATTCAACATTCTATTCTGGTGGATGTCTAAGTTAATCCTCAGAAAATACATCAATGTATTCCTACCCAATAGGTATATATTCAATTTGGAGATTTCCTCCTTCATCTATAGAAATTTTTTTTCTTCCTCCCAATAAATATTATTTAGTAGAGCTATTGAGGGAGGCTCTAAATAAGAATCATGCGAGGAAGCTTCTACTCTAAATATGAGGGATTCTACATTATTCTCTCAATTAGTAATTTCTTTCCTCTTGCAATAAATTTTTTCATCAAACATGATATTAATTCCATAATTAGAATAATATAAAAATAATCCAGATATATGATAATAATCATGTCACATAATGTACATTTATGAGTTATAATTGGGACTGAGGGAATTTTTTTACAATGATACATTCATTAATAGTTTTTACCAACAACTATATTACTAAATAAAAAGAAAAGTGTCTAATTTTTATGGAAAACTGAGTAGATATAAAATATTGTGATGATACAGAATCAAATAATGCATTGGCTAAATTTAAAGATAGGATTAGTGTACTTACAACCTCATCATTTGGTACTTTGGCCTCCGCTGTAGTTCTCACATCGTTTTGGCCATTTCCCCTCCGCCTCTTCTGTGCTAGATTCCCTAGAAGTTTGGGAAAATAATTTTCATAATGTCCCATATCATTACAATTATAGAACTAGAAATCAATTATCGGATTCTTCCCCTTGCATTCATGAGCCTAGAAACCCTTATCTCTACATTTATAGAAAACTTCTAGTCCCTTAAATTTTTTTCCAATGTTCTTTTTCCAACAACATTCACAATGTAGGGGAATCTATCAATCTTATTATTCTTATTTAAATCCCCTTTATCACGATTCTCAGATGATGTCTTTTTGTCTTTGTTTTCCTTGAATATATTGACCCTATAAACTCCTTCTCCGTCTTAGTGGCATATAAAACAATTTATTCATATGATAAATTTTTTGAGAAAACTGTACCCATAAACTATTTGGTTTAAGACCTTCAAAGAAGTGATATATCTTGCACTAAATGATGTTTATATAATCCAAAGTATACCTGGATAGACTTGGGAAGGTGGCTTCTAAATATTCTACAGTCTCTTCTTTCATTTTCTTTAAGAGAAGGAACTTTCTCTTCATCTAAATTTTTTTATCATAGGGGAAGTATTTCTCTTAGAATGTATCCTTAAAATTCCTTTATTCCACGAGTTCATGTTCTTCTTCTTCCCTTGTATTCTAGATTAAAGACAACCATTGATCCTCATCAACTTGATATAAATAGACTAAAAGTGTTACCATTTTCATTTAATAACTTTCTAAGGCTATAAATATATTCTCTAGAGACTTAATCCATTTCTCAGCTACAATTGGATTAGTAGTCCCTCTAAAATATGGAGGCTTTTATCGGATAAAACAATCCAGCATTGAAGATTCTAATCATGGAATAGGTTTCTCCATTGGGGAAATAGTATTTGTCATAACCTAATAATGTTTTCATAATATTTTCATGATTTTATCTATTCCAATACTCGTTGTATTTCTTTCCTCAAGATAGGAATCTCATCATTTCCCACGAGTGTTTATACAATTCTTCCTTCCAGGAGCTATATCTAAAAAATGACACAGACTAGAGTAGTTCATAAAATAATGAAATCTTAATAACTCAAACCATGGTATAGAAACTAACATACTTTATTTTCTCATAAATCATGAAATAAAAATATTTGGTATCTTTGGAAGAATATTTACTCGAACCCATTTATAATGATGGGTAAAGATAATGTGAATTATCCTAAGCATATCCCTCAGGAATTTCAAACTAGTTGAGATGTATAAACCATTTTCTTGTACGAGGCTACCCTTAGTCAGGACTAAAACACCTTGTTGAAGTTGTTACTCCTAGGTATTTCTATGCCCAAACCACAACAACTTATAATATCCAAACCAAAATTTATTTCCAGTAATACCCACATAATCTATATCTTACCAAAATTCTAGGATGTTCGTAAAAACTTATCCTCAATGAATTGCATAGGGTTGTGATCAGTAATCAATGTTTTTCTAAATCTTGTTTCTTCACAATACATTTGTAAAACATAATAAAACATTCTACACAATAGACTAAAACAAAATCCATCCTTTAAAGGTTATTCAAAGTTCTCTTCTTCATAACCTAGGGAAAGAAACATAATATGGGTGAGCTCAAATGCTTAGTAAGGGTGAGTATAACAGAATAAAAAAATGAATCAATATATATGTAAAGCTTAATAAATGATTAAAAAGTCCATAAAAATAACCAAATAAGGAAAAAATAATGTATCAAGTAAGAAACTAAAACACATGCAATAAATCAATAAAATAGAAATGAATTATGTCCATAAATACACCGATGAAAAATCTCATGGAAAAATAATAACAAATACTAAATGGGAGAAAATAATTTCTTATCAGATGTCATGTATCAAGACCATGAATACCTATTATTGTTAATACATTTCAAAAGAATGTTTAAAACAAAAATATAAACACGTTTAATTTGGACAACTTATTTGTCTCATGAGATGTTGTCAATGCGTTAAGGAACTATATAAAGTCTAGAATCAACCCATCATTTTCATTTCAAATAATTAATCAAATTGAATAATAAAAATAACTAATATGCCTTATCAAATATACATATTTAATAATGAATTATTTTTATAAATAATTTTGAAAATAATCAAATAGCTGTCAATGTAGATACCATATGTAAAATGGTATATGGTTTATGCAATACTAATATGTATTTTATAATAATATGGATATTCAAGTAAATTTCATTTAAAAAATTATTATAGTAAAGTGACTATTTCAATTAAATGTTCACAATCACATAAGGAAGAGAGATTTCAATAATAACCATGAAGAATATGTTTTAGGAAATTAATCATTAAACATCCCTAAGTATCCTATACAACCTAGAACATTTAATTCATAATAAAAATGAAGGAATTTTTTTTATTACCATGAATAAAAATGATTCATGATATAATGTATAAATGGGGCATTAGATACACTATAAAAAATAATAATGTTGTGTATATGGCCTATGCCTTACGAAAAGAAAAATATGACAAGGCTCCCTTACTCTATACTTCCATTTTGTTGTGTGGGGTTTATCCTCCAGTATAGTGGTTTGAATTATGTTAATAACTAAGAAAATAACCAAAATCACATTTATAATATTATAAATTAACTTGTTAAAATATTTTATTACCTATTTGTTAACACTCTTCCATTAATTTATCTATTTTAGGTCTTAATTTCCTAGTTTTCTCAAGTACATATGGAATTTTTATTCACGGTTCTTATTAAATATATCACGGTTTAATCACATAAATAATTTAAAATATCACTAATGTATCATATGTATTCAGTAATTATGTATTTATAATAGTCCATAACATTTAGAGATTAGAAATTAAGTGCACCATTCATGGAGATGGTAGGCCGTACATGCACATAAACACTACTTCCATTTTTTGTTGAATTAAACGAATTAAAACTAAATGATACATATGTATTTTATAATTTCTATAAACATATTTATTTTATATATTTTTCATATGTTTATTATAACTGACCTTTATATATTCCATGTATGTCATGAACGAGTCATTTCTTTTTGAGGGGGCGGTAGTCCACACATCCTCAAATGAAATTAACGTATTTACACATGATGAAAGAATAAAGATATATTATAAATAAAAATTAAATAATCATAAAGAAATTATAAATGAAATATATATTTTATATAAATATAATTTCCAAAATAATGTCCACAATTATAGGCGATAGGGAATGTTGAACAATCATTATTTTGTGAGGCAGTACTTCATCGTACATAGAAGATGTATGTTTGTTACCCATTAGATTTAGGTGTGTGTAAGTGTATGTTGAAATAATAACATAAAAAAAATTCTAGAATATTGTGTATTTTTTATTTTCTATGTAATAATATAATAATAATAGTATAGGTTTTGGAGAAGGGACGTGAAACTAGAGATCTTGTGAGAAGGCGTTACCTCTTAGTTAGGTAACTTCTTTTAGTGTATACCAAAATGTCACTTGGATTGATTTATGACGAAATGGAGGCTTCTAAGTCATTATAAGGTATATTGGGAGACAATTTGGGAAGGTCTTGGTTGAACGTATGGGGATTCAGATGTGTGAGGAATGGGTGGAGGTGGTGGCGTTTTATAGGGAAGGAAAAGGACTCCCTTTGTATTTTTGAAAAGTAGTTAGGTGGACACATGTTATTAGCTAAGAAAAGTCATAAAAAACAAAATATATACAATAATTTAAGTTTTATGGGCAATCTATGGACATAAAATGGGTTTATGATATGTTTCTAGGTCATTTGGTCCCTTAATTTTAAGGTTTGGTCCCTAATTAAGCTTAATTTAGCCTTAACTGTTGTGATTAATTTTGAACACTTTTAAAAATAATTTTGGTAAAAAATTAACTTTATATTATTATACTCTAAATACTACACAGAATAAATTTTTTTATGTTGAGTTTTTTAAATTAAATTCATATAATTATAAAAATTATGATTATTGCTAATCTTGCAGGCGAGACGAAATAACGGGGTTTTAAGTAGGGAAGAGATCAAAAGATTGTTATGGTTTTATATTATGTTTTATTATGAAGTGGATTGTAATTAATTATATTATATAAATATATTTACTATTTGTCTAATTTGATCGTAAAAAACATTATAATACAATTTATAATTAATAATTAATTAGACAAGAAGGCATTTTTTAACTAAAAAAATAGTATTTTTCAATATTCATCAAAAAATGATGTTTCTCAAAAAATCCCAAAACATCACCCTAATTTTTTTTTGAAATTATGAATTAAAAAAATGATGTTTATCTATTAAAATTATATTATTAAGTGTATCAAAATTAATATTTTTAATTGGGATTCCATTAAGAGTTGAAAAATCGTATTTATAAAAAATAGTATTTTTATGTTTAATAATGGGTTTGTCCTTATCCTATTCCTATTAGAAGAGTGTAAAATTATTATTTTTTGGATATATAATATATATATAACCTCTCTAAAAGTGATAGTATTTAATTTACAATGAATAACATGACTAAATAATGTTTTTTTTAAATCATGTGTTGTGTGCATAGTTAAGATATGTAAAGGTAAATAAGATAAAGTCTTGGGGTTCTAAATTATAATAAAAAAAGAGAGATTATATAAAGTATAGGGGTTTTAGGATTAAAATAATCAATTTTAAAAATAAAAACACCATTTATATAATTGTGAAATAAAGTGAAAACTAATGCATATGGGAAAGAAAAAAATAGACTATTCAGGTCATATTGGATATGTGGAAATCTTGTGTAATGGATTTTAAAAATGGCTAGATTGATCAATTTTCATCCATGAATTTTATCTAAAATAATGAATATATGTCTATCTAAATAGACCAAATGCTTACATTTTGTATTCATTTTGATAATCCCCCTTTTTAGGGTTGAAGGAGAACCCTTTCCATTTTCGGACCAAAAGTTCTTAAGGAATTCATTAATTGCAGACTATGAATATTTGAAACCGCCCCTACCCAACATCTTTATTGTGATTGTCTCTCCATGTTTTCATGTGGATAGTTATCCTGTGAAAAGGTGCACTGGCCTGGTACCAATGGAAAATGTTATACCCTCTCATTCTTCCAAATCTGTTAGCTCTGCTATGGTGAATGTGCCTTGCTCGGAATCCTCTTCCAGGGCATGTTCCTTGTAGAATTTGTGCTATAGAATTTTCACATAAAGTGGCCTGAATGGATTAAGGTGGAATAAAGGTCATACTGTAGCCCAAAATCCTTATGGACCTGAAGGTCTGGTTGGCCTGAAGGCCTTAAGGACTCCAGAAATTCATACAAAAAAATCATAAATCAAAATTATGAGTCATGGATTAAATCTTAGACGTTTATAATTCATGAACCATAAAATAATCAAATAACATGATCGATATAAGAATAATTATTTCATAATATCATATCATAAAATAGTGGTATAAAGTGTTTAATAATCATAATAAAAACACAATATATCAATGCAATCCACAAAAACATTAATCAAATGTTAGGTTGGGAAAACAACTTGTGTACCACCTATGAGATTGGGAAAACAGCCCATGAATCTAATTTTGGGATAGGGATAGCCTCCCATGTACCATATAATTTCATAAAAAAATAACATTTACCAAAATTCATTGTCTAGTTTTAACCAAATCTCCAATAATATAATCATAATTCATTGATATGTATGTGATAGGACCGTGAAAAAATTTATCATTTAATCAATACTTAACCCATATAAAAAAGCTGGTTTCATCAATATTTAATCATCATAATCATGAATCATATAGAGTAATAATAATAAAAGTGTCATCAGATCAAATCCATAGTGAATTAAATGAAATATCAAATAATTTTACCATAGATTAAAATTGTCTTTCAAAGATTGCTGGAATATTTCATGAGGAAATTAAAATTTTCTTTTTTAAATTACATATTTTGAATATAAAATTTTAAAAAATATTTTGTAGAAAATTTTAATTAAAAAATATTTAATAATGTAAAGTCATCTTCAAATAAAAGAGAAGTTATGAATACATGAAAATTCATTCATGTGATTTATGTTAAGAAAAATATTCCGTTCACACTTTTGTGAAAAGTACCTCATTCAGAAGCTGAAAAAGTTTCATTTTAATTTTTTATATAAATTTAAACATGGAAAAAAATTAAATTTAATACATATCTAAATAGTAGTTGAATTATTCTTTAATTCCTTTTAATGAGGATATAGAAAAAGAAGATAATATTCCTATCCGAATAGAAAACATATTCAGTTTTTCAAAGAAATGTTTTTAGACCATTGATTTCTTAAAGAGGGGATAATGAAAGGAAAAATTGTTCCATATTGGATGTTCTATAATATAATAAAATTCAAGATATTCTTGAGTCATGGTTCTTGTAACTTCATCATCAAAAATTTTTAACATAAACACTCCTGGTATTAAGTGACATTTTAACAGAAAACCCTACCTTCAACTTCATTTTTTTAAGAACTATGACCTCATATATATGAAATTTAAATTGAATATACCAATAATAAATTACCATAATAATAATTTTAATAATTTACAAGATATATTTATAACATCTTACCATCCATTAATTTACAATAATTTATTCAAATCACTATTCTGGGTGATAACTATTTCATTTTTCATTCATTTTCACTTCAACAGTTTCATTTCATTACATTATTCAGTATTATATCATCTAAAAAATTATAATTATAATATAAATATAATCTATATTCATTATATACACATTTTTAATAGTCCATGGAAGGTATATATAGAAAAATTAACTACACCATTCATAGAGACCACAACATGAAAGTATGCCTGAACACTATTTTCATTTTGTATCAAAAATGTGGAAGTTAATATACATTTTACATTATCATTAAATTTTTATAATTATTTCATAAACATGATATATATTTATTAAATACATATTTATATCTATGAATTTTGTATAGTAATATAAAATTAATCATATCACTATGTGGATGTAGTAGTCCACACATACACATAGGCAACACTTAAAATCACCATTTGATGAAACATAGGTGGAATAAGGTTACTAAATCATCATAAAAAATTATTTTATATTTATTATACTATATAAGTTTTTTATGGGGGATGTAATAGGTTATATAGAGTTTAATAATAAATAAAATTGAAATTGCTATGTTAATATTTATACTTCTTATTGGAGATTCCTCCTTAACCTTACACCTTAAGCCTTAAAAAATTGGTCTTATGAGGATACCAAGGGATCTAGTATTGAAGGTAAGTAATATGTTGGGGGCTTTGGGTTGGTATTTCTTGATAAATAAGGATCAATATTCATGAATAATGAAGGATAGGACGTGTACTTAAATAATATAGGAAGATGATAAACATAAAATTACTTAAAAGATTTAATTAATATAAGTGAACTTCCTTATGAATGTGAAAAAATTGGAAATTTATTAAAACATAAGTTAATATAGTGTCAAAATATCAATGAGAAAATAATAATTATACAAGTATATGTGAAAAAATTATCCTTATCTCTTTGTTTGACCCCTAGTAAACAAATTTTAACATTCTATGTTGCAATAATTTTTTTACAATTTTTACTATTCATTATGAAAAAATGAAAGTGGAGTCATTAATATATTTGGACATTTTTATTAAAAAATTGGAATAAATTTTATCATGTTAAATATCTATAATTTTAAGAAAATATATTTAAGAAAATATTTTAGAATGTTTTGAAAATAAGTTTTTAATAAAATTCATTCTAAGTATATATCTTAATTTACTTTAATTTCCATACTTGTAAATACTATAATATGAATGTTAAGTCATTTTATTTTATATATAATCTATTTTTTTTAAAACCATTAATAAATAATAATTTATTCAATTTATTATTATAATAACATATTTCACAAAAAAATAGTTTAATAATGAATAACTCATTTTACCTTTGAAATATTTTAGATAATAATACATAACATGTAGAAAAATTCATTTCATTTAAAAATAGGTCTTTTAATCATTAGATGTTTTTACTAAAAATATAATGATTATTTGTTTGGAATTAATTATAAAATCTTAATTCAGGAAAATATATACATATATATATACATATATATACATATATATACATATATATATATATACATATATTTAAAATGTTGTTAATAGTATTCTTACCTTCTATTCCTATAACTAGGATATAAGGTATACTATGTCACATGTGTATTTAGACTCAGGGTTGCGTGCAGAGCGAGCTATCAAGTACTTCAAGTTTTTTTCAAATAAAGTAAATATAAAATCTTAGAGAGTTATATTGTACTCCATTAAATTTAATTTTTATTATAAAATTAAATCATTATAATATAAAAAATGAGGATATCTCAACTTCCTTATGCCCACATGTTCCCATTTAGATTTTTCAAATTTTTTATTCCTCGAGTGAACTTTAGCCAGGTGAGTAATATTATTCTAAATTAATTTATCTCCATATTCCAAGAATTTTTATAGTTTATCATCATAGAAAACATCATTATCCATAAGTAGAGACTTTGATTTTATTACATGTAAAGGATCATGTAAGTACTTATACAAAAGTGATACATGTAATATGTCATAAACTCGATGGAGGTTTAGTGGAATCACCAAGAAAATAAAAAACACCCCTGATCTGATCAAGAATATCAAAGAGGGTAAATATATATAGGGTTCAATTTTCCTTTATCTCAAAATATTATAACCTTATTCCATGGAGAAATTAAATGTAATACCTTCTCACCATTTTCATATTATAGATCTCACTGATGATTGTCAACATAACTCTTTTCTTGACTCTAATCTTCCATGATGGCGTGCTAAATGAATCTAAACATCTCTTCCATTTAATCATATAGATCAGGTCCCAATAGATTTATTTATATTTAATAAACCTTGAATTTTTTAATTATCACTACATTCCAAAGTTTTATTCTTAAGGATTCATCTGAATTCTCGATTAAAAGCTATTATTATAAGAGAATTCAATAAAAAGAAGGTATTGATCTCAACGCCCATTGAAATATATTGAACAAGATCTGGGAATGCTCCCTAGGGTTTTAATGGTACCTTTAGACAGATGATCCATTAAAAGATGACTGGTATTACTAAAACAAAACTCTACATCCATCTCTTACAGAAGTCATTTCCAAAACATCAAGGAAAACCTCAGATCTTAATCAGATAAAATAGAATGTGATACCACATTCAAACATACCATTGAATCAATGTATTTCTGGAAAATATGATCTTTAGAGAAATATCATTTGATAGAAATTAAATGGTTAGACATTTTAAGGAGTTTTACTACAACCGAAATGAATTATTACCATTTGATGTTTTGGATAGTTGGATGATGGTATCCATGATGGTTTTCCCATATTAATATTTGTATGGGTAATGGTTGTATCATCCCTTCAGAACTCTTTCAGATATCTTTAACATATTAGAAAACCAAGAAGTATGATACATACTATGAAATATCTCATTTCATGTTGTCCCACTATAAATACTATTTCTCATCTATAAGCATATTTTTACTTATTGGATGAAAAAAATTGAGCTGCGGGGTTTTTATAACAGTTCCTTCTTCATGTCTAGTATAGATGCAACACATAATCAGTTCCTAAATCATATCTTCCAATCCTAATAAATGATTATCTTTAGATAATTTCTTACATTCTTTTACAACTCTATTTCTTCCTACTCTTCTTCTTTTATCAATTAGATAGATTGTTGGACACTAAATTTAGTAAGATAAATTTTCACAACATAACTCAAGATTTCATAGTGTCTCATTTTAAAAGAACTAAATATTATATTTTTTCGATAATAATAATACATATTATAGCATTATCCTTTTGACTTATATAATTATACACCTTGTTTTATTTCCTTGGGTGGTAATATATTGGGGAACCCTAATCTTTAATCTACTCCAACAATCTTGTCTCGCCTATATTAAACTCTTTTTGTGTGGATATATAGTTTAAATATTTATAATGAATATATATATCACACTATTCAACATAAATATAAATCATATATATCTTTAATGAAAATATTACCACTGTTAACTCCATTTCATGGGTGAGGTAATTCTTCTCATAAACCTTTAAATGATAAGAGGAATAATCTATCACAAAATAATTCTACATAACAAAACATCCCTAACCCGTCTTAGATGCATCACAATAAATTAAAAAACCTTATATACTATTGGGTAGTGTCAGAATAGGTGCACTATCCAACAATCCATTCATTTCCTCCAAATTTTCATCACATTCATCCTTCGAATGAAACTTTAATCCCATTTTAGTTAACATAGTGATCATATTAGTCTACTTTAAGAGATTATTCACCAAGAATTGAAAATAACTTTCCAATATATAAAAAGTATTGATCTTATTCACTTTGTTATGTCTTGGATTATGTCCAATAACTTTCATCTTCGATGAATCCACTGATATACCCTCTCTGAAGATTATTTGGCCAACATATGAAACTTTATGTATCTAAAATACACATTAAGTAAACGAAATATTCTAAAGGCCTTCTTTATTATTGATTTTTGATAACCTTTATTTTAATGGATGAATGGAACCCTAACAAGGCCCATAGACATGAAGAATACATGACCTATAGGTATTAGGAAATATAAATGCTATAACTACATGGAACTAAACCTCCCCAGCTTCTTTAGTGTGATGTAAACTCTCTACCTTCACATGGCTAGCTCGACTAGGTTTCCTGTGCAAGGACATGCTAGTACCAATGGTATTGACAAACCTTCTCTTTCTGAAAAATCCGCTTAAACTTCTACTCTGGTGAATGCACCTGCTCTGAATCCTCATCTGAAGTCTGCTCTTGGTAGAGTCTTCCTGGCCATTAAGTCCAATTTCTGGTGGACTGAAGAACTTGAGGTAGCCCAAAGGCCTTTAGGAGGACCGAAGGCCTTGTGGTGGACCTAAGGCCTTGAGGTGGCCCGAATACCTTGAGGTGGCTTGAAGGCCTTACTGGTTCGAAGGACGTGGGTTTCCCAAAGTACTTGAAGGACACTAGACCCAAACCGATGGCCAAAAATCCCAATCCGATCAATATTCCCGGCTGTTACAGTACTAAACAGTGCCTTCTATAGAACCTGCTTCATTTCTTGCTAAGTGCCTTCTACAGTACCTTTTACAATGAATGCTATAGTACTTCTACAGTACCCCAAAAATTATGTCTCTGCTCGGTTTTGAACTCAACTCTCTTGGATGCACTTCCTGAGTCCTCACCAACTGGGCTGAGTCTCTTGTGTATACACAATAAGTAAATTTTTTACATAGCTTATATAAATATATCATCGTTAAAAAAATACTAAAATGATATTTATTCTCTTCCTTTCTCTTATAATATATAATAATATCATCTAGGAATAGTACCAAAAATTGATCAAGGTAATATCTAAATAAACAAATCTTCAAATCCCTGATGATTTCCTAAAAATTAATAAGACCAAAAGGAAGGTAAAAAATCATAGTGGATATATCTTATATAGAAGGCTTCCTTGGATTGGAATCCTCTTTTTACTATCAATTGATAGTATCCACATCAAAGATCAATCCTGGAAAAATATATTTCGTATTATAAACTACATGAGAACTAGGCAATACAACCAGTTTTAAGTCATTTCTATTGGCACTAGATATGGAATTATTTTGTATAGAAATGTTTTTGTGAATTATGGGGATTAGAGGCATCAAAATAGGGGTATACAAATGGTTTCATTTAAAACCATCAGTATATATCATGAAAACATTTGAATACACATGGTTTGAAGAAAACTGTGGGTATACATCCATACCAGCTGTTCCTAAAACCATGGGTATAGAGTTCTATCCACAATTGATATATGCTCATGGTTTTATACATCATGGGTATATAGTTATATTTCAAATGAAAAATAATAGCACCATCCAACACCCCACATAGAACCTGAAAATAAATTACAAACCATGGAACCCAATTAATGAACTACAATTATTATATATTTACTATTTATCCATGAGGATATTTATAGTTTTTAAAACATTTAGAAAATAATAAAAAAACTATAAATCCAAACCATATATTAGTTTTAGATATATAACATAATCCACACATATCTCTTTAATTATAACTCAAAATGATGGGGATCAATATCTACCTCACCACCACCAGGGTCATCATAATCATCCCCAACATCATCACCTAGAGCACTGACATCATATTCATTATTATCATCATCTGAAATAATATCATCACCTAAACCACCACTTGGAACCACATTGACATAAATTTGTGGATAATATAAATATTTTATTATTTCTATACATGAATCAAAAAAATTAGTAGCCTCTGATGGACGTGATGGATATATGATAGACCTAGCTTCTAGAAACTGTCTGTTAACTAGTTTACCTATTTAAAACTCATGTATAACTACTTTTTGGTCCTTAGAATCTTCTACACAAGCATTTTTCATCTTGGGTGTGTGAGAGAATTGAGATGTGATTGTTGAGGGAAAATACCTAGTGAGGATGATGTTTTTAAGAGTTAATTATCTTAATCTACCTTGGATGATATGTGTTAATTTTTTTTATCATTTTTGGGTTTAGTTATTTTGAGTTATATAATTTGGTTTATTTTGGTAGATATTTTTTTTACTTTTGTTTAGGTTATTTTGGGCTCATTCATTTGGTTCATCTTTGGGTTATTAATATTTGAGTTGGGATTCTTTGTTTATTTTAGTAAAGTCATTTTTTTCATTTCTGGGTTATATCATTTTTGGTTAGTTCATTTGGTCATTTGTGTATTTTTTAGATCAATTAGTCTACTTGGGTTTATGTTATTTTGTTTTTTTGGGCTATGTCATTTTATTCATTTTTAGTCCTTTTTAGGTTAGGCTATTTTTTTATTTGTGTGTTATAAATTTTTTATGTTAGTTTATTAGGTTTTTTGGGTTATTTCATTTAGTTTATTTTTATATTATATTTTTTGGGTTATATAATTTGGTAAATTTTGGTCATTTGTTCATTATTTTGTTTTGGATTAGGTCATTTAATCAATATTTTATTTTTTTGATTAGTTTCATTAGTTCATTTGGATTCAAGTTATTTATTTTTCTTTGGGTTAGGTTATTTAGTTCATTTTTGGTCATGGAATTAGCCTCATTTTGGGTTATGTTAATTGGATAATTTTAGGTCACATTATTTTGTTTACAATGTTTTTTGAGATAATAAGTTCTCAAATGAAACACTTGTGGAATAATATATTCATTGAATCATGTTTTCAATGCTAGAAGGATTATATTGACATATCACTAGGGATATAAATTAAAATGGAGAATTCATTATTTTTGGATTTCAATAGAAGTTTCTGCATATTTTGATGATTAATTTCACAAAAATATAGACGATATAGGAGGAAATAATTCTAGATATAAATTCTATATTAAAGGGGAATTTAAAGACCAATATTAAATGTATTTATGTGAATAAAACTTAAATTTTATCATGAAAATATAACCAAATGGGGAATTTCTAGACTTATTTTTTAAAGTGGCAATTACATGTTAGATTATTTTGTAGTTCACAAAAAAACTATTTATAAAAATCAGTTTAAAATTTTCAAAATAAAACAAAAAATAAAGAAATTTGAATATAATGAACCATAAAGACTCATGTTTAGATAATATTTATTAAAATGGAAAAATTATGGCTCGTCCAATAATTTCATTGGGGGATAATAAATTTTATAAATGTGTTGGATCACTAAGGCAAACCAAACATGTTTTTGAGAATATCTCAAAATCAAAAGCATCTTGTTTTGAAAGATCAGGGCAACCTGAACTCCAAAGAAAAAACTTATATTTTTAAGACATTGGTTGAACTATTATATGTTTTGGAAAAGGGAACTGTATTGGTGGGATTATTATTCAATATTCTATAAAATCTGAAATATTCTTTTTTGTTTCACAATCAACATGAACAATCTTGAAGTCTATCTAATAGTGATATCCCCCGTAATTTTTTACAATGACGAATAAATCCATTTTACATAAGTAAAAATATAAATATTGATGTTATTTCTATTCATATTATAGTACCTAGTTCCACTCATGTTCCAACATTGTAGTGTACCCCAATGTGTGTATCTATATCATAGAATCCTAGTATTTTTGTTTTTTCTAAAACATCATAAAAAATTTCAATACAATTAATATGAATTAAATTTTCAATTCAAACCATTAAAGATTATGAATAAAATAAACTCATTACTATTCTAACAATTGATCATATCTTAATATTGTTTTATCGATCAGTTCTGAATATTGATACAAACTCTAAATTAGAACATACTATACTCTTCTAACCAACATATATACCATGCTCATTTGATCACCAAAACTCACATAGATCCATAAACCAGGAATAATTTATAGCTTCACCACCAGAAATGTAAAACCAACTCTACAATGAACATGTTAATTAATATAAATAAAACAATTACATAAGCATCAATTTTAAAAAATTTCATACAAAAATCACTTCCCATGATTTTCCCCATGATTTCATTTCTGATAATCCTCCATGTGACTAGAATCACCAAAATGATATTAGAGTAATTTCATAATTTTTTCGTAAATTTCTATAGTATTTGAAATTTTTACATATCTCTGGGTTATTTACATTATAACATACCATTATTTGTGCTTAAATATTCCAGGCTTTAGACATACGGGTGTGACTATTTCACCTACTAGATGATCCCATAGAATAAGGTAAATGGAAAAAATATGATTAATTCATTATACAATAGGTAAAAATGATGTGATATAATTTGACACACATATAAAAAACTAAATCCAAACTAATCTTTAGGCTATAATGGATCCATGGGATGTCCTATATCTGTAGACTCTTAAAGATGTGCCTGCTCTAATTCATGTACTGGGTCATTAACATGGATTGAAGTGGAAGCTAATGGAGTATAATAATCATATCCTAGATGGGTAATAGGAAATTGAGGTAGAGTAGACATGGTAGGATAAGGATATAAGGGATATATATACATCATATTATATTGATATGGTATAAGTGGTAACATCCTTGGAGGTGGTGTAGACATGGTATGAGAAGTAAATAATAAATAAAATGATGATGAAGCATGGGTGGGAATATCCATAGAGGATCCAGTGGAAAATGAAAGGGTTTGGTAGATGGGATGTCTGCTGGCGAGTTAGGGTGTGAATAGTTATGACGGGTGCTCTGTGTATCTCTATAATCACCCCTGATTAGACCCACACTAGTAGCATAGGAGTAATCAACATTTGTTGTGATGAATTTCCCTATTTTTTTATAAATAATAATAACACGATAGTGAATGCATTGAAGAAGAATAATATTGAAATTGTTATACCCCTAAAGGGAACTAGAGGAGGCACCCTTAATTCATACTTTCATTGATCATTATCAAAAAATATTATTCTTTTGAATTTCCTGAATATCTTTGATAATGTAAATGAGAATGAAATATTCATTTTTTATAAATAGTTTTTCAAAATTATCCATAAAAATTTCATTCAAATTATTTATAAACAATATCATAACAAATTTTAGAAAATATAATTTAAAACCATGATATAAATTTTAAAAAAAAATTATTTAAAACTAGTTTTTTAAATTCAAATAAATCAAACTAAATTCAAGGAAAAAAAATGAAAAAAAAACATATCATTGAAAAAATAAAAAACTAAGGTAACTACAGTAGTACCAACTTGGTAAACCCATGAGATGTTAAACTGAATTATCTGTGAACATATATTGTTGTCTTTATATATTAACCACCACTACTTCATGTTCGGAATAAATCGACAAAATTTTACTATTTGAGTAATAAAAAATAATATTTTGTTCAAAACCAATGGGGGGGGGATTGTGTAAATTTAGTCCCAACCACCAAGAATAATATGCCTTGAGATTACTTCAATTATGGCATCATAATATGGCCTTATATTTCCTTTCACATAAAACGCCTATTTTTCCATTGATGCCATAAATATATGGTTCATAGTAAGAGAATAAAAAATTCATGTCAATAAATATGAATCTACAATCATCAATAAATGTACCATTCCCCATCATTAAATCAACACATTTATATTTAATCATAGAGACTTGACCATTAGGATAAAAATCCAATAAAAATATTATCTCAAAATGTCCATAATAAGAGACATTTTTATATTTATGCCTACAATTTGATTCATTGTAATAATAGTTCATTTTTATAGTAAATATAAAAAAATCATTCCAGGTTCCCATATTCCCCACTCAATTAGTAGTAACAAATTTATACACATTTATTATTAAATATTTTTATTCACAAACCAAATAACTGTGGCAAAAAAACAACAGTCTTAATTATTTTTGAGATGGAGTAACAATTAAAATCAATAACAAAAATATATATTAATAATAAAATTAAATAAATATAAATATTCTTAGTCAATTAATGAAATGTTAATACCTTTGATTTCAACCAATAAGAAAACTCTTTTATATGTAAAGCCTCTCTCATTCTCAATGTAAAATATTGATGATTTCTATTTATAATTTTTTATACTACTGCATAAAATGATAATAAAAGTTTCATGTATATGTTAAATGAAATAGCATGAGATAACATATAAATATTCAAATTACCTAATTTATATATCCATCGAATGAAACATAGTCAAACAAAGCTGTCCGGTGTTCCATATCCCTCTATAAGGATTAATGTCACCAATTTATATGACAAAATAATTACTCTTGTTTAAGCAAGATATGGAAACAAGGGACCATTTCCCCATACTTCTCTTCTTCATTTACCATTGGTTGATTATATCTTGTGCTTAGATAAGACAAATACAATGAAAAAGAATCTTTAAATTCTTGAGATAGAAAACATTTCAAAATGATTCTTTTTGGAATGTCATTATTTCGTACATATGAATTTATTGTTTACATATTTATTTCAGAATGATACATCCACCAAAGGCCAATGGGTCCCCCAATAATTATTTCTATTGGAACATGATCTGTTAAATGAAATGTGAAAATGAATATGATAGTGTAATTTTTTTCCGCAAATCACAAAAAATTAATGGCCCATATTATTGTAATTTTATAATAAAAAAGGATTAACATTTATCATAGAGGTATATTTGAAATGGAATAATTGAATCCCTTTCACCCTTATATTATTGGATAGTATGTTCCTGATTTCTATTAGAATCAATTCATAAATAAAGGCATGATAATCATGAGTTTTTTGGTATTTTAGTTTCAACTGGCTTGTGTTGACTCATTTAGATATGTTGCTGGAATATCCATTGAGAAACATAATATTATATAATATTTTATGAAATTTATTTTTCTATAAAGGCATCATCACATAAGAAGAATAACAAACATTACATTCATTTTCACTAATAGACACATGATGTAGTTTTGGTCGAATGCCATAGTCCAACTAGTGTCATTGAGATCATATGTGATCTTTTTTATTCCCATTGAAATTTATAATAATTGAATGAAATAATTCATATATATTTTTCAAAATCTGAATTATGTATAAATAATGAAATAAAAAATTAGTAAAATAATAAAAAAATAAAAAAAGTTATTTTCTTTTTCAAATTCTAAGTTGCTTTACTATAAACATTATACCTCTTTTTATAATTCATCTAACTACCAAAAAATAAAAATATGAAATCTTTAGATTCATTATGAAGATCAATTCATTTCATACATTTTGGTGGGCATGCAAATTCATTAGTATTATCAAACCTCTAACAATTCATCCTATATTGATGATATATTGGAATGAATTTTCGATTCCAATAAAACTGTCACTTCGAAGGTATTTCATTACAATCTACTGTTTATTCTTCATGTAAATAGAATATTAAAGTTTTTCATCATGAACGAACTAGATTTCATTGAATATGAATTGAATCCGTGTATAGTCTATAGAAGGAAAACACACAAATGGAATTTATTTTTGTAAGAAGCATCAAATGTTGCACACTCATATCCCAAAGCTATGTCAAATCTATTATTAAAGGTTTGAAGTAGACATTTATATCATTTCTGGAATCATAAAGTCCAAATTTTACTATATTCAATGAATTGAACGTTTTTCTTCATAAACATCCATAGAGGATGCTTATGAACATGAATAAAAACTAGCCACATGATGTGACTAGATAACATCTGACAAAATAGATTAAAACCATCATAGGATAGACCCAACCCAACATTACTCACCTTAGCTAAAAAATCAATATTTTTTGAATTAAATGAAATACATTCTAATACATCTATAGGTGGAACCAACTCATAATTATCTATAGTTATCCAGAATCATGCCATAAAAAATATGTTGAGATTTCTTGAGAGATAAAGGTGATTTTAGATCATGGGAATAAATATAATGTACCACATTACTTTCTCTATAACCCAAGATGGTGTTCTATCTACATTTTTCTTCCATTTATCAGTACAAAATTATTTACAGTTATTAAGGTTTATTTTTTCCACCCAGAATAAGATGCAATCTTGTCATAGGCATTAATTTTATTAGTAGAAAATACATGAAGAATAATTAACTTTTATTCTCTAAAATGATTGGAGTAAATATCTACACCATTAGGAAGAAATTACTTCAAATTGGTAATAATATTAACAATGTAAGTATTAAAAATTCTATAAATTATTTTTCAATGATATAACAACATTAAAAAATTCTAAAATTGTTATTTTAGTACATTAATGATATGTAGGATTTATGGAATCATTCATTAGTTATTTCACTCTTTAAAAAAAGTCATTATTATTTTCTTTATGTATACTAATATCATTGTCTTATTTCATTATCATACTATCTCTCTCATGATGATTCACATATCTAAGTCGATAAAATATCGAATTATCCACACCAATTATTTCTTTCAGTTCGTCAATATTAGAAGATTTTCTCATCTCTCTATTATGATATCAAACTTAATAGTTTTTTTGAAATTGATATAATGTTATATAATAGATAAATTATTCTTGACTTAAATTTTTTTTCTTCCAACATAGTTATAACATGGACACTATATACATCAACCATCTAATGCATTTTTATATGAAAAATCTAAAAAAATATGCAAATTATTTTAAACTTAATTGAAATTCTATTGGTATGATTAATTCTTATTATATATATTTTCTTATAGAAAAAAATATAATATTCAAATAAATACTATAAACCATAATTAAAAAAATCATTATATTTTTTTAATATGAATGCCATCAAATCATATTAGTGGCTATCAAACCAATGAATAATATAAATAATGTATGCTATATGATATTCCTAAATATAATGAACCAAGGTGGGTATCCCCAAAATATATAAATTCACTATCATAGTGGATACAATTATTAACTTTGAGAAAATACAATGTTTTACACAAGGTTTTAACTATTAATACCCAATCAACAAGATCCAAACAAAGTCACAACCATAATTCCATGAAAACAAATTATTACTTTTTAAATTATCCTAACAGTTTAAATATACCCAATTACATTCCATATGTCAGGAATAGAATAAAAGATATAAAATTATCTATATAAAAATATGGAAGAGGAAGAAATGCCAAATAATATATAGTAATTCATCATTATGATCTTGAAAATGGTAGGGAAATTTTACACTTTGGATTATTTAATATAAAATTTATTTCTTAGATATTCTGAATCAAACATAACAATGAATGGTATTTGGAATTTTTAGGAAATTTGGATTAGAATTCCAAAAAAATCAACATTATAAATACACTAATTGTTCCATTAATTCTTTATGAGTGAGAGTTTAAGGGGATATCTTCCACGATTTTGGTCCCCCAAGCTTATTCTCATAACTAAATGGGGACCCTTTAAATTCCCTGAGGAACATAAATCTACCACACTTATTAGGTTCAGACACTCCCATATATTGTCACAAATTCCGAATGGGATCAATCAATTAAGAAGTTTAAAAGACAAAACCAAAATAACTGAAAAGGAAATGAAGGTTTATATGTATAATCATGTTACCCTGATTGGGGAAGTTTTTAACTCTCTCCTTGTTCCTTTGTTGGCTTGACATTTTATGAA
Source organism: Viscum album (assembly GCA_963277665.1). Taxonomy (NCBI): domain Eukaryota; kingdom Viridiplantae; phylum Streptophyta; class Magnoliopsida; order Santalales; family Viscaceae; genus Viscum; species Viscum album. The sequence continues at coordinate 80,027,748 of OY728153.1, forward strand.
TTTTATTTCTGGATTTTCCTGTAGGCTTCAAGGGAATTTCCAAATGTGTAACTAAGTTACACACTATGTAATGGTAGCTAGTTGAATACCATGATATGATTGAATACAGGGAAGGGTTACACAACATGATGAGTGGTTACACGTCATGAGTAATTTCAATGTCAGATTTTAATCCGGGGTGATGAGTTTCCAAGAATATTTGAGGCTTTAGTAGTTACATGTCATATAACCTAGTTACACATCATGTAACTCCTCTACATTAAATTATTATAATAGGTATGAAAATATTTTCCATTTAGTTATTAATTCATACTTCATTACCATCGACCTAGGGAAACTCCCATGTGGTTCTTATAGACTCTAATCTTTCATGATCGATTAGTTTGGCACTAGATGTCTATTGAAGTTATGGTTCATCTCTCCGAGTAAGCGACCTTTTAGATTCTTCATTTCCATTTATCACAGTAGCACCCTTGGGTTTCTTTATCAGATCTGTTGATCTAAATTAGCGTTTCTCATTTTCTTCATGAAACATCTATTGTGTGATCTCATTCTAGAGGACATTCCTTTGTTGGTCGTCATATGGAGGGCATTTTTTCTTGAGGTATGTGGGTTTCCTCTTTTCTATGGATATTTTTTTTCTAAATTAGATAAATATTGAGATATATATTGGATTCTAGGGACTCTATTTTCATATTTGGGTTTCATCATTAGTGGATCCCTTTGCAAGCATGTGCGACCTGAGTCTTGACATATGTTGTTTCATCTCTAGCATGTGTTTAATAAAACATATTGTTCCAATTTTATATATTAGTTTATAAATAAATTGGTATGAAATTGGCATAATTTTTTGTGTGTGTTGGGATGATATTTTTAATAAAATTGGGTTTCCTTAGTTTTTTATAAATGGAATGAAAATGGGTATTATCAAATCATTGAAAAGAATTTTGTGAAATGGATTTGAAATGAAATTCTAAACATTGAGATGATTGTGAAGACGAACACATGGGTTAGCTTGGGTACGTGATAGATGGTTTATCTTGAAGCCATCATCCATTATGGGGGTAAACATTATGGGGTGTCCCTCTTGTCATAGAGTGTAAACCATTATATGTGATGTTTGGGTTTCACTTTATTGGGTGTATCATTGGTTTTGGATTGTAGATAATTGGCCTCAAGAAACGAAGTGTACTGTTCATAGTTTTTTGGGTACGAGGTCTCTACTAACTGAACTATAGTATTCCTTGGTGTTGTGATTCTTGTTCCAATATTATTTTTTCATATTTCTTATTTTTTATATATTTTATCCATGATAAGATTTTCAATTCTTGTGAAAGATGATTTAGAAAAAATTTCATTGTAATTGATACACCATGTTTTTTTAGAACTATAATATAGAGAAATTGTTGAACATGTTTTCTGTAAAACTAATTTACTAATTATCATGCCATGTTTTATTTAAAATGATAATATATTAATTTTTATACGGATACTTTTTATGGAACACCGGGGTGGATCTTATTGAGCAAATTAGATCACACCTGTTACACGTCTTTAGTGGTGCATAGACCGTGGTATGTATTCTAATATAGGGAAGGGAAAGGAACCAAATTGAGGTGATGCAGTTTCATGTAAGATAGGATGGGTAGTTTCTGGGAGTTTTTCCACACCATCACATGTAGTAGCTATTTGGTTTTTGTCCTTTGTGGTTGGACTTGTTCTTTGATGTTTTTGGCTACTTTTATTGTCAATTTTTTCTTCTTTATTTGTTACAGTTATGGAATATATTTATTGGATTTACTCTTTTCCTGATTGATTCATGTATATATGTTCCATGTGTTTGTTCAGGTTGGGAAAAATGATTCCCTTTGGTTTTTTGTTTTATTCCTTGGTGCTTTTCGCCAGCCCATGGGGATAGGGAACACCCTTCGTGTATGTGATGGATCAGGTTGGGTCTAGGTTTGAGGGAAACTCGGGTTCGTTCATTAGAGTATTGGATTTTGAAAGTATAAAGATGATTTCATAAATAAATTGGTATATAATACTTAATTAAATAATTAAAACAGTAATATAATACTAGAATGAAAAAACTACTTGAAAATTAAATTAATAACGATCGAAGATAATTTAAGAGAATGATATGAGAAAATAAAAAAAATGGTATGAGGTATATAATTTATAAGATCATATTCCATTGATTGTAAAAAATTAAGGATTGATTCTTATTTTATAAGTAATTATGTCTAAATAACCCCCATCTAATTGATTACTCTCACTCTCTCATAAAGTCCCCCTTTTAACAGTTATATAATTTTGTTCATTAGTTTGAATGGAAATGAAAAAATATTATAAAATGTAGATAATATCACATCCAATGTTTGTTGTGAATGTATAATTATTGAAACTGTATTATAGAACAATACCTTTTTAAGAACATAATGTTAATGTAATGTAAAACAAGGTATAGTGGGTGGGAAGGGAATTAAATGTGAAACCCAACATGAATTTCTTTTAAAATCCATAGTCACACATGTAAAATCACCCTTTAAGAACATGATAGGATGAAATAAAATCAATATATCATCATATATATGATAGAGTAATGACAAAATTGAAATAAAATATATAGTGTCTGTGATAGAAGAAAATTTTTAGCCTCTCTTTAATAGAAACCCCATTCACATCTCATTCTAGTCTTTCTATAACCTAAAATCAAGCCAAAATCAATTATTTATAAAAAAAATTCTCTTTGGACTTGAATTATCCTTCCTAAAATAACTATTAAAATATGGACATGGATCTCATGGTCAATATATATTAAATTACATTAAAAAATTCATAGGTATTTTTATTTTATTTTCATGTTGACATGTGATTTGTGACATAAACACAGACCTTTCCGTGACTTATTCTTGGCCATCTATGTTTGAGGAGGCATCTTTTACTAAATGGAATGAAAAAAACTCATTACGTAAGGAATTTAAAAACATTAACAATAAATAAATAAATAAATATTTAACCAATATAAGAACATGAATGTAAAAGATCTATCACATTATGACATAAATAAAAATTAAAAAAAACTCAATAGATGAGAAGAAGGATTATAAAATCACTAATCAGATGCTGAAAAAGACATGAGTAGAAAAATATTTTAATAAGGAGAGACTTATGGAGGATAAGATAATCCACCACTATCTAAATTATGGGAAATTAGGGATCATGGGTGTGTGGGGGAGGCCGAGAGCCTGATGGTTATGTGAGAACTATATACCAGTGGGTTTTTAAATACCTTTTGTATAGCCCAACCAATACAAATGATATAAATAAATGATTGGTATAGAATGAATCCATGAAATATACACCTATGATTCTTGTAAACCATTGGTATAGTGGCATGGGGATAACCCAATTTTCCAGTAGTGATAATTAAAAAAAATTAATATGAGAGAGATGATAATTACCCTTCATCGTGATCTTGATTAGTTCATAAAAAAAGACAAAAAGTCTCATCAATCTATCTTTATTTTTAATATGAAGAATATGTGCACCACATAATGGTGAAATTTTTCTAATTAATCACTTATCAAAATTCTAATGAAGTTTATCCATCAATTACTTTAACTCCATTAGGGTCATTCCATATGGAGTATTTGAAATAGGTGCAACCACATGTCTGAGTTCCACTAAAAACCCAAAATTAGGATTCACGAGAAGACTTTAAAACTATCTCAGAAATTCATCAAATAATTCATATAAAATAGATACATTTTTTATGTTGAGTCTCTCCCAAACCATCTGAGATATATACACACTTTTAATAGGAACCAAGACCTATTCAAGGGATCTAATTTCTATTGGAAATATGTATCGATCATATCACTAATAGTTTATCATAAGTTGGCTCAGAATATCAAATGTGACATCCATTTCTCAGAAAATAATATTCAATTTATATATATAATTCCAATTTATTCCCAAAATAATATCAAATTCAACTAGAGGAAGAATAATGAGATTTAATTGAAGAATATTTTCACAAAATTCAACTTGAGAGGAATCATAAACGTGAGATGTGATCATTATAAAATTAATAGTTTTCACTATTAATTAAACAAATATTTTTTTTGGTTATACAATACCCTTAAAAAGTATTCAAATATAAAATAATGGGTAGATCCAGAATAAAATTAGACATTAGTAATTCTAGATTGTATGTTTTGTGTATATTTCACTACTTTTTTATTATACCTCACATAAAAAATAGAGATAGTAAGATATTTAATATTTATAGCAGGCTTGATTGGTTTCATAAATTGATAATTATTATTAAACTTAAGATTCAAGCATTGGTTATCTCAACTCCTATACTCCTTATATTTGAAACACTATCATGCGGGTGGTGAATGTGGAGTTTTTTCTACCTTCACATCATTAGCTATCTTTTTTCCCGCACTTAATCATTTTATTTCCCAATGACCTTCCATTCCACAATTTAATAAATTAATAGTTCCATTAAGATAATTTATTCAAGGATTCTTTCCAAAATTGTGGCATAAAATAAGACTCAACATCATTCATTCATTTTTTCATTATAATAATTTTATTTAAATTCCATATTTATTTCCTTATCAAAAACATGATATTGATGGAAGAATATGATAAATATTTATACCTTGAGAGAACATATAATGATATTTTTCGATCTAATGATGTTCCTTATGGACAATTACATATGGAGAGTTGGTATTAATCCACTAAAGAATCAAAAAATCTTGATTTTCATTTGTCAAGTTACACTAGAATCAAACCCTGAGAGTATCATAATTATTTTATCATTGGTATTAATAGATTCAACATCCTTCTACTTTAGACAATGGTATTCTTTCTCCATTTTCATATAATGAATATATTGAAAGTATTTGTCAAAATATAACCTTCTAAACTAATAAAAATTCCTAGTGTAAATATTTTACTATATCCTCATGTTCTTAATAATATTCCATTGTTGATCTGCTACACCATCCAAAATATAAACTGTCAAACAAAAATTCTTACATTGAGCACTAGATAATGGAAAATATAATTTGTGTGGAATAATTCCATTTAATTTGATTTATTGGATGAAAATAACCACTAAAATAATGTGTATGTTTCCTCTTGATGTACTCCAAAAAATATTGTTTTTTCCTTTTCTAATTTGGATACTTAACCCGATTTGTTATCTTGTGAAAGTAAATTTAGAATAATAATGAGACTTTTCATTCCAACACCCATAAAATTCGGTTTTTTAGGGAACACATTGCTTCATTTATATCCAAATTCCACATTAACATGATTTATTATTGTTATATCCTTTGAATGAAACCAAAAATTAAAAATTGGGAAACAATAATCATAGTGATAAATGACATAATCATGATAATAATTTATAGTATATCTAAATAATTGATCCTTCTTTTCTATCAATGACACCATAGGTTTAACATAGGCCATCCATGGTTATCATCTATTAAATTTTTCTATAATGTTGGAGTGTCTATCCAGTTGTGTAGTATTAATCCCACTCATCACACACCAATGATGATCGATTTAATGACCAATCCACCTATTTTATAGGTGTTAAACTTGGTGAATATATACTAGATCCTAATACAATTTCTAGTATCCATAACATTATACATTTTCTAGAAAAATTATACTTCTTACTTTACCATAACTTAAGACATTCTCTTACACTTAGGATTATCCAAATTATTCTCACTAAATCATCCCCATATAAGTTTCAAAAAAAACTCTACATTGGTGTAAAACCAACAAAGGTGACCCAAACATTACATGTTTAAATATTACATCTTATTAGATTAATATTCATCACATATCATTATGATCCACACTAGAACCATAAGGTTTTATTGTTTTTGGAACCACAAATACTTAAACAATTGGTACATAAATATCTATGTCATATCATACTTTTTTATACACAAATACAACCATTATTAGACATATTATACTTAAATCCATTATTCATATCTGGGGGAAAAATAAATATTATGAAGGGTGATATGAGATGATCAATAGGGGTAAACAAGGGATATATGAATAAATATGTATTTTTAAAAACAATATAAGTATAAGGGTATACGAACAAAAGCTAAAAATTTAAAAATAATACACAAGAACTCATGTACTATAATCATAATCATTTTAATATGTCTTAGTAGTTTGAAATAAATGAATTACAAAGGAATCAAATAGGATTTCCATGAGGGAATTCCATTGAAAAAAGATCCTATCATAAAAAGGTGTCATAAATTTTATAATAATTATAATAACAGAAATAATAGGTTAGGGATACCAAAAAAGACATTCAACAAATGTTATTCTTGGGATAACCACCCATTTACATGATTTGGGATTGAGATACCCTCCTGTGTACCCACTTTTGTGAATGGGATGACCATACATGTAACCAAGGATCCCATAAAACATTAATCTTTAACAAATTTATTTTAGGGATATAATAGCCCCACCCATCAAAATATCATAATCCAATCATATGTATTCTAAAATATAATGACTCCCTTTATCATTTCATCTTATCTTAACCCATGGAAATGAAAACATGTTTCATCAATAAAAAATTGTCATAATCTTGAACCATCAAGATAAAGAATAAGTATATAATCTTAGTATTATACCAATAGTAAAATACAATTAACATCATATTATTTTATCATAGAAGAAAAATTCTTATAAAAGACGACTCAAACATTTATTTAGTAAAATACCACCTTCTATTAGAAATCACATAGTTAAAAAATGAAAAATTACGAAATATTGAGGAAAATGATTTCTTTGAGATGGACCATGTAAACCTTTAATGTATTCATAGAAATTTTGTGTAGTAATAATTGTGGGAGAAGTCATTCTTTTAGAGTATGTTGAAACAAATATTTCAATCGCTCCTTTGGTAAAATGTAACCCATTCAGAAATTGACAAAATATTCCTTTTAAAACATTTATAAAAAGTAAAACATGGGTAAGGAAATAAGTTCAATAAATATTTTTATAATTGTAAAAATATTATGAAAACATTTTAAATAAAATATGGATATGTGAGAAAATATCCCCAGATGAATAGAAAACAATGATACTTTTCCATAAAGACATTCCTTTACAACATTGAGTACTTAGAGGGGGAAAATCAAATGAAATATTTTTATTTAAAAAATAAAAATTTGATAAGAAAATTCATATATTTATTTAGATGTAGATCATATAATTTAATAATTGGAAATTTGAAGAATAAAAAATCCTCATAAAATGTGACATTGTAACATAAAACCATTACCTCTAGTTCAAATCGATTCTGAATTGATAAAAAATCCTGTATTCTAATATTTTATTTATTTTAATTGTATATCATAACTATAATTATACTAAAAATACAATATAGGTTTTACTTGTAGCACCTTATCACCCATTCATTAATAATTTTTGATTAAAATCACTATTTCGAGTAATAACTATTTCATTTTTCATTTATGATTTTGTTTTTTCAGTTCAAATCCATATACTTAAACTTGGGTACCATAATATCTAGAATTTTAATCATAATTTAAATATAAAATATATTATATATATAGATTTTTAGAATATTCCATAAAATTTATATATAGGAAAAATTAATTATGTCATTCATTGAGACGATAGTCCGTACGTGGGCATGAATACTATTGTCATTTTAATAAATTATAGGGAAAAATACAACACTATTATATCATTATAAAATAATTATTATATCATAAATATAATATATATTTATTTAATACAACATTATATCCACCAATGTGAGGGGGTAGTTCTTTAAAAAAATAGGGTAATAACAACGATTTAAACCATCACTCAATGGTTCCACAACGGTTTTTTCAAACCACCACTAATGTTGGAATGCTCAAGAAATTTGAGTTGGTTTAATAGATTTAATGGAGGTTTCAGGGATGTTGAATGGAATTATATATAGTGGCGATTTTTTCCATTTTTATATATGGATTTTCCTTTCAAAACTGTTGAGGATTTCACAATGGTTTAAACAATAATTATATTTACTTATATATATGCAGTGGTTTAAACTATAGTTATTTTTTTACGATATATAGAAGTGGATTAAACTATCTCTATATCTTTCTATAAAAAAATAGATTCTAAAAAAACCAAATCACCAAAAAACACATACCAAATAGAAAGAAAAATTAAGAAAATAACATAAAAATTTAACAATAAAAAATATTCATATAATAAAATTCAAAAAACAAAGAATTAAAAATGTTTACAATAGCCCTAAAAAATCTTGAAGGTATTAGATAATAAATTAATACAAAATAAAATAATATTGATATTCTAAATAAAATAACAGAGTAAATGTAAATGAAATTTCAATTAAAACATAATCAAGACATGAGAAAAATATATGGCGTAATCAAATATATATATTTCTATAATTGATAATGAAATATATTATATAAAGAATTATAATAGGAAGTGAGAAAAAAAATGAAGAGTGTTAATATATACATAATATATTCTATGAAATTAGTAAATAGAAACTCCGGTTTTGAAAGTTAGAAACATAAATTAAATAAAGTTACAATGAAATATAAGAAACGTTCCACAATTACATGGTTACTAAATAAGTATAATATAAATGGATTTGAAATATCGTAAAGATAGATAAAATAACAATGAATTCAAGACATTATTATTACCCCAAAATCCACCTCTAAAATCAGAAGAAAAAATAAGTGCTTGTAAAATCAGTACACAACAACCACATGTTGTTTCCACTTCATCATTAGTTACAGATAACCAAATTCCACAATATTACCACATCACTTCATAATTCCATATAATCACGTAAACACACAATATATATAGAACCCCTCACATCATTTTACAACATCACAACTTCTAAATACCCACAAAAATCCTATTTAATGTTGTCACCCACAACATAATAAATCGATTTCACATCATCTCCAAAAAAATTCAAATAAACCACAAAAAAATGACATGAAGTCAAATACTCTAATAATTTTCCCATAAAAAGGCTTCTATATAACATGAAAAAATGAACTACTCTACAATAAATCAGTGAATGTTACTCCATCGATCTATAAACACCACCACAACCACACATTAATTCTAGAAACAATAGGAATCCCCCAAGGTAAAAATCATAAAGCCAATAAGATTAGAAATAGTGGATAAAACCAAAAACAAATAAAACAATTACTTCTTTTAAACCACCTCAATATATGGTCAAACCTAACACTCCCTCCTAAAATGAGGAAAATAATATTCCTAATTTCCTCCTAGTAATCTTTTACTACCCATACCAAATCTAATATAACATTTAAGAGAAGAAAAAATTTGTCAATCTATAATCAAAAAATTTACATGGAATAATTTACAAAAAAAATAACTAAAAAGATCCGACGAAAGATGTAAGTGAAAATTTAGAAGGAAACATAACATACTAATAAATCATATTTATTTCATGTAATGTAAGAGAAAAACATATATCCCCCACCTCAAACAATAACATGGCTTCTTAATCCCAATATCATTATGCTAGTATTTCATGAGTTTAGATACACATCACTATCACTAAATCAAAATTTATCCCTCATCACTACATAAAGAACTAAGATCAACACTATCTCTATCCAAATATCCACTCATTGTTATATCCAAAAGTATAACAATTATCATGAAAATTAGATAATTCTATATATTTAAATTTTATCTTAAAATAAATAAATGTTTTTATACTAAACGATTATGAAGTGTCGGGCTTTACGTGTGCATTCAAACTATCCATTGATGAAACATCACAAGGGACACATCTAGTCATCTTAGGATATAATTAAACTAATTACTTCTAACAAGAAACACAATTCACATCTTCCATTTGTATACGATCCCCCTATTATAATATTTTTCTTCTCGTTTGTTGAATTATTAATTGAATTACAATAAACTACCATTGAGATTATTAAGGTAGTGAGATACTCTAATGATGAGTAGAGTCCACTGATGAGTAGTCAATGATGTATCATTGAATAAATTCCATAATCTCCATTTATGTACTTCCATTTCTATCCCAAAATATTCAACATCCACTTTTTTATGAAAATAACACTATTTGTAAATTAGAATAACATCTGAAAAAATATATTAATTTTGAAAATATTATAATTTAATTAAATGAATTAATTTAATAGACCCATAATTTACGAAAATTCCATTTATCTGGGAGTAAAATAATATATTTTTCTATCTTTGAGGGATTCCACTCCAAAAAAATATGCAATCGAAAGGGTAACTAGAGGATTCTCCAACATGATTGTAATATTTCATAATAATCTCATAGATTCATCTATGGGGACCACATAATAATCCAAGGGGACAAATATCTTCAATCCATTCGTATTAAAGACATATGAACTGTTATTTTTTGTGTTGGTAGTAACAATATTTCTATATTTTATAAAGTAATCAATTATTACAATAAAAATTAAATAACTTTATTTATATTAAAATTTGTACCCATAACAATCACCTTCCAATATCCCCATGAAGAATTATAAGTGGCCGCATGCTCCCTCACTATAGAGATACAATGTAATAAATTTGATGAATTTGAAGGAAATATTCCAAATTAAGATGGGACCAAAATGGATGGTGTGCCAGACAGTGATAGGAGGGTGAATGAGGGTGTGATGGATTCTGATGAAGGGATAGAGAGAGGGTGTCCTAGATGCTATAGGGAGGGAGCCTGATGAATCATCTTTTGTCTATGTGGTGCAGGTAAGGCCAACTAATATTCTACTAGGATCAATAAAATAATTCTTTCCAAGGATTCCTTTCATTTGAACAAGTAAAAATAACTTCAAAAAATATATTTTGATAAAATCATGCAAGAATAAAATTTTGACATCATAACATATACATTGTAAAGAAAAACATAATATAAATAGTTATGAAAATGTAGGACTACACTTATAAACCATTATAACATTTATTTTTAAAAAATTAGATAACACATGCATACAAATAAATTTAAATATGATAAATAATTGAAATTAATTGAAATTAAAAAAACTATTACAGAGGTGGTTGACATGGTAATGGATGACTGTACATATGATTATTTTTTTCCTTTAATAATGTCATTATCCGGCTCCATCTTTACTTTAACTACTTCAATAATCCTTGAAAAAATAATATTTTCATTATCATGAAGGAAAATTAATTAAGTATCTTACAGTTTATGGGTTCCAATTTCAAAGAAAAAATCATCCACTTTTTCACCGATATCATACAAGTCCCTTGTCTTTATACGAACAACTACACTCCACCCATCATCAATGATATCATCCACATAATATACCATTTTTTATTATGATGATATGGTATAAGGATCATTTAATTCATGTTCACCTACTTCCATCATGCTAATGAAGTTCACAAAAGTAAATATATACTAATATCTTTTAATACCCTTGGTAATATCGAGCCACATGAATTTGAATAAATAACTATGAAAGGACCATGATAGTTTGATTGGATAATATCAGTCAACATTCCATGATATGTCGATTCATAAACTATAAATACACCACTATTTTGTGTTTTCAAACCCTCATCCAAATCAACTGTAAAAAATGTGAATCCATTAAAATAGTAAGCATCAAGATTTCTAGCCTATTTTAGAGGACATAGAACTAAAAAATTCAAATCCTCTAACACCTTATCCCAGGTGACATTATTCATGATTTAAAAAAAGTGATATAAATTTTTAGATTTTCAAAACATATGTTTTAACCTGATATACATGTTGATTGAAATATTTATGAACTTATTCAATATTAATTATACACGCTATTTATTAAAATATTTTTTATGTCTTTCTCAATTTTTGTTTACCTTCTCATAAATCTATTTGTTCTTATCTTAATATCTTCGATAAATGGATCAAAATTTATGTGTATAAAAGAACGTAACTATTTTCCTATAATAATTCCATTTCAATCAGTGTAATAATTGAGATCCTCATACCTGCTCAAAAAATAGTAGAATACATTATTTATTTCCCATGTATTTATGATTGAGTCAACAAATGATAAACACATCAAACTCAATTGTATCATTCCTCAATATCATCCATGTTTCCACAATAAGTGATAAGTCACTCCTCTTATAAGTAGCCTATAGAAATTGAACCTTTAGGAAGAGATTTTTTTTCACAAATGATTTGAAATGACTAATTTATCTATGAAATAAAATAAATAATTCATAATTATGTATTCAATGAAGTGTGAATAATAGTTTAGTTAATATGAAAAACATGTAAATAAACTAAATATTAATTGGATACATATATCAGTAATGAATTAAACCACTTAATTTAGTCCACTATACCAAATCTATAGTTAAATGAACCATTAAAGTAAAATATGATGAAGGAAATGTCATCTAAATTTCAAAAAGTGTATGTACAAATCTATCCTAATGATTTGGAATCTTAGGTATTTGTAGAGTATTCTCAAAAAGTTTTCTAACAAATTTTTAAAAAATTTATAACATATACAACAAACTTTTCACGTAACAATACACATAATTACAATGGTATTAACTATTATAAAAAATATGTGAATCATGAGTTTTCATTCCATGTGACATACGATTCCTTAAGTCAACACTCCATGAGATGTTATATGAATACCCATAAATTACATTATCGTGTTTTAAAATTTTAATTATTTTATCATTATCCATTTTTCCCTTTTCAAAAAAATTTATGCATAATTTCCATTCTCATCTAGTCATAGGTTACAATTTATATTAATTATTTTTATGTCCTTTCGAGTATTGAGTTCATCCTATGAATTTACATTCCCATTAAGTAATGTTAAAATCAACTTTTCAAAATAATTTTCTAAAATATGCACAATGTTTTTATTTTAATAAAAAAATTAAATTCTCGATGTGAAGGATTTAAAAATATATACTTTTCTACTATTATTCTGTATTGATTTAAACTGATGATGCACTTTAGACTCATTTCCCGCCATCATTCAAAGGACTCACCTTCCAAAATTCTACCTTAACATTTACTATATGTGAAAATATTTTTGATTTATAAATAAACTTGGAGGTGGATTATGTTTGATAAAACAATTGTAAATTAAAATTTTCAACCAAAATATCCAAGATTCATAAAAAATATACAATGAAACATGAAACACTATTATTTTCTGTAAGGTAGTTTTTCGTGATTAAAATCAAATTCACAGATATTGCATGTGGAAGAAGTGTAAGTGTTCCAACCAGATAAGTCTGCATGTCTAGAGAATTCACTAATGGTACACATTAGATAATAGAGCATTTTGAGCATTGTTTTATAAGATGCATCTTATGTCTCAACAAAATTACTACAAAACTCCAATAACTATTCCATTACCAGATGAAAGTATACATGAACATCATTTCTAGGAATTTGTATCTAAGAATAATAATAAAATTGAATAAAGAATATTGTTTCATACACATCCACGTAGGTATACTGTAAATGAACAAAACAACCAACCAAACACTATAATTGGTATTCAAAGTACTAAATGGGTTGAAACCATCAACAATAAATCCCAGTATAACATTACAAGGATCATATAAGAAATATGGAAATAATGAATCAAATTTTATCCATGATTTTGAATCTTTTCAGAAATTTCATTAACCCATACTTATGGTTATCTATATAATTTATCTTCATATTCTCATAGATTATAAATGACATGATTAAACCTTGTAATATAGGTTTTCAAGGTAATTAACACAAAACAAATTTAGGGGTGTTTTTTTATTCATTTTCATAGTAGTGTGATGATTCGAACATCAAAAATCACCCATTAACCCCCATCTTGAAAGAAATATATTTTTTTGTCAATCTGATTTAATTAAATCCTTTCCCCAATAACGCATTCAATCATTGGAAAAACAAGTATTTTTTATATTTAAGGCCAAGCCTATCATATTTATTAATATCATAAAAATAATTTGGGATATTATATTTAGTAAATTATTTGTTCCCAAATTTAACATCATGGAAATCACCTTATTTTTAATTCTTTATATGCATCTAAAATGGTAAAACTTCAGTATAATTTTTTTGGACATTTTAGATGTGGAACATAAAAATACCTATTCTATAATCTAATAAATCATGAAATACATTTTTCTAATCAGTGAACTACTCTATTACATTAGTCTTAGTAGCATTATTATAAGGATCGAATAATATGTAACGATCTTGATATGGTTTTTTTGCAGTACCAAAAACATCATTTTCATGTAACTATTTATAAAAACCTCAAATTGTTTTTTTTTGAAATTTTTTGATGTTGAGTTGGTTTCCTCACAACACTAAAAGTATCATTTATATAATGTTTTACTTAATTTTACATTGTCGATGATATTGGGAGCTCATTCTGTCGACTAACGTCAGTGCTCAAAATTTCCCTAGTATTCAATTATCCACACCCAATACGATAAAAAATGGAGTTTTTAATTTATTCTATATTAAGTGTTGATGAATATATTTTATCTTCATATATCTTATAAGTTTACATTTATGTCATGGATATCTTATATTCCCATCAACAGATCGACTATAAATTGAAAAATCTAAAAACTCTTCAAAAAAACCTAAGCATATTGAGATGTGTTTGTGAGTAATGTTATAAAAAACTTGTATATATTTCACATATATTTTACACTTCATTAAATAAAATTAAAACACATATGAAATTTTTTTTCATTGAAAAAAATAAAAAAAAATTCTAAAATGAAAAATATAAAAAATTATTCATGCAGATTAATTTGTAACCTTTTTGAACAATATCATTTTTCATTTATTTTAATTAGAATATATATAATACATAAATTTTTTTATTGTTTTTCTTTAATTTTATCTATATAATTGAAAATGAAAAATTAATTTGATAATATTAATTTAATATGTTATCAAATAAATCAGGAACCTTACAATCCACACCCATGTTTAATTATAAAATCATGTGTGTTAGGAATAAAACAAACCATAAATTTATATAAATTATTTAATTATATAAAAAAGTAATGGAATATACAATTATTATAGGTTTTTAAGAAGTAATTATAATTAGATAATAAAGGCATAAAAATACATTTAAATTAATAATATTATACTGAAATAGAGAGATTAGGTAAATTACAACTGAATTGTGAGTAAATGGGAGGATGAAGAGGTGTGTTGATAAGGGATAGAGGCTATGGATAGGGAAAGTGTATCAAGGGTGACCATGAGGTTGATGATGTGTACTCGGTAGTGGAAATAAGGTCTTTGAGGAAACTAAATGACAGATTTGTGGCTAGAGAAGTGGAAGGAAAACTAATAGTGGATTAGTGATGAGAGTTCAGGGAGGGAAATCGTGTGCTCTAAGAGGGTATGATGAGGGCTCAGAGAATGATGAATATGGGAGGGGGGATGGGGGAACAGGGAGGTCATGGGTATAATATACATCAATTAAATGGGGATTGGTGTTGAGGTATTGGATATGGGTGTTGACAAGGGGTAAATGAGAGAGGCAATGAGATTGATCATGGAGTGGCAGAAACCTCAATCGAGTAGAAATGGTGAGGGGGAAAGGGAAGAGGCAACGAGAGCACAAGGGAGGGGGGAGGGGGGATGGTGGAGTGACTACGGTGAGGGATCTGGTTGGGTATACGAGTGATCATTTGGGAGAAGAGATAGGGGATAAGAAAGTGGTTATGATCTTATTCGGGGAGTAGTGATGAAGGGGAAAGGGGAGTAGTGATTTGGGAATGGAATAGGGGAGGGGGTCAGGGGAGAAGTTTACATTTTTATGTGATTGAAAACAATTATCCAAAGTTTATAAAAAACCAAAATGAAAATTTTCATGTTTTTAGGGGCTGTTTCGTAAACAACCATTAAAAAACCACCATTAAATGGTGAGTTTGGTGTAGTGTGATAGAAAATAAATCAAATCTCAATATGTAGGAAGTTGTCAATGAGTAAGCATGAGAAAAAAATTAATTTACCATTTGATGGATAATATGTTGAAAGAGGTTTTTAAATTATAATAAGAACATATCATTACATTTATGATAATTGAATAATAATTTTATTATGGATACAATTGGTTTATATAAGGATGAAGAAGAAATAAAATTAAACGACTTAGATAAGATTTATACTTCCTCTTTCAGATACCCCCTTTGGATTATGCCTTAAGCCTTGATTGATTTGTTTTAGGAGGATAAAACAGGATGTAGAATGATGTTAAGGAATAAAAGATGGTTTTTGTAAAGGGCTTAGCTAATTTATAAGGTTCCAAATCCAAGAATAATGTTGGAGAGGAAGTGTTATTTTATTGGTGAGGGTGAGGACATATATGGAATTACCTAAGATATTAAAATAATATAAGGCCAATTTCGGGTGAAAGAGGTTCCCAATTGAAAGTGATTAAAAATTAATTTAATATAGTGTCAAAATATATTCAATATATAATAATTAGACATGTTTATGAAGAAATTTTACCCTTATCTATTTGTTTAACCCTCAGTAAACCTATTTTTTCCAAAACCATAGTAGAAAATATTGACTAATTTTTATTATTAATTAAGAAAAAAATGATAGAAGAGTCATTTACAGATTTTGAAATAATGATTATAAATAGAAAATCTATTTTATCAAATTAAATTTCTATAATTAGTTTAAACTAATTTTAAAATCTTCATACAAAATGAAAATAAAAAACATTTTTAGAAAAAAAATTCTCAATCATACAAGTAAATTTACATTCATTAATTGCCTAGAAAAAACTATCTAAGGATCATTAAATTTTTCATTGAAAATATAATCTGTACAGTTCTCTAAAACCATTAATTAATAATTAATTATTTTAATTATTATTATAAAAACAAATTGTACACATTTAAATGGTTTAATTTGAAACAACCATTTACATTTTATAGAATTTATTTTTATTCCAAACATTTGGAAAAATAATGTTTGAAATTTTATTAAAACATTGAAAATAAATTCCATTAGATTATATATTTATTATGTAACAATATAATTTGGTTAGAAAATAATATATAATATTTAGAAAAATAAATTTATTCAAAAATGGATTTCAATTATTAAATGATTTCAATTTAAAAATTAAGGATTTTTTTTGTATTAATCAATATATTTTAATTTTGAAAAAAATATATATATATTTCCTAATTTAGTTAATCCTATACATACCCACCAATCCAACACTTAGGTTATAATGGTATACTATATCATGTTTTCATTTAGTCTTACGAGTTCTGGTAGAGTAGAATACTAAATACATTAGGTTTTTTTAGAGGAAGTAAATAATAGGTATTGGGGTCTCACATTACCCCCATGAATTGTGATTTTATCTTGATTACATGAAAATTTCCATGTATAAAATATTATGAGTTTTATGTACAATCCTTAATATGTCTTCAAATTGTGTGAGATGTGTAACAACTAGAGTTCTCACTATGTATTTCTCATAACTAAATATTTTGTTAATAATGTGTGATGAACACAACACTAAACCCAAAAAAACCTTAGACCAGTATATAGTCATCAATATTTATCCAAAAAATAGAGGGTAAAAATAGATATATCTGAATTATGAAATATAAGTGTAAATATGAATATAAGACATTATCAATTATAAGACATTGATAAATTAAATTACTGTTTCTAAATAACTAAAAAGACTAATTTATGTGTTAAAATATAACATTTATAAACACCATGTTTTTTTTGTTTTTTTTGAAAATAAATTTTTTATGGGAAAATTATATTTCTTATATGAAAAATATAATAACTCAAATTTGATTAGAAATTTATGGATTATAGTAATAAGAAAAGTAAATAATATTTTAAAAATATATATTTTTGTTATGAAAAGATTCAATATAGTTTTATGTTTCTATTTAAAAGATATAATCTAAAAATTTAAATTTTTAATTTGAAAAAATAAAAATTATTTCTTGATTTGGTTTTTCCAAATTATCATAGGATTATTTTTTATGATTTTTATGAAATAGTTTATTTTTGAGTAGTGAAAAATGTATTTTTTTACCGAATCTATATATTTTTTAGATTCATCATTTTATGATGAAGACCTATGAGCTTATGGAATCTTATAATCGAAGAAATATTTATTCAATGAGAAATATTATAAATTTTTGAATGTTACATAAAATTTATAAATCAATTTTTATCATTTTATTCACATAAGTAATATCTGCAAATAAAAGATAATATTTTTTTCATTTTAATTTAACTAAAAATAATTTCATTGAACCCAGTATTGGAATTCAATAAAATGAAAAAATATATAATTGTTTTATAATATACCATTTTGTATCTTGAAAACCAAATTCCCTAATAATTGTATCATACACATAAATTTTAAGCATAAAACACACTTTTTCTTAAAATAGGTTTTTACGCATTACTTGTGACAATATTAAAATTGTTTTGTCATACACATATAAATTTTACATAATAACATAGATTTTATATAAATAAATATTTTCTAAATATTTTTTAATTATTTAATTTTTTGGAACTAAAATTAAAATTTCAATTTTAATTATAGTTACCACGAAAAAAAAGAAAAATTTAAAATTCTAAGATTAGGGAATTATGAAAAAGTTTAAGAAATGTTTTAAAATTACTTTTTGAGATATGATCGACCATATATAACCGCAACTCTATTATTTTACATTATTTGAGCAACTTGAAATATTAAAAATGTTATCTCTTTACTATGTGTTGAAATATTTACAAAAAAGTTCATTCAAACTACTTATAAAAGGGGCCTCTCACTACACACTCAAGACAACAATAAAATCTAGTTTCATCTGGAAAATATAATTTTTTTCCTTAAACTATATTTATATTCATTTTATTTAGTCCTTTGGTAAAAATATATAATCTGAATTCCCCCTTTTATTGGAGTCATATAAGGGAAATCCCAAGTCCTCAACATGAATACTAATTTACAAAAATATTCTTAATTTTCTATGTTTCTTTTCCAAATATATATTTCTAATAACTATATAATTAAAAAATTTTAATAAATAAATTTATTATGTGAATGAAATTATTATTAACCAACTTTCCCTTGTTCCCTAATGGAAAATTAAACAACATTTGTTAATATTTGTGAAATACAACTTTTAAAAAGGGTCATGTTTCGTTTTCCTTAACCACCATACATAGATGGTCATAATATAAAATTTAATAAATAATTATGGTATTTAAAACATATTTTATATCCTTAAATGAATAATTATATTATAAAATAATACCATTCTATTTGAAACAAAATGATCAAGTATTCAAAAGTTCATATTATCTCCTTTATATAATGATGGATACAATTTTTTTTTTCATAAATGCATTTCATGGATAGTCATGGGAATTTTTTTAATTTATAAATATTATGATTATGAAATTATTATGGTTTTGGTAATATTAATTAGAAAAAATATCAATAATATTAGTGGTAAACAACCATTTTAAATTCAATTATCTAATAAAGTGTTATAAGAGAAGATAATTATTTTTTCATAATTTATAATAATTTAATTAAGGTTATATTATTTATATATTTCATTAAAATTTTGTTATATCACACTATTAATGACAAAATAATTTCTTTATTATTAATTTCATGGATATTAATACAAAATAAGTACATAATCATCCACTAATTATGGTAGGTTATTGTTTGGTTTACCTTAACCACATACTTGAATAATGCTATAAATTTATATCATGGATGACTATGATAATTTAATTTCTAGTAATATATAATATAAATAATTAAATTATGACATTATTTTTGTTATGTAATGGTAACATAAATATTAAAGTCATTAGTTAATAAACCACTATTTATTCAAGAAAAATCCCCGAAACATGATCATCATATACTTCATCCTTATAGACCATAAATAAAATAAAATGATATTATTTAAATATAAATAATTATAGAATATTTATTATGACATATTATATTGTCTATTAATGATTTAATTTTGTATAAAAATAATAATAGCACCACTATTATGAAAGTAGTTCAAAATGATCAAGATTACACACACAATATATTGAATATTTTTAATAAATAACTAATATATATAAAGAGAATAATTATAAATTTTGTTTATAATTGGTTATATGTATGAAAATGGTTCTGAAATTGGTTATTAATACATCTATTTAGTTAATAGGGGGTTAGCAGACATTTCAGCTGATAATAAATTAATGTAAGGGTTTTTACAAACTCTATTTTATTATATCGAGTTACAAAGAGTTTTATAGAAACTCAATTGTTAAAATAATGATTTATTTTAATTAATGAATATTATATTTTTTATTTCATCCTTATTTTATGTTGTTTGATAATAATTTTGTATAAAGTCATTATATTATGTTTCATACTGCTATTATTGTGTTACTTTTAATGGTTTTTTTCTAACTCTATTTTTATATCTTGAGTTAAAAACATTTTTGTCAAACTCTATTATTTCATGTTTTATTTGTTCAATATAATGAATAATATATATTAATATTCCTAATTATTTTATAGGATTATAGAATTATTCCTTATAATATCACCATCAAATTATTTTTACCTCAAAGATTATGTTAGTAGTATGGCTTTCTTCTTTCATTTATCATCCCTTGAAATGTATTTCTCATTATACATGATTATTTTTTATTTGTATGGTATATTTACTACCCATTTAATAATTTAGATAAAAATCCTCTAATTATTCATTATATTTAATATTCTATATGAAAATGTATCCTTCAAGTGTTTTGAAATGAATGTTTCTAAGTTTGTTGGGGATTCATTCTCTCATTCTCCACTCAATGAGACATGTTTGATATTACAAATCATTTTTTCATTTATATGGTCGATTCAATACCATATATACTTTAATAATAATTAATATGGTTAATTTAATTATATTTTGATATCATTATGTCCCCACATGATACTTTTGTTGTTACATTAACATTATCATAAGACTTTATGCATCTCAATTTTTATTCTTTGAGATATGATTAGTATTCAACACTTCTTTTCCGTTTATAGATATATTCTTAATGGAATTAATTTTTAATCATTTTATAATATTTTATGATGGAGGAATAAACTTATGGAAATCCAAAATTTCCTTTTTATTTCTAAATAATTCTTTATTACAGGAATAGTATTTCTTCTAATGGCTTTCATATATGAACAATCAATATTTACTTCCTTTTATTGAAGGGTGTTCAACATGATTCCATATAATGATTGATTTGGAAAATTATTGAATTATCCACATACAATTATATTAAATAGTGTTATCTCTTGGAATTAATATATATAAATATATTCCAATTATTCATTAAGTAAATTATTCACTTAACAACATACCCCTTATTGTATACATTGATAGCTTGGGGGGATTCTTACCTAGAAAACTATTGGATTTATTTTTTGGGGAAATTACTAACATAGCTATACACCAATTCATTTTTATGGTGTTAGTTTGAGGGATGATTACATAGAAAGATATTACATTTATTGATTTAGGAAATTATTAACTAAACAATATACCCCTTACTCTATTCAATGTTAGTTTAAGGGATGATTATATAAAAAGCTATTAAATTTATTCATTGTGGTAATTATTGACTAAACCAAAAAACCCTTAGTCTATATAGTTTTATATTGAGGAATTATTATATATAATGCTATTATATTGGTTTATTAGAGAATTATTGAGAAAATTTAAACTCATTATTCAAGTATAGATGTCTATTAATTATGAAGGAATGTTAGTTATGTATTTTATATCTTATTCATTCATTCAATTAATGAATACATTAGACTTAATTAGTAATGGATGGGTATTGGTATATATATATAACATTGATTCATCAATTTTTCACCTGAGACATAATAGGTTGTGTATTGTTTCATATGCTTTCCCAAAACAAAATATTTCATAGACATAGGGACTCAATAGTAATATAGAAATGTATTAGCATAGATAATGGAAGTAGCTATCCCATATTAAAATTTACATCATCAAGGATCTATTTAATATATTTACGGTGATTTTTTAAATACCATTACATCTATGGATATATCATGATTTTAGTTTCACTCTATTATGGAATTACTTTTTGTTATCTATATCTGCAATATTATTTATGTTCATCTTATTCTTAGTTAAGTTCATTGACTTCCATCACTTATGTTTACGCTTACTTGTCTTTTGATCTCACCATTATTTTATTTCATTTCTCTAATGTTATAAAGAAATGAATTACACATGAAATGTATACTATAATAGATTTTTTGGATAAAGTTTTTGTGATGTTGTAGAGTTATCATGGATTAAATTGTTTCTATTAAAGTGGGGAAACCATCAATTGGTTGAGAATTTCATTTTCTTTATTAAAAAATATTTTTCTCAAATTTAGGAAATTATAAATTTAAATAGTCCATAAAATATATGTGAATTAATATTTATTGGTGATATTTTCATTTTTGAATGTTAGAATTGGGTCACTTTGGTTCATTCCAAATCTAATATGTATAGAAGGTATTTATAAGAAATGATCTTGGAGTATAGGTCCAAGGAATTATAGTTGGTATCAAAGGGAGGTTTTTAATACATTATTGACTATGCTATCATTTTTTTAGTATTCTTTAATAGTTATAATTATCATTAGGGGTTGATAAATTATTGTTGATGATGATTTCAACGTTATATATAACCATCTATATTAATTTAGGTAATATTGAAAATTTATTGATTATGATAATAGAAATTTATTGAAAACCCTGGGGATAATCCTAAGGGATTTTTCTTTTTATATGGTAAAATCATTATGTTTTTTAAAGTTTAGATAGTGTTTTTTTATAAAATTAAATCCTTGTATGGATATTGTCAAGTGGATGCAACTATGTTATATATGCACCTAGGGGTAGACATCCTAAAAAGGCTTATCAAGTATCAACTCAATCTTCAATTTGGTTCATGATGAGTGGACCAAAAACTACAAACCTGAATATACACTCTTGGGGGATATGAATTGTTTAATCATTATATCTTTTCAAACCAATATGATGTATTTATTATGTTAAAGTATTAGTTTTACAGAATATGAGAAACCTAATTCAAATAAAACTAGATTGAATTGGAAATAATTCTGGTTAAACGTAAAGCTAATGTAATAATTTCTAAGAGTAAGATATTTTAATATTTAATTTTTCATGTAATTATCATAAAATAATCCTCTAATTATTTTCATCCCTCATCATTAAATGCATTGGTTTTTATAATAGTTACATGACTATGAAACCAAGTTAAAAATTTATTCCATATACAATGTTGATATTGTCCCAATGCGATACCTTTTGGGAAAAGAGTTGGAGTGAGAAAATTTATGATTATGAAAAACTATCTATAATGTATTATGTCAATAAATATAAACATGTTTGAATCCCCAAATAAACCAAAGAATGGAAAGGTCGAGGATTATGGAATTTCTGGTTACAAATATGATGATGAAAAAAATGTTCAATTTACTTCTTCTCACTAAAGGGGTAAGAATAAAAAAAAGGGAATGAAATAAAGTTAATGTGAGATATTATCTATATAGAAAAGTAGGGTGTAGAGATCCTAATTTCCATTTAAAAGTGACGATATCAGTTGACTTTCTGAATGGAAATGTTGTTCATATAGATGATTTGATAACTGTTTAATGAATTATATATGGGAAACATTGACCTTATCCAAGTTAATTCCCAAATTAATGGGATAACATGGATGATAAGAACCAATGAATTACAATACATAGAAAATATTATGATTTAATAAACATGGTGTGGATTTTGAAAATGATATGGAATGAGGAATTCTAATCACTCACTCAATAACACTAATTTTTTATTTGTATCATATTCTTATATACTGATAACATAAAATCAGCACCCTAATTACTGGACGATGAATTTATAATAATTTATTTTCTAGTGGTATGATTATTGTATTGAATTTATATACCTACTCTAAAAAATATTTTATATGAATGTTATTCTCATAGTCCATGTTGCCCTTATTTTTTAAAAAAATTTATATGATTTTCAACATAGATTAGATCTCTTGATTTGTGGCCAAGATAACTAAAAATGTTTTAAAGTCACTTATGAAAATAGATACATGTTAACTTATTAAGGATAACTATAAATTCATTATGAAAAATAATTCTCATATTATATTGTTTCATTAAAAACTAGTGTTTAGAGAAAATTAGAACATTAGTTTTTATCTTTTTATGAGGGAAAAGATGAGTTCACTAGTTATACCATGGATAGTGAGGATGAAACATCATTATAAATTTAGTCCAATGTCATGTATATATTATCAAAAATAATTAATAATTTATTAGCATGGAATAATTAAAATTTTGATGTTTCATTTTATTTAAAGGTTTAAAATGTAACAACTTGAGTTTTTGATATTTATTTTTCTCAAGTAAATATTATCTTAATATCTTGTGATGCACACAAAACCCAACCACCCAAAAATTTAAACAAATAATTATATCTATATAATTGGTGGGTAAAATAGATATAACTATTTTATGAAATATATGCATAAATAAAAATATATGTTATTATCTATGTGAAGGATTTGATATATTAAATTCGTGTTGCCAAATAACTATTAAAAATCATTTGTTATTTAAAATATAGCATTCCTAAAATATTAATTTTAAATGTTTTTAAGGAAATAAAAATCTTATGGATAAAATATATTGTTTACATGAATAATATATTACCAACAATTTGATTATTAGTTGATAGGAAATAATTTTTAAACCAGTTAATAATTTTTTTCTAAAAAGTTATTTTCTTATGAAAAAAAATTTACTTACCTTTTACATTCAAATTTAAAGGAAAAAATATAAAATTTATGATTTTTAATTTTTGGAAAAATTTCCACTTTTATATTCATCATTTCAATATTAACATTAGATAATTTTATTGGTATTTTTCTAAAATAATTTATTTTTTGGGGCATTGTGAGAAATGCATTTCTTAAACAAAACAATAAATTTTATGATTTTATCATTATATATGAAAGGCATTAGTTTATAAAATATTTTAATTGATAAAATATTTATTTTATGAGTAATAATATACATTTATGAATAGGATTATCAATAAAAAACAAATTTTATAAATTTATGAACATATAATGTATCTTCATATAAAAGAATTTTTTTTGGTCCTTTTTAAATATTTTTTTTCTATGTTGGGGGTTGTATTAAAATTAAAATCAGATAAAATATATTTTTTACAATAAACCAATTTTTTTTATAAAATAAAAGTACATTAATAATTTTATCTTATAGAAGTTGTTTTCACTATAAAATACACTTTTTTCTAAAAATTGGGTTTGACATATTAAATGTGCTAATGTAAAAAATGATTTTTATTAAATATAGAATTCTTTTTATAATTGTGTAGTTTTTATATTTGGAAAACATTTGTCTAAATTATTTAATATGTTCAATTTTTTTTATAATTATAGGTAAATTATCAATTTAAAAACCAGTTACTATAGAAAAAGCAAGAATCGTAAAAGTAAAAATTCTGATTGTAAAGAACATAAAAACTAGTTTAAAAAACTTGTGAAAATTAATGGATGAGTTATTTTTGATTTTTTATCCTTATATACTAATTTATTTTATATTTTTGAGATTTAATTTACATTTGAAACCAGTTCTCTATTTATATTAATTGGAAATATTTAAAAAATTCCACTCTCACAACTTATAAAAGGGTTTTCTTACAACCACTTCATGAATACTCTAAAAATTTGGTATCCTATTATATCTCTACCATTTTTCAATAACATAAAATTCTCTTCATTTTTCTTAATACCTTTTTACTAGATTCCACCATAATATATCCCTTTCTATCGAACGCTTCAAGGGAATGTCTATGTTCTCAACATGAGTAATAATTTTCTCTAAATTATTTTCATTTATACATTTATATTCCAATTATAATTTTATTATTACTATTTAATGAAATAATTATTTTTTATAATTAAATATATTATATTAAAGAAATAACCACTAACCACCTTTTCCAATTTCCCTTACGGAAAAAAATGACATTCAATCATGTGTGCAAATAAATTCTTCAATTAAGGCTCATGTATCAATTTCCATAAAAAACATAACCAGTTACTAAATTTGTGGAATTTATTAATTTTTTATATATTATTAAAATATTTTATATCATTAAATGATAAAAATAATCTATATTTCTTCCATTAAATGGAAATTGAAATCATCAACTTGGAACACATGAAGACAATTGCCACATGGAATGATTGATTTCTTTTCTGTTTATTTTCATAATATGGCTTCATGGAACGTCATTAGAATGGATTTAATAGATAAATATGATGTTTATGAAATTGTATAAGTTCCTTGAAGACAAATATTTCAACTAATTAGAAAAATTGGCTTAAAAAATTCATTGTAAACTCAACCATCCAAAAGAGCATTATAAGAGAAAAAAATGATTTCTCTATTCTACAGAATAACATTTTATAATTCATATTCCTCTTATAATTTTTTTCTTAAAATTTAAATATATCAAGATGATAAACACTAAATAATATTATTATTCTTATATTTTATTTATATTTCATCAAAATCACATCATAATCATTTATTACATATGGTAAGTTCTTTTTTCTGTTTGTTTGACCAACTATACGAACAATACTATAAATTTATATCATTGATGAATATTAAAATTTTATTTATATAGATATATGATACAATTAATTAAATAACACGTTTATTTCAGTTATTTTATATTAATATTAATATTATACTCATATGTTATGATACCAATATTCGTTCATGAAAAATCCCTGAAACGTGCTCATCCCCAATTTCATATTTATAGATTGTGTCAAAAAACACCATATGATGAAACAATACAATTAAAAAAAAAATAATAATCAATTAAAGTTCCTTTTTTATTTTATAAATATTTAATTTGTTAGAATAATGAAAAATCACACCACTATTGTAAAAATAGTTCAAAACTGTCATGATTACACACACCTGATATCCATAATAGATAATAACCAACTAATATAAGTATAGATAATAATTATATATAATATTTATAAAAGGTTATAGATATAAAAAATAATTTAATATTGGTTATTAAGATAGTTATTTTTATCAGAGGATGTTACAGTTTATTTCGTCTAAGCAGAAATTTAGGTATGGGTTTGTGGTAACTCAATTTTATTAAATCAAGTTACAATTTTTTTTGAAACATTATTGTTCATTTATTGAAGTATCATACCTAGTTAATACAAGTTATTATGTTTCCTAATCATTTTACTTTGTTCTAAAATTAACCCTTTTAAGCAAATTTTCAGTTTATTATTACCAAAAATTATTATGTTACTTGTAAGAGTTTTTGTTAACTTAATTTTATTTCATATATTTACAAAATTTCTTATTCCAAACTATTGTTCCAAGTTTTATTTATTCTAACTAATTAACAAATTGTATTGTATTTCCTCATTATTTTATGAGGATAAGAAAATATTC
Organism: Viscum album; assembly: GCA_963277665.1. Taxonomy (NCBI): domain Eukaryota; kingdom Viridiplantae; phylum Streptophyta; class Magnoliopsida; order Santalales; family Viscaceae; genus Viscum; species Viscum album. Next base: position 80,055,589 of record OY728153.1, read on the forward strand.
CTTATCACCTCATTATCAAATGAAACTTACCACAATGGACTTTGTTACTAATAAGGGTTTATTATCTCAACTTTCACCCCATGAGAAAAAGTTATTAAAATACATTTTTTTTAATTTTTATGGTGTATCTACTGCATATTTAATATTTTTTATCAATATACACTCATTATTCATGGTATTTAATATTCTATTCTAAATTTTATATGTCAAGGATTTTTGAATAAAACATTTATGTTGTTATAATGAATTCATCACCAAATTTTCAATTCCCTGAGACACATTTGATATTTCACACCATATTTTCATATATATATATTTTATTCACAAAAATTTTAACAGAAATTATTTTGAGTATATTTCGTTTTATTGTTTTATAGTTTCATGGTAACCCTATTATGATCTTTGGATTCATACATTACAATTACCATAAGTTTCTTTACATCTCAATTTTTCTTATTTGAGATATAATTCATATTCACAACATGTTTCACATTTTTTTGAATAAATTTTTCATATACTATCATATAAATCCTCTAATACTATTTTATATTAGGTTATTAAACTTGTATAATTATTTTACTAAATTTTTTCTTCCCATATTATCCTTTGTAAAAACAATTTTTTTCTTCCAGTGACTATGAATTATAAACACTTTATATTTAATTACATTTATTGAATGGTGTTCACCTAATTACCATACATTTATTGGTTTGAAAAATTATTTAATTAACCATATACCATCACACTGTATAATTTTAAATTTAGGAATGATTACATAAAAATCTATCCTATTTATTGAATGAAGAAATTAATGACGTAACTGTATACCCCTTACTCCATACTCTATTAGTTTGAGATGTTATTACATAGAAATATTTTAAATTTGTTGATATTAGGAAAATATTGAATTAACTATGTACCCAATACTATATAAAGTGCTATTTTGATAGTAATTTCATATAAATGGATTCTATTTGTTGATTGGGGAAATTACTGACTTAATTTTATACCCCTAACACTATATATAGTTTTTTGTTGGATGATTTCATAGAAATATATTCAATATATTTAATTATGAAATTACTGAATTAATGATATACTCAATTCTCAATATGGTGTCAATTTTAGGGATGATTATATAGAAATTTAATCCATTTATTGATTAGGGAAATACTTACTTAACTGTATACCCCTTACTTAATTTGGCGTTAGTTTGAGGGATTCTATCTGAGAATTATATTCTATTAACTGGTTGTATAAATATTTAAAATACACACAATCATTATTATAATATGGATTTTTAATTACTAATAAGGAATGTTGGTTATGTAATTTATGACTTATTCAATTTTTAATATGATGAATACATTGGACATAATTTGAAATAGGTGGGGCCTTGTATTGATTGTGCCTCCATCAATCAATTGTTCCATGATGTAAACTAGTTTGGTTAATTTTGTGCATTCCTTCTTGAAAAAATTACTAACTAGACACAAGGACTCGATGTTAATATCCTGATATTTATGACCACGATGTATTGTCTTAGGTTATGAAATTAGGGGTACGTAATTAAGAATTTCATCACTAAGGAACCATTTCGTATTATCCATGTGATATTTTCATTTCCATTTTTATCCATGGATATATTGTTTTTAAATTTTAATTTATTATGAAATTATTTGTGGTTATCTTTTATTTAAATATAGATCATTACAATGTTATTCTCATTTATGATATTTTATTGTAATTGATGACATTTATTCTCACCAAGAATTTGAATTTAGGAATCTTATGTTTTCATTTCCCTAGGTTATAGATAAATGTATTAAAGATGATATTTCTACTGCAATAGATTGTGTGAAGAATTTATGAAAGATTTTGAATAATTATTATTGATTAATTATTTTTTATATGTTAGAAAAAATATCCATTTAATTAGAAAGACATATAAATTGTTAGTTAAAAGTTACTTCTTATTTTTTAAAAACTATAAAAAATATTATTCAAATATATATGAAAATATATTTATTAGATATACAGTAATTATTAATTGCTAAAATTGTGTATATTCTATTCATTTTAAATATGGTATTTAAAGAAGTTATTTAGGATCACATTATCTAGGAGTGAAGGTCCATCAAATCATAGTTTATATCAAAGAGAGGTTTAGATAACATTAGAGATTAATATTTCACCATTTGAGTATAATTTAAGAGTTATAAATTTCATCAAGGGTTGATAAGTTAATTTTGATAAGTATTTAAAAGATATATATAAACCCTTAGGCACTTTGATGTAATATTGAATATTTTTGGGATTGGATAAAATAACTTTAGTGAAATCCCGTGGGATAATTTTATGAATAATATAACATCCTGATGTTTAGTATAGATTATATTGTTCTTTATGAAATTAAATCCTTAATTGGATACTGGAATGTGATGTGGCTATGACATTGATTTACCTAAGGAAAATATCCCTAAAATGATTGTTGTGTTTTAAATAAATCTTTACTCTAGTGGAAGATGAGTGGGCCTAAGATGGAACACCTGTATAGACCCTTTTGGGGGATATCCTTTGGTTAATCACATTCTCCATATCATACATAGTGATGTATTTATTCTGTCATGGAATTAGGTTTATGAATATTAGATAACCTAAATTAAGGAATCCTAGACTAAACCATGAGTGATTTAGGATAAAAATAATGATAATGTAATAATTTTTTAATAATAATTCATTTCAAGTATAATTTTTAACATAATTTGTATAAAATAATTCTATCAAGGAATTCTTCAGTAACGATAAACTTGTTTTGGGCCTTGTAATGGCCAGAGATCGAATGATCCTATTTAAAAATGGATATCAAGGACGATAACAAAATTGTCCCAATGATAATTCTAACTAGATATTATAAGATCTCATATTTTTCGGGTAAATTTCACTATGATTTTTGAGTCCATGTATGAATGGGTTAAGTGTTTCATGGGTTCTTGGTAATTATAGGAACATTAAAATAGGATTATATTATTTTAAAATGAAAATTGTCTGAAAATTCAGTTCAAGAACATTTACACACTGTGTAATGGGATTAAAAAACCTATAATTTTTCTAGGTTTTTAATAAAATTAAAGTTTGGTGAAATGGTTTTGGAAAGTGCCATTAAAAACATTTAAAATATGTGTAATCACATTACATGCCATGTAAATGAACGACCAACTATTTTAATCAATTTTTATGTCTGAATTATGATTTTTTTGTAGGATACAACTCTCCTCCCCCTAACCTAGGGAGACTCTTAGTAGATTTGGGGTGATTTCCTCATCTATGATCGTTCCATATTGGTGCAGGAGACCTATTAAAACCTTTTTGATATAGTTCCCTTTGATTCGTCATCCTTCTGAGGAAGCGGTGGAACCTTTGATAGTTATGGGTTTAGTGCTTAATATTGATCCTAGATTTTTTCTTGATATATTCTTCCGTTGTTGATTCTACAATCTCACATCAATTGAGAATTTCCATTGGCATTCATTCAAAATAAATTTTGTAGTATCTGGTCTATAATTAAAATACCAAAGAGTTAATTTATCTTACATGTTGTAGATATTCTATTAAATGGTTAAAAATTTAGTTTCAAATATTGAATTAATTGTTTTGGGGAATTAATTAATTAAGGGAATTTTGAATTGAATAATTAATTATTGAAGTAATTATGTGATATTGGTTTTGTGAATAGGTTAGTTAACTGTTTAATTAATTATTGTATATTGATAATTAAAATTGAATAATTCAATATTGAATTAGTTTTATGATATTTTAGATTGTTAAATGGTATAATTAATTATTTAATTAATTAATGGGATTGATGTTATTAATTAATTGATGAATTAATTAAGAGGATTTCTGTGATAAATTAATAATTGAATTAGTAATGATATAGATGTGATAAATTAATTGGTTAAATAATTTATAAAATAATGTAAATATAAATTTTTTATAATTTATTAATTAATTAGTGTATTAATAAATTTTGTATTGTGACATATGAATGATTAAAATATGAATGGTAAAAATGGAATTCATATGTGACTTGAATTGTTGAATGGTAAGAATGTAATTCATATTTAAATTGAAATTACAAATTCTGATAATGGTATTCATACGTGACTTGAAATGATGAAGTGTAATAATGGAATTTTTATGTGACTTGAAATATTGAATGGTAACATTGGAATTCACATGTGACTTGAATTGAATAATGGTAAGAATGAAATTTATATGTGACTGGAAATGATGAATGATATTAATGTAATTCATGTGTGACTTGAAATGATGAATAAAAATAATGGAATTCATGTGGTACATTGAATGGTGGATGGAAATAATGGAATTCATATATGATTAGGAATAATGAATGGTAATAGTGACATTCATATGTGAATTTATATTTTTGGTGTCCTTGAGAAATCGAGGGTTATGTGGTCAAATAAGAAGTAATTGAATAAATTTAAACTATCTACTTTATTTATTTTATTTAATATTTATATAAATGAATACACAGTTATCAATAGGTCAATGATACAGACACTTTTGGTGGTGGATTACAGAGTTATAATCACACCCTCTGTTAGATGATTGAGTCAGTATAGAGCATGGTTGAGGCTACCAAATGAGATATGGTACATGCTTAGGATTTTATTGTGTCCTTATTTATTTGGGGTTTTTTTATTGTCACATGACATGTACCTGAAATTAAATTTCAAATATTTAGTTTTAGATATTATATTTTCTATTTTTCTCATCATATGATTTGGTATTATACTGGTTGTGGTTATATCATTTTAACTATTGTTTATTTATTTTATACTGATGTATTAATCTAATTAAGAGGGTATATTCTCCCCATGATCAAAAGTAGATCCTCACTACTAGTCTAAAACCATTGTAATATGGGGAGGCAAGCATGTATTCATGTAACTGATAAGCTCGGGGATGCATTGTGTGGGATGGGACATTACAAAGTGGCATAATGCAGTTTTATTTTCCTTTATTTTTCCTTACTATTTGGGAAAGGTATACAAAAGAATTGGGTGATCCAGGTCATAGTTAAGATAACATGTATGGGAGTAGCTACCCCATGTATGATTGTAAAATCCAAGTACCCAGGGTATGATTTATTTTGTTGATATATATTGTTATAGTTCATGCTATTTCATCATGGGTGATGCACTTGTAGTGTGATGCGAATCTTGTTTATGAGATTTTATGATATTGGACTGATGGACCAGTATAGAACGAGTGATGAGTATTAATGTATAATTTCAGGTACTAGGGATTATTTTTTGTAACATGCATAATTTTAGGCATATATAGAAAAGCGGGTTTTGGATAAGTTGTTTAATTTGAACTATTTTTCATTATTTGTGAAATTGAACTAAAAATGTTACCAAATACTAAATTAAAAATAAAAAATGATTTAATATGAGAATAAATGGATTTCTAATCATAATCATGAATAATGATAATGAGTCTTCTTTTTTCAACCCTAACCGAGATGTAGTATATTTAAGGGTAGTGTTAGTGCATCTATTTTGACCATGTGGTAAGGTTTGGAAAATGAATTATTATGGATTATAATAAAACACATCTGTGAATTGTTTTTAATGTTGTGTTATATGTACTAAGATGTGTGTTTGTAATTATAGATATATGCCTCCACAATGATACTAGATGAGTGGACAACAAGAGGATATAACTATAGATGACCTACTAAAAGTGGAACATGAGGCACTGATAGCGATGTGTTAAGAATTCAGAAAGAATTTCATAGTGACATTTTCTCAATTTATATAGTTTATGAAACGATACATATAGAGGGTTGTGAGGAGTATATCCTACCTTACACTGGAGTTCGAATTACAATACCCTCCTAAATTTACTCAAGAGGGTGGACCTGATGCAACAAAGTTCTTTATTGAGTCCATCTAGTCTATACATGACCATTTGTAGACTCTGGCTGAGAAGAGGGTAAATTGTTTTTACTTATTTGATATAAGGATCAGTTTAGTTTTTGTAGAATATTCAAAATGGGACTAGGAAGGATGATGGTATTCTATAGAAGTAATTATTGGATAATTTCCTGGAACACCTTTATCCAGAGACACTAAGATAAGAGATATCAGCTGAGTTCATGTGATTGGATTAGGGGAGTATGTTCATGATGGACTATTCTTATTGATTAATATATTTTTAGTTATTTTCTCCAACATTGATAGGGGATGAGACAAATATGGTGAGGTGTTTCTAGGATGGACAAAAATGTGTGATTAAGTCCAAGGTTAACCTATTTTAGTTAAATAAGTTTGCTGAAGTTGTGGATCAGGCTCTCATAAATGAGTAGAACTTGAAGGAGGCTTCCAATACATGGAAAAAGGTTGCTGTTGGACAGTTAGGAAGTACATATTATGAGATAAAGAAGTGTCTCTATGCGGGGGGTTAGGTAGGGTAGTTGAAAGAAGAGTGGCTAGATGGAGGGGTCAGTTTCATAAGAGCTTACTCATATTTTCTTCCACCAATGTTGTAGTCCAGTCCAATTTTATAAAATTTGTCCCCAAACACTGGTGGAGTGCCGATCTGGTAACAAGATGAGACATATACCTAGGTTCTTAAGGAAACCATGATAGATGGGTAGTGAATTAGGGGATCGACAGAACCATGCTACATTAAGGGGATCTTCTACACCATAGTAGTATAAGAGATAGAGTTATACCAGTCATGGAGGTTAAGGTAGTAGTACAGCTACTTCTAGGAAAGATAACTAGTATCAGAAGAGAGGTGAAACTGAGGGAGATTAGACATCATCATAGGATAAAGACACATGATCATAGAATGCAGTTTATCCTATACTTGTGGATAGTGTTGGTGGACCGTAGATAGTGATGGGTGCTATTCTTTTTTACTTATACTCTTGCTAGTGCCTTATTTGATACTCATGCCTCAAATTACTTTACTTATGCGCAACTTGTGAATGGATTTAGCCTAAAACTGGCATTCATGAGTGGGGTGTTGACAAACGATACACTTTTGGGAGTATGGGCAAGTGTTATATTTTTTGTATAAAGGGTGTTCTATCGAGGCTGAGGAGTATATTTTTTGTGGGATCATTATATTCTTGATATGTCAGGATTTGACATAATTTTGGGAATGGACTGTTTTGTCTCATAATAAGTGAATATTGTTTTTTACCATAGGAGAGTGACTTTTATGTCTCATAATGGTGACAATTATGTTCACCGTAGAGAGTGGGACGTCATTGCAGGCCATGCAGGGACAGTTAATTAAAAACTGGGGGAGCTCATCACCCAGGTTTCGAATCTATTTCTAGATGACAGAGGTTTGAATCATGATGTCATTCCATAAGTAGTGGATCAGATTCAGGATGTATTTCCAAAAGTCCTATTAGGGTTTCCACATGAGAGAGATGTTTATTTTACTATTGATCTCATTCTAGGGGATGATCATGTTTCTAGTCCACTATATAGAATAGCACTAAATGTGCTTCAAGAAAACAATACTCAAATGGAATAGTTGGTATTTTGGTGGTTTATCCCTCCGATTTTGTTTCCTTGGGGTTCTCTAGTTTTGTTTTATAAGAAGAAAAATGAGACTCCATACTTATGTGTTTTTTGATGGATTTTGAACAATATGACCATAAAGAATCAGTATTCTCTTACATATATTGATGATCATTTTGACTAGTTATGGGGTGATTTTTTATTATTAAAGATCATCTTGAGATCGTGGTATCATCGATTTCTAGTTTGACCTTAAAATATATTGAGGAGTTATTTGAGAATAAGATATGGAATTTATGAATTTTTTTAGTTCCATTTGGGTTAATGATCCCATTGGCATTGTTATGGCCTTGATGAACAAAATCTTTCCTCTAGACCTAGATCAGTTTGTGATGTTTTTATGGATGAAATAATGGTTTACTCTAGGACTCATGAAGATCTTTACCAAAATCATAACATCATCCTGAGTACACTAAGATATCATTGACTATTGAAAAATCTATCTAGGTTTCAAATTTGGATTGATCGAGTACACTTATTAGGTAAAATCTTCTTAGGGGAAGGTGAGTTAGTGGACCCCTAAAAGGTTCTGGAATTTATACCATGGAATAAACCCAACAAAATTGATGATATTAATAGATTTATGGTATTATCCTTATGTTATAAGAGATTTGTCCATGAATTTTATCTATTGGTTTTTTCACTTTCATGTTTGATCAAAAAGGGGATAAACATTAAATTGTCAGAGGTATGTGACAATTCATTTAGGAGTTAAATAAACACTTTAATTTTACATCGTTCTTGATCATACCTGATACAGGAAATGATTATAAGGTGTTTTGTGACACTTATAGGATCAGTCTTGGAGAGGTGATAATGTTGGGAGATCAAATTATGGTGTATGGGTCTTAGAAGTTGAGGACACATGAATTTAATTAACCTATTCATGAACTAAAGTTGGAAATTTATTTTATTCTCTGAAGTGTTGGAGAAATTATCTATTGAGAAAATATTTATAGTGTATATTGATCATAAGGGAATATACCACATCTTTTCATTGTGTGATTCAATACTTTGACAATTATGTTTGGTAAAATATATTTATTCATTTGATTTTGAGATATAATATCCGCTAGGAAAGGGATAAAGTGATGCTGATTCCTTAAGAATGAAAACTCAAATTCCGGCTATTCAATTTATGGTGCAGAGTAGAAGATGATGGATTTACTCGATCAAATGCATCTAGTGGTTCTGGGGAGTCATGAGTATATTAATCTCATGTTAATTTTAGAAGAGTATAAACTTTTATAGAAGATTAGATATATAAAGAATGAGGATCTATAGTGATTGAACTTGATGGAAAGACTTGAAGGTGTGGAGACACCCATCAATTAGTTAATAGAAGAGTATTATAGCATATATGTCTATAAATAGGTCATTTTTTCATTGAGTATGTGGGAGGAATCGATGGATGAATTTAATGCCTCAATGTGGGTGGTACATCTAGGTGTGACCCAAATTTACCATGAACTATGATGATATTTTTGGTGGTTATACATGAAAAAAGATATTTCATGGTTTTTGACATGATGCTACACCCATCCATAAATGAAATATGATAATCAATAACCATGTGGGTGATCATGGACTGACTGAAGAAGGTATCATATTTCATACCAATTCATGTGAATTTCTCAGTGGATCAGTTGGAGATATGTATGTTTAGAAGAAAGTTTATCTGAACGGAGTTCCACTAAATTTTGTTTCAAATCATGACTATAATTTTAATTCATTCCTATAGTAGGGTTTAAAGTTGGTTCTTGGTATACAAGTATTATTGATTATGGATTTCTACCCATAAATAGATGGGAAGTCATAATATACTATAATGGTTCTTGAGGATGTGATGAGAGTGCATGTTCTTGAATTTGGTGGGTCTTGGGGGAAGATCCTATATTTAATGAAATTATCCTTTAACAACATTTATTAGGTGAAAATATAGATGAAACCATATTATGAACTTTATGTTAGGCCATGAAGACAATATATATGATTGATGGAGGTAGGCGAGTTAGAGTTGTTGGGATCAAGTCTCATTCAAGAGGTATCAGAGCAGGTTCCGCTTATTTAGAAGCATTTGGCTATCGATCAATGTTGAAGAAGTCATATGTAACTAGTCATCAATGAACCATTTTTCCCATATAGAGAGATAATGTATTCCTCTAGGTGTCTCTTATAATGGGTCACCATAGGATTGGAGAAATTGAAATATGGCACCTAGGTTTGGGGGGCAATTTTAGATTGTGGAGAGAATTGGGATGGTGGCATACTGATTGGATCTTCTAAATAGATAATGTTCTATTCATTATGTTTTCCATGTTTCAAAACATTAGAAGTATCACCCCAAACCTTATCATGTGATCAATGTGGATTATTTTTATCTTGTGATGGATACATTCATTCAGGAGCATCAGATATGTGTGTTGGATCACATTGATAATGTGTTATGGGTAAAGACTGTGGCTATAGTTTGAGTATTGTGGAAGAATGTATGGGTTTATAGGGAAACATGGGAGAGATAAGTAGTTATGTGGCATCAGTTTCATGATTTTTTTGACTCATGATCATATATATACAAGGGGTAATGATCGAGGATGATGTATTGTAAGGTGGGGGAGATTGTATGATCCCAAATTTTTCAAGGTATGTCTCTCTTTGAGTTTTGAGTATTGGTATAACGGTGTTAAGTGTTTCCTGTGTTCTTGGTGAGATGAGAAACTTCAAAATAGGTTCATATTATTTCAAAAAAAAAATTAGATGAAAAATTAACTATATAACATTTACACATTGTGTAAACGTATTACGTATCATGTAATTGGTCACAGGTATTAATAAAATAATTCCTATGAAATAGGTTTTTCATTGAATTCCATTAAAAACATCTACATAGTGTGTAATCAAATTAGACACCATGTAAATTACAGAACCGCTATTTTAAGAATGTTTTGAGGATTAATTCTCATTTTTTTCTACTACTATTCTTCTTTAACCCTAGGGAAACTCTTAGGAGATTTGGAGAAATGTCTTCATAAATGATCGTTAGGTATTAGTGATATATAACTAGAAATAAATTTTTGATTTTGTTTCATTCTATTCAACCTTATTCCAATGAAGCGGTAGAACGTTTGATAGTTTTGGGTTTGGGGTTTGATATAGATCCTAGTTTTTGGTTGAGATCTCTTCTATCATTATTGATTCATCTATCTTCCGTCAATTTGGGTTTTCCATCGGTAAGCGTTCTTCATCAATTTTGCGGTAGGTGGTCTATAAATCATAACCCAAATTCTTGATTTCTTTTACCTAAATATAATTATATAATATGTATTATATTATTAGAAATATATTTTCATATATGGAATTAATTAATTTGGAGAATTAATGAATTGATGAAATTCTGAATTGTATAATTAATTGTTGAATTAATTACAGGATATTGGGATTTTGAATTGAATAATTAATAGTTTAATTAGTTATGGGATATTTGAGATTGTTAATTGCGATAATTAATTGTTTAATAAATTAATGGCATTGATATGCTTAAATAATTCTTGAATAAATTAAGGGTATTGATGTGATAAAGTAACTTTTGAATTATTAATGAGTTATACGTGATTGATTAATTTGGGAATTAACTAAATAAGGGATGCGAATATGAGATTATTTAAATTGATTAATTAATTGGTAAATTAATTAATGTCGTATTATGATAGATGAGACTTTAAAGGATGAATGGTCACAATGGAATTCAAATGTGACTTGAAATGATGAATTGTAACAATGAAATTCATATGTTACTTGAAATGATTGATGGTAACAACGAAATTCATATGTGACATAAAATGATAAATGGTAATAATGGCATTCATCAATGAACTGAAATGATTAATGGTAATAATGCAATTCATAAGTGGTTTTCAATGATGAATGGTCACGTTGAATTTCATAAGTGCCTATAAATGATGAATGGTAACAATGTTATTCATGTGGGACTTGAAATGATGAATGGTAAAAGTGGAATTCATGTGTGACTTGAAACGATGAATGGTAAAAAATTTATTATTATATGAATTGAAATAGTGAATGGTAACTGTGACATTCATATGTCAATTAAGATTTTGGGTGTCCTCCGGAACTCAAGGGTTATGTTGTTAAATAAAGAGTAATTGAATAAATGTTAAATGTTCACTTTATTACTTTTATTTATTACTTATATTTCCACATACACTATTATTAAATATATATTGTTATAGATAACATTAGTGGTAGTCTTTAGAGTAGTACTCACACCCTACTCGGGCTGCCTAATAGGTTCAAAAATAGACTTCATGTTTGTAGGACATGTCATGAACCAACCTGAGTTGACCCATCGTCGGTAACATTAGACTCTCTGCGATATGAACCGAGGGGTGTTTCTGATCCCCACAGGCTGGAAACCAGTGATGGGCTTCCAAATTTTATCGCTGGGAATGATTTGGCCCATGAAGATAAATAAAAAAACAAGAATAAAAAAACAATTAAACTGAACTCTAGGAATAGAAAAGAAAATAAATGGATCAACTCAATATACCTCCACGCGACCTTGTAGGTCACCTCCCAAGCAAAGGATGATGTTTCATAAATAATGAGTTACTCTTCCAAGAAAACTAGAGCACATGAATCTTGCAACATAAATGATAAATATAGGTGTGAGAATTAAAAATTCTCAGTAGGGTTTCCAAGATATTGCACAAAATCCAATGTCTCCTTTCACGTAGCAATCCACTAAAAAAAGTTTGAAATAAAAATATAAAAGTAGGGTTTTCAAATTTTAAAATAAGCAACATTATTTTCAATTTTAAAATATATCACACAATACTGATAATTTCCAAAAAACCAGAAGCCATCTTATAAACAAATTCCAAAATAATGAATACGTGGGTAGTGCTAAAAATTGTCAGATAAACAAGTAGGAAGAGGATCCAGTACAACATAAAGTAAAATATCAATATGATCAATAACCTGGGGTGATCCTAAACATCCCTAGAATACTCCTAGACATAATCGGTTTCGGAACCACCTGTCAGTGTATGGTGAAGCTCCAATTTCTATAACCAACTGTCTGCCCTCAATCTGACCAATCTAGTGGAAAAGCCCGCCCAGCCTAACCACCAATCCAGGGGGTACCAACCCATCTAATCAGGGTTGATCAATAAACATCACTTGATCATCTAAAAGACACATAGGAACTTAGGGTGGTTATAATAATAATGTGTAAGTAAGAGTCCCTCGCATGCGTGACTCATCTTACCACGCTTGCCTACCCCAAACACGGACACTACATATGATAACCTATAAGGGATATCCCCTCTATGGAGGTTCCCCAAAAATTTATATACGTCATATCATCAAAGTTTCCAATCGGTCTGTCATGCCAAGATATCAGTAAAACCATTTCATACCTTTTTGAAAATACTAAATTTTTAAAAAGGGGATAAGTGATCAAAACACCATCCTTTAAAAGAATCAACTCAAACATTAAAATAAAGCTAAAAGTTCCAAATGGGCCTTAACCTCGACATAACTATAACATTACTAAAACATCAGACAAATACTGTTACTTATTTACAAATCCAAACAAGCATTTGAGTTCCAAAATGTACACCTAATCATTTCACAACTACCAAATGTGCCTTTACCATTTTAAAACTCACTTCAAAACACATTTCAAAGGAAAATGACAATGCTTTAAAGGATACATATTTTATAATACCCATATCATTACATTAATACCACAAAACCATTTCCCTATAATCACAAATCATTTTATAAAACAATTTAACACAAAATATAATATTTTCAACAAAGTACACCGTTTTTTGAACAAAATAGTTTCTAAAAGATCATACAAACTTCATCATTTGAGTTGAAGGTACCTAAATAGGCTATCACATTACATAAACAATCAAGTCACTTCTTTGAAAAAATAATTGTTTCCAATCGGACCTTTAGCTTCCCAGAGCCAAAGCATTACCCAAAATATCACACGAAAACCACATTTTCATTTTCAATGTCAAACAGTTTATTAAAAATTTTATAAATAGATGAAACAATGTATAAATTTTTTTATAAACATACCAAATAATTTATAAACAATTTTATAATGAACCAAAAAAATTATTAAAAACATTTATAAGTAGACAAAACAATTTAATAACAATTTAATAAACAAACCGAATAAATTTTCACAATTCATTCAAACTGAAAAATCATTAACAACATATTGTAGAGTATATCAATGGTGCCTTTCATGCTTAAAAGATCATCAAAAAAATTTGACATCCAACAAAAACATTTTTCATAATCACATATAAATATTACTAGATGAAGAACTTTGAAACTATTTTTATAAAAAGTGACTTACTTGAAAACCCTATTGAAGGTTAAGTATGTGCATTGTGATGGTACTAACTAAGTCAAAAATTTAAATAAAACCACTCATTTATTAAGTGGACTTAATCATAATGTTAAACCTAGATTCTAAAACCTTAAACCAAGAGTGGAAGCATCGACACTTCATGGGGAGGAATAACGATTCCCGGCAGAACAAACAAACACACTAGACAATGATAACAACGACCACATTACGAACTGCGAAATTAAAGATAAATCCAAATGAAGGAAAACACAAATTCAAAAGGAAGATTAACCAAAGAAGACGAAACCGCATGTCAAGGAGGAGGTAGAGGTGCTGTGATTTGTGTCTGGAGATAGATGGACAGTGGGGTTTGGGTTTTCCAGAAGACCCCCAGATAGCAGGTTTCAGATTTTCCGAAAAGGGGCGCATAGGGAGTTTGGGTCATTGGTGAGAAGGAGGTCAGACCAGAAGAAGGAGGCAGCCACTGGAGTAAAGACCACTAGAGAAGAGGGATGTTGCTGGGATCCGCGTTGGGTTTGCTGGAGCAAGTGAGACAGCTGGCCGATGAAAGGAGGAGCAACATGGGCACATGTGGCATGACCAGAGGTTGGTTGGAGGTCGGGTGTCGAGGGTGGAGGGTTGGGGATCTTGAGGCAAGGGAAGAGGCAATGGGCCTTGGTGCGGAGGCTGGGGTGCGAGCGGGAGGCTGACAATGGAGGGCCTGGGCATGGAGGGTACTAGGAGCATCGGCGTGGTTGGGATCTGAGGGAGCGACTAGGGAAACGAGGAGGGGAAGGGAATGAGGGAGGAGGCCGCTTCCAAGGTGGGAGGTCCATGGTAGCAGGAGCATGAGTGTGAGGCCTAGAAGGGTCCTGTAGAGGTGGAAGGCAGCTGGTACATGCAGGCTAGAGGGCCAGAGGCCTAGGCGCTCATGGGAGGCCGGGTGTACAGAGGGTGAGCATGGAGCTGGGGACCTAGAGGGCGAGGTGCTAACGAAAGTGGTCGGGCGATGGGATGGTGTGGCCACACAAGGGGAGAAGCAAGGCTTGGAGAACGAAGGGTACAGTTGTGATGGTTAGACCTAGGGTTTTCCATTTTTTCTCTCATTTTTTTACAATAACAATATTAATAATAATAATAAAACCAGAAATAAAATAATAATAATAATAATAATAATAATAAAAGTTATGATAGTAATAATAATAATAATAATAATAACAACAACAATATTAACACCTTAGCAATATTAATATTATAAATTAAATAATTACATTTTTATTATTATAATTTAAAGATTTAACTTACTTTATTTACATAAGAATTTTTTTATTTTAATCATTAGACATTTGATCTGGAAGCCAGGCTAACGATGCAACTACCTTCCACTGTGCGGTGACCACACACGGGTTTGAAACACGCTAAAAATATTACACGACAATAATTTTCAGTCAGGACCCAGCCCAGACCTTGGTGTGAGAACCCAACGACAAAAAAATAATAAAATAATAATTAATTAAAATGTCTAGATGCGATAATTCTTCCCACCACAAACACTTTCTGCCACCAAAAATTCACCTGGACGAGCAATAGACAATATAAGAATCCCCGCCCAATTGAAACCGAAAGAAACCACAATACAAGTGAACAGGAGAACACAAGAGGGTTCTCCCAACCATAAAAACTCAACCAGTGTGGAAATTTAACACCCAAACATACTACCCCAGGAAGGGGGTGGGGGCGGGAACTCCCAACCAATCCAAACTAAATTCTATAGCACGAGAAAAGAATATCTCTACTGAAACATGTAACTCTTGATCCAAACCAAAAACCCCAAATACTAGAGAATAACCTCCGAGTAGAACATAACCCAAACAATGAACTCAATATTAACTACACACATTTATTCTTCCATGATATCATACCTCTACAAACAAAAAAAACTAATCCAATACCAACACATACAGGGGATAAATAAACTTTTAAGAAAAACACACAATTCAGAAAACCATGTCCACACAAACAGGATAGCTTGGGTTATAATAGGATGAGTCCATAATAACCTCACAACCAAACAATGAACTTAAAACATGAAAACATTTACAATAGAAAAACTAGAATGGAAAAAATTTAATTTTTTCACTGCCAAAATGGAACAGTAAACAGGAAATAAGGATTCACACCCCTGAAAACTCCTAACTGTGCACGAGCATCACCCCAATACCTAAGGTTGGTGCTCTGTTGGCTAAAGAATATTTTTCCTCATAATAAGGAATTGGAATCCTTTGGTTAAAACATCTTCTTTAGGAAAACATTCCTACATAAATTCTCTAGAAGACCCATACACCCACAACTATGGAACATCTTTGGGGGGATGTGACAAGACGACTTCATTTGTCCGAACTGGACACATTGGTGGCACACCACTGAATAATCTAATGATCTGGAATCCAGAACCATTAAATATGAATCTTTAATAATATGCCCCTCTGTTACATCCTTCTTGTTGGAGTTGGTGGCCTAATACCAACTACTTTTTACTTTATTCATTAATGAATACATTATCACATATTTATTGTTCTTCTACGTGACAATGCATGTGATAATGTCCTAAGGATAACTGTTGCATTAAAGGGTTATAGTGGATCCCTACAATGATGAGAACCCAAAAGTTCCAGAAAACAATTCTTGAATATATTTTATATGTCCGGATGATGTTATTTGAGGGACACAAATAATACATGCCATTAGGGGTGAGGAATCGTAAATCTTTGATTCACCATCTCATGGTGTGCGCCCTTGGTAATATCCAGGAGGATATTATGAGAACGAGACCCGCTAGTAGGAAATCCACATTTCATATTGTCATTGGATGTTCTTATCTGTGGACGTGTGTATTGGTCCTTATACTTTGTGATTATTATTAATGGGTATTACAACTCACACACTTATATGTGTTGACGAAAGCTGTGATGACACACTATTCGCAGCGAAGTTGGATACGTTGGGTGCGTCACGAGTGATACTACGTTAATAGATAATGCAAGAAAGAATTTTTACCTTCTATTCCTTAATAAAAGTAGATATCTTAGGACCATTGATCAAATTGATATAGCCTAAATAAATCCATGGCCATGGTGAAGAATGGGAAAGTTTAATTCTAGAAATTCAAAGAAAGAATAATCCATCACATGGGTTGATGGTACTATCATGAAACCCTATTGATTTAAGATATTGAGATAGAGGGATTAAATTACACACCAAGCGTTCATATGACTTTACACGTCAATGAGGAATCAAATTCTTTCTCTTGGGTGCCTTGACCCGTTTCTAGATAGTAATCTTGGATTTTAGGAAATCCCACCTAATGCCAATGATAAAGAGGCCTAGAGGGTCACACACTATGTCTATCCAAGTATCTCAAGTAGAATAAATATTATTCCTGTCTTTGGTTTAATAATTATTCAAGGAAGCCTAAATATTTTTAATATTGGAGGAAGAATAAAATGAAAAACAACATATACACCCTGTGTACATTGAATGTACATGCTGTGTAGTTTTTATTTTGAAAATAAAATGAAAACAAGATATACACGTCATGTACATTAAATGTACATGCCGTGTAGTTTTAATTTTGTAATGGAAATAAAAAATGAGTACATTCCGTGTATTAATGATTACACACCGTGTAGTTTTTCCAATTGGAATTTTGGGGAAATAATATCGTTTTATTAAATGATAATTATTATAATCAGCGTGGGTGAATCTCAAGGAATTAATAATTC
Organism: Viscum album; assembly: GCA_963277665.1. Lineage (NCBI taxonomy): Eukaryota > Viridiplantae > Streptophyta > Magnoliopsida > Santalales > Viscaceae > Viscum > Viscum album. The sequence goes on from OY728153.1 coordinate 80,073,399, forward strand.
TACATGGGGGTTTTCAGTAAGAGTTAATGAAATAAATAAAACACATATTGAATTTATTTATTATCATAACTATATAACCTCAAACCAAATATAAATATCCTCACAGCCCCAACACTTTTCCCTAATCGTTGTGGACAACAATTCTGGAGAATTCCCTCAAGGCTGAAAGAATTCCTTCCTCCAAGAACGCTCTCAAGAACAAGATAAATCATCCTCTATCAGATCAAGGCGATCTAAGGCAGACAACACAAGCAAATGATTCTGCATGCTAGCACCCAGATATTCATTTGGAGACATCTAGAGATATGTGGAGCATGTGTGGATCACTGCTAGAGGAATCCTACACTTGGATTCTATGATGAAATGATAGATCACATCAGACCGTGAACGAAGACATCAACAAAGAATTAATTCCATTAAGTTAATTCTTTTCAATTAATTAAATTAATTATAACCAACATATGATGATCCTCCTTTGTGGCTCCAGGAAAATTCTCCTTCTTTGTCTTTTTATATGATTCAATCAATGGAGTCTGGCATTTATCATCGTATTGATCCCAGATTGATCATTGCTAATGAAAAAAAGCAATGTGGGAAAATCCACCAATGAGCATCCACGTTTCCTGGAACCTACAAGTTGTATCAGAGTGATTCATATCGTTGATTATAATTATTTATTTTTTCATTGGTGATTTAAAAATATAATAATTTAGTTCTTTCAATTCATGTAAATCATTCTTTAAATATGAATCTCAAGATCTGTTCCTCCTCTCTCGTTTCTCGTTCACCTTACAAAAACGAATTTTTCTTTTAACTTTTATTAAAATAATATAGAGGATCTAATCTAGAGGTGCCAAAAGTTCTAGTCCGTACAACAACAAAATACTTGGTGTGTATTCATAAGTACATGTCGTATAGTCTAGGTTCAATGAATTGGACTGATCCGCCAAATCAGGACATGTAAATTGATCCTACCTAAGTCATAAATGACACTGTGGGTTGACCCAGAATAGGTGGAACACGGTTTCTGGATTACACACCGTGTGTTCAGTTAAACACGGCGTGTAGTCCCTTCGGGTTAGGGTTGGACCGTGTACCTCGTACACAGCTTGCCTAGCCAAAAATCGTATAATGCTTACACTACACGACATGTGTCCCATTGAACACACCATGTACTCTAAAAATTTCTAAAGTACAAAAACATGCCATGTCCCGGAGAGTGTACTTCGGATGGATGGTGAACAAAAGTACACGCCATGTAGTTGGAACTACATGTCGTGTAGTCATCCAAATTACAATGATTTTTATAAAATTTATTATTATATTATATAAACCCTTGTGACGTGTACCATAGTGCAGGAGTAAAGATGAGGTACAACACATGATAGATGTTATATATATTTGTGTTTAATTTAATATCTGTTTAAATGGGAATTCCCTAGGTTACATCCAAGGTAAAAGTTACGTACAAAGATAATTTTAAATGAATTTTTTTGTTTAAAATTTTGATTAATGATAATCTCAAGGAAATTCCAAAAAAAGATTTAAGATAAAAGGATTGATTAATTAAAGATAATTAATTGATTCGAGCATGATTTATCTTAAACTAGAACAATAAAGGAATTGAATGATAGTTTTATTTATGCATAAATATTATGGCATGTATGGATGATCATGAGATAGACTAAGACCTTTGTATGTGAATGGTTTCTTTTAATTTATTTATATATAATAAATTTGTTGGCCTGAGAGCCTTCTTCTCATTAATATGTAGGAACTACAAGCCTATTGTTTTTTTTATGTAAAAACCCCCTTTTACCCCACACCTACATTTGAGATAAATGTATATGTAATGGACAGAGCACCTATGCTAGTAGTGGTGGCTCATGTCAGGCACCAAGGTGAAACCAATCCAAGGAGATATAATGGTGGATAGGTGGAAAGCTGTAAACATGAACCTGAAATGATCAAGGTGTTTATCCGCTAGGTCTTGGGTTAGTTTATCAACCGCTAGATAAACTAACCAATAAAACAAGCTCATGATAATACCATTGATTTTATTTTTGTCAATTTCATGGTTTATTTATTGTGTGTGTGTTGTCATGATCACACAATTAATGAATTAAACAAGCATGCAAGATGGAACTAAAATAAGACCCGATCATGCGTAAAATATTATCTTAAGACATGGTTAATCACTTATGTATATCCCACTTAATACTAAAAATCATGTAATCAAAGATAATAAAATGGAAATTTACATATAAGGATAAAATCCCTCAATGAAATATTAAGTCGTTATAGACTTTTATAGTCATTGTTAGAATTGAACCATAGTTCAATGTACTTGACCAACCCTAGTTGGGGTGCATTCAATTATTGGGGAATTGTATTTCATGGTTTTTGGTAGACACGACTTGGTTTGAATCAAGGTTTGACTGTTATAGTAGGACATGGTGTGACCAAGAGGCAAAGGTTGAGGAAATACAAAATAAAAGGGTTTCGGGATTGGGGAGTCCACTCAACGGATCAAGGAGCTGTGATTTAATGGAGTTGGCATTTGGAATGACTACCTAAAACCCTTCAAGTTTCTTGACCAACCCTATATTGGGTAATGCGATGGGCAATATGGATCCTTTCAACTAGAATATTCAGGAAATTGAATTTTCCAATATTAATGGTGAGGGATATTTGATTTTGATAAAATAATGGGAGAGTAATAATTATTAAATTATTTATTTGTCTCAATTTTATCATAATAAAGTACTAAAATTTTTATCATCTTAATTTGTAGAAAATACAAGAAAATGACTTCAAACATATCATTATGAACCATACTCGATAAGGGAATCCTTCTCAACAGCACCAATTTACAAGAGTGGTAGAGGCGTTTACACGTCATCCTTCACCACGAGAGGAAATTTTATGTGCTGGAAGAGCCTTTTCTAGTTGCTACTATAAATGAGGCCAGTTATGAGAAATTATCTCTCTATATGAAATAAATGTATGATGCAATATATTTCCAGTGTTTCATGATATCGTACATGTCTAATGAGATCTTCAAGCAACATGAAAAATGGACACGTAGAGCATGATGTCTCACCTTAAGTATATCTACCAAGAGAAGGCGAGACAGGAGAGATAAGGGATCTACAATGCTTTGTTTACAACTATTATTAGAGAGTTTGAGCCAGCTAGGCCTCATGTAGTCATGATTATTGGCTACATTGAATGCTTAGACATCTTAGGGATTAAGTTCTCAAATGAGTTGCATATAGATCTGATCTTATCATCACTGTCCAAGACCTTCTCAAGCTTTATTTTCAACTACAACATGAGCAACAATGAGAAGAGTATATCTGAACTTCTGACCTTAATTCTCCAATTTGATAAGGACATGAAGCATGACAAACCCACAGTCCTTATGGTGAATAAGAAAAGGAAGGACAAGGAAAGGGGTCCGAAGACTTATAAATGGTCCGAATACCCAGAGTGTCGTCCCTCCATGAAGGGTAAGATCCAGTGGCAGGGCAAGGAAAGGGAGGTTGTATTTTTTAATGTGGAAAGCAAAGCCACTAGAAGAGTAACTACACCCAGAAGCGTGGGGATGCTAAAGGTGCATTCGTTATTGAGTGTAATCTTTCTATTTCTACACATTGGGTATTAGATACAGCTTGTGGGGATCACATATGTATTAAAATGCAGGAACCATGTAGATTTACAATGATTTACAGTGGAGAGGTGGATATTGAGCTACCAATGGTGTGATGCTGGATGAGTAAGACAACAACTATTACCACCTCTCATTACCTACTGGGATGATTTTGGTTTTACATAACTTTTATTATGTGCCTAGGTTACCAAGAACATTATTTCTGTATCTTGTTTGGATGTTGATGGATTTATTTTCATGTTTGGATATAAGGTTTGTCTCTTTTATAAGAACAACATATGTTATGGTATGGAAAATTTAAATAATGGTTTGTATGTATTAAATTACGAAAACCAAGTGTTGGAAATCAATAACGAAATGGACTCACATGAATCATACATCACCCAATTGTTGCATCACTGTCTAGGTCTTATAAATGAGAAGTGCTTGAAAAATATTTGCCAAGATGGATATTTAGACTCTACTGAGCTAAAACCACTTGATAGATGACACACTAATTTACAAGAAAAAATGACCAAGCCGTCTTTCGCTGGACAAGGTGAAAGGTCCACGGAGCTTCTAGGATTGGTACCCATGGATATGTGTGGACAATTTCCAGTAGAATCTAGAGGTGGATATTCTTACTTCATAACTTTTACTGATGATTTGAGTAGATATGGATATGTCTACATAATAAGGTATAATTCATAAGCCTTATATAATTTTAAGGAATTAAATAATGAAGTAGAGAATCAGCATGGTAAGAAGATAAAGAAGCTTCGATTGGATCGAGTTGGAGAATATCTGAACCAAGAGCTCATCAATGTTCTACGTGAGTCTGGGATTCTATCTCAAAACACTCCACCTTATACACCACAATGGAATGGTGTTAGTGAAAGGAGGAACACACCTTGTTGGATGTGGTGAGGTCGATGATGATTCATGCAGATTTTCCATTATCCTTTTCAGGATATGCATTACAAACTGCAGATTACACATTAAACTGTGTGCCAACATAGGTGGAAAATGGAATTCCCTCCATGTTATGGAATGGAAAGAAACCCATTTTGTCACACACTCATGTATGGTGATGAAGGGCATTTGTTAAGACCTTCTCAGGGAAACAAACTATCACCATGGGTCACAAGGTGTATCTTTATATGATATCCCAATGAAACAAAAGGATATTACCTATATAACCCTTCAGATACGAAAGTGATTGTCACTAGACAAGATGTCTTTATTGAGAGGGAGCACATCCTCAAATGGGATTGTGGGAGCAAGATTGATTTTGATGAAGTTAATGATCAAGATACACATGAGTTGGTATAGTAACAAGATCCACTGGTCCCCGTAGAAGAGGATCAAGAAACACAAGTACTACCTTGGAGATCAAGAGTGGTAAGGGATCCAGAGAGATTTGGTTTCCTAGCCACCAAGTATGGTTAATCATTACTGTTGGAAAATGATGAACCTCTCTCCTACAAGGAAGAAGTTTAATGCTCAGAAGCTGCATGATGGCTAGAAGCTATGAATTATAAGATGTATTCCATGTATCAAAACCATGTCTAGGATCTAGTCTATGAGCCAGTTGATGTAAAGCCTCTTAGATGCAAATGGGTTTTCCTCAGAAAACTGGACATGTAAGGTCATGTTATCACCTATAAAGCCAGGCTAGTGGCTAATGGATTAAGACATCTTCATGGAGTTGAGAATGATGAAACCTTCTCACAAGATGCCATGTTTAAAACCATAAGAATCATACTTGTCGTAACATCTTACTAGGACTACGAGATTTGGAAAATGGATTTAAAAATAGAATTCCATAATGGGAACCTTCAAGAATATGTCTATATGACACAACCATAAGGATTTGTGACACGAGGTGAAGCCAAACAGGTTTCCAAGTTGTAGAAATCCATTTATGGAGTAAATAAAGCATCCATGTCATGGAATATTCGATTTTATGAATCCATAAAGAATTTGATTTCATTAAGAACGAATGTGAGCCATGTGTTTATAAGGGGTTTAATGGGAATGCAGTCGTTATCCTAGTGGTATATGTTGATGAAATATTGCTTATTGGAAATGATGTTCTTGTCTTATAGTCATTAAGGACTGGTTGAACAATTGTTTCTTAATGAGGGACTTGGGTGAAGCAGCCTATAATATAGGGATCAAAATCATTTGTGATAGATCCAAGAGGCTGCTTGAACTAAGTCAAGGTACAAACATTGACCAGATACTAAAGAGATTTAGTATGAAACAATCTAAGAGAGGATTGGTTTCAATGTCACATGTCCTACATATTTCTATGAAAATGTGTCCTTAGACACAACAAGAGAACGATAGAATGAGTAATATCTCATACGCTTCAGCTATAGGATCCATCATGTATGCCATGTTATGCACCAGGTTTGATGTTTCCTATGCACTGAGCATGGTAGGCAGATATCAAGCAGATCAAGAAGAACAACATTGGTCTTCTGTAAAGACAATCCTTAAGTATCTGAGATTAACTAAGGATATGTTCCTGGTGTATGGAGGAGAGGAGGATATTTTCATCAGAGGGTATGTTGATTCTTGCTTTTAGACATATCATAACGATCTGAAGTCATAGTTTGGATTTGTTTTCTGTCTCAATGGAGGAGCTGTGAGTTGGAAGAGTTTAAAGCCTCCAGTTTTTGCCGATTCTATAGTGGAGTTTGAATATATAGCAGCTTCTGATGCATCCAAGGAATTCGTCTGGATTCGAAACATTATCCAGGATCATAATGTGGTGCCTAGCAGTAAGGATCATATCACGTTGTATTTTGATAATACTACAGTAGTGGATCTTTCAAAAGAACCAAGGTCACATCAATGGACAAAGCATATGCTCTGGAAGTATCACCACTTGAGGGATTTCTATCAAAGGGGTGAAGTTGTAGTGAGAAGAGTTTCCATGGAAGAGAACATGGCAGACCCCATGACTAAAGGCCTATCTCAGTAGAAGCATGAATATCAGGTGAGAGCTAGCAGGATAAAGGTTGTTAGAAGTTATCTCTAGTCCAAGTGGGAGTCTACTGGAGTTGGCGTCCTAGAACCAACTAATTTGTACATTATTCATTAATTAATACTTTATCACATATTGATTATTCTTTAGCATGGAAATTCATGTGATAATGTCCTAAGGATAGTTGTTGCATTAAAGGGTCATAGCGGATCCTTGCTATGATGAGAAACTGGAAGTACCATAACACTATTCTTGAATATATTTTCTATGACTGGATGATGTTATTTTAGGGGAACAAATAATATATGCCATTAGGTGTGAGGACTCATATAAATTTGAGGCACCATATCATGGTGTTAGCCCTTGGTAATATCCAGGAGGATATTATGAGAACACAACCCACTAGTAGGAAATCCACATTTCATAGTGTCATTGGATGTTCCAATATGTGGACATGTGTATTGGTCCTTAGATATTAAGATTATTATTAATGGGTATTACAACTTGTGCACATAGATGTATTGATGGAAATTGTGACGACACATTATTCAGAGCGAGGTAGGATACGTTTGGTGGGTCATGAGTGATACAACATTAATAGATAATGTGAGAAATGATTTGTCCCTTCTATTACATAACGGAAGAAGATATCTCAGGCCCTTTGATGGAATTTATATAGCCTAAATAAATCGCTGGCCATGGTGAGGAATGGGTACGTTCAATTATGGAAAGTCAAAGAAAGAATAATCAAGCACATGGGTTGATGGCACTATCATTCAACCCACTTGATTCCAGATATTGAGACAAAGGGATTAAATTACACGGTAAGCATTCATATGAGGTGACACGTCAATGAAGCATCAAATTATATCACTTGGGTGCCTTGAACCACTATTAGATAGTAATATTGGACTTTTTGGAAGCCCGTCTAATGCCAACAAGAAAGAGGCCCAGAGGGTCACACACTAAGTGTATCCAAGTATCTCAAGTAGAATAAAGATTTTTCACGTATGTGGTTTAATAATTATTCATGGAATCCTAAATAGTTTTAATGTTGGAGGAATAATATAATGAAAAACAAGATATGCACGTCGTATACCTTGAATGTACATGCCATGTAGTTTTCATTTTAGAAAGAAAATGAAAACAAGATATACACGCTATGTACCTTAAATGTACACGCCATGTAGTTTTCATTTTGGAATGGAAATGAAAAATGAGTACATGTCGTGTTTTAATGATTATACCCTGTGTAATTTTTCCAGTAAGGATTTTGAGGAAATAATATCATTTTATTAATGATATTTATTATAATCAGCGTAGGCGCATGTCAAGGAATTAATGATTCGACATTGGGGTTTTCAATAAGAGTTAATTAAATTAATAAAATACATAACACGTTTATTTATTTTCATAACTCTATAACCTATAACCCAATTATAAATATCCTCACAACCCCAACACTTTTCCCTAATCATTGTTCACAACAATTTTGGAGAATTCTCTCAAGGACGAAAGAACTCCTTCGTCCAGGAACTCTCTCAAAATCGAGAGAGATCATCCTCCATTGGATCAAGGAGATCTAAGGTGGACAACACAAGCAAAGGAATCTCCATGCTAGCACCCAGAGATTCATTTAGAAACGTCCAAAGATACATGGAGCACATTTTGATCACTACTAGAGGAATCGTACACTTGGAGTCTAAAACACAACGACGGATCACATCAGATCTTGACTAGAGACATAAATGGAGACGTAATTCCATTAAGGTAATTCTTGTAAATTAATTAATTTAATTATAACCAAAATATGATGATCCTATTTTGTGGTTCCAGGACTATTCTTCTGCTTTGTCTTTTTATGTGATTAAATCTATGGAGTCTAAAATTTATCATCGTATTGATCCTGAATTGATCATTGCTAATGAAAAAAATCCATGTGGGCACATCCACCCATGAGCTTCCGCTGCGCTCAGAGCCTACACTTCTCGCCAAATGGGGAACCTTTATGAGTAACTAGATATGCAAGATTGCCAAGAACCTATGCTTTAGAGACCAATTCAATTATTAACGCCTCATCCAACAGCTTCTCTAAACAATGGTTAGTAGAAGGGAGGAATTTCTCCTTGATCTTTGGAAGAAGACACCCGATGAAGAGGGAAGTCTATATCAAATCTTGCGATGCTACCTTTGGAGAAATGGAAACGAGTTCCTTGAAATGGTCAATATATTCTTTTACCATCCGTTGGACTTTTTGAATATTCATTAGTTATTCCCTTTTCTTTGTCTTCACCTCTTGAGGTATAAACCATCAGATTCAGATGGATTTAAAGACATCTAATGTCAATCCAACTTACAGTGATGGCGGTCTAAAAAAATCCCATTTTTTCAGAGCTGTACCTTCGAACATACCCAAAACGTCACACATTCTGATAGCTTCAGAAGTTCCCAATACCCTAAATATGCACTCGACCTGTTCAAGACACTCTACTTCCTTGAATGGACCCCAATCACCATGAAAGACATTCAATGTACGAGAAGGACCATACATTGGGTCTGAATTATCAGAAACCATGGGAACATTTTTTGGAAGAATTTTCTAAACAACATATAAAACATGGACCCAAAACCAATATCAAATCAAAGAAATATCATTGAAAGTGACTCCATTAAAAACTACCAAAAAACCAAAAAAATAAAAATACAACCCAAAATTCCTTTTTCATTTTAGATTTCAAAACCTCTTTCTTTCAAAGCCACATTCCAAATACGAAACCCACTTTTGAAAACAAATTCAATTTACAAAATCATTTCCCTATTTTAATGAAAACAAAATCACATTTTGAAAAATATGGTCATTCCATTAATTCCAAATACACATCCCAATAATACTTTAAACCGTTGCACACGTCTTCATATGTATTCATCTATACGCACTAACAAGCACTTTCCATGCATCCCCTCACATGTGTGAACATTCATAAATAGTACCCAAGGTTTCACTCAACCCATTTCTCTTCCTATTAAAAGTAAACACCATATTATTAGACAAAGATATTTGAGTTTTAATAATCATTTAATTAATTTAAATCCATTTAAAAGAAATTATTCTCACTTCAAAACCCATTTTTTTAAATGTGCACTTGCACTAAACAGAACCATGATGTCACACAACTGGCATCAAATTATCGAAATGAGTGACTAGTAGTCATGCCTAACCGGGCAACATGGTAGTGGGAAATTCCCCAAGTAAGCATCAATAGCGAGGAGGAACTTAAAATGTGTACACTGAGTCCACATGCCTCAATACTCCATGGTAAATCAAGATATAACATCATATCACCTCTGCTGTCATCCCTTAATATAAAGAAAACCAGAACGAGACAAGGACTCAATTTTGAGACAACCCCTGGTGACTCGAGGTTTGGAAAGAGAAATGGTTTATGATGTCCTTCCTGTACCAACCACTCAGGTACTAACAATATGAATCTCTTTCTGACAGACACCCCAAATAACAAGGGCATCCTCTAATACCATTTTTTCACAAACCAACCTTAGTCGACCATGAACTAGTCAACCGAGCCAATCCAAAGCATGGACCAAGGGGTGTTCCTGATCCCCACAGGCTGGAAACCAATACGAAGCATCAAAATTTAATCATTGGAAACAATTTGGCCCATGAAGATAAATAAATAAACAAGAATAAACAAAATAATAAAACTAAACTCCTACAGTGAAAATGAAAATAAACGAAACAACTCAACATACCTCCATGCGACCTTCTAGGTGACCTCCCAGCCAAAGGCCAAACATTCTCTAATAATGAGAAACTTAGACAATAAAACATGATCAATGGAAACCTACAACTAAAATGATAAAGATAGGCGTGGGTATTAAAAATGATCAGAATTTTTTCCAAGATAAACCACATAATCCAACATCTCCTTTCCAAAAACAATCCAATAACAGAAGTTTGAAATAAAAATATAAAATTAGGGTTTTTACATTTTAAAATAATCAATATTATTTTTACATTTTAAAATCCATCACACAATACTAATCATTTAAAAAAACCAAAAGACATTTTATAACCAAATTCCAAAAAAATGAAAACCAGGGTAGTGCTAAAAAATCAGATAAATAAGCAGGAAAATATTCTAGTACAATAGATAGTAAACAATAAATATAATCAATAACCATGGGTGATCCTAAACATACCTAGAATACCCATGGATGTACTCAGTTTCTGAACCACCTGAAGGTGTATGGTGAAGCTCCTATGTTGATAACCAACTAGCCACCATCAAATCGACCAATCCAGTGGTAATGATCGATTGGCCTAACAACCAATCCTGGGGGAACCAACCCGTATACTTAAGGTTGGTCAATAATTGAAACTCGATCATCAAAAAGATACCTAGGAACCCAGGGTGGTTATAACAATACTATGTAAGTAGGAGGCCCCCGGCCATGTGACTCATCCCATCGTGCTTGCCTACCACAAACATAAACACTCTATATGATATACCAGAAGGGATATCCACCCATATAGAGGTGACCCAAATATTTATATATGTCATATCATAAAATCATCCAATCGGGCCGTCATGACATGAAATCACTAAAATAATTTGATACTTTTTCATAATAATAAAGTTGTAGAAAGGGCATACAATGAACAAAACTCCATCCTTTCGAAGAATAAAAAAACATTACACTAAAGCTAAAATTTCTAAACAATTTGTTAACCTCAATGTAACTATAATTTTACCAAAACATCACACTAATACTGTTACTTAATTACAAATCCAAACATGCCTTTGAGTTCCTAAATGGAAACCAAATCATTTCACAACTACCGAATGAGCATTTACTATTTTCTAACTCTCATCAAAACAAATTTCAAATGAAATCGACCTTGCTTTAAAGGATACATTTTTTAGGATGCACATATCATTACTTTAATCGCACAAAACAATTGACTTATAATCATAAAACCTTTTAAAAAACAATTTGACACAAATAATATGATTTTCAAGAAGGTGCACAATTTTTTGAACACAATCATTTCTAAAAGTTAATACAAACATCATCATTTGAGTTGAAGGTACCAAAATAATTCATCACATTACATAAACAATCAAATCAATAATTTGAAAACACAACCATTTCCAATCAGACCTTTAGTTTCCCATAGCCAAAACATTATCCAAAATATCACGTGAAAACCACTATTTTCAATTTCATTGTCAAACTGATTATTAAAAATTTTATAAACAGATGAATCAAAGTATAAGAACATTAATAAAAATACCAAATAATTTATAAACAATTTTATAAAAAAATGAACAAATTATCAAAAACATTTATAAATAGACAAAACAATTTATAAACAATTCAATAAACAAAACGAATTTTTTACACAATTCATTCAAACTGAAAACACTTCCACAACCTATTGTAGAGTAAATCGAAGGTGTCTGTCATGGTTAAAACATCACCAATAAATCATTTGACATCTAGATAACACATTTTTCATAATAAAATGTAAATACGACTATATTGAGTACTTCAAAACTATTTTTATCAAAACAAAATAACTTGAAAAGACTATAGAAGGTTTACTAAGTGCATTGTGAATGTGAGAACTAAGACAAAAATTTAATTAAAAATACTCATGTATTACGTGGAATTAATGGGAATGTAAAACACAGATTATCCTACCTTAATCCAAGAGTGTAAGCTTTGACACTTTAAGGGGTGGAATAAAGATGCCCCACAGACCAAACGAACACCCTAGACAATGAGAAATACAAACGAATTACTAACTTGAGCATTAAAGTTTTGTCAAAATGAAGGAAAACCCAAATTAAAAGGAAGACGCACTGAAGGGGAGGAAACTATGTGCCCATGAGGAGGTGGAGGCACTGTGATTCATGTTGGAAGATTTATGAACAATAGGGTTTAGGTTTATCAGATGTCTGCCAGACATCGGGGTTCAGATTTGATGAAAAGGGGCACTTAGGGGGTTTGGGTCACCAATGAGAGGGAGTTCGGATAGGAAGAAGGACGAATCAGCTGGAGTGAAGGTCGTTGGAGAGGAGGGAGGCCTCTGAGAGCTGGGTTGGGTTCTCCAGAGCAAGTGAGCCGACTAGCGAGTTATTTTTTTTACATTTTTTCAAAAAAAAAATTTAAAAATACAACGAGGTTTAAAATTTTTTTTACATCCTAAAGGCGGCACACCATGTGCCGCCTTCGGTTCGGTTTCCGCCGGGCCAAAGGCGGTTCTCCAAGAACCGCCTTGCGCCATTGGGGAAACGAAAGGCGGCACACCAGTTCCCGCCTTTCGTGTTTTAAATGGCCGAAGGCAGCTTCCCAGTTGCCGCCTTCGCCAAAAATATCCCTATAAAATGGAGCCACCCCACCCACCCTTCCTCACTCACAAATCCCTCTTCTCTCTAAAATTTTGAGAGCTCCTCTCTCTAAGTTGAGTTTTCGTTCGTGGTGCTTCTGGAGATACAAGGAGTACAAGATTTTTGTGTCAAGCTTCATTTAGAGGTATTTTTTTATTTTAATGTTATTTATTTATTTAATTGTAATTAGTTAATTTTAAATATTTAAGTATGTAGTAGTAGTTATTTAATGAAAAGAAATAAATAGTTACATTATTAATGTTTTAATTAGTTAATATTTAATGTTATATTAAGGTATATGTAATTTAATATTATTAATAAATGATGATGAGGGATAAATTATTTAATGTTAGATTAAAGTATGTATAATATAATATTATTAATGAATGATAATTGGGGATAATAATAATTTATTAATATTTTAGAGATAATCATAGACTAATTAGATGATGATTAAGAAATAATTAAGTCATGATTAAAGGGGTAATTAACCATGGATGATTAATTAAGGAATGTTTAAGGGGTGATTAAGTGATGATTAAGGGATGATTAAGGGGTCATTAAGGTAATTAAGGAATGATTAATTGATGATTAAGGGGTAATTAAGGAGTGATTAAGGGGTGATTAACTAATAATTAAGGGGTAATTAAGGAATGATTAAGTGATGATTAAGGGGTAATTAAGGAGTGATTAAGGGGTGATTAAGGGGTAATTAAGGAATGTTTTAGGGGAGATTAAGTAACGATTAAGGGGTGATTAACTAACGATTATGGGGTGATTAAGTTGTCATTAACTAATGATTAAGGAATGATTAGGGGATGGTTAAGGGGTAATTAAGGAATGTTTAAGGGGTGATTAACTAACGATTAAGGGGGTGATTAAGGGGTAATTAACTAATTAAGGGGTAATTAAGGAATGAAGGGGTAATTAAGGAGTGATTAAGGGGTTAAGGGGATGATTAAGGGGTAATTAAGGAATGATTAAGTGATGATTAAGGGGTAATTAAGGAATGTTTAAGGGGTGATTAAGGGGTAATAAAGGAATGTTTAAGGGGTGATTAACTAATGATTAAGGGGTAATTAAGGAGTGATTAAGGGGTGATTAAGGGGTCATTAACTAATGATTAAGGAGTGATTAAGGGGTGATTAAGGGGTAATTAAGGAATGTTTTAGGGGTGATTAAGTAACGATTAAGGGGTGATTAACTAACGATTAAGGGGTGATTAAGGGGTCATTAACTAATGATTAAGGAATGATTAGGGGATGGTTAAGGGTTAATTAAGGAATGTTTACATGATGATTAAGGGGTAATTAAGGAATGTTTAAGGGGTGATTAACTAATGATTAATGGGTGAATAAGGGGTGATTAACTAGGGATGATTAGGGGATGATTAAGGGTTCATTAAATAACGATTAAGGGGTCATTAACTAACGATTAACGAATGATTAAGGGGTCATTAAGTAAAGATTAATGGATGATTAAGTGGTGAATGACCAACTCCTAACTGATTAACCAGCACTTAAGTAGTGATTTACCAGCACCTAAGTAGTGATTAACCAGCACCTAAGTAGTGATTAACCAGCACTTAAGTAGTGACCGACACTTAAGTAGTGATTAATCAGCACTGTAATGAATCTTATTTTTCAGAGATCATTGAACATATCTTTAGGACAGTTAAAAATTGTTCTACAAAACATTAGTGGCTTAATTTAGGAAGGTTTTAAAATTTTGGTGTCATGAAAGTTTATGTCGTTTTCTAAGAAATTAAATCCCTGTCTGGATACTACTAGTGGATGTGGCTCTGGCATAGCTGTACCTATGGTTGAAAGCCCCGACAAGGAGTTTCGGGCCTGACCCGGGGTATCCTGGTACACGACAACGGGCCTTGCTGCACTCCTGGTTTGACACTCCCGGGGGATATGTTTTAGATGATTGATATTTACTTCATGAAGTACTAAAATACCTTTAAGAAGATAAAAAATTTTATTTAACACGTAACAAAACTTTATTGACATATTCAGTGATCAATAAACATTTTTCATGTAGAGAGACATGTTTTCTTGTGTTTACTACTATGGAAAGGTTATTCAAACAGAGCAAGGAGCTTCTTATAGTATACAACCAACATCTATGGTTAACACATCTGATTGTGTTACCATAACTGATCTTCAAGATAGAATTCATGGTTGCTTAAATCTCGGTCCTCATCAAGAGATAATGTCTCTTAGTTATAGACATTTTCAATTCCCTGCCACGTTATGGCATCTTGCTTGTCCATTGGCTGCTGATGAGCACTGGGTCCAAGTGGGATCTTTATTTTCCCAACGGTCTGATGGTGCAATGATGGAGTTATATGTTGATGTTTCTAATGTAAAACAACATCAAAATGTTCGAAGTTGTAGACATGCACAAATAGTTGTTGAAGAAGCTTCATCCCAAGAAATTGAGGATGTTCGCCCTGTTGTCGAGGAGGAAAACTTAGACGATCTGCCAGATTTACATATAAATCATTCTTCAGATGAGGAATTTAATAATGATGGAACAAACGGAGAAGACAATGATGATGGGGAGTGTAGAGACCCGAAGCTTGACGTACATTGACATTACATTACATTTGCGGAATACTTAGTATATAACAAAAACACACACACAAGGATCGTAATAGTTTAGTGTCTTTGGAAACTCGGAATATAATCTTCTAATCCTGGTGAAAATTCTTCAATATCTCCCATAAAGATCTTCTTTTATTATACCTAAAACCTTTCTTTATATCCTGGGGAAAAGAAAACATAAAAAGGGTGAGCTCAAGTGCTCAGTAAGGGTAAAAAAAAAATATCAATCACATCATATTCATAAGAACATAACATTTTGAAAATCATAACCTAAAAAAGAGAGCATAATTTCATAACATTGGATAAATCATGGTAGTGAAATGCAATCACAATAATCATAACATAAAACATTAAACTTTGTGGCATGCACAAATAATCATAGGGAATCATTTCTTGTTAGTCAATACTCATTTCCAAGACTATCTTAGTGGACAAAGTCCCTTTCTGAACCGAGTCACCCTCATTTCGGTCCTGTTTCACTGAACCGGTATAACCTACCATTCCAGCCATGTCTATCTCATGAGATATAAAATCTTTACCCAATTCATTGGAGGGAGATATAGGTCCCACCCATCTCATAATGATACCATTCTTATGTGTGCCACAAAATCTTAAATCATACATCATTGCATAACCCATGTAACAAAATGGGATTCTTAAACATCATGCCATCATAATCCATAAACAATTGATATCATTCAATCATAAGAATATTGAAACCATTTAAATCATAGAGACATTTTACTTGAAATATACATATAAAATAATGTCATCTTAGATGGAAAATAGTTTTGAAAAAAGTACTTGAAATGAATTCTTGAGGAAAATACCCTTTCTTCTTTAAAATCATTTTCTTTTCACAAAATGTCATGAAATTTTAAAAGAAAAGGATTTTGTTGAAAATAGTCATGAAATAATTTTGAGGAAGCTTCATGAAAATATGGTTTTATAAAACTGTAAAAATCCTTTCATGCCGTATAAGTTTAAAAAAACATCATTCTCGAACTTTTGTCGGAAAAGTCAAAAAGTACCTCGTATTAAAACGACAAAAGATTCCTTACATACCATGTGGTAAAAGGGTAAAAATGACTTTAAACATACATGGAAGAATGGTAAACATTTTATAAAAACATTTTTAGAAAACATGGTCATGGATGATAAACGTAACCCCAGTAAATACTTACGTATAAGCAATCTCGGATAAAAATGAGATTGAAAATTTATCCCTTACCTTAGGTCCGATTTGCTTCGTAAGTGTCCGAAACTCCTGTATAATGATTTAAATAATTTCATTGTCTTATTAAAGAATCATATTCATTGTTATTATATCATATATGGTTCACTTATGACGTTATATTACCCGTTCTTTTGTAAATTCATGTTAAAGTAGCGTTTTGGGTAAAATCGTCTCATTTGTCGTTCGTGTTTTAACTTGTAATTATTCATATGATTACTTAGATAATTATTACTTAATTATAGAATATAAAACATGATTTATATATAATATATATTCAGAATATACATATATATATAATGGATCGATAAATGGAAAGAAAAACACCGTTCATGGAGACGGTAGGCCGTACGTACGCATGAATGCTATTTTCTTTTCGTTATTGAATTGAGTGGAATTAAGTAGATGAAATACATATATATACACATAAATCCAGTAGCTTTATAATGTCACATATTTCATTATTATTTCTTATATATACTTTATAATCATTCTTAAATGGTTAACATGGAGAATGAATCTCATCGCGTCGTGGAGACGGTAGTCCGTACGTACGCACGAGCGATGATATCGTTCTCAGGATCGTGAACTTGTGTTGAAGTGTATGTATACTATTTCAGTATCAATATAACTTTAAAATTATCATATATAGTTACTCATTACACCATTATACCCATCCAATTAAGGTGGTGGCGGAAAATAGATTACACCACGGCGTGGAGACGGTATTCCGTACGTACGCACGCACGGTGATTTCTTTTTCCGTAGGATGGATAGAAGGTTAATTAGAGTTGTTTCATATTTATAATAACATATAAGTATATAGGAAATACTTATATTAGTACTTTATCATGAAACAACTAAAGAAGAAGAAGCTGAAGAAGAGAGAAATTGAAAAAGATCGGTAATAGATATTACCTCTTTTTGACGCGCCTTCACTTAACCTCCACTTAAAGAACCAAGGATGGACTTTGAAGAAGACCAGGACCTCTAGGATGATACTAGGGATGTGTAGAGGAGATTTTGGCAGGGGTTGTCCGAGCTTGAATGCTCAAATTAGTGTGAGGAGGAGAGGGAGGAGGTGCCCTTTTATAAGGGAGGAGAGGGGCACCTTTGGAATTCTTAAAAATATTAATTTATATTAAATATAAACCCACTTAAAAACCTCCCAAAATGACTCATATTAGAATATTAGATGATATAGGGTTGTAATCTCATCAACGAATCAAATTTATAAATGTTTGTAACTTATTTTAAACCTTATCATTTTGATTTATCCTTATTTAATCTATTTAAGTTTATTTGTGGTAATAAAATTCTAAATTTCAAATTATAACAAATAATTACTTATTTGTTGTGAATTTTCCATAATTGTTTACTTTATAACATTATAGACCATGTAAATTTAAATTTATAATTTTTATATATTTTTGTGATTTTTAAACAATTTTATAATATGATATTTTTATAAAATAACAATAGTGTCAATTTTGACACTATTCATTTATTGGAATTTAAATAAAATATATACAGAAGATATGTCAGAACTAAAAGCTTTAATAGATTACTAAAAGGTAATATGTATCTATAAAATTAGTGGATGACATTAAATAGTTCATATAATATTTAACTTATTATTTTTAAAACCATTTATTTGGTTTATCTCTTAATAAAATAATTACTACAACATTTATGTATAATTATTTAATATACTTATTTGTTGCATAAAAATTTAAAATAAACTCCTATGATGAAGATAAATATATTACCTTTCACAATAATAATTTTACTTAATTTATCATCTTAAAATCACAATATTTAAATTGTTATATTTATTAAATTATGAAGGTGACAACTTTGGCATTATTAAAAATAAAATAATATAAGTGTCATAATTGCTTTCATAAGACTCCAAATGGTAGACTATTCGACCATTGGATGATTATAGTTTACATTTGCATGACCAATACGTTTTGGTCAGGTTTTTGTGCCTTTTATGGTCACTATTAGTTTAATAAAAACCATATTATTGATTTTTCACTAGATAAATAATTTCTGCATCACTATTGTGTCACAATTAATGATAATTATTTAATCCCAAAAAAATTCTAAATAAATTATCATGATGTATATAATTTTGTTAGATTTCTGGATACTATTCATTTTCGATGTTTTATGATGTTTATCACTAAGTTAAAATTATTATACTTATAAGATTTAAGAGAGTGACATGTTGTCACTTTCTTTGGTTTTAATAATAATTAAATTATTTTCATGGTCAAAAGTCCATAAAATGAATCTAATCCGACCCTTAGTTGATATGGGTTTACTTTTAGCCATCAAATATAATTTTGGCATTTGTTAGGGTAATTTTATAATATTTTATTTACCCTTAATTACCCGATTTACCTTTAACTATGGTAAATAAAATTTACCGTAGTTACTATTCATAATTCCCAAAAATAAAAAGTACCCTTTTAACATAATTTGAATCCACTGATTCCAAATATGGATTCCATTTTTTCAAATTCAATACACATAAGTTTCAGAAATTAAATTAAAATTAATCCCGTTGTCGAATGAAAACGAGTTTTTGTTTAAAACATTGCAAAAGATTGAATTGATTTAACCTACGAATTCAAGGTAAAATCAATGCTAATGACATAAATTATTTTAAATGGTAAAAATATATTCTATTTATACTTTAAAACCATTCAATATTATAATTTAACCACATAAGATATTACGATGAAAAAAGTTGTCTTTAATTAAAATATAGCGTGTTTTTAGTATTCATTAAAATATGAAAGTTATCGGAAAAATATCAAAACTTTATCTAATGTATATTTTTATATCTTGATTCAAAATAAGAATTTTATTTTGTCAAATTGAACATATAAACATGTCAAAAACTAGATTTAAAGTGGGTGCGCCATCAAAAGGGGGAAAAACTGCATTTTTTGAAAAATACTTATTTTACCCAAAAAATTTATTTTGTTCTTATACCATAAGATGAATAATAATGTTATAAAAGTCAGAATTTAGTTAATATTATTCATAACGGCTAGTTCATGACAATATTATAATAATATATCGTTGTTTATTAAAACCCGGTATTGCGTACAACACACGCTATCGAGGAAAGTCGCGATTGCGTGTAATGCAAGCCAAGTCAGGGTTGCGTGTTGTGAAAGAATCCTTCATTGTTTCGTATAACAGAATCCAACCATATTTCATTTATACATTGAATATATATATATATATATACTCAATGTTGCGTAGAACAGCTATTATCAAAATTTTGTGTAACACGATTCAAGAATAGTGTTGCGTATACTGCAAGCTAATACGACGTTGCGTATAGTGTAAGGTAATCTTGGTGTAGAACACAAGAAATTAATGAAATTAAAATAATATTTTTCATAAAATCTTGGGGTGTTACATTCTACCCCCCTTAAAATGAATTTCGCCCTCAAAATTCGTCGGGGTTATAAATGGTTTACTATTCGAAAGTTTCTTTAATAGAAACCCACATCGTAAAAAGGAATACCAAAACCAATCTTTAAAAACAAAAGTATGAAATGTAACGGTTACCCAAATAAACTAATCACTGGGTTACCACATAGGTGAAAATATGGATATGGAAGAGACATCTAACCATCATGTTCTGATGGAGAGTGGTAGAGAACATGGCTATGGAAAAGCCAGCAATAACAAAACCATAAATTTGTGATGATCTAGGGTACCATCTGATCCATCAGATATAAGAGCACTAGGACAACATTTTTGGTTTTCAATATCATTTCCCTAAAGTTGATGAAATTGGAATTAGAAAAAATACTTTCGTGATTTTGGTATAGTCTCACCGTTTGTTAGTTCTTTGGACAATTTCCACTTCACCTCTTAATGAAATGAAGTTGAATTTGTCATTCGTGGTGTGTTATCAGATCATGTGATAGAATGATGGGTCATTCCATCTATCTCAAAAAAAAGTTTAGAAAAGTTATCAAAAAATACATAAGTCCATCTATAGTGAGATTCATCATATAGGGTTCCTAAAATGGACTTATACTTCATATATCATACTGCGTAATATAATAAAACTAGTTTCTACTAAATAGGTACTTCATGTAGGTCAGTGGTAGGTGATAAAGACTACTTGCACTTCGGTTGTGGGTTCGATTCCCACAGCCTTGTCCGACGCGATGGGTTGTCGCCCGTCCTGTAGGTTGTCCTTTTTCTAAAACTACATTACTATAACATCACATAAATAATATCGAAAAACAAACAATACTAACTTATGTCCAACATAATCCATTCCAATCATTAGGCTTATCCATAATACTGTAGTCCACTCTCAGAGATTTAATACACTCTTTGATCCCCATATATCATAAGATATATCTTGTTGGTCACATTCCAAACATTCAAAGTCCTTAATCATGTATTCTCTTGAATACCCATTGAACCATAGTGAAAACATGAATGCAGTTAAAAGTTAACACTTTTCACATACCAAAATCCTCAAAATTCTATATACTCAAACCATGATATCACTTAGTCTTTATATCAATCATGAGCTCATGAATACTATAAAACATTTAATTTTCTCCTTATACCTTCATTATGCGCATATCATCTACTTTCCAAAAATATCTGAATAACCTTTCATGGATACCAGTACCATTAATCATACAATTTCAAAACTAAAGGAAAGAAAAAAGTGTTACAATCCATAGATGTCTCTTTATTCCATAGTACCATGAGATTACTTATACACCATTACACATGATAAACATGTAATCATTCCACTACATTCTTAAACCATTGACCGAGCTTCAACAATTATTTCATCTCACATATCATTTGTAGTCTCTTCATCATCATCAACATAAATACTACCCATGCGACCATACTGATCCTCTTCATGAGACTTTACCTTAGGGAATTGGTTTGCATAATGCCCGTACATTCCACATTTAGAACATTTAACCATTGTTGATTTCGTAGCAATACCATTATCCCCATCCCTGGTGTTAACTGAACCTTTTCCTTTGCACTTACTGGATTTGTGTCCTTCTTTTCCACACCCAAAGCATCTTCTAGTTCCTTTGAAACATTCTCCTTGATGCCTCTTCCCACATGATTTCCATAAGGTAAATTGACCTTTCTTTCCTCTATGATCATCATAAAACTACATCTTTCTCTTATTAGCCGAGTCAAGAAACATACCAAATTTGAGTTTATTGATCATATTATGAGATTGTTGATTCGGCATAATAATGATGGTTGGACTTCCAAATCCCATTTCATTTGGTTTCTCATGAAGAATATCATTCCATTGTCCATCATATCCTCCATTATCGTGAATCATCTTGTTTCCAGCCATTTTCTAAAACCCAAAAAGAATAGTGTGAAAGGCAAAAATAATACCAGGGAAAACAACATATTAAAGGGGGAGTACCCTTAATATCTAACATCTTAGGTTAAATTCTAATATCGTTACCGTAGTTCTAGGACTATATCCTATACGTATACTTATCCTTAGGGACATCCCTAGAAATACTTTAGAAATATCACTAGGGATCTCACTAACGCTTTCGCATCCTAGTTTCCAAAGGTTGACTAAACCTTTCCTCTGATACCAACTGTAGAGACCCGAAGCTTGACGTACATTGACATTACAGTACATTTTCAGAATACTTATTACATAACAAAAACACACACACAAGGATCGTAATAGTTTACTGTCTTTGGAAACTCGGAATATAATCTTCTAATCCTGGTGAAAAATCTTAAATATCTCCCATAAAGATCTTATTTTTTTATACCTAAATCCTTTCTTTATATCCTGGGGAAAATAAAACATAAAAAGGGTGAGCTCAAATGCTCAGTAAGGGTAAACAAAATAAATATCAATCACATCATATTCATAAGAACATAACATTTTGAAAATCTTAACCTGCAAAAGAGAGCATAATTTCATAACATGGGATAAATCATGGCAGTGAAATGTAATCACAATAATCATAACATAAAACATGAAACTTTGTGGCATGCACACTTACTCATAGAGAATCATTTCTTGTTAGTCAAGACTCATTGCCAAGACTATCTTAGTGGACAAAGTCCCTTTCTGAACCTAGTCACCCTCGTTTCAGTCCTGTTTCACTGAACCGGTATAACCTACCATTCCAGCCATGTCTATCTCATGAGATATAAAATCATTACCAAATTAATTGGAGGGAGATATAGGTCCCACCCATCTCATAATGATACCATTCTTATGTGTGCCACAAAATCTTAAATCATACATCATTTCATAACCCATGTAATAAAATGGGATTCTTAAACATCATGCCATCATAATCCATAAACAATTGATATCATTCAATCATAAGAATATTTAAACCATTTAAATCATAGAGACATTTTACTTGAAACATACATATCAAATAATGTCATCTTAGATGGAAAATAGTTTTGAAAAAAGTACTTGAAATGAATTCTTGAGGAAAATACCCTTTCTTCTTTAAAATCATTTTCTTTTCACAAAATGTCATGAAATTTTAAAAGAAAAGTATTTTTTTGAAAATATTCATGAAATCATTTGGAGGAAGCTTAATGAAAATATGGTTTTATAAAACTGTAAAAATCCTTTCATGCCGTATAAGTTTAAAAAAACATTCTTCTCGTACTTTTGTCAGAAAAGTCAAAAAGTACCTCGTATTAAAACGACAAAAGATTCCTTACATACCATGTGGTAAAAGGGTAAAAATGACTTTAAACATACATGGAAGAATGGTAAACATTTTATAAAAACATTTTTAGAAAACATGGTCATGGATGATAAACGTAACCCCAGTAAATACTTACGTATAAGCAATCTCAGATAAAAATGAGATTGAAAATTTATCCCTTACCTTAGGTCCGATTTGCTTCGTATGTGTCCGAACCTCCTGTATAATGATTTAAATAATGTAATTGACTTATTACAGAATCATATTCATTGTTATTATATCATATATGGTTCACTTATGACGTTATATTACCCGTTCTTTTGTAAATTCATGTTAAAGTAGCGTTTTGGGTAAAATCGTCTCATTTGTCGTTCGTGTTTTAACTTGTAATTATTCATATGATTACTTAGATAATTATTACTTAATTATAGAATATAAAACATGATTTATATATAATATATATTCAGAATATACATATATATAATGGATCTATAAAGGGAACGAAAAACACCGTTCATGGAGATGTTAGGCCGTACGTACGCATGAACGCTGTTTTCTTTTCGTTACTGAATTGAGTGGAATTAAGTTGATTACATACATATATATAAACATAAATACAGTAGATTTATAATGTCATATATTTCATTATTATTTCTTTTATATACTTTATAATCATTCTTAAATGGTTAACATGGAGAATGAATCTCATCGCGTCGTGGAGACGGTAGTCCGTACGTACGCACGAGCGATGATATCGTTCTCATGATCGTGAACTTGTGTTGAAGTGTATGTATAATATTTCAGTATCAATATCAATTTATAATAATCATATATAGTTACTCATTAAACCATTATACCCATCCAATTAAGGTGGTGGCGGAAAATAGATTACACCAAGGCGTGGAGACGGTATTCCGTACGTACGCGCGCGCGGTGATTTCTTTTTCCGTAGGATGGATAGAAGGTTAATTAGAGTTGTTTAATATTTATAATAACATATCAGTATATAATAAATACTGATGTTATTACTTTATCATGAAACAACTAAAGAATAAGAAGTTGAAGAAAAGATAAATTGAAAAAGATCGGTAATGGATATTACCTCTTTTTGACGAGCCTTCACTTAACCTCCACTTAAAGAACTAAGGATGGTCTTTGAAGAAGACCAGGACCTCTAGGATGATACTAGGGAAGTGTAGAGGAGAGTTTGGCAGGGGTTGGCCGAGCTTGAATTCTCAAATTAGTGTGAGGAGGAGAGGGAGGAGGTGCCCTTTTATAAGGGAGGAGAGGGGAACCTTTGGAATTCTTAAAAATATTAATTTATAATAAATCTAACCCCACTTAAAAACCTCAACAAATGACTCATATTCGAAGATTAGATGAGATAGGGTTGTAATCTCATCAACCAATAAAATTTATACATGTTTGGAACTTATTTTAAACCTTATCATTTTGATTTATCCTTTTTTAATCAATTTAAGTTTATTTGTGGTAATAAAATTCGAAATTTCAAATTATAACAAATAATTACTTATTTGTTGTGAATTTTCCATAATTGTTTACTTCATAACATTATAGATCATATAAATTTAAATTTATAATTTTTAAATATTTTTGTGATTTTTAAACAATTTTATAATATGATATTTTTATAAAATAACAATAGTGTCAATTTTGACACTATTCATTTATTGGAATTTAAATAAAATATATACAGAAGATATGTTAGAACTATAAGATTTAATAGATTAATAAATGGTCATATTTATCTATAAAATTAGTGTATCACATTAAATAGTTCATATAATATTTATTTTATTATTTGTAAAACCATTTATTTGGTTTATCTCTTAATAAAATAATTACTACAACATTTATGTATAATTATTTAATATACTTATTTGTTGCATAAAATTTAAAATAAAATCCTATAATGAAGATAAATATATTATCTTTCACAATAATACTTTTACTCTAATTTATCATCTTAAAATCACAATATTTACATTGTTATATTTATTAAATTATGAAGGTGACAACTTTGGCATTATTTAAAATAATATAATATAAGTGTCATAATTGCTTGTATAAGACTCCAAATGGTCAAATATTAGACCATTGGATGATTATAGTTTACATTTACATGACCAATAAGTTTTTTTCTGTTTTTTGTGCCTTTTATGGTCACTATTATTTTAATAAAAACCATATTATTGATTTTTCACTAGATAAATAATTTCTGCATCACTATTGTGTCAAAATTAATTATAATTATTTAATCCCAAATAAATTCTAAATAAATTCTAATGATGTATATAATTTTGTTAGCTTTCTGGATAATATTAATTTTCGAAGTTTTATGATGTTTATAACTAAGTTAAAATTATTATACTTATAAGATTTAAGAGAGTGACATGTTGTCACTTTCTTTGGTTTTAATAATAATTAAATTATTTTCATGATCAAAAGTCCATAAAATGAATCTAATCCGACCCTTAGTTGATATTGGTTTACTTTTAGCCATCAAATAGAATTTTGGCATGTGTTAGGGTAATTTTATAATATTATATTTACCCTTAATTACCAGATTTACCTTTAACTATGGTAAATAAAATTTACCGTAGTTACTATTCATAATTCCCAAAAATAAAAAGTAGCCTTTTAACATAATTTGGAACCACTGATTCCAAATATGGAATCCATTTTTTCAAATTCAGTACACAGAATTTGCAGAAATTGAATTAAAATTAATCCCGTTGTCGAATGAAAACGGGTTTTTGTTTAAAACATTGCAAAAGATTGAATTGATTTAACCTACGAATTCAAGGTAAAATCAATGATAATGAAATAAATTATATTAAATGGTAAAAATATATTCTATTTATACATTAAACCCATTCAATATTCTAATTTAACCACATAAGATATTAAGATGAAAAAAGTTATTTTTAATTAAAATATAGCGTGTTTTTACTATTCATTAAAATATGAAAGATATCGGAAAAATATAAAAACATTATCTAATGTATATTTTTATATCTTGATTCAAAAGAAGAATTTTATTTTGTCAAATTGAATATATAAACATGTCAAAAACTAGATTTAAAGTGGGTGCGCCATCAAAAGGTGGCAAAACTACATTTTTTGAAAAATACTTATTTTACCCGAAAAATTTATTTTGTTCTTATACCATAAGTTGAATAATAATGTTATAAAATTCAAATTTTAGTTAATACTATTCATAACGGCTAGTTCATGACAATATTAGAATAATATATAGTTGTTTATTAAAACCCGGTATTGCGTACAACACACGCTATCGAGGAAGGTCGTGATTGCGTGTAATGCAAGCCAAGTCAGGGTTGCGTGTTGTGAAAGAATCCTTCATTGTTTCATATAACAGAATCCAACCATATTTCATTTATACAGTGAATATATATATATATATATATACACAATGTTGCGTAGAATATCTATTATCCAAATTTTGTGTAACACGATTCAAGAATAGTGTTGCGTATACTGCAAGTTAATACGACGTTTCGTATAGTGTAAGGTAATCTTGGTGTAGAACACAAGACATTAATCAAATTAAAAGAATATTTTTCATAAAATCTTGGGGTGTTACAGGGAGGGAGCTGGAGATGGGGAGGGAGCTGGAGAAGATAAGGTAGTAGTTTCTCGAAGTAGAGTAGTTCAAGAACATTCTCGACCAACATTAAATCATCCACCACCCTTTGAATCTTGGTCTGAAGCAATGGAACGTGTACCTGAATTTGACAACAATGTTCTGACACCTGCAACCGAGTTTCCTGGAGTTATAGTGGAAAGGTTTAGTGAGTTGGACAAAACATTATATAATGAAAGAGATTTTCCAAGTAAGGATGTGTTGAAGATCTTCTTAAAAAGATTTCATATTGAGAGGCATTGTAGATATGTAGTTGAGGCATCATGTCGAAAAACTACTTTATACGGTGTGATAAATTTGATGAAGACTATAGATTCCTGTTGAGGGTGATTCCAGACATTGCATTTGGTGGATGGAGAATTTCAAAGATTGAGGCAGCTCATTCTTGTGTTCAGCCAAACTTGACACAAGATCACACTACTTTGGATGCCGAATTTGTGTCAACTGTTATCGTTGAGATGATTAGGACCTGTCAAGATGTTCCTATAGCCCTTGTGCAAGAGAGGATTCTTCAAACTTTCGGTTATAAGATTTCTTATAACAAGGCATGGATAGCGAAACAAAAGGCAATTGTGAAGGTCTACTGTGATTGGGATGACTCGTATCGGGTGTTGCTGCAATTATTAGCCATGCTGAGCCACAACAACCAAGTTGTCTACCATATAAATACGAAGGAACATTTGTTTGAAGATAATCGATTGGATCAATCTCGTGTTCAATTTCATCGGTTATTCTGGGCATTCCTCCCTTGTATTTCCGCATTTAGTTTCAGTAAACAGTTCATACAAATTGATGGAACATTTCTATTTGGAAATTATAAGGGCGTATTGTTGATTGCGGCAACCCAAGATGGGAACCGTTCACCACTTCTGCTTGCATTTTCAATAGTGTAGAAGGAAAACTATGAATCTTGGAGCTTTTTTTTGGCATGCATCAGCAACCATTTCACACGCATTCAAGGTGTCTGTTTGATATCTGATCGACATAGGGAAATCAATGAGGGAATCAATGCGGATCCTGATTCATGGAGGCCCCCAAATGCACATCATCGATACTGCATCAGACACATTGCTAGTAACGTGCACAAAACCTTCCATAATGAGGCTACGAAGAATGAAATCACGAGGCTTGGTAAGCAATGTTGTCATTGATGTTTACTATTTTAATGTAAATAAAAATATATTTTCTATGACCTGTGATCATATTTATGTAGCATATGAGCAAGATCAACGAAGGTTTGAGGCGTGTTACGAAGAAATCCGCAAGGCTAACCAAGAAGTGTATTATTATATGATGAAGATTCCAAAAGAGAAATGGACACTGGCCTATGACGGGGGGAAGAGGTATGGACACATGACCACAAACATTGTCGAGTGTATAAATGGCGTCTTCAAAGGGCTTCGCAAGATACCAATTACTGTCCTAGTTCAGGAGACATTTTATCGTTGTGTCAAGTACTTCGTTGATAGACAAAAACTATCCTCAGATGGGATTCAACAGGGGCTAAGATTTGTAAAAAACATTCAACGAGATATTGACAAGAACATTGAAGAAGATTCCAGTTATCGAGTGTGTCTATTCCGTCGGGAAGACTCGGAATTTGAAGTTCAAGAGTATTGTAACCCCATTACAGGTAACAGCGGTGAAAAATTAGCGGCACTTCTAGAAGCAAAACAATGTCAGTGTGGAAAGTTTCAAGCATTAAGGTTTACATGCGCACATGCCATCGCAGCATGTGCGTCTGTGAACGTATCATGGGAAGCTTATGTTGATCCAGTATACCTATTGGAGGCCATTGCTAACTGTTATGCTGCGCCATGGACGCCTGTTGGGGAGTTTCGATATTTTCCAATGCCTGAAGACCAGCCCATACTGATTCCTGACATCAGTAGATTATGACCACGGGGAAGACCGAAGACCAACAGGATACGAAATGAGATGGATTGGCCTCAAGAACAAGGGAAAAGGTTGAGATGTCGTCTATGTCATCAAGAAGGGCATAACCGGAAACAATGTCCTAACATTGCTGGATCGAGTTCACACACTCAGCCACAATGACGTGTTGTATCCAACATTATCTTTTCATGTAGTCAGTTATATGATGTTAATATCAGAGATGAACTTTTTAAGAATTGTTTCACATTTCCAATAAGAAACTTCTCTCCTTCCAATAACGAACCTTTGTATTCAATACTTTTAAATCCATTAATCTGAACATAATCTTAGAGAAAAAAACATTATTAAAAAAAGGTTATTTGTCATCGAAGACAAAAAATTATTAAAGAATTTATCATAAAGGATCTTCATAAATCATACATAACCCGGATAAAATGTTTATATATATAAATGTATGACACTATATCTTAAAAAACATAGTTTTCATGGTAAAAACATATATAAAGACACGATAGATAAATGTTCTCCAAAATATGATGACATTCCATTAATGTTTTCTAAAAAAAACATCACATATTGTTCATTATACCAATCACAACATTCTATTAAATTTAACATTATATTTATATTTTATAGTGAAGACTAATTTCCTTTTCTGGCTTCCAGATAAATGATATTCCACTCCTCACAGAGCAGCATAGGCATGTTTCTCGTGATGTGATAGAGGGTCGGGATGTTCGACGGATTAGGGTGCGGCAAGCACACCATTTTCGACACATGGCGCCTCCAGCTGCTATTATACCATACTTACATCGTGCTGGCTTCTACGACATTTCCGTTTATGATTTCACTTACACTGATCATCCCCTTCTAGCTGTCTTGGTCGAGAGATGGAGACCAGAGACTCACACATTCCACTTTCCAGAGGGAGAGATGACTATCACCTTAGAGGATGTGGCAGTGCTACTCGGTCATCCTATTCAGGGAGATGCAGTTATTGGACCCACCATCGGGGATTGGGATGAGCTGGCACAGAGATTATTAGGTGTCGATATTTTGGCTGATCATACTGCTACAGATAGTGGGTCTATATCTATGCCTTGGCTTGCTTTGCAGTTTGCACATTTACCAGCTGATGTTGATGAGTAGACCATCATGTGTTATGCTCGGGCATATATCTTACGACTTATTGGAGGTACATTGTGTTCAGATCACTCGGCTGTGCATGTGCACATGATGTATCTTAGTTTACTGGAGGACTTTGATTAGATCGGGAGATACAGTTGGGGATCTGCATGTTTGGCTAACACTTATAGAGCATTATGTACGACATGCCGCTCAGATCACACAGATCTCGGAGGATGTGTTGTCCTTATACAGTTGTGGGCATGGGAGCACATCCCTGTCCTCGCCCCTGTTACTGTTGGTCAGAGGCTTCCTATAGATGTGCTACAGGACGCTCCACGTGGACGATGGTATGATCCGTCATATTTATTTGTTTCTGATTGTATTATGATTTATTATATTTAATTTCTGATTATTTATCACTTTCAATGTTGTATTTGATAGGTGGAGTCAGACACATCATTTCATCGATGCTCCAACGCACAATTTGGATGCATATCGTCTCATGTTGGAAAATTTACTACCTGACAGTGTAAGTATATATCATCATTTTTGTTTTTTGTTAACAAATTTCTCTGATGAAATGTCACATGTCATTACAGATTCATTGGATTCCATACTGGAGTCTGGTTCAGGACTTACCTACATACTGTACAGCTGGACTTCATGAGGTTATGGTTGTAGTGCCACTCATTCACTTTCATATTATTGAGTGGAACCAGCCCGATAGAGTTATGCGTCAGTTTTGCTGTGTTCAGGTTATTCCACCTGTACCACGACAGTTACCAGCGCTTCATGGCTTGAAGCTCATGGGGAGACAACAAGTCGATTGGCGACGACGACATGCCCAATATGTCGCCATTTGGGACAATCGAGCAGAGCATCGTATCACAGGTGTACATACGATGCAATTCTACCTATTAGATCAGGTAGAGTATGAGCCATGGTATAGAATGAAGTCTATATTGTATCTGACTCAGCACAGGAGAGGGATTCAGGATCTGGTAAGTCAATAAATTTCACATAATATATTTATTATGATATTTTATAATTCATTTTGAATCTCTGTACATCATACCAGACTACGACGACTATGTCTCATGACTGATCCAGAGGAGAAGGAGGTTGCTAGTTTATCTGTGATCCATGCTGCTTTGGAGGAGACAATGCCAATTTGTCGATCTATTCATGAAAGTGTCATCCATCCTAGACCCCAGAGACATGACGTTCCTGCTCAGGAACATGATGCCCCTATCCCAGGAGATGAGGGTCCTACTCAGGAACCTGCAGCAGCAGATGGTGCTGTTCCCTAGCGACGACAACGGTGACGGAGACCGTGTCCTGCTGCACGTGAGCCCTCACCTGTTCCAGAGGCACAGGTCGGTGCCCTATCAGTCTAGCCTGACCCATCTGGGTTTGTGTAGTAGGATGCAGCATGGGATCCATCTTTTTTGACCGGATATCCACAGTATTCTCCAGATATTTAATTTCCAGGGATTTATCAGGGGTCATCTCCCATGGCACCATCTTTCAGACCAGATCCTTCACAGCCTATATGGTTTCTTGAGGGTATGATGACAGCCCCTTCTACTTACGTAGTGGGAGAAGGATCTCATGAACACGATGACATCCCTCCGACACCTCCTTCCATGCAGACTATGATAGAGGATCCCGTGATTGATGTTCCAGTGCCCGAAGATCATCCCTCTCCAGGTCATCATACTCCATCCCAGCATGGAACACGTCGCTCTCGATATGGACATACCATTCACACACCACCTTGTGGGACATAGCCTCACCATAGACACTGACGTTACTTCTTCATGTAAGGTGAGATGAGAAGGGAAGTATTATACCATCAGGAAGAGAGATTCTATAAATGTGCAATGTTATGACAAACCTTTAGATGAAATGTGTCAGTTCCCGACTAGATGTGCATGTTTCTTCAAAATTTTCAGGCTGGAGATAATCCACCTTAAGTTTCACATAGCCTTATGTCTTCCATGGATTAATATCAAACACTTCAACCAATTTGTTTACTTTATGGGGAAGTAAAACCTCATTCTTTTAAATATGCACATTACCATGAACATATAAAATCATCATTTTTCAAGAAAAACTTCTAATCTCATGTTCACTGAAATACCCCTTAACGTAAGAATGATACAAATAGTGTAAGTACCCAATAGCAAGATTCCAATCCATTTTGACTGGGCTATGTGGAATCATTGGTGTTTTCATCTGATTAATAATTTAAAAGGTTTCAAAACCACCTTTTTGAAACTCAAAAATGTTTCAAGTAAGTGACTTTGAAAGCCTATAAAATATAAACCATAAGATCTATTGAAATGAAACTTAAAACATGGATTAAACATATAATAAGTAATTGAAAATAAAAACCATTTCTTAAAAATTGCTGATGAAATACAATTATAAGCTTTCAAAAACACTTCTTTCAACTCAAAAATATTTCAGATATGAGATTTTGAAAGCCTATAAAATATAAACTTAATGACTCATATAAATGAAACTTAGAACATAGATTAAACATATAAGAAGTAGTAGAAAAGTAATTAGTTAATTATGGTGAGGGGGAAAACTGTTAGACCCTGGAATTGAAGGATAATGAGGACGAAAAGGGAACATCAACCCCCACGCCCACCCCTTCCACCCATTCAACCAACTTCAGTAACTCCTATAGAAGTAGTTTTTCAAAAAAATGAAATGTCACACCACCACAGCTTCCTACATCCATATTAACCCCCCAATTCAGTTTCATTAAATGTGGACAGTCCCCATTTTTACCAAAGTAAATGATTCACTATTAAACCATCACTTTTCAACCCCCGCCTCAATAATACAAAATTCTTTGAGGGATGAGAAATGATTCGGTGCATTTTAGAACATTGAAATGCGTCAAATCATTTCTCATCCCTCAAAGCATTTTGTATTTTTGAGGCGGGGGTTGAAAGTGGTGGTTTAATAGTGCATCATTAACTTTGGTAAAAATGGGGGCTGTCCACATTTAATGAAACTGAATTGGGGGGTTAATATGGATGTAGGAAGCTGTGGTGGTGTGACATTTCATTTTTTTGAAAAACTACTTCTATAGGAGTTACCAAAGTTGGTTGAATGGGTGGAAGGGGTGGGCATGGGGGTTGATGTTTCCTTGTTATCCTCATTATCCTTCAATTCCAGGGTCTAACAGTTTTCCCCCTCACCAGAATTAACTAATTACATTTCTACTACTTCTTATATGTTTAATCTATGTTCTTAGTTTCATTTATATGAGTCATTAAGTTTATATTTTATAGGCTTTCAAAGTCTCATATCTGAAATATTTTTGAGTTGAAAGAAGTGTTTTTGAAAGATTATAATTGTATTTCATTAGAAATTTTTAAGAAATGTTTTTTATTTTCAATTACTTATTATATGTTTAATCCATGTTTTAAGTTTCATTTCAATAGATCTTATGGTTTATATTTTATAGGCTTTCAAAGTCACTTGAAAAAATTTTGAGTTTCAAAAAGGTGGTTTTGAAACCTTTTAAATTATTAATCAGATGAAAACACCAATGATTCCACATAGCCCAGTCAAAATGGATTGGAATCTTTCTATTGGGTACTTACAGTATTTATATCATTCTTACGTTAAGGGGTATTTCAGTGAACATGCGATTTGTTGTTTTTCTTAAAAAATGATGATTTTATATGTTCATGGTAGTGTGCATATTCAAAGGAATGAGGTTTTACTTCCCCATAAAGTAAAAAAATTGGTTGAAGTGTTTGACATTAATCCATGGAAGACATAAGGCTATGTGAAACATAAGGTGGATTATCTCCAGCCTGAAAATTTTGATGAAACATGCACATCTAGTGGGGAACTGACACATTTCATCTAAAGGTTTGTCATAGCATTGCACATTTCTAGAATCTCTCTTCCTGATGGTATAATACCTACCTTCTAATCTCACATTACCATGAAAAATTATCTAGATCTTTTGAGGTTGATTTATACTCACGGGCATGACAAAATTGCAAAGATGTTTCTATTGTGTGTAAAGAACATAAGCTGGTCGAGGTTTTCATTGTTGGAATGCATCTGAATTCTACTACAAAGTTAGAAGGACTAAGTTAATATTAAAAAATTTATTAATTTGTTATATATTTATTCAATGTTTAAAGTTTCATTTATATTGGTCTTATAGTTTATGTTTTATAATATTTCAAATTCGCGTACTTGAAACATTTTTAAATTTCAAGTGGAATGTTTTGAAAGACTATAAATTAACTTTTAGGGAAATTTTTTTGGAAGTTTTTGTTGTTTTCGACTATTTATTATATGTTTAATCAATGTTTAATGTTTCATTTCTATTGGTCTTATATTTTATGTTTTACAGTATTTCAAAGTCAGAAACTTGAAATATTTTTAAGTTTCATGTTGATGGTTTTGAAAGCTTATAAATTGTTTTTGGTGAACATTTTTTTTTAAATTTTTTTTCTTTTCAACTATTTCTTATATGTTTAATCAATTTTTAACGTTTCATTTGTATTGGTCTTATAATTTATCTTTTATAAGCTTTCAATGTCACGTACTTGAAATATGTTTATGTTTCAAGTAGGTGGTTTTGAAAGCTTATAAATTAATCTGTATCAACATTTTTATGAAATTATTTTTGTTTTCCACTATTTCTTATATGTTTAATCAGTGTTTAAAGTTTCATTTGTGTTGGTCTTATAGTTATTCTTTTATAGTCTTTCGAAGTCGCGTATTTGAAACAGAATCACACATCGGAAACACAGAATGTACTGTGCAGGAAAAGGAGAACCAGAATCCCACATCGGAAATGCAGTATTGTTTTCAGGGCAAACCCCCTTATAAAAGGGAGTCCTGGGTTAGGGTATCAGTCAGAATCCATACTGCTGTAATGGCAGAACCGCTGGATATTAAATAACAGAAAAATTCTGCTGAAAAGTTTTGTTATATATATATATATATATATATATATATAAAACAAAACAAAACAAAAAAATAAAAAAAAATTTAAAAAAAATTAAGCAAAGGAGGCACCGGGTGTGCCGCCTTTCTGGTTATTTTTTGGGCAAAGGAGGCACACCATGTGCCGCCTTTCCCTGGGTGGAAAATTCACCAAAGGCGGCACACCAGGTGCCGCCTTTGGGGGGTAAAAAAATAATTTTTTTTAACCTAGATGTATTTTCAAATTTTTTTTGAAAAAATGTATATAAAAAAAACTCCCCGACTAGGCAATGCAAGGCAAAGTAGAAAGTGTTGGGGTGGCCTGGATGGAGGTTGAAAGGCGGTCGGGTGCCAAGGGTGGAGGGTCATGGAGGGTGATGCGAGGGAAGAGGTGGAGGGCCTGGTTGTATAAGCCGTGAAGCATGTGGGAGGATGGTAGCAGAGTTCCTGGGTGCGGAGGATGATGGGTTTGAGTGGGAGGCCAGCAGCGGAGGGCCTAGGTGCGTAGGCTGCTGGGTGCAGCGACACGGTCGAGATCAGAGGGCGCAGTCTAGAAAAGTAGGAGGGGAAGGGATTGAGGGCGGAGGCTGCTGCTAGGGAAAGAGGTGCAGGGAATTGGGAGCGTGAGCGTGAGGTGAAGTAGGGTACTGCAGAGGTAGGAGGCAGTAGTGACTTTCAGGTCAGAGGGCTGGAGGCCTGAGCACTGGCGGGAGGCCGGGTGTGCGGAGGGCAAGCGCGAAGCTGAGGACCAAGATGGAGAGGCTTTGAATAAAGCAGCTTGGTGACGGGCTGGTGCGGCCGCGCGAGGGGAGAAGCCGGGCTGGGGGAAAGAGGGGCTCATGTTTTCTAACTTTTTTTCTCTTTTTTATAATAATAATAAGAATACCAGAAAAAATAGTAATAATAATAATAATATTAAATATAATAATAGTAAAAGTTATGATAATTGAAATAATAATAAAAAAACAATAATAATAATAAAAATAAAAAATAAAAAAATAAAAAAAATAACACCTTAGTAATATTAATTTTATTAATTAAATAAAAAAAATTTTATTATTAAAATTTAAACATTTAACCTACTTTGTTTACATAAAACTTTATTTATTTTAATCGTTAGACATTACTGTGGGAACCCGGGCTAATAACACTACTACCACCCAGTATGCGGTGACTGCACATGGGTCCGAACCCCACTAAAAATATTAAATGAAAAAAAATTAAACCGCGACCCGGCCTAGACCTTTGCGTGAGAACCCGGATTCAGGAAAAAAAAATTATTAAAATTTCGGGGTGTGAAAGGACATGTTAAAAGAAAAGGACCTATGTTAGATGACTGAGTTGGGGTGGAGTACGATCGAGCGAACCAGACTAGATCCGATACCCTCTTGGGATTGTTCTATATTTTTATTTATTTTGGGTTTTGCATATTGAATATTGAAACATACCTAGAATGACATATTTACTATTTAGTTTTAGATGTCGTATTTATTTTTTTGTTTATCATGTGATTCAAAAATGTTCTGGTAATGTGTATTATTTAGATTAAAAGGGTATAATCTCCCCATGATCAAAATTAGAACCTCTCTTCTTGTTAGGAGTTTGACATTTGATGAGGCATGCATGAGGTCATTTGACTAACAAGATTAGGGAACTGGTGTGTGGAACCTAGGACATGATGTTATAGATATGATATGGAGTGAGAGGTCATGCAGTTATTAAAAACTATATATCATGAATTATGATTAATATGATGAACATAGTTGAATACCCTAATACACTAAATAAGAGAAGTGGGGAGATTAATAGATGTTCAAAAACAATATGATTATTTAAAATATTAACTCATGAATTTTTCTTAACATCTATAACATAGTTGAATATAAAAATTCACCAAGGAAGAAAAATAGGGATTCTTATAGATATTTAGGTGATGACAATAATGAACCAAAGAATATTTAATTTACTTCATGAAAAAAAATAAAATAACAACTTACAAGGGGAATGTCTTAAAGGATATGGAAAAGTTTTTTTGTGTTGAAAAAGATGGAAAATAGAACCTAATTATTGTTGAAATGTTATGTACATAGTGGACATGGTGAAAGAAAATAGAGTCCATATAGAAGTACCATAACCCATTCAATTTCCTAAATGTCGGAACCATATATATTATCCAAGTCAATGAATTAATTAAAGGGTAATGAGGATGATAAGGACCAGAAACTTCTAAGATATGGGAATTATTTTGAAACCATAAATGTGGATGCGGATTAAAAAAATGATATGCAATTAATAACTCTAATCACCAACTAAAAAATTTATTATCATATTTTTTGTCTTATTCCTATATAATAAGAATAAAAATTTACCACCTTGATGACTAAATGTAGAATTATTAATACAAAATTTCCAATTTTATGTATATTGTATCCCATGTTTATTACTACTCCATAATAAATGTGAAAGAGAAATGGATTTTGTAGAATATTAGTAACCTTCTTTTATTAAAATTGTAGGTGACATTAGGCCCTGATTGAATCTATTGACAGAGTCCTTAATAATTTCTAATACAGTAAAATCATATCTGGAAATCATCCCATGATCACCAATTATGGATTATTTAAAACTCTGTATGAAAAATATTACCCCCATTATATTGGTCTATTTATCAATAATGGTAAAAAAAATCTCAACATTAGTTATATTCCTATAATGAGGAGCAATATGAGTTCACTAGTCATACCAAGGGTAGCAAGGATGAAACATAATTTGAAATCAAATATGAACCCATATTTATCTTATCAAAACCTATAAATATTTTAATTAATTTGAAATAATTAAAATTTTCAAGGAGTAATTTATTTTTGTGGTGGGTTAGAATGTAAGGACTCTTGTTTTCACTATGTATTTTCCTTAAATAAATATTATGTTTTTAGCGTGTGATTCACACAACACATAAATATAGATAACCACAAAACAATTTAAAAATATTCAAAATTTTATTCAGAAATATCAGGTTATAATAGTTATAAAAAAAATTATGAAATATATGTATAAATTAAAATATTGATCCTTAATAGTGTTAATTCAATGATAAATTAAAATAGTATTGGTAAATAAATAATAAAACCGATTTATTATTTTAACTGTACCCTTTTTAAAAATTGAAATAGTATATTTTTCAAATACTAAACGTATAAGTTTAAAAATATATTGTATCATATGAGTAATATATTAACAATAGTTTTATAAATAATTGATAAGAAATAGTTATAATAATCAATATTTTTTAAAAAATTTATTTTCCTATGAAAAATATTTTCATAATTTTTTATATCCATTAATAAAAGTATTTTTTTTAAGTTTTTATTTTTATTTTGAAATAATAAACTTAATTTCTATATTCATAATA
The DNA here is from genome assembly GCA_963277665.1 of Viscum album. Lineage (NCBI taxonomy): Eukaryota > Viridiplantae > Streptophyta > Magnoliopsida > Santalales > Viscaceae > Viscum > Viscum album. Next base: position 80,112,143 of record OY728153.1, read on the forward strand.
TAAATATTAACATCAGATGATTTTTTTGGATTTTTATGAAATATTTTATTTTTTATAGAATAGTGAAAACCTAGTTTTTTCATAAATTTTATCTTTTACATCATTATCACTACATAAAAGATACCTATAAGTTTATAATACTTTTAACTAATCAAAGCTGTATTAAGGACTAATAATATACATTTTTAATACCATTTTGAATTTATAAAACTTTTGTTTCTCATTATCTCAACTTAAGTAATGTCTTCTAGTAAAATAAATAGTTTTAGGATGTTTCCTATAAATAAATATTATTTCTAATTTTTTTATTTATTCTATAAAATAAATAAGATTTTATTATAATAAAAAAATCTTTTCCATGAAAACCAAAATGATTGACAACCTTATCCTACACATAAAGTTTATACTTAAAATGATCATTTTCTTAAAATAGGTTTTTAAATATTTCCTACACTAATGTTAATTTTTTATAGTAAAAATAGAAACTTTATTTGATACAATTGATTCCATATTTGTAATAATTTGGTATAAATTATGAAATAATTGAAAATTTATTTTTAGTAATTAAAATTAAATTATATTAGTAATAACTTGTTACTAAGGTAAAACAAAAAAAGTTAAAACAGGGAATTCTAAATGTAATGGTCATAAACAATTATTCAAAGATGTGTGAACATGAATTTTTGATGGATTATTGACCTTATTACTCAACCAAATCATCTATTTTTCATTTTATAGATCCAATTGACATGTGAATACTTTTTCTCTCTTAATATTATTTAAAATTATTTAAAAAATTTCATTCTAACCTATAATTAAAGGAGACTCTCATCACTCATTCAAGAAAACTCGCAAAGATATGTTTTTAATTTAAAATGTTCCATTTTAATATACCATAAAATACAATTCCTTTTCAATAGGACTTTGGTCACAATATAATATCCTAATCCATCACTTTCTAAAGAGTCCTCGTTGGGAAATAACATGTCTTTAACATGAGTACTGAATTTACCTAATTTATTTTTGTTTCTATATTTCTTTTCTAGATATATTTTTATCATTCCAACATAATTATGAAAGTAACTTTTTTATTTTTAAATTTTCCATTCTATGTGAAAAAATATTATCCACCTTTTCCATTTTCCCTTAAATAACACTGAATTTACATTCATGCACATGTGAGGTATACCACCTCCACGAAGCACTATGTTTCATTTTCAATAACCACATTACATGGATAGTACTAATGTAGAGTTTAATGAATAATTATGATACATAAAATTTATATATAAAATATAAATAATATAACATATTATTCATTTAAAAAATTATATGGACAATGAAATCATCAACCATGCATACTTACAGAGTACCACCTCTATAGAACGGTAGATTTATATATTTTTTTTCTTTTCATCACCACCTTTAATGAATGGTTGATAAAATAATTTTAATGGATAAATATGATTTTTATTAAATTATTAATGTTATTTTGTGAAAAATATTTCCACCGATCAACAATACGACCAATAAAAAACCATGGTAAATTCAACTGTCTAAAAGAGTTATCTATGAGAATAAAATGATATCTTTAAACTATGTAACAACATCATCTAGGCTATATTATTGTTCAAATTATTTTTAATTATGATATATCACACTAATAAATACTATATAAATAGCTAAATAATTATTTAATTTTTTTCATTTGTGGTAATATTAATATTAAACAAATTACTTAGGAAACCAATACCTATTTCTAAAAAACCATTGAAACATGCACAACGTCGATTTATTATTTAAGAATCATTAATAAATCCAATAAACTGAAATTAAAAAATTTTAAATAATTATAAAACATAAATTTAACTACAATATATTATCTAATATTGGTGAAATTTGTGAGAATTATGGATAATAATTTATCTATTATGAAACTTGTTCAAAATGAAAATGTTAACTACACTTGATATCGTAAATATATATTAACTAACTAATATACATGTATAGAACAATTATAATTTTTTTAAACATTTATAGATACTATAAAGGTTAAAAAAGGTTTTATTAGAATATTTAGTTTTTCTTCAATAATTTATACTTTATCTAGAGTAAGGGTGAATTAAGGTTGGGTTTTATTCTAACTCAATTTTATTCTACTGAGCTAAAAATATTCACATTGATACTATATTATTTGAAGATTTATTTATTCTACCTCATGATTAACTAGTATTTTATGTAGTCCTTATTTTATATAGTTCTAAAATTATTCCTTATAACCTCATCATCAAATTATTCAATAGTTAATGATTATGATACTTGTAAAGGTTTGTGGAAAATCAATTTTCTTCCTTCGAGTTACAAATATTCTTATTGAACTATATTTTCCTAAATTCATTTATTACAACTGTTGAATAATTTTTATTTTATTTCCCCTTATTTTGTTGATTATAAAATTCTAACTTATAACATCATTAATAATTGATTCTTAACACAAATAATATGTTACTAGTAAGGGTATTTTATATCAATTTTCACCCCATGTGACACACTTTTATTATACACCTTTTTTTCATTTTTATGGTGAATCTACAAACCCTTTAATATTTTGTATCTTGATCCTCAAATTATTTATAATTCATAATTTTTTAGTTGAAATTTTATCCATTAAGGGGGTTTGACTCAAAATTTTATAAGGTAAGGGTTTTTGTGTCTAACATTCACTTATAAGATAATTGTTAGATATTTCACCCAATATTGTAATTTTTATGGTTTATTAACTTCCCTATTTCATTATATCAAAATGAATATCATTTATTTCATTATATTTTAATTTATTGGTATCAATATCATGCTCTTTTGATTCTTGTGGTATAATTTCCATAATGGTTTTTTCATGTCTATTTTTCAAATTTGAGATATGATTGGTATTTACCACTTTTTACCTTTTATGGTCTATATATTTGTCACATATTTTCTTTTTAAATCATATCATAAATTTTTTTTTGGGGATTGAAATAACATAAAATCTCCACTGATTTTTTCTTTCCAAATCATTCTCTGATATTGTAATAGTTTTTCTTCCATTACATTTTATCTATGAAGACACCATATTTTATTCTTTTTATTGATGGTTTTTTACCTAAAATCCATAAACTTATTGATTTATAAAATATTGGATTACCCATGTACCATTATATTATAAAATTTTATTTTTATGGATGATTACATAGATATCTATTTCATTTATTAAATGGGGGTAATTGTTTATTAATTGTATACCCCATACTCTATTCTGTGTAAATTTAAGGGATAATATATAAAAATATATTATGTTTGTTAATTGGTTAAATTATTAACTCAACCATATAAATGTTACCCTATATTTTGTTTATTTTATGGATTATTACATTGAAATATATTAAAATTATTGATTGGAGAAATTATTGAATAAACTTTAAACCCATTACTATATATGGTGTCATTTCGAGGGATGCTTACAGAGAAATATATTCCATTTATTCATTAGAGAAATTATTGACTTAACTATATAAACCTTATTATATGTGGAATTAGTTTGAGAGGGATCTTATATAAAAATACATTCCATTTATTTGTTGGTAAAATTATTGAATTAATTTTACACCCCTTTGTATTTATGGTGTTAATTTTATGGAAGCTCGCATAATTTTTTTCTTCCATTTTTTATTTGAGAAATATTGAAAATAATTGTCCAAATTATTATAAAATAGTTTTTTATTGATTAGTATGTAATCTTTGTAATATATTTTTTAAAATATTCATTTCTTTATATGACGAATTTCTTTAACATAATTAGAAATGGGAAGGGCTTGGTAGAGATAATTGCTCTGTAACTCCTTGATTTTTTCAGAAATATTTATTTTTCAAATAATTTTATTCTTTTAAATATTATTCATTAAACACAATACTATGTTTATATTGTGTGATACAAAACACTCAGTTTAACTTTTTTTACATGCATCACAGGTCTTATCAAGCATTGCATTCAACACCGAGTTTAAACAAAATGAAACATATTATTAAAACATTACTATTTAACATGATATTTAGAAACATGCCATTGGAATGGATAGTATAATTTTTATTAAGTAAATTATGAAAATATGTCAGTCAAACATTTATATAAAATTAATTATTTTTTTGATAAATTAATTTTAAATGAAAATAAAAACTATTTGAAAATTGAAAAGATCCTTTTTAGAAAAATAAATTTTATGTACACAAACACATTTTACCTCAATAAATATGAAAAAAAATCAATTTTAGTGAATTATTTTGCTTAATGTTTTATACTATATTTTAATTTAAATTTATGAAATTCATATTATGAGTTTTCTAGACTGTGGATAAGAATAAATCCAATTTTATGTTAAAAAATGTATACTAATTAAAAGCATTTTTTGTCGCATTTTGAACACTTATTTTAAAATTAACTATGGACACCTCTAGAAAATTTATTCAAGAAAATAAATATTTTTTTTAAATAACACATTGAAAATAATCATGGAGTGAATTTTTTATAATTTTTTTAAATGAAATTGTTTTGGATGAATAATTAAATATACTAGTTTTAATTAAGTATTTTAATTTCTTTTAATTCTTTTCAAAATGTCAAATTTTTTATTATGGATATAATAGTAAAATTAGATCAATTATATATCTATTAATTTAAATTATTTAGTTGGAATAAATCTCATATTATATTTTGGTAGAAAAATGTTTTAATCTTTTGAATATATTATATTTTGAAAATTGTTTTTACATCGCATCTACAAGTATAACATTAAATTAAAATTTTCGAATTATATGATAGGAATTTGTAAAAATTTATTCAATATTTTAAATAATAATAATTTCTATTGTATTATATTATCAATGAATATTTTTACCATTATGAATTTTAAAAATAGTAAAAAGTAATTAACACGGTTAAGGTGAAAAAGGGTTTACCAGGGTTTGAACTAAAACAGTAAGGGTTAAAAATGACCCGAAACTTGTTAAAAATACATTTTATCAACTAATTTTGACATTATAACATCTAATTTTTTATAATAATCAATTTTGAGCCTCTTGGTATGTGAAAAACATGGGTTAATATTTTTATTTCAAAAATGTACAAGTGTTTCTATCACCTCACTTATAAATTTACACCCATTGTCCTCTAATATTCACACTTAAAAGCACTATTTTAGCAAAATAATACTGAAATAACTTTATTACATACCTAATATAATCCTATATTTTTTTTAAATTAGAAACCCAAGTGTAGATCATAGTGTTGCATTTGTTATCAATAAGATGTCAATATGTGTAAGGAATAGTAGTGATGAAATGATGATGATGATTTAATAGGAGAAGTTGTTACAAAGCATAAGTTAATTAGAGAATCAATATGAAATGAAATTGGATTTCATGCTTGGAAATTTGCGGAATCAACATGATGTGACATTGGATGTCAGGCTGGGACATTCTCTATAACAATCAAGTGATTGTTTAACTGTTCCTAAGACCAAGACATGTGTCGCTGAATAAAACTTTGTTACCAAATTTGAAGAAGGCCTTGTAATACTCTTTTGCATGATGAAAGTGAAAGATACATCCTGTGTGTTCGTTTTGATGTGGTATGTAAAAAATCCTCATGAAGAGATCTCAATCGTCCGATGTATCCCAGTTATGCGGTCCACCGTTCAACCAATCGCAGGATCGATCGCATGTATCCATCCAATCCATCTGATCTCCACAGTTCAATATAGATCCACGACCATCTGATCTCCTCCACCGAGGTCATCTACAACCTCTGGCCATCCTGACACCATAGCTCACTGCAAAATCAATGAAACCTCCAAGATAATACTTACATCCATCGTTGATGATGAAACTCAATGTAAAAGGATCATTTGAAGGACACGATATGATGCACAAATTAAAAGTTTCATGAATGTAAAAAAAAACAAAAATTGAAGGAGCTCAAGGAAAATGAAGTTGTCGAGACAACATTGGAAGTTTTATGTACAAAGAAAATATTTTTATGTGTTCGAAAACTCATCCACATGAATAATGAACCGAGAAATAAGGAACCTATGGTGAACAAAAACGAGCTGAGATATATATAAAATATTTGAACATCTTTGAATAATTTAAAGACAAGGATCTCGGCTTATTCAATGCTGAAATTTCAATATTGAATATATTTTGGTTTTTAATGATATTAGAATTTGTAGATACATGTCATTCCTAGCCTATAAAGAGAGAGACCTCGACTGAGGATTAGTTGTTGATGAGATCATGAAAACAACTTGTTAATAAAGAAACAAATCACCATATACAAGGTTCTAGAAAACATTGTTACCCGATGAATTTCCATGAATACCTTTCATGAAGGAGAACTATGAAACATCATGGATTGCGAAAGAGGAGATCCACACCCTCTATGAGAAGAAAAAACAAAATCACATCATATGTTTTTGTAAACCCTCATTGTGCTTTGCAGAGGTATTTCTACGAGTAAAAAACTAGTGCACACACACCCATGTTTTACTCTGTGAAGATAGGAACCAATATTGTTATTGGTTTTTTAAGAAGAACCATGCACACTCCTAGCGCGAATAAGAAGACCCTGTGTACCCTTCGGTTTTCACGAAGAAGAAGAACACACTCTTGCTTACACATTTTATATGTACTGTTTTGTAGGTGTTTGTTTTTGATGAACATGGAGATTGCAAAAAGGAAGGTGTCTATCTACGCATGCATTCCTATGAATATTTAAGGAGGACCCAAGGCTTCATGTTTTTACAGGGGAAGGAGGAAAATACATGCATATTGCATATGCATGAACATGCAAGAATTGAGACATCCAAGTGTGCAAGAACAATCCATACATTTAACAAACCCATTCGGGATTGAAAATGAGCACAAATCATGAAAGGATCGTGTCTGATCATTTGAAGATAGAGGAAGAAAGAAAGAATAATTACTCCCATAGTAGAATGCACCTATTCTAGTTTGAAATAACAACACATAATTGAACTCAAATTAAAAGAATAATTGTGTGTGCGGGGTGATAAGAACCAAAAATAAATAATAGAAATAGAATAAGTTTTTTATAACCATTGGGGTCTTAACACAAGATAGAAGAAAGAGATTGTGCATCTATGCATGCATGAACATGAACATGTGATGATAATTAAAAATAAAATATTGTGAGTGCACGTGTGTAAACAAGAAGATTCAATTCCAAGAAACTCATACATGAAGAATAATTAACAGAGAAATCTGATACAATAAGTTTGGATTCCATGCAATCCATTAATGAATTGGATTTTAATTGAGATTGAAGGGAGACATAATTAAAGTAGATGTTCTAGCCGAGTTGACAGTGTGTGAGAATCCATGAAGAGAGATATTGATAATATTGTGCAAGATAATTCTAGAATATTACATTTTTGAAGAGGTTCTCTGAACCATTGGAACACATCATTGTGAGGCCTGGACTTCGTCAAAAGAAGAAAGAATTTACTGAGAATTGTTGCACTGAGGACTGATCAGAAATGTGATCAGAGTTATTGACCAAGTCTAACAGAACGTATAAAATGCTGTTAAATATTCTTGAAGAGATTCACGAATAAGTGTGATTCATCAAGCTCATGAGGGAAGATGAGAATATCTATCCACAGTGAATAAATAAGAATCTCTTGTGAAAGACAGGAGGAAGAATTCTTCTGTGGGACTCTGAAGTAGGCTAATAGGACGCTGGTAACACTTTGGGAAGAAGTATAAAGAAACTCCAGTGTGACACAAGAGAGATATAGTGGGAATATATATTGACCATTGTAATTGATAACAAGATTATATTGGAGAATATGTGTTGGGGAGAATAACCGACATAGAAAGGGGTAGGTCTTTAAACCAAACCTTGTAAATCCTTATGTTCGGTGGCTTTACATTTACAGCATCATTTCAGGTAAGTCTAAGAGACACAGGAAGAGTGGATTGAGGCATTAACCCGCCATAGATATTTAATTACAAAGAATCAATTAGTAAAAAGATTTAGTGAGATCACTGATTCACCCCCTCCCCATCTGAGTGATTCACACTAATTATGGCACTACAATTGGTATCAAAGGGAAGGTTAACTCTAAAAGATCCAACAAATTTTTAATGAATTTCATATTTCAGGAAATGAGTGAGAAACCTCAAATGGATATTTCTTCCAAGACTCATAAAAATCAAAAAGAAGAAACATGCAAGGAAGATGAATAAGAAGCTTGCTGCTAATTAGTAGACACCTTCTAATGAAGGTAATATGGATGATACAACATGTGATTAATATTTTTATTATTATAAATCATCTGATGAATCATGTTCAAGCAGTGATGATGATACATTGATTAGTGATCTTCAGACTACACTCAAATATCATATGATGAAATTTACTAGATAAGTGAAAAGGAACATTGCTACAAGCACTTTTTCTCTTCAAGATGAAAAATTACAAATGAAATAAAAGGGTGATTCCAGGGAAGATGCATTGGCTAAAAGAGATGGCATATCCAACAATCTGACAAAAAATAGTGAAATAAAAGGAAGAAGTAATTTCTCTTTGCAATGAAAGACATGCTCATGTTCCTGAAGAATTTCAAGGGAGTGTTTTAGATAAATAATTATTTGATATTGTGTTTGTAGAAGTTTTCCACCCTTTGTAAAAGTTACACAATGCTTTTATGGTTGTTAAAGATGCTCAACTATAAGAAAAAGCTAACAATTTAATGAAACATGAAATTTATTCCCAAGAATTAAAAAAAATGCATGAAGAACTGATGATAATGCTGAAAGAGAATTTTAAAAGAAAATTGACATCAGTAGAGGATTACAAGAACTCTATCAACATGAAATGTTTTTAATTCAAGGTGATATTGAAAAATCAGCAATCACCGGAAGTTGAAACTTCCCAACCATCTCTAAAAACAGATTTTTCCACTCATGTTCTCATTGAGGATAATGATTCAAAAAGGATTTCTAAATCATCCTTTAATCAAATGGAAACATCATATAAGGAAAAGGTATCATCCATTAAATATTGTAATCATGTTTCTAAATGTGTCTCCACAAAAATTGAAAGTTGCAAGAAGAATTATACACAAGTATGTATGAGGAAAGGTGATAAGAAACCTAACACAATGACTAGGGTGGATAGGAAGAATAAGTTGGAAGATGGCTCCCCATAGAGATTACAACATATCAAGAAGGAGACCCAAAAATCTCATGCAGAAAATATCAAGAAGTAATGATTTGTGGGTCAATGTTGGTGTTGTAAAAAGAGTGAGAATTATGCATTATAATGCTTCTATAATCCTCAAAATGGAAAAGCATAAAGGAATCACAACTCAAGGGGGAGAAATACAGAGAAAATAATGCAACATCTACTGATCCAAAATCATATGAACACTGCAAACAGATTTGGAATGCTTGATAGTATCTATGATGTATGTAATGGACGTGGTCACAAGGTTTTTACATGTTGATCTCAAAATGTATCCAAATATGATAATAAAAGAAGATAATGGAAGCTATCTAAGAACTAAGAAGCATCCTTGGGAAGTAAGCAGAATAATAGTGCAAGAGAAAATGACCCAATAAGATTTCAATAAGTAAGAGTAAGAAGTCCTTGGATTCAAAATCCAGGAAGTTGGAGGGTGCTGGATCCAAAATCACTACCAATAAATTACACATATACTATGGAAAGAGAATTCATACCATGGATCTCTGCAAGAAATACATGAAAATGAATGGAAACAAGCTGAACTAAATAAGACAATCAATCCAAGAGAAGATAAGAGTGATTAAAGATATGTTTCCTCAAAAACGTTACTTTAATGTTTTGAAGAATCCATGTGGAATCTATAATATAGATAATTACAAGAAGGACTGTTTAGTTATCTAGCCTAATCAATTGAAAGATGCTAGATGATTATAATGACATGAAAATGAAGTACTAGCTAAAGATAAGGAAAACGAGAAACAAGTCATTCCACATGAAGAAAAATTAGAATTTCATGAGATGTTTTCAACACATGAGAACCTAATTGTCTCACAAGTCTAGTGTGTGATGTGAAAGAAAGCAGATCAGACTATTAAAATATGTATGTAACTTATTTAAGATCAAGAATTATTTCTGAAAAGAATTAAAATTTTACCCGGAGATTCTAGTTTTCGAAAAGAACTTGAAGAAAGAGGGTTCACACACACAGAGGTAGAAGATGTTTTGAGATCCACACAAGAACAACCAGCATTGAAGATCACATGTGCATGTGTTAAGAGTAGATAAAATGGTGGGCCTTGGTTAGGAAAACCATCCGAACCTTACTATTTACATTTATGAAATAAATAGATTCCATCTTATTCTCTTATACTTTTTCTATACATGTGTTCTTACGTTGTAGGTAATTGAAGATGAAGGTCATTCCCAAAATTAGAATTGAATGAAGAAAGTGGAAAAAAATATCTACCCATTATTCATGATTTGATAATTACTTGAAGTGTTCTATAGTATAAGGTTATTTATATGAATATCTTTAAGATCATCTGATGATTATTTTCCACCAAGGAAAATCAAAGGGAGTACACCACCTTAGGGGGAGAAAAAAATGAAGGAGATGATATCAAGGATTATGTCCAGACAAAACTAGAAATTCAAATCATCTCAAGAAGTTGTAGTTGAGGTATTCTAATCACACATCCATCCCTTTTTATTAATTACGTTGATCAGGTAAATTAAGGGGGAGTGATTAATTGACAATAAGATGGGATGAATGGGAGAGATTTATTTTTGAACATTAACATTTTAATATGTTTGTTGAAGTATGTACAGGATTTAGAATTTTATTGATAAATATGACTATTTCCAACCCCTGGGTTAAAAATTGGTACATTATGAGAATAATTTCTCATGCATGGTTGTTTATGGATAAGATTGGAAAATTTGGTCCTATCTCTCCTATTTTCTGCACTGAGTTTTCACTAGTATACTTATAGTTGATTAACTAAATTCTCCTTGCTAAGTGAACCATTTGACATCATCCCTCCCAAAAATTATCAAGAATATGTTCTTTAAAGGTATGATAATGTTTTTTTGAAATGACCTTAGTAAACCTTTTCATTTGGTTTCTAATAAGGGGGAGAAAATATTGGAACACATATTGACCCTTATAAAAGTGTGCCTATGGGATATTGACAACAAAATACTAAGGGGGGATTGTAGAGCATAGTGTTTCATTCGTTGTCAATAAGATTTCAATATGTGTATGGTGAGGTAGTAATGAAGTGTGATGATTGAAGAGGAGAAGTTGTTCCAAATCTTATGTCACTTGGTGAATCAATATGAAATGACATTGGACGTCAGGCTTGGACATTTGGAGAATCAATATGAAATGACATTGTATTTCATGCTTAGACATTCTCCATAAAAATTTAGAAAATTATTGAACTGGTCCTATATTCAAAGACATGTTTCACTGAATGTCACATTGTTATACTATTTGAGGAAGGCCATGTAATACTCTATTGCATGATGAAAGTGGAAGATCCATCCAATAACTTCAAATTGGATAAAGATTTTGAATGAAATTGTGTGATTTCATGTGCCAATACTCAAAGTCTAGGACATGTATTTAAAGAAAACACATCACTCATTACAACATTGAAGACCATGCATTATGTTTTAATGCATGTGGATTGAAGAAATGTTTCATGCATCATCTACTATTGAATAAAAGAGGAATATTGAAGATCTTGGATTTTTTATACGAAAAAGAAAAGAAGCATCATGTTTGAAGATGATTTACAAAGTAAGCATGCATGGAAATATTAGGTTTATTTGGTATTAACTAAGTTCATTTCCCATGCATGGTATTTGAATGAAGAAGGGTGGTTTGAAATTTTAAGGATAAATTCATACATAGTTTGTATACTAAGTACTTAGAAGATGCCTTTATGAAAAAGTGGGCCAACCATGCAGGCCCACTGAAGCCCTCACCCAAGGAATATGTTGTACCTGATGGTCTACTGGGCCCAAGGGGAAGTCCTCGAAGCCTTCCCACAAGATTTGCAGGAGCATGGGCCGTGTATAAGCCCGTAGAAGCACTCACGGTTGTAAAACTGTGTAGTAGATGCATATTGGGTGCTAGGAGCACACTCGAGGAGCAGAGAGTGGGTACAGGCACATACCCACAAGGTAAACAGGGTACGAGGTGGTACTATGAGGGTTGTAGGAGTAATCTGGATTTTGGATGGAGAGAGGTGATTAATAAACCAAATGTATCCTATGTATTCATTTCGATGTGGGATGTCCAACAATCCCCGAGAAGTGATATCAACCATTCGATTAATCATAGACACACGTTCCACTATATGATAAATCACGAGATCGATCATGCATATCCAGGTCATCCATCGGATCTTTGTGGTTTGATGTTGATCCACAGCCATCCGATATTTACCACTGAGGTCATCTTCAACCTCTGGCCATCCTGACATGGTAGCTTTCCCCATATTACATTAAACCTTCGAGATAAACCTTTATACCACCTATGATGATGAAACTCAATGAAAAACGATCATTGGAAGGCCATGATATCATTTATGCATTAAAATATGCATGCGTGAAAAAAACAATGAAAATAAAAGGAGCCTGAGGAAAATGAAGTTTTCAACGCTTAACTGGCCGTTTGATGTACAAAGAGATGATTTCTTCTGTTCAACAATGCATGCATGCGAGGACTTCATCAAGAAATAAGGAGCCTATGTTGAACAAAAATGAGATGAGATATGCAGAAAATCATTGATTGGGTTTGAATAATTCAAAGATGAGGATATCATCTTATTCAATGAAGATATTATAAGATCACATTTATCAGGGTTTTGAACGAGATTTGAATATAGAGATATGCATTATTTATCACCTATAAATATAGAGACATCGACCGAGGCCATGTTGTTGAAGATATCGGGAAAGTATAATGTTTCCATTGAAACAAAGAACCATATATGAGGTTCTGCACATCCTTGCAACAAAAAGAAGTTCCATACATACCATGCATGAAGGAGAACCTTGAACCATCTTGGTTCACGAAAGAGGAGATCTGTAACCTCTGTGTGATGGAAAAAACAAGAACACATGATAGGTTTTGATAAACCCTTGTCTTGCTTCATAGAGGTATTACCACAGGTAAAAAACTAGTGCACACACACCCTTATAGTACTATGTGAAGACATGAACCAAGAATATTCTTGGTTTTTTGAAGAATAACCACACAGACTCCTTGCGTGAAGAAGAAAACCCAGTGTGCCCTCATGTTTTCAAGAATATGAAGAACAACCTCTTGCTTGAACATTTTATATGTATTGTTTTGTAGGGGTTTGTTTTTTGGAGAACATAGAGACTACATGCAGGTAGGAGTTTGTGTACAGATGTATTCATATGCATATTTAAATAGGACCAAAGGCTTCATGTTTTCATAGGGGATAAGGGAAAATACATGAATATTTCTAATTCATGCATATGTATGAATTTAGACATCCATGTGTGAAAGAACAAGAAATACATTCGACACACCCTTTCAGGTTTTAAAAAGAGAACAAATCAAGAAATTATTGTGTGTGCACATTTGAAGAAGGAGGTAGAAAGAAATAATAAGTACACACATAGAAGAATAATCCTTTTAAAGTTTGAAATAACAAAACATAATCAAACTCAAATTAAAAGAACAAGTGTTTGTTTTCTAAAAATGAAAAATGAAGAAGTTAAATAGAAGATGTTGTGTATACTTGTTAGGTTTTCACACAAGAGATAAGAAGAAGATTGTGCATGCATTCATGCATGCACATGCATATATGAAGACAATTAAAAAGAAGAATCAGATTGTGATTGGACATGTGTAAACAAGAAAAAGCAATGTCATGAAACTCATGGATGAAGCATAATTAATTGAGATATCCAATAAAAGAAGTTTGGATTCCATCAAATCTATGAATGAAGTTGATTTTAATTGAGACTGAAGCCAGAAATAATTAAATAAGATCTTTTAGCTGAGATGATAGTGTGCGAGAATCTATGAATAGAGACTGTGATGATATTGTGAAAGAAAATTCTAGAATATTATATTTTTTAAGAGCTTGTGTGCACCATTGTTACACATCTTAATGAGGCTGAGTCTTCATCATAAGAAGAAAGAATTTCTTGAGAATTTTTGCACTAAGGACTGATAAGAAAAGTGATCAGAATTATTGATAAAGGCTAATAGACCTTATCAAAGGCTGTTGAAGATTCTTTAAGAGATTCATGAGAAAGTGTGATTCAACAAGGTCATGAGGGAATATCATGAGATCCATCCATAGTGAATCAAGAATCATCTCTTGTGAAATCTAGGAGGAAGAAGTCTTCAGTGGGACTTTGAAGCAGGCTAGTGGGACCCTGGTAGCACTATGAGAAGTAGTATAAAGAACATCATATAGGACTCAGGAAAGATACAATGTGACTCTATATTGACTATTGTAATTGATAATAATATTATAGTGTAGAATTTGTGTTGGAGAGAGTAACCAACACAAAAAGGCGTAAGTCCTTGAACTGAACCTTGTAAATCCTTGTGTCTAGTGGATTTACATTTATAGAATCATTCAAGGTATGGATAAGATACAGAAGAATATCAGATCAAGTCATTAAAAATTCATATAGTATTAATTGAAAATAATCATTTAGTAAAAAGATTTAATGGTATCACTAATTCACCCTCCCCCTCTTATTAATTTACACTAATCTATGCACTTCAATTGGTATCTGATGGAAGGATACCCTTAAAAGATCCAAGGGAGTGTTTATGAAGTGAATATTTCAGAAAATGAGTGAGAAACCTCAAATGAAGATCTCTTCCAAGACTCAGAAAAATAGAAAGATGAAACATGGAAGGAAGATGAAGAAATGGCTTACTACTACTGGGGAGAAACCTTCTACTGAAGGTAATCTGAAAGATACAACATGTGATAATTATTTTTGTTATTATAATCTTCTATTGAATCATGTTTAAGTAGTGATAATGATAGATCAAATAGTGATCTTCAGACTTCCCTCAAAGATCATCTGAAGAATTTACCTAAAGAAGTGTCAAGGCACTTTGCTAAAAGCATTAGTTCTCTTCAAGATAAAGAATTCTAGCTGATAGCAGAATCTGATTCCATAAGAGAGCATTAGATAAATGGCTTTTCATATCCAACACTCTCACAAAACATGTGATGGAAATGGAGGAAGAAATTTCTCTTTGAAATGAAAGGCATGCTCAAGTCACTGAAGAATTGAAAGGGAGCATTTGTCAAAAATAATTCAGCGAGATTGTGTTTGCAAAAGCTTTCTATGCATTTGAAAAGTTCCAAAAATTTTATATTGTTGTCAAAGCAGCTCAATTGGAAGATAAAGCTGACCAGGCAATGAAGCTTGCATTTTTTTCAAGAATTCAAAATAATTCATAAAGAATAGATGATAATGATGAAGGGGAATTGGGAATGAAAACTAATATCAGTAGAGTATGAGAAGAAATATCTCAACATGAAATGTTTTTGAATTGAAGGTGATATTGAAACATCATAAATCACCCCAAGATGAAACTTCTCAACCAGCTGCAAAAAGAGAAATTTCCACTCACATTTTCCATGGGGATAATGATTGTGAAGGGTATATTAAATCACCCTATAAATCAATGGTAACATCCTCTAAAGGAAAGGTATCATCCATACCATCTTGTACTCATGTTTCTAAATGAGTTTCCATAAAAAGTACAGGTTGGAAGATTAATTTTAAAAAAGTATAGATGAGGAAAGGTGACAAGAAACCTACCACCATGACTATGGTGGATAGTAAGAAGAAGTTATAATATGTCTCCCAATAGAGAGAACAAAACATCAAGAAAGAGACCCAAAAATCATTCGTAGAATATAACAAGAACTCATGATTTGTGGGTAAATGTTAGTGTTGAAAAAAGTATGGGAATTTTGAGTTAAGAATCATGATACAATCCTATAAATGAATATATAAAATGGAATCCCAACTCAAGGGGGATCAAGATAGAGAAAAATAAGTAACATCCATTGATCCTAAAGCATATGTACATGACAAAAATATTTTGAATTCTGGATAATATCTGTGACGTATGAAATGGAAGTGGTGACAAGGTTGGTATATGTTCTTCTCAACATGTATCAAAAGGTGATAAGAAAAGAGGATCATAGAAGTTGGTTAAGAAAGAATAATCATCCTTGTGAAGGAAGCAGAAGAATTTTGGAAAAGAAAATTCTCTTAAAAAGATTTCAGGAAGAAAGAGTAAGAAGTATTTGGATTCTAAACCCAAAAATTTGAAGGGTTTTGGATCCAAAAGCACTAATAATAAAAAATTCTACTAATGTGGAAAGATAATTAATACCATGGATCACTGTAAACAAGATATTAAAATTAATGGAATCAAGCTAAATATAAAAAGACAATCAATCTAGGATAATAAAGGATTGATTGGAGATAAGTTTCCTCAGAAAGGTAACTTGAAATTATTGAAGAACCCATATTGAAGCTACAGGCTAGAGAATTCCAATAAGGTGTGTTTAGTTATCTTTCCTAATCAATTGAAAATTACTCGATAACTACAAAGAGCTGAAAATGAAGTACTAGCTAATGATATGTTAAAGGGTTAAAAAGTCACTCCACATGAAGAAAAATTGTAATTTCTTGAGGGGTTGTCAACACATGACAACCCAGTGTTTCACAAGTCTTGTGTGTGAGGTGAAAATAGATGGTCACACTATCAAAAAGTGTATGTCACTTATCCCATCTCAAGAATAATTTATCAAAAGAATGAAAATTTCTCCCGGAGATTATAGTGCTCTAAAATAACTTAAAGAAAGAGGGTTCACACCCAAAGAGGCAGAAGAAGTATTGAGATCCACACATGCACAACTAGCATTGAAGATCACATGTGAAAGTGTGAAGAGTAGAGGAAATGGAGTACCTTGGTTGGTAAAACCAACCCAACCTTTCTGTTCACATTGATGAATCAAAGAGATTCCATCTTATTACATTATACTTTTGTTATACATGTGTTCTTATATTGTAGGGAATTGAAGATGAAGGTCATTATAAAAATGTGAATTGAATTAAAAATATGAGAAATATAAATGGGACTAATTATTCATGATTTGATAATTACTTTTAGTGTTACACAATGGAATATTATCATTATGAATATCCCTATATTGTTTAATTATTTCCATTTACCACCTATTTGTTAACAATTCGTTGTTAAAATTCAGTTTTGGGTAATAACTATCACATTTTTCACATATGTTTGGGTTTGGAATTTTTGGTCCCTTTAATTTGATCATTTTTAAATAATCAAAATAATTTTAATAATTATATAAATTTCATATATATTATTTATTTATTTATTTATACAAAACCATAAAATATAGTTATAGAAAACAAAAAATATTGTTCATGGAGACGGTGGTTCATATATACGCACAAATTCTATTTCCATTTTCTCAAAATAAGAAATGAAAAACATGTTAATAATATATTACCAATCCATAATAATCATTATATCACACACACACACACATATATATATATATATCATATATTCATTAAATTTACCCTAATTTTCATCCTTGTAAAGTGTTTGTGAAAATTGAATCTCATCGTTTCGCGAGGCGGTAGTTTGCCATACACATGATCGATGTTATCTTATCCACCACAAAATGAAACATAAGAATGTATATATGATATTATAATTAAATTATAAGAATTATTTTATATATTTCATATATATTCAATGATGAATATATTTTTTTATTCAAGGAATAAATTTGAAGATCACATCTATCGGGGTTTTGAACGTTATTTGAATGTGGAGATACACATTATTCCTCTCCAATAAAGAGAGAGACCACGACCGAGGCATGGTTGTTGAAGAGATTGTGAAAATATCTTTTTTCCAGAGAAAAAAATCACCATATACAAGGTTCTGTGTAGTATTGATTAGAGAATAAGTTCCGCACATCCCTTGTGTGAAAGAGAACTGTGAACCATCTTGGTTCGTGAAAGAGGAGATCTGCAACATCTATGTGAAGGAAAAAACACAAATATTCCATAGGTTTTTAAAAACCATCATCATGCTTCATGGAGTTATTCCCGTGGGTCAACAAATGGTGCACACACACTCTTTTTATACTCCATGAAGATAGTAACCAAGTATCTTCTTGGTTCTATAAAGAAGAACCACCTGCACTCCTTGCTTGATGAAGAAAACCCGATGTGCCCTCTGGATTGCACGAAGAATAAGAACAACCTCTTGATTGCACCTTTTATATGTACTATTTTTAGGGTTTTTTTAAAGAACTTCGATATTGAATGGATGTTGGGGTCTATGTGCGCATGCATTCATGTGAATATTTAAAGAGGACCCTAGGCTTCATGTTTTCACATGGGAGTGAGGAAAATACATGCATAGTTCATATACTTGAATTGAGACATAAATGTGTGAAAGAACAAGACATACATTGAGCACACCCATTTGGGTTTGAAAAATATCACATATCCAGAAAAGATTGTGTGTGTTCACATTTGAAGACAGAGGAAGAGATAAAGAATAAGTACACACACAGAAAAATACAACTATTCAGGTTTGAAATAATAATA
This sequence comes from Viscum album, assembly GCA_963277665.1. Classification (NCBI taxonomy): domain Eukaryota; kingdom Viridiplantae; phylum Streptophyta; class Magnoliopsida; order Santalales; family Viscaceae; genus Viscum; species Viscum album. The sequence continues at coordinate 80,130,918 of OY728153.1, forward strand.
CATAATTGAAATAAAATTAAAATAACAAGTGTGTGTGTGATAATAACCAAAAATGAATAATATAAAGAGAATAAGTTGTGTATACCCATTTTGGTTTTCACATTAGGGAGAAGAAGGAGATTGTGCATGCGTGCAGGCATGCACATGCACATGTGAAGACGCTTAAAAGGAAGAATCAAGATTGTGCGTGCACGTGTGTAAACAAGAAGAAGAAAGGCCATGAAACTCATGGATGAAGCATAAATAACTGAGATATCCAATAAAAGAATTATGGATTCCATGCAATCCATGCATGACATATATTTGAATTTAGACTGAAGGCAGTCATAAAAAAATAAGATCTTATAGTTGAGTTGACAGTGTGTGAAAATCCAAGAAGAGAGATAATACTGATTTTTTGAAAGATCATTATAGAATATTATATACATGAAGTGGTAGTGTGAACCATTGGAAGACATCTTAGTGAGTCCAGGTCTTCGTGTAAATAAAAAATAATTGCTTGAGCATTGTTACACTGATGACTGATCATGATGAGAGTTATTGAGCATTTCCAATAGACCTTATCAAAGGCTGTTGAGGAATATTGAAGAGATTCATGAGCAAGTGTGATTCAACAAGCTCATGGGGGAATATCATAAGATCCATCCACAATGAATTAAGAAGCATCTCTTGTGAAATCCATGAGGAAGAAGTGTTTAGTGGGACTCTAAAGCAGGCCAGTGTGACTCTGGTAACATTGTGGGAGGCAGTATAAAAACCTCATCTGGGACTCAAGAGAGATATAGTGTGACTCTATATCGACCATTATAATTGATTATAATATTATGGGAGAGAATCTGTGTTGGGTTGAATAAAAAGTATAGTAAGCAGTCAGTCTTTGAACCAAACCTTGTAAATACGTGTGTTCGGTGCTTTTACATTTACAACATCATTTGAGGTAAGGCTAAGAGACATAAGAATAGTGGATCAAGGCTTTAACCATCCCTAAAGGATTAATTTAAGAGAATAAATTTGTAAAAATATTTAAAGGGATCAGTAATTCCACCTACCTTTATGTGATTAACACTAATCTAGGCACTTCTGTAACGCCCCGACCCCAGCTACCCGGAGTCGGTGCATTAGTTCATAACATTGGCATGATCACAAAAGATCAAGTCTCGAAAGACCGATTAGTTTAGTAGCCTTGGAAACACTAGATACATTCTTAAACGTTACATTACATCATAAAGTGAAAAACTACAATAACAAAGTCTCCATAGTCCACACTCATATCCTCTTCTCACAATCCCTGCAGGTCATTCATAAAATACTTCTTCACATCCTGGAAAATATTAAAACATTGAAAGGGGTGAGCTCAGATTCTCAGTAAGGATAACAATATTGTGGAAGCTTTCATGAATAAACATAAAAATTTAAGGCAATGTATAACTAAAACAAAAGCCTTTTAAACTTGAACATCAACATAATATGGAAAAAGTAAAATGAGATAATGCCATTCACTTCTTCACATGGATATTCTACTGGTCGAATAATCACATGCAATATCAATAACCACTTTTATAATGATGGAATGCATAATGCCAGACTATCATAACCACGTAGCCAAGGCCTCGTGCCACGACCACAAATAAGATTTTGTCAAGGCCTCGTGCCAAGACACTAGTTTGTCTGATGAGACCTGCCGATGCATCGAGGAGCTATAGCGGGCTCCACCCGTCACTTATTAAGTCCAATGCATTCCTCATATGAATAGGTTTAAACATATCATAAACTATAACATAATCGTATCACATAAAACATGCATAAAGGAAACATAACATTTCCACATTTCAATCACAAGATATCAATACAACACATTGATATAATAAAAACGCTTTCAAAACCATTTTCAAATCCAAAATAAATGAATGTTAAAACTTTGTATTTATTTTTCATTAAAAAAAAGTGATGGCTTGTAGAGGAAGCCGAAACTCAAATAATGGTCACGGTGGTGGAAAAGTCGTTGTCGCCACATAAGTACGTAAAGAAAAACATTCCCTTTTTGTCGTTTAGTAAAACGCTTCGTATAAAAAATATTCCTTTTGAATAAACGTAAAAGTCAAAGGGGTTTATACACCGTATAAAAGAAAGTTGTGTATAAAACCAAATATGCCTCAATGAAAGGAGATTGAGATGAAGTCCTTAAAAAGGTCATTTTTAAAATAAAATATATCTATTATGTGTATTCAATATAGGTACATATAAAAAATACAAAATAAGAAATAATAATATCATGACATAATTTGAAAGTAGGAGATTAACCCAAAGAATGGAAGTTGGGTTAAGAAATTCCCTTACCTTGTGTCCGACTTGACTCAACCATTATTTAACCTCCTGAATAATAAACTTGAGTTAATATCTACCTTATTAAGAACCATTTTCAATTTAATTATCCTTTTTATATCACTTATTACAATGTTATGAATATTATGTAATTATTCAAGTTAATAACGATCGTTTTGTCGATCTTTGGTAACTTGAGTCAACAATAAACTTCTTATAATTACACGTTGTTCATGTGGTAGAATATCCATTATATCCAGAATTATATTCATGATTTAGATGTCATATATATTTTATATATCCAGTATATACATTCATTTATAATATTACGCAACATTTAGAGGTAAGAAATGAAATGCACCGTTCATGGAGACGGTAAGCCGTACGTACGCATGAACGCTACTTTCATTTCAATTTCATATTTAATGGAACTAAATCATAATGATATAAATGTATAATATAATTCCAGTATAATATAGTGTATAATACCATTTACTCCATCCTTTATACATCCCACATAGGGCATTAACGATTCAAATCACTTTGAGGGGGCGGTAGTCCGCACTTCCTAAAATGAAATTATCGCGTTTTACCCATAATGGAAATCATAAAGTATGCCATAAATGAGAAATACAGAAGCATAAGTAAAACATAAACATATTATATATCATATATAAAAATAGTGACATCTTAATGGCCACCTTTGAAGGTGTTATATGAGTGTTGAACAATCATCGTTCCGTGAGGCAGAAATTCGCCATCCACAGAAACCGTATGTTCTCTAAACATTATATGTAGGTGTGTGTAAGTGTAGCTCTAATACTTCTTATAACAACATCCTAGTATATTTAGGATACTGTTTTTGTTACAAAAGAAATTAATAAAAAGAGTTAGGGGGTTGGTGAAGAAAAATAAAACAAAACAACATTAGAAAAGACATTACCTCAAAATCGAGTAACTCTTTTTGATTTGAGCCAAAGGCTTCCTTGGGAAGAGTTCTGCCCAAAGTGAGGCTTCTAGGAGTAAGAGGGGGAAGTTGGGAGAGTATTTGGGCAGAGGTTGGCCGAGCCAAATGGATTTAAAGTGTAAATTTGGTGGGAGAGGTGGGGGCCTTTTATAAGTGGAGAGGAGGGGCACTTTTGGAATGATTGAAATGTTATATTATTTCACAATTCTTTTCAGATTCTAAAGGTCCCACACTTATATAATTAGAGGCTATGGTGATAAGGTTTCTAAATCTCCTCATCCAATAGTCTTTGGACAAGTGTAAGCCTTGTATTTTTCATTATCTTTTTATTTTATTTAAATCGTTAAATAATGAGGTCATCGCTGCATCATAATGATGTCATAAATAATTTAATTTTTTTAATGTCTAAAAATTATAAAAAAAATACTATGATGTAGGAAATCTTTTTATCTTTCTAATGAATATTTATAGTCAAAATTTGAAATTGTGTAACCCCACTTAAAAACTATTTTAGTAAAATAACTCATGTTTGTGTCAATTTAATTTTAACATTAAATAAATATATATTAATGTAATTTTCCAACTAAAGTGGCTCCATGGGGTCCCCAAGTTGACCCATGGGTTGTCTTGGTCGGTCATGACTCATCCAATATGAGTAGGACAAGTTTAATGCTCATCTCATATTATTAAGACATTATTTGTACCTTAAACTACACTAATTACCTCTAATCGCGATTAAGAACTTAAAAGTTACTATTCACCAAAAAATTATTTTAATCCCATTGAACCACATTATACTTCTTAATGACAACCATGTATGTCGGATTTTTGAAAATCAAAACACAGAAGTGGTAATTTTTCATTTAAACGAAAAATCAGTTATTTAACTACCACTTAGTGGTTTCACTATTCATCAAAAATTGAAGTTTTTCAGAATAATGCCAAAATTTCACCTTAAGCTATAATTGATATTCCGAATTCAAAAATGATTTCTATTTTACAAAATTCCAAACATATAAGTTTCATTAATTAATTTTATAATTAATTCCCGCTGTCACAACAAATAGCGTGTTTTTAAGAAACAATTTATATCAAAAGATTGGCAATTGTTTATGTCCAATTTCAATGTTAAATTAATTCTAATGACCACCATTGGATAAAATGGTAAAAATATATTCTAATTATACTTTAAAACCACTAAATATTATAATTTACCACTATATATTATTTTTATTAAAAAAGTTGTTTTTAAGTATTTTTCACTATTCATAAAAAATTAGAAGTTCTTAGAAAAATACCAAAAATTTAACATAGGCTAATTTCGATATTATGAATACAAAAATGAAGTCCATTTTGAAATATAAAATTTCTATAATTTTAAAAAGTGGTTATTACTATTCATAACAGCTACTTTGATTAGTCGCGGTGTTTTAGAACTCGATGTTGCGTACAATGCAAGATATTGCATTATTGAATGAGAAGCGTATCATGGAAGCTCGGGGTGTTACATTCTCCCCTCCTTCAATAAATTGCGTCCTCGAAATTTGAAACTCTTTCTTTGAAAATAAAAGGTTGAAAAGAGAAAATACCTTTGTGGAAAACCCACATCGGAAATAAGGTTAATAAATATATAACATTAAAAGAAATCAAGATAAGTACAAAGGTCACCCGATATAGCCCATTCTAGGATTCTATGAAAATATGGATATGGAGGAGAAACAAACCATCAAGGTCTGATGGAGAGTTATAGAAAACAGGATTAGGAGAATGTTTAACTACAAGAAAATCACAAACTTGTGATTGGTTAAATGGTCATTGAATCTCCAGTTGGAAAAGTTAACCGACAACATTTTTGTTTTAAGTTACCTTTTATAATGTTGAGGAATTTATTTAGGAGATTTACTAAGAACGTAAGGGAATATACATACTTGTTATGTATACTTTCATTCGTTAATAAATTTTTTCCACAAACCCAACTTTTACTCCAAATGGTGACGGAACTCAAAAATATTCTATTTATCCTAATTGTATAAGGTTACAAATGTTAACACATACCATTTAGATTAGTAAAATTATTTTGTAATAACTGGGGACTTCCTGTAGGCTAGTGGTAGGAAATAAAGGCCCGTCGCACTATGATTGTGGGTTCGATTCCTGCAGCTTTTTCCGATGCGACGGGTTATTCCCCACCCTGCAGGTTGTCCTTTTCCTAAAACTATAGTATTATAATATTCCAAAAATAATCTTCAGAAATGTTTTTTCCTTAAACAATACTATCCAAAGATGAACTTAATCCATTGCAACCTTAATAGTTATCCAAAATACCTCCGTCCAGACTTTCTCTAAAGGGTCGTTAAATTCCAAAATCAATTGTAACCTCAGATTCCCCAAACAAAGTAAAGTTTCTCTTATTGTCACATACTAAAAATATGATTACCTTCATCATATTAAATCCTTAATGAAAACAACATGTACTGCAGTACAATCCTTATATATCACATTATTCTTATAACCATAATATAATCCTTGAGTCCAAAAGCACCAATACATTAATTATTCCGCTTCAACTGTTGTCACAACATAAGATTGGCCTTGATCCCTTGGCCTTTTCTGAGGTAAGTTTCCCTAACGCTTAGGACATTCATTTGCATAATGCCCCATTTCCCTACAATTGTAGCATTCAACATTGATAGCCTCTTTCTTTCCCTTGCAATCACGAGCCTGGTGACCCTTTTCTCCACATTTATAACAAACAACCATTCCTTTTAGGCAAGTACCAGGGTGATTCTTCCCACAATTATCACATAATGGAAAATCCTTCTTTCCCTTTTTCCCTTTATCTGTCTCTTGTTCCACCGTTCTCTTATTCTCTTGCTTTACTTTGTTGTCATAAGACTTAGAGAATTGCTTTTCTGTCTTGATAGCACATGAGACAATATCTTCGTATGATGAGAAGGATTGTGATACTGAATCTCGACGGAGAAATGGTTTTAACCCATCAAAGAAACTATCAATCTTACTCCTTGGGTTACGTATATAATCGGCAGCATGCCTCGCTAACCTTGTAAAGTTAGCCTCATACTTTGAGACATTCTCATCCTCCTTCTGCCTCAAACTCAGAAATTGCCTTTCCATATCTGCTCGATGGTCACGAGGAAAATATTTTTCTAAGAAAATCTCTTTGAACTCCCTCCATTCCATATTCGATACTTCATCATCTTCCTTTGTGTTTTGAATCAGCGACCACCACTGATCGGCATCTCCAGTGAGGCAGTAAACTGCCATGACAACCTTCTCCCTTTCACTACTCCCCAAGGCATGGAATATTTTCTCTAAGGAATTTATCCATTGCTCAGCTACTATAGGATTTGTACTCCCATTGAAGGTTGGTGGTTGTTGCCTCATGAAATGGTCTAGCATTAATCCTCCATGTTACGGATCAGGGTGCTCCATACGAGTAAGGTTATTATTCATAACCTGAGTGAGTTGTCCCAGTATGGAAATAAGTTGATCAGCACCAGTTGTATCTCCAGATCCACAATAATTATCTTGAGCAGGAGGGAAATCCCTACACGGAGTTCGTGCATTGATACGGTTTCCATTCCTTCCACTAGGAGCCATTTCTAAACAATGGCATAAACTAGATTAGTTTATGAATCAAAATACATAATTCCATACTTGTTAAAAACTTTACATAAATTGAACTATTTATAGATATAATTCATAATAATAAAAAGAAATGTTTTCTTTGAGGAAGTATATACTCATAACCCTTCATAGTGGTTTGTAAATAAAATGAGAATTATCCTAAGCATATCCCCTGGGAGTGTCGTAACCAAGAGTGCAGCAAGGCCCGTTGTCGTGCACCAGTTCCCGTTCGAGTCTAGCTCAAAGCGGTGTTTTCGGGTTTTACCCCTAGGTACATCTGTGTCAGAGCCGCCTCTACCTGCTCGTATCCAGACAAGGATGTATTGCTCGGAAAACTCACAAAATCTCTACAATAACAAAATTCTAGGAAGTTCTTCTATACTAATCCTCAAAGTCTATCTTTGGGCTATGTGCTCTAATCAGAGTTTTTCTAAATCTAGCTTCCAAGGTTAGTACTAAACTGCCTCTGATATCAACTGTAACGCCCCGACCCCAGCTACCCGGAGTCGGTGCATTAGTTCATAACATTGGCATGATCACAAAAGATCAAGTCTCGAAAGACCGATTAGTTTAGTAGCCTTGGAAACACTAGATACATTCTTAAACGTTACATTACATCATAAAGTGAAAAACTACAATAACAAAGTCTCCATAGTCCACACTCATATCCTCTTCTCACAATCCCTGCAGGTCATTCATAAAATACTTCTTCACATCCTGGAAAATATTAAAACATTGAAAGGGGTGAGCTCAGATGCTCAGTAAGGATAACAATATTGAGGAAGCTTTCATGAATAAACATAAAAATATAAGGCAATGTATAACTAAAACAAAAGCCTTTTAAACTTGAACATCAACATAATATGGAAAAAGTAAAATGAGATAATTCCATTCACTTCTTCACATGGATATTCTACTGGTCGAATAATCACATGCAATATCAATAACCAATTTCATAATGATGGAATGCATAATGCCAGACTATCATAACCACGTAGCCAAGGCCTCGTGCCAAGACCACAAATAAGATTTTGTCAAGGCCTCGTGCCAAGACACTAGTTTGTCTCATGAGACCTACCGATGCATCGAGGAGCTATAGCGGGCTCCACCCGTCACTTATTAAGTCCAATGCATTCCTCATATGAATAGGTTTAAACATATCATAAACCATAACATAATCGTATCACATAAAACATGCATAAAGGAAACATAACATTTCCACATTTCAATCACATGATATCAATACAACACATTGATATAATAAAAACGCTTTCAAAACCATTTTCAAATACAAAATAAAGGAAAGTTAAAACTTTGTATTTATTTTTCATTAAAAAAAAGTGATGGCTTGTAGAGGAAGCCGAAACTCAAATAATAGTCACGGTGGTTGAGAATTCGTTGTCTCCACATAAGTACGTAAAGAAAAACATTCCCTTTTTGTCGTTTAGTAAAACGCTTCGTATAAAAAAGATTCCTTTTGAATAAACGTAAAAGTCAAAGGGGTTTATACACCGTATAAAAGAAAATTGTGTACAAAACCAAATATGCCTCAATGAAAGGAGATTGAGATGAAGTCCTTAAAAAGATCATTTTTAAAATAAAATATATCTATTATGTGTATTCAATATAGGTACAGATAAAAAATACAAAATAAGAAATAATAATATCATGACATAATTTGAAAGTAGGAGATTAACCCAAAGAATGGAAGTTGGGTTAAGAAATTCCCTTACCTTGTGTCCGACTTGACTCAACCATTCTTTAACCTCCTGAATAATAAACTAGAGTTAATATCTACCTTATTAAGAACCATTTTCAATTTCATTATCCTTTTTATATCACTTATTACAATGTTATGAATATTATGTAATTATTCAAGTTAATAACGATTGTTTTGTCGATCTTTGGTAACTTGAGTCAACAAAAACTTCTTATAATTACAAGTTGTTCATGTGGTAGAATATCCATTACATCCAGAATTATATTCATGATTTAGATGTCATATATATCTTATATATCTAGTATATACATTCATTTATAATATTACGTAACATTTAGAGGTAAGAAATGAAATGCACCGTTCATGGAGACGGTAAGCCGTACGTACGCATGAACGCTACTTTCATTTCAATTTCATATTTAACAGAACTAAATCATAATGATATAAATGTATAATATAATTCCAGTATAATATAGTGTATAATACCATTTACTCCATCCTTTATACATCCCACATATGGCATTAACTATTCAAATCACTTTGAGGGGGCGGTAGTCCGCACTTCCTAAAATGAAATTATCGCGTTTTACCCATAATGGAAATCATAAAGTATGCCATAAATGAGAAATACAGAAGCATAAGTAAAACATAAACATATTATATATCATATATAAAAATAGTTACATCTTAATGGACACCTTTGAATGTGTTATATGAGTGTTGAACAATCATCGTTTCGTGAGGCAGAAATTCGCCATCCACAGAAACCGTATGTTCATTAACCATTAGATGTAGGTGTGTGTAAGTGTAGCTCTAATACTTCTTATAAAAACATCATAGTATATTGAGGATACTGGTGTTTTTACAAAAGAAATGAATAAAAAGAGTTAGGGGGTTGGAGAAGAAAAATAAAACAAAACAACATTAGAAAAGACATTACCTCAAAATCGGGTAACTCTTTTTGATTTGAGACAAAGGCTTCCTTGGGAAGATTTCTGCACAAAGTGAGGCTTCTAGGAGTAAGAGGGGGAAGTTGGGAGAGTATTTGGGCAGAGGTTGGCCGAGCCAAATGGCTTGAAAGTGTAAATGAGGTGGGAGAGGTGGGGGCCTTTTATAAGTGGAGAGGAGGGGCACTTTTTTGAAAGATTGAAATGTTATATTATTTCACAATTCTTTTCGTATTCTAAAGGTCCCACACTTATATAATTCGAGGCTAAGGTGATAAGGTTTCTAAATCTCCTCATCCAATAGGCATTGGACAATTGTATTCCTTGTATTTTTCATTATCTTCTTATTTTATTTAAATCGTTAAATAATGAGGTCATCGCTGCATCATAATGATGTCATAAATAATTTAATTTATTTAATGTCTAAAAATTATAAAAAAATACTATGATGTAGGAAATCGTTTTATCTTTCTAATGAATATTTATAGTCAAAATTTGGACTTGTGTAACCCCACTTAAAAACTATTTTAGTAAAATAACTCATGTTTGTGTCAATTTAATTTTAACATTAAATAAATATATATTAATGTAATTTTCCAACTAAAGTGGCTCCATGGGGTCCCCAAGTTGACCCATGGGTTGTATTGGTCTGCCATTACTCATCCAATATGAGTAGGACAAGGGTCATGCTCATCTCATATTATTAAGATATTATTTGTACCTTAAACTACACTAATTACCTCTAATCGCGATTAAGAACTTAAAAGTTACTATTCACCAAAAAATTATTTTAATCCCATTGAACCACATTTTACTTCTTAATGACAACCATGTATGTCGGATTTTTGAAAATCAAAACACAGAAGTGGTAATATTTCATTTAAACGAAAAATCAGTTATTTAACTACCACTTAGTGGTTTCACTATTCATCAAAAATTGAAGTTTTTCAGAACAATGCCAAAATTTCACCCTAAGCTATAATTGATATTCCGAATTCAAAAATGATGTCTATTTTACAAAATTCCAAACATATAAGTTGCATTAATTAATTTTATAATTAATTCCCGCTGTCACAACAAATAGCGTGTTTTTAATAAACAATTTATATCAAAAGATTGGCAATTGTTTATGTCCAATTTCAATGTTAAATTAATTCTAATGACCACCATTGGATAAAATGGTAAAAATATATTATAATTATACTTTAAAACCACTAAATAGTATAATTTACCACTATAGAATATTTTGATTAAAAAAGTTGTTTTTAAGTATTTTTCACAATTCATAAAAAATTGGAAGTTCTTAGAAAAATACCAAAAATTCAATATAGGCTAATTTCGATATTAAGAATACAAAAATGAAGTCCATTTTGAAATATAAAATTTCTATAATTTTAAAAAGTGGTTATTACTATTCATAACGGCTACTTTGATTAGTCAAGGTGTTTTAGAACTCGAAGTTGCGTACAATGCAAGCTATTGCATTATTGAATGAAAAGCGTATCATGGAAGCTCGGGGTGTTACAACTTCACTATGATTTATTTTGTTGCAAACAAAAATATGTTTTCTGATGAAGAGGTAACATCCCTAACCAAGCATTTTATTTTATATCATTACCTACACCATTAAATTATTATTTAACCATGTTTATATAATAATACAATTATCTTAAAAATTATTTTATATTATTATGTTAATTTTTTAAAATAAATCCTTCTCATCCATAAAAAGGGATACAAAATCATTACTATTGTATATAATGAACTACTGCCTCATGAACTGATGATATTTGTTTTCTATCACCACATATCAAGGATTGATATAATGATTGATTTAATATTTATATATATTATTTATTATATTATTATACCTATAAAATTTTAATAAAAAATCTACCTAATTACCTCCAAACCCATTTGAATACAATAATGTCACTTATGTGTATGGCCGACTACCGTGTCTTGAACTGATGTGATGAATTTTTTCATTTCTGTTTTACATGGAATGTAATAAGAATGTATTGGTTGAATATATCTGATATGTGTAAAATATTTAAAATAATTTAATAATAATAGAACATATACATTCTTATATTTTATTTTTGTGGGGGATAAGATAAAATCGATCCTTTTTATGGCAGACTACCACCTCATGAAACGATGGGATTCAATTTTCTCTAAAAATTTGTATGGATGAAAATTAGGGTAAATTTAATAAATATATGTTATATATATATATATATTATAATATTTATTATATAATGGTAATATATTCTTATTTTTTTAAATTTCATATTTTGAGAAAATGGAAATAGAATTCTTGCTTATATACGACCCTCCATCTCCATGAATAATATATTTTGTTTTCTATCACTATATTTTCTGGTTTTGTATAAATAAATAAATAATTAATGTATATGATATTTATATAATTATTAAAATTATTTATATTATTTAAAAATGATCTAATTAAGAGGACCAACAAAACCAAACCAAAATATATGTGAAAAATGTGGTGTTTATTACCCGAAACAAAATTTTAATAAGAAATTGTTAATAAACGGCTTATAAATGAAAATAATTAAATAATAAAAGGTATTATATATATAATTATAATTCATTAATATATTTATTAATAAAATATATTTATAATACAGTATTTTATAATGTGTATAAATATTTCAAGACTTATGGTAAAAGATTTCTGTCTCACTTTTATTTTTTGTGAGACAAATTCCATATTCACTATGTTTTTCTGTTACGCATTGTATATACTACTTCACATGAATGTAATTTATGATTATTCTTTTAATAATTATTTGGATTTATATATAAATTTTTATATCTCTATTTTATGCAGTTTAAATTACAAATATAACTAAAGCAATAAGATATTTTTGTCTCAATTTTCATTGTTTGGGACATATGTATTGTTATGTGCCTATCTAATTTTATGACGTGTATTTAAAGAATATTTAAAATTTAATATTGTGCATTTTTATATTAACATGATATTTTATGTTTCATTTATTGTTTTTATATTAGGTGGATTGCGATTCAATGTTACCAAAATGGTAATGGTTTTGTGATTCAGTCTCACCATTTATTGGGATTTTTTAGGTGCATGATTATGATGATGAAATATTATGATCCATATCTCAATAAACACAAGAAATTTATCCCACCTTATTTATTTTGGGAAAATTATTTTTTAAATTAATTTTCTACTATTTTTTTAATCAGGCATTCAAACTAATATTTTTAATAAAAAATATTCCTATTCAAATCTTCTTCTGAAGAAACCTTTTTACTCCCAAACCATGTATTCTAAAAATGTTATCAAAAATGTTTTTTACATTTTGTATGTGATTTATTAAAGAAATTTTTACCCATGTTTGAATTTTGTAAATTTATTTAAAGTAACATTCGTGTCATTTTCTAAGGATTTTATTTTTATATTTTACCAAAACTTTGAATGGAATATTTCATTAAATTTTACAATTTGATTAGGCCTTTCCTCCATAATCACCATAGTATTCTTTAAAGATTACATTATGTGTTTCTAAGTTGTTTTAAAATAAAAGGAACATGAAAATAATATATTTTTTTTAAAATTTAATAGGTTATATTCCATAAGAAATTTTTTAAATGAATTTTAAGGGTCATATTTTATTTTTCAAATGTTATTTTAAAAGATAATATTTTTTAAAAAGTTTTACATTTTTAAAAATTGTTTTTAATGTGTAAGGGATATTTTTCAAAAAAATATTTTAAGTGATATTTCAAAATGATTTTCTATTTAATTTGAAATACATAAATGTTAGATATTATTTTCTGGGGATATGATTTAAGGATACCATTATAATTCTTTCTATGGATGATTTATCGTTATGATGAAGTGGTTTTTATGAAACCCATTTCCTTTCCAAAGTTTATACTATGAATATTTTTTTATTAAAACTATTTATTTTAATGACCTCTAATATGATGAATGTTTTCTTATCATGTGCTAAACTTATTCTTGGTTTTCATTATATGATGGTGTTTACATTATAACCAATGACTAGTGGGACTTATATCCCACCCTAGTGCATTGGGTAATGACTGATATCTTATGATATAAATTGGAGTGGAATGAGGAGTTAACCTAGTTCAATAACGGTCTTTTTTCACACTTGTATTCTTGGGTTTGAACATTGACTATTACGATGGTTTGGGAAGTGAATAAATTACTACATGAACATTTTGGAAAAGATCCTTTACTACAAAAAAATTAATTTCAATTATTATGATCTTGCAAAAAAAATTAGGTCATATTCTAGTGCTATGTGTGATGGACTAGGTTATACGATTTTGTTATGATTCATGTCTTATTAAATGAAATGATATATTAAATAAACAATTTTTATGGTCTATGAGATATTGGGTATGATTTTCAAATATTATTCACATGTCCAAAGACTATTATACTTACAACATTTTTATATCTACCTTTTTTTCACTTACTTATCATTTGAGCATAACCTTTATTATGTCTCATTTCCCTAGGTTATAATGAAATATATTTTTTATTATATGTCTAAAATGGTTGATAGTTTTGAATAAATTAGTTGGAGGTTTCATTTCAAACTTATTAACATGTTTTGTTTTCATGTTTCCAAAGGCACTAGACTTAAAAAATTCTGGCATGGATTGTTATGTTTTGAAATGAATTTTCATATATTAAGATATAGTATTTATTTATGACATGTTTTTTCTTTATAGTTGGTAAGAATGAAATGATTTAATTTTCCTTTATGAATTAGAATGATAAGAAAATAGTGATATTCCTTAGGATATTTCTAAGGTTATGTCTAGGGATATGTCTATGGATAAGTCTAAGGATGAGTCAAAGTTTTGGAAAATGTACTAGAATTTTGGAAAATGATAGATAGATTGGTTTATATGGAATTAAATCCTTATCTTGATAAAAAATGTTTATTTGGATCTGGAATATATTTACCTTGGAGAAATAACCATAAAAAGGGTGCATTGAGTTAGACCGGATCATCATCTTGTTCACAAGAAGGGGACTTTGTGCAAATATGGTTTGAAACTCCTACAGGATAGGCTTTGGAAACTAAAATAATCTTTTTCAATCATCATGATGGATTTAAATAATGACGATTAATGACCTAGGATAAGACTAAGGTTTTAGATATTTAAAATAAGGGTTATTTATTTATACATATTATAAATAATCTTTCATGATTATGTTATTTCCAACGATAATTAATGTTTCTCACACCACGTTTTATAGTTTTATTCAATAAATAGGACCAGAAGGATTCATGTTAACCATGAATTTGATGGATAATTTGGTGATTATGAGCTACCAAATTGGATGATTATTAGAGATATATATATTGTAATTATTAATAATCATCTAAAACATCATATGATTAACAACATAAAGATAGATGAGTTTTCTATTGTACAAAATAATATGAAGATTTAATTTTATGAGTGTTCATGTAGTAAGAAAAATAGAGGAGACAAGATTCATATACATACATGTCAAGAAGGTGGGAAGAATCACCAAGATGAATATCTCAATTGGGGGGGGGGTAGATATTATCAATGTCTAAATGAATGTAATAGAGTGAAAAATTGATGGGGAGTTAAAATTATTATGTGTGGGGAACAAAGGAATTATATATCTCAACACCCTAACCCAAGAATAAAATAATAGACCACATAAGGACATATTCAATCTCAATCAATGAATTGGATGGAATTATGTATTTATGTATTGGAACTCAAACATTATGTTGTAAAAGTATTTATCTTTCAAATGGTTTTTAGTTTTATGAATCATGAAGCATTCAAGGATTGTGTTAATCTTGGAAGAATTTATGTCTTCGTATAAGATTAACATAATAGTTCTGGATATCATAATGGGTTTATGAGTTTAAGGTTGATTATAAGTTCACATTCATAGAAAAATATTTTAGGTACTATGTGATGGGATTATATCAATATTAATGATATTTTGTGAGAAATTTATGGAAACACAACCCTTTAGTTTTGTAAATGTTGTAGTGGAAAACATATTTTTTGACTAATGGCTTTATATTTTATTAGAATATGATTAATGTTATTGGTTACTTTTGGGGTATATCTTAACAATGATGTTAAGGTAATATTAATATATTTAAATTTAGAAATTTTTTTGGGACTAGGTTATTATAGTTTCTAAAAAAGGATAAACTGAATGTAGAGAGTTAAAATATTGCATTTAAAAGGGCATGAGTCTTGAACCCATATTTGATGGATAAAAGGGTATAATTATTACTAATGTCTTACATGAAAGAGTATTTATATATGGAAAACATTAAGAGATATATTTTTGAGTATGAATCTTGGTAATTGGTATGTTATCAAGTTAAGGCAATGAGTTGAAAGTCTAATGGGATGCTAAAAGTATTATCTAAACAATAATGGATTGGGGAAAAAATAGCCATGGAATGTTTCACTGTAGTCCCCAAAATATAAAATAAGAACAATGTTATAAGGTTGTATTTTATTGAATTACAAATTCAGTACTATTAATTACTATCAGAGAATTGTTTTTGTTTGATAATCATTCCAGAATATACTTTAAGAATTTGGAATGTTTTAATAAAGTGTGATATTGAATTGCATCTGATGAGGATGTGATGTTTGAATTAACATTTTGGTGATTTATTCATAAATATCTTGATATAGAGTTGAGTTTCCACATTTCATACTATCTTTAATCAAATGGTAAGGTTGGGAAAGAATCCAAACCCAAGAGAATATGTTTAGATATTATTTAATGGATTTTAATGGGGGAAAAGATAAAAACATTCATATAGTTTTATTTTCTTATAATAATAGATTTTATGTGATCAATCAGATTATTCCTTTAAAATTCCATACATAATAAAGTGTAAAACTCCAACGTACTAGAATGAAGTTTCAGAAATAATTCTATTGACACAAGAGCTAGCGGATAAAATTAAAGGATTTTTTTAAGTCATTTAGAAATAGATAAGGGAAGAAAAAATTCAATATAACTGTTTTTACAATATTTTTTAAAGGATTAATAATTTGAAGTTGGTGAGATTGTGTTTCAATGAATTTTTCTATGTAATATAAAAGGAAAAACTAAGCCCTAGGTATATTGCCCATTTTCAAAATGGTAATCATATTGAGACCATAGATTATCACTTGAAACTTACAGAAAACCTATATTAGGTTAACATTATGTTCCATTTATCTCGTTTCAGGAAGTATAAACAGGATTCATAACATGTAATGAACTTATAGGTTGTATTACTAAATATTGTTATATCTTATGAGAACAATCAGTTGAGATTTTGGATCTTACATAGAATTATATATGAAATAATTCTACTCACTTGTTCAATGTTTTATGAAAAAACAGCCATCTTAAATAAGTAATTGGGGATCTTAAGAATATAATGAGTAATAAGTATCATCATTTTTTGGATCAAATGTGATGAATTTCATGGGTAAAATTCGTTCTAAAGGGGGTAAAATGTAACACCATATGATTTTGTGAAATATTTTAATTTCAAATAAATTTAGTCTTTTAAAAATTTTTATTAAACAAAATAACATGTTTAGATATAATTACACACGACACTATGTTTATATTTCATTACTATAAATGGCATGTTTATCTTGTGTTACATGCAACACCATGTCTAAATAAAATATGACATACTATTAAAATATTATTACATAATATTGTAGTTATTTTCAAGTTGTTAGAATATGGGGTATGAACACTATTAACAAAATTATGAAAATATATGGTTGAAACATTTGTATAAAATAAATTATTGGGTGTGAA
Organism: Viscum album; assembly: GCA_963277665.1. Taxonomy (NCBI): domain Eukaryota; kingdom Viridiplantae; phylum Streptophyta; class Magnoliopsida; order Santalales; family Viscaceae; genus Viscum; species Viscum album. The sequence continues at coordinate 80,148,404 of OY728153.1, forward strand.
ATTAATTATAAATTAAAATTATAGCAATTTATAATAAAGGAAATCTTTTTCTGAAAAACAATTTTTATGCATAGAGACACATATTACCTCAAAAAATTTTAAAATCACTTTTTGTGAATTATTTTAGAAAAATTTATATATTATATATTGAATATAATTTTTAATATTCATGTTATTTTTTTTCTATAGAATAGATAAAAATATATCCAATTTCACACATAAACACTACAGTTCTCTAAAAAGTAGTTTTGTTTCCTTTTGTACATATATTTTAAAATTGATTTTGGCCACTTTTATAAAGTTTATTTGAAATAATAAACATAATATTTTAAATCATTAGGTAACAATTTTATTGGAGGTAATTTCATTTAGTTTTCTAAAAGTACAATTCTTTTCCATGAATAATGAAAATGCTATTTTTATTAAGAATTTTCATTTAATTTAATGCTTTTTATAACATCCAAATTGTTTTAATGTTGTTTTAAAATTAGAATAAAATCAAATATCTAAATATTAATCCAATTTATATCATTGGAATAAATTTAATATTTTATCATGACATAAAAAACATTTTAAACCTTTGAATATTTACTCTTTTGAAAACCAGTTTTTTTGTTGCATTCTTGGGTTTAATATTAATTTAAATATACCATTTATTTTAATGAAATTTGGTAAACATGATTAAATATTTGTAATCATAATAATTTATGTTTTAATATAATATAAAATTAATTTTTTACAATTATTATTAATAATGGTGAAATTAATTATTTTTGTTATGGTGAAAATCAGTTTTCTCGAGGGGGAGGGGGGCGGCGTAAAAATAAAATAATAAGTGTCAAAATTACCCAAAACATATATAACAAACATTTTATGGACATATTTAGACATAATATCCTCTAATTATCTATATTTATCAATTTTTGGGCATTTGGTAATGTAAAAAATGTGGGTACGACTTTTTCTTTGAAAAAATTATAATTGTTCCACTAACATCACTTATAAAAGGTAACCACATATCCTCTCCACTTGACACTATAAAAACCATTTGTTAATCAATGAAATTACAAAATTAATGACCTAATTTACTAAAATAATAATACAATCCTTAGTTCTTTCATTTATAATACCTAATAATTATTTTGTTGCAAACCAAAAGAAGTTGTCTGAAGAAGAGGAAACATCCCTAAATGAGCTTTTTTTTTTATTTTTTGATCATACTCTTTAAATTAATCTCAAACCAAGATGACATAAAAAATTATTTATCTTCCTTATAATACAATGTTATTATTTTAATGGAATAACCTAAATTCGACTTCTCTTATATAAAATGATCGTGTATATGGTAGACTACCACCTTATTAATAGATGTCATTCATTTTCCATCACTAACTCTCATGACTACTTATAATGATGAGTTTAATGTTTATAGGTAATATTTATTATATTATTATAACCCTTTTATTATAATACCAAATCTACCTTATTACGACCCATTTTGTTGGATAATAATAACTTAGCTCATGTGTACGACATACTACCACCTTAAGAACTAATGAGATGTGTTCATAATTTATTTGTTAGTTGGATGTAATAAGGATTGATTAAATGAATATATATTATATTTTTATCATATATATAACTATATAATTATTATACCATGTATACCTTCTTATATTTCATTCTGTTGGAGATATGATAACATTATTCATGTGTATGGAAGATTGCAACCTCATTAAGTGATGTGATTATTTTTCCACTAACGCATTGAATGGAAGGTAATTTGAAAAAATTTCATGAATATATTATACATATACGGAATTGAAATGGGTTGTTAAGGGTAATATAATATTTTCCTTTGTTTCAAATCATCCACCATGAAAATTGAAACGATGTTCTTGCATATGTATGACCCACAATCTCCTTGAATGATGTATTTTATTATCTGTATATAACTTTTTTGGATTACTAAAATTAAATTTATAATAAATATATATGATATATATATATATATATATATCATTTTTAACATTTTTAAGATTATGGATCTAGGATAAAATTATGTGCACTGAAATTAACATACCAAGTCATATGTAAAAAATGAAACAATTATTACACAAAATGTGATTTTAAAATGAAATTGTTAATAAATGGGTAATAATGGTCATAAGTAAATAAGAAATGAGATTATATATATATATAAGGTTATATAATCTATTTATAATTAAATTATATTTTTTATACATTTGTTTCTAATGTGTATGATGGATATCAAGACTTAATGTAAATGATTCCATATGTTTTCTGTTTTTAGTGAGGCACGTTCCACATTCACCATGTGTTACATTAATGTGGTGTTTAATCTTTCCATGAATTTATTTTATGAAGATTCTCATAAATATTATTTGTAATTACATATCATTTTTTCCATCCATCCTTCATTGGGTTTACATTTTAAAAAATTAAAGAATTAGTAAAATGTTTTTTGGGTTAATTTTCCATCATTGAGCCATATGCCATGTTATGAACCTAAATTCGTTTTTGTGGGGTATTTACAACTCCTTTTACATGTAATTTCATAAAAATATTTATTTTAATGATATTTTATATTAAATTAAATTTTATTCTTTCATGGGGCTTACAATTCAATGGCTCAAATTTTTAAAAGGTTTTATCATTCAATCTCATCATTTATAAGGATTATTTTTATGCTCCCAATGATAAAATATTTGGGTCTATATCTTAATAAACTCCTTTTATTATATAATAGTTATTTCATGAGAAGGATTTTTTAATTAAATTTTATCACTTTATGTTCTCAATATTTAAAAATAACATGTTAAATAAAATTCATATTTATTTTTCTCTTCCATCGAAAAAATATTTTTCTTAAAATACCATGTTTTCTAAAAAAATTCAAAAATGTTTTCAACATATTAAATATGATTTATTAAATAAATTTTCACCAATTTTTTTATTTTTATGTAAATTTGATTTAAAGGAATATTCATGTCAATTTTTAAACTACACCCATTTTTCTTTTACAGGAAAAGTGAAATGAATTTTTTTATTGTATTTAATGAACAATTATTTCCACCAAAATTCCCACTCAGGTTTTTTAAATATTCCTTTATATATTTCAAAGGTTATTTGAGATGACTACTAATTTGAAAATGATTTATGTATTAAAAAATTATTTTCAATATGAAAAGGTTATTTTTCTCAATAAATTATATAAATTATATTTATTTATTATTTTATATGTTAAAATTTTTATTTTTTAAAAGGATTTTGGACATTTTTTATGTTTTAGAAAAGTGTTTTTCAATGTGGAAAGGATATCTTCCTCAAACATATTTTAGGCGATCATTAAAAATTATTTTCCATCTAAGATGGAATCCTTTTATGTTAATTAAATTTGACTTGGGGTATAATCCAAGGATACAATAATATTTATTTATTTGTATGGTTTATGTTTACGATAACGAGATGTTTATGAAAACCGTTTCTTCTTCACAGGTTATTCTATGATGAAATGTTTTTTGAAACCCATTTCCCTTCATGTGTAATGATTATATACATTTTTTATGATCTTGTGGAACACTTATTTATGGTATTAATTATGTTATGGTGGTTAAATTATAACCAAATATTTGTGGGGTACTATATCTCTCTCAAATTAATTGGGTAAAGATTGATGTCTTATGATATAAAAAACAACGGAACAGGGAGTGAACCCAGGTCAGTAAGGGACATTGTACACAATAATAGGCATAGAAGTGAAAAATGAATTCTATGTTGGTTTAGGGAGTGAAACCATTATACTATGATTGTTATGGAAATGATCCTTGAATACTAAGGAAATGATTTTCTATAATTATATGAATACATAAAATCTATGTCTTATACCAATGTTATGATCTCAAAGATCATGTTATTTGATTCTATTATCATTTATGTCTTATGAATAACCAATATTTATACCATGACTCATGTATATATTCTATAATATATATAGTATGGTTTTAAAATTCTATTCTCTTTTTCTTATACCATAATACTGAGGATATATTTATATATCCCTTATTTACCCTTACCGAGAATATGATATTAGTCTTTATCATGTCTCCTTTTCCGAGGTTATGATGAATGATAGTATGTATGATATATCTAAAAAGTGTTAAAGTTATTAAGAAGTTATTGGGTGATTACATAGATTAATTGTGGACCATTTATTTATGTTTTCAAGATTCCAAAGGTTATCAACCAAAATGATTATGGAATGGATCGTTATGTTATATAAAAAAGATTTTTTGATTAAGATATAATATTTTTTGTTTGATGTTTGGGTACATACACCATCAAGGTAGCAGTAAGTCTCATAATACTAACTATATTGTGTATTTTAATTCCTCCTTATCTAGAACAAAATATTTCTGATACATAGGGACTTTATAGAAACATCATGATGTCTAAGATCATGATGTATTTCCTTAAGGACTAGAATTAGCTACCCAATGTTATGAATTACATCATTAAGGAACTATTTGTGGTTATATATGGGATATTTTTATTTCATTTTTTTCCATGAATATATTATTCTTTATATATCATTCTATTTTCAATATGTTTTAGATTATTTATTCCTACCATAATATTCATTCTTACCTTATACTTAGTTATTTTATTTTATTACTATTGGTTATGTACACCGTTAATTTTCATTTGAAATAACCCTTTTTTTGTTTCCATTTTCAAAGTTTAAGATGTATTGTTTTAAAAATGATATGTATAATAGAATAGATTTTGGGGATAATTTTTGTGAGATTTAGAATAATTATTTTTTATTAAGTAATTTATTATATATCTGAAACAATTTCTATTTGAGAACAAAGTTGTGGGATTTGTTTGAATTTATTTTCTAAAATCTATAGTACTCTAAATCTAATTGGTCATTTAAATACATGTGAGTAAATATGTTTTGGTGATATTATAATTCTTGTTATTTTAATCTATTTCACCTGGGTTAGTTTCAAATTAGGTATAGAAAGAAGGTATTTATGATCACTAGATCCAGGAGTGCATATATGATATATCCCAAGTTAGATATCAATTATGACGTGACCTTCATCAATGATCCACTAATGATAAAGTATTATAAGAGAGAAATCATTATTGGTGTCCATTTGTTCTTGAAAAAGAAAAATAGTATCATGAAAATATTGAAAAGATAAACTAGGAGTCTGATACATATATACAAGCTTATTACCATCATTTTGTGGTTCATATATTATTTCACTAAATGAAAATATTTGAAAATTTGGGGAATAGAGAATTTTATATTTTCTTGGGATCAATTTTATGTATCTTAGGGGTAGAAAACTTTTTTTGTTTTAATGGATTTTTGGGTTATTGTATTCAGTTAATTTAGATTTTATAATATTTAATTAGAATTCATGAGGTGTAAAACGTAAAAATACAAAAAATAAAATATCCAACAAGAAGGTCTCATAATGGAAAAATAAGAATCTCTTCCAAACATGGCACTCAATAGAATATTTTTCATAATGTTAATATTTATAATAATTTGTTTTATTAAAAGGAATGTTGTGATATTTTTAGGTTTTGGATCCCAAGTGGGATCATTTTTTCTAAATAAGTGGATCCTGTTAATCTCGACTATTAGTATGCAAAATAAGGATAGAAAAGTTAAGAGATCTAGAAAAGTTAAGGTGGGATGTCATTAATGTTTTATTATTGATCCCTCTCCTTGAATTGGGTAATTCATATAGATTTTATTGATAAATTTACAATTTATATTTATAAGGGTCCATTAATATTGTTTTTTTTTGAGAATAATTATTTTTAGGGTTGGTTCATGGTAGTTGATAAGATGAATGACCACCGTCCTCTTCCCTATACTAAAGTGGAATGAGTATTATTATCCATGTTTGTCTGAAAAGGAATAACATGGATCATATTGGTTGACCATGAAAATGATACCACCACCATTAATTTTATATATCCACTGATCAAGTGGATTTAAAGGAATGAATTTTTAGGTGATGAGTTATTTTTGGAGGGTGGTCCATACGTGTATATAATTTTACTTTGATAAATCCCTAATTAATAGTGTATTCAAGGTATATTAATAGAATGGGCACATAAATGGGATCAATAGTGGTCAAAAATGTTTCCCAATACTTTTCAAGGAGGGTTATGATGTTATGGAATATTTTAACTTCCCTATGTATTTTAATAATGAATTATATGGGGGATGATTTTTTGCCCATATAATTAGAAATGAAACAAAATCCACACCATAAGATCTTAAGGATATTCAACACTATAGGGTCTACTTAATCGAAAAAACCTCCATTTTACTGAACATAGATAGGAAGAGATAAATAATTATTATCTATCCATGATTAACATGGGCAACATGGGTTAGGTTCAAAAGTATTGACACTATGTTCAAGATCTTATTCAGAGGATCTTGAGAGATATGTCAAACAGTGTGACAGCCTAGTGAAATGAGTTGGTGTGGGCCTAAACCATTATCCATAGGCATATACATGCACAAATACCTATTCAAATTTCCCTAAATTATTATGGATAGAGGTTACATGAGTGTTTCATAAATCTCAATGTGTCATTCAAGTGGGCCACTATTTCAACTTATTCAATCAAGAGTTAGAAAATATAATATATTTTTTTATCGTCATTATTTTATAGATAATAAATATTTTGTTTCATTTGATTTTACACATAGATCAAAGATGACTTTCTTTTTTGAGGCATGACAAACAATTTTAATACCTATGTATAGTATAGTTATAACCAACGCAGTCTACCAAGGATAAGTTCGCATGAATCCATTTTTCACATTTTTAGTTGTTTCATGATTTTGGGTTGGTCTGTGAATTTATAATTTTAGAAACCAATTTAAATTGGGTGTTTTAAAAAAACTGATGAATAAAGGTGATCAGGCTAGGTTTGTATCGACATATTAAATTTCCATCAAAGTTTATAATTTTATCAATATTTTTCTTCTAGGTTTGTAAGGGATATATTACATGTTCATTTAATCTCTCTACCATTGAAATATAGTGATGTTGAGAATAAATGTATATGGAATATCATGTTTGTATGGCATTCTTTATATGTTTTTGAGCATTTCAGTAAACCGTATTGGCCGATTTAGGTAATCCTTGATTCGGTTTTTCTATTCCTAAACAAAATATATTTCAATCCAAAACATTATACACATTTTGAAAACTGTCGATCAATCACCACCCAACCCTAGAATGTTCCATTAGATATATACTAGAATTATGTTGAAGGATAAATTGGATCATCAACCAAAGAAAAAAATATTAACATCATCAAAATTAATTAAAATCATACGTGGTAATTGAAACTGAAAATTGAGAATTGAATCTTATTAATAGGATAATTAAGGTGTTTTATAAAATGTGGTAATAAAAAAAATTAAGACATAAAATTTGGCCTAACCAACCCTTCCCAGATAAATTTAATTTTTTATCCATATATGCAAATTGTATATAAGAATTTATCGGAGAAAAAATATTCATGAAAGTGAAAAAATAATAAAAAAATATAGAAAATAAAAATGCATGTAGATATCATCGTCCTACTATTCCCCTTGCCAAGACATCCCCCCTTAATTCACCCTATAAAATTTTATTTATAAACATGAAAAGAAGCTCACTGACATCATAAATCATCGAATAAATGGGTATTAGTCATCCCTAGTCATCATGGGGAAATTGGTGCATGGTACATCATTTATTTCATCAAAATTTTAGTTTCTGGCTGTGTGAAAAATGATTCATGGCATGAAACATAGTTTCAAACCATGAAATTTAATATTTATACCCCCGGTGATTTTTTTTCATGGGAAAGATTCATGGATTTTATTTTTTTATTCTAAAAAATTTAAATTGGCCATTAAAATTGTCAATTGTTATTTTCTAATGGGGTTTCCTCTGTTTCAGTTCACTTCTTTTGTTCCATGTCCTATAAACATCTCACAGTAATCACCCCATCATAGAAATCTTTACTATGTTTCAAATATTTATTTTATATTCTTTTATTCAAAATTTATCCTAATATTACCTTAAACCAATAAAACAATCAAATATATACAATGATGACGAATTAATTTAAATAAAATATATATTTTATATCAAAATAAGTTAGAAATAATTGGTAAAGTCAATTACCACATGCTTAGATCTTACATTTCCCCGAGCATGAAATATCAACAACATTGCAATGGAATATAATTCTTAAAATATAGAAAACTTAAGAGCATCAAAACTAAATACTAGTGAATGAATAAAAAAATATTAAATATCACACAAAATAATTTTATAAAACTCTTTCCTCTTCAAAATAAACCAATTCAATATTGTATTTTACTTTTTTTCTTTACAAAATAAAAATTCTCTTCCAACCTTAAAATTATATTTCTTAATTAATCATTAATTTTTATACAACTTGAAGTATTCCATGAATTAATTTTTTTGTCTCAACACTCTAGTAAATAAATTTAATAAGAATTTTTCTCATACCATAAGTACATGTTACTTACAAAATACATTCATATCATATAGCATTTCTTCACTATAATGACATATGTCAAAAATAATCATTAGGACATGGTATTAATGTCCAAATGTTCATATGGATAAATAAGGGTGGGAAATGAACAAGGTAAGGATAGAAAATGGTTTTAATATAATTAATAATGCATGATATCAAAAGTTAAGCCCAATGAAAAACTATTGCAATAATTAATATGTCATCTCCTATCCTGTAAATCCCAATGTGGGAAACTTATATGAGTAATCATAATGAATAATCCACCTACTCTTTCTTTTCAATTTTTCTACTTATATTTCTATTTTTTTAAAAAAAATTCTTCCGAAAAATACCATATATACTACCAAACCAAATATGATCAAATGATAATCATCATAGAAATGGTGATATTTGATCCCACCAAGACATAACACATTTTTATTATTTTTTCCTTTTCACTTTTATTTTCTATTAAAAGGGATGCGAATAATAAAGTATAATAAATGATACCATAGACTCTTCTCAAATCTCAAAATAACACCAATAAAAGTTTTCTCAATGCTGTATATCCATATACACCATGGAAAACCTCTCCAGAACACATTTTATTTTGAATATCATGAAACACACTGATATTAGTGTAGGAAATGATATAATTGGTTTAAAATGTGGCTATTTTCATAACAAGTTAATTCATAGATTTTATGGGATAGATAAGGATTCAATGTCAAGGTTGATATAAGGATAAATGATGAAATAATAAAATGAATCCATTATATTAAAAGTGATTATGTTCATTCATAGTGTTGATAAGTCACCAAGAAATTTATAAAATAAATCAGGACCAAGTCTCTTTAGAAATATACTATATTAATAATGGTAAATATTGGTTTATAAATACTATTGCAAGTGAGGAAATATTATTTAGACAATTACACTTATAAATCCACAAAAACAATAAACCTTTCAATATCAATTTTAGAAGTTTAAATCATAGAAAATATAATATTAATTTCTTATTTTAGAATAAAATAATTTCAAAAAATAATGATATTTAAAATTCCTCCCCTCATGGTAAAATTTACTTATTCATTTTCTATTTAATGCGTGAAATTATTTCAATTGTGAAATTTAAAATATAGCATAATTATTATCCTAAGAAACATATGTATCCAATATCAATACTATACTACAAGAGTATGAAGTGAGTAATTAACATTATTTTTCAGAGAAAACAAATATAATTATACAACATAGAAAGTAAATATAGATAAGTAATTTAAACTCCTACTACCCTTCCAATGATGCATTAATTTTATTTTCTTAGGGTTTGTTTTTACATGTCCTTTAATGTTTCATATCATGATATTACTTATACTTTCACGATGTGAATTCAATTTTCCAAGTGTAAAATCCCTATTCATAGTGGGAATAGTGTTCAATTTCTTTAATCCCACATCTCACCTATTTGATCAATGTTTATGGATTTGAAAATAATAATAAAAACAAGTGTATTTTCGTACTTGGTCAATTAAACAAATAATGTTATGATGGGACGAGTAAAATAAGGAATGAAACTATGGGGACCTCCTTGAAGTGTTTTTGGTTAATGTCATTGGGTTTTCCAATGATTAAAATTTTAATAGAATTCATAGACTAGAATTTTAACTCAACTATACCTAACCAGTTTATGTTTGGAGTTGTATAACAACACTTTATCTCTAGGGTGGAAGTTTCATGGTTGAATTAACTTTTCATGGGTCATCCTTGTTTTCAATTTTTAATTATTTTAATTTCCAAAATCATCTCTCTTTATTTTATCTAGATCTTGTACCTACAATATTCAATCCATCCTAAATTATTCCAAGTACAAGTTTATCTCTCTAGTAGCCTAGTTGGCATTATGTTCTAATTATCTAGGGAGGTAAAATCTTTTCCAATAAATTAATTGATTAGGGGTTGTTAATATGGGTGGATTTTAGGAGGTTATATAATCTGATAAGTTATCTTCCAAACATTAAATCCAATCATTCCTATTTGATTTGACCATATCTCCAATAATTCATTTAAATATATATTGGAAACTTTAAAATTCTCATTATTTTATAGATTGTATAATATTGATGTTTTATGATGCAGCCCATATATTCCTAGTAGATACTTAATTATCCTATTTAAAAAATGAGTCCCTTGGTTATAGATGATGTCCCATGGTACTCTAAAGCTACACAAAATGTTATACCATAAAAAATATAAAAGGAATTAGAATTATAAGTCATTGTGCATTTCTAATCCAGTAATTTTAAAATCTAATCCACAATAAGATGTATATAAGAATTACATAATGAAATTAGAAATGATCTTATAAAATATAGAACCCATAATTGAAAATCACTCTAAAAATAATTGTTTATTGTGTTATTTATTGTTTTTATGAAATTTCTTGATAATTTTCAATTTTTGCATTTCCTCTACAATTCATGTGAATCATTAAATAATGTGGGATGATAAATTATAGGTGTAAAACATTTCGATCTACCCTTTGGGGATCAAAATGTCCTCCAAAAGAAAGTTTCTGAAAAAATTTAAAATTTTTATTATACTTATATTTCCATCAGGAATAGTTTAATGATTTTATCATTTTAGATTTTAGATAGTAATTGATCTATAGAAATATATAATTTGGAGTTAGAATTGAGTTTATGATTTTAATGACATTTAAGATGAGACAGTACCAAATATATGACAAAATAATTAACTATGACTACATAACATGGAACTTAACCTTCCATATTGTGTTGTTGTTATGTGGGTACATGGTAATGTAGTGTGTTCAAGTATAGATTTTCTAAAACATCAGTGACTTTTATTTTACTTAGATGATGAACAACCTTATTTTATCTCCCTTCTTATCATTAATTTCATGGTGAAATTTTTAAAAATGGGTTATCCAACTTATTGAAATTGTATTTTCAGCATATTTAATTATGAAGTACAAGGGGGATGTAGGATAATAAGAGGCAACAATTTTAATTTCAAGTAGAACATATCTGAATTTATCTAGAAAAAAAAACAAAAAGCAACTCCTTCTTAGAGGTTGTGTATTTGAGTTGTGTTTTACCCAATGTACATGAGGTAAATATTTTACCTCTTGTTTTCCTTCAATTCATTGAGATATAGTCTCTCTAATGACTTTTTTGATACATCACAAAGTAACTCAGATTAATTTACCTAGTGACATGGATTCATTATAGAAAAGGTAATAAATCGTTACTTTAGGTAATCAAATGAATCCCCGAATTCATTTTTTTAAAAAAAAATTAGATTCTTCAAATATTAATCTTGGGAGATGGGGGGGGATCTATCCCAAATTATTGATAAATATTCAATAGAATCCCATAGAGCCTAAAACTAATCTATAATGATTCAAACAAGATGGGTCTGGAAATGAATTTATTATCCGAACCATTGATTTTTCTACTTTAATACTTATTTTTAAAATTATGTGTCATATTATAATACCTTATTCAATGATAATATGATATTTTACAAAATTTAAAACATTTTTTTTCAATTCATTTTTTCATGATTTGTTCAAGATATTATAAACAATGATCAAACGAATTTTCAGAACTAGTAAAGTATTCAATAAATATCTTCTATGAGTCCTCAATATGACCTTATAATATAGTTACCATGAACCTTTGATATGTAAAAGTGGTATTAAAAAACACAAAAATAATCATATTGTATGGAAATGTGCTAAAAGGACATGTGATGGTCATCATTTATCGGTCTACTAGTACATAATGTTGTTTAATTATCCTTAAGAGTAACATTGTAAGAAAAAATTGAGATTATTCTCACTAAATTTTTTAAAATATTGTCAATGACTGGGATTGGAAATTTTTATTTTTCAGTTTCTTGATTTGGATTTTTATAATCTATTTACACTCTGACGTAATTTTAAATTTTCATGAGATCTATTTTTTTAGTTAATTATTAATATTAGTTCAACCAGTTTTCATTGGAAGGAAGTAGATTGGGATAAACCATTGTGAATTAATTATTTGGTAAATGACATCTGGTTATAGTAACAGTTCTATCTCTTTTGTAGCTACCTCTATGATGTTGGGACAAATTCCACTCTAGGGTTATCAAATAGTTTTGAAATATCTTTCTAAAAAGATTATATGAGAGTAGGTTTAGGGGTTGATTCTATATATATCTCATAATCTCTATATTATGGCTCAAATATTTATTTTTATAAGGCTATTTAGAGTTTTTTCTGGGTTTTTCGATATTTTATTGTAAACTATTACTACTAATATCATCCCTTACATGAGGTAAACAAATATCAAGTCATAGGGAAGTTGTATTAACTTCAGACATGGGGCTTGTTCAAGGTATGATATTGAATTTAGGTTTCCCACATCCATTACATGATTCTACTGAGTATAAAAATAATTTTCTTTTTTTTATAATCTATATAACAATTAATGAAATCAGCTTTTACCAATTCTTATAACATAAAATTATAATATTCAATTTTTTTATGCAGTTGTAATTTTAATTGCAAATTTCTCTCCTAATTATTTGAATTCATGGATCATAATAGAGTATACAATAGTTTATATACCATCTTCATCGAAGAGTGTGTATATATAATTATTACTTCATGGATTCTTTATAGATTCAAGAATGTTGAAGTGTAACATTCTATCTCCAAGATCAATTTTAAGGGTTCCATCATGAATTTATATTATTGTATTATATATATTTTGGAATATTATACCAAAAATAATGTGTGAATGGCTAGGTGAATTGTCATTTTCTATAGATGGGACATAAAGTAAATTTTTTAAAATAGGTAACTTCGCTCCTATGAGAACATCATCTAAAAAACATGAAATAAAAAATTGTGGATATATTAACAAGTTTTACCAAAACTTTTGTGGGATTCAATTATTATATTTAAAAAGTTAAAAACATAGAGTGATCCTTGATATTTATTGAGGCATGAATATCTATAAAGAATATTTCAATTTTAATTAAAAATTGTTGTAGGGATTAAATAATGTCTATATATATTGATATTTTGTAGGTATCTGTGGTGTGATAAGGGTTGAGATACTCATTCCAAAGATGATTATATAATTTCCATTGTGTATGATTATTTTGGTTCAATTGGTGTTGATTAATTTTTCATATTTAGGAATTTTATGGCTAGATTCAAATATTCAAATGTTTATTTGAACCATTTGAATGGTTTTTGAATTAATTTAATGTTGTACTTATTCTACCGTATTTGATTCAGTAAAACTAGATGGGAATGGTGAATAGATAACCTTATTTTCTATTTTTTTTCTTTGAAATGGATTTTTAGGTCCCTATTTGTAGTTCCCTGACCTAGGATCCACTTAACAGGTGTTATGGGTTGGTGTGAATCTAACCCTTATGCACCACTCCCAGTATACCAAAGGCTGTTGAATCTTAGTGATGATCAAATAAGGTGATAGTGGGGAGAATATACCCCTACTTATGATAAAAATAATGGGAATATAATAGTATCACCATTGATGCAATGAAAAATTATGACGTATAAATAAAGGAAACAATGGGAATAATAATATAAAGTATACAGTTAGATACAAGCTAGATAATTTATACATCTCATACAATCATACAAAAAAAATGAAATGTAAGATCACTCTGGGTTGACCATATATGTACATACTCCAACTCTTAAAAGAGAAGCTCTATCTTAATGAAAAGAACATCCAGGGTCCACTCACCATCCATCACATGAACTTATGCATCCTTGATCACTATGGTCCTACCACTGAGTATGATCCCTTACATGATCTTAAAACCATAAAGTCTACATCTGTCCTAAGGGTCCTTATAGGGTGTTAGTATGAAATCATTAAGATACCTTTAAGGGGTGCATATCTTACATACATTTTTTATAAGTGTATTCATGAAAGAAAAAATAGATACCATACTCATACATAAAAATAGATAGTCCACATTATTGAAGGTCAACATTCATGGGGAAGAATTTACATACTTTAGACTATTATAGAGTAATATGATGTATCCAAGATCAGTCACTCCAAAAAAACCTTGATATATCATGCACATACATGTAACCAGACACCTTGTGAAATCTATTAACACATACACCATATAGCAGGTAATAACATTGTCCTATTACACACTCAATAACTATACCAAAAGTACTTTAGAATTTTACATGAATAATCACTGCTAGCTCTACAATCTGATGTCTTAAAATAAACCTCTAGTCCCTTAAAATCCAATTTATACCACCGTTGTGGGTCAATATCCTGATATTCCATGGAATGGTGATATCCATCCTTCAATGAGTAATAATTCACCTTCATATCAACATCCCAACATCTGGTGGCACATTGAGATCTATCCTCCCATCATCCCATCCCATAATCCATCAATTGAATGGAGAGAATCTACCCCAATTTTAAGGTATCAGTCACTATGAACTGTTGTTCTCTATAGTTAGAATCTCATGTTTAACTAATGTTCAACACAATCCCCTATGATTATTTATATATGGTGGCCTCCACACCTAATGAGTGGTAAATAACACTTCAATTGAGTGTTTATATATGAAAAAATTACTCCAATAGTTTTATCAGCCAATTATACGGAGAAAAAATTACCATTATACCTAATCCACATTAATCAACATCCTTCTAACCACAAACAAACCCTGTCTTCCATCCATGGCATGGTATTCACCATCCACTTCAACTTCATTATCAAATCACCTAAATTATGATGTTTATCACCATCCCACATTTCTTATGTCATTCCCTTTTCTTTACAAACCTCATCATCTCAGTCTTGGTGGTCCCATCAGCCCATTTATTTAGGGAAATTTCTAAAAGGTTCCTATAGAAAAAAAATATTTAAATTAATATTAATAATTAAATTAAAAAATGGAATAATATATTTGACTAACTAAACCCCATACTTGGGTTCACACATTTAAAGTCCCAATAACATGCCCACAGACATCTCACCACCTCAATTAAATAATTCAAATTCTAGATTTATTTAATAAGGGTTTACCCGGACCCCCCAAACATGTATTTAAAAGGTCATCTCATAGGATGGATATATACATAGTGATATAAAGGAACCACCTATCTTATGCTTCTAGGTTCATACTCATTGAATTATATCCTATAATTATAATATGTTTTAATTCGTGAATCTAAGATCCTAAGACCAATTTACCATTTGAATCATATAAATAAATTAATAATTAAAATTAAATGTAAATACCGACACATTTAAAAACCCAGGATGTTACACAATTTCTCAAATAGTTTCATCACTTATTGTTTATTATAATCTTTTTATCTTGGATTAATTTCTTTTTATTTAAAATTATTCACTGAGTTTTAAGCATTTCATTCTTGAGGATGAATTTTTGTTTAGTTTATGTGGTTTAATATTGTTTCCGCATTGTGTTGTAATTATTATTACACTATCCTTTGGATTTAGTATTTTCTTGGCTGGAATATTCCATATTTTTTTGGTTAGTATGTCCATAGATACTTCTAAAGTGGTCTACTAGATTATCCATATAATCTATAATTCATACAACTATAGATCATAGTTATCTCTCTTCTTTGGCTGGTGCACTTGTGTGGGTATTCTTGTAATACTTTTTATTGAAATGGGGTTGTTATTAAGCCTACATCTAGTATGGTTTTTCAAAAGGTTTTGGAAATGATGGGGGGGGGGGGTTCTGGTATTGTTTTCAATAAATAGATTTATTTTTTAATATATTGGATGAAATACCTCATTTTATTTTTTTGGTTCTTGTACCTAGGATGGGAATGTGCTTTATATATCCATAGTTCATATTTCTTAGATTTCCTTGAAACAAAGGATGCCTCACAATTTTCTATCCCCTACACTACAGAAAATGGATAGTAAAATGATTAGGTGAACAACATAAACCACATACCCAAGGAGAATCATATTGTTCCTTTACATAATTCAAAAAAAATTATTCTAGAGGAATCATTATTTTAGAAACATTAGTGTCTATTAATGCTGATGAATTAATTGTTCTTACCCCATGGATCCATCTTGGGCCTATACATGTTCATCAAAATTACTGTGAGATCTACATAATATTTTTGAATAATAATCTGAGTATGACTAGTAAATTTTCTACAAAATTACTTCTTGATTAGGCATCAAACATGTGTCAATCATTGTCAGGAAAGCCTTGATACTGGAATACAAGAAAGTATTCTTTCTCCATAACATAATGAAGGAAACTTCTAAGGATCGTTTTGAATTGTTTCCAATATTGAAAGACAGTCTCTCTAGTCGATTACCATAGAGAAATAAATCTATTTCTAGATTTCTAAAATTATAGAGGTTGGAAGGAATATTTTCATAAATAATTATTTAATGTTCTCACTATTATGAAATTATACTAGTTTTGTACCACCCTTAGGTTTTAAAAAATAGAATTATTTTCTATAACATATATAACACATAACACCAAGCCTATAAGAACCATGATTATTATAATATTCTTGTTATATGATAGGAATTAAATTAGTGGATACGAAAATCATTAACAAATTAATGAAATATATGAAATTTTCTAACTAAAAATATATTTATTGATAAATTATTTGGAAGTAAGCACTCATTGTTGAATGAATAAATGTTATTCTCTAAAAAATACATTATCTTTAAAAAGGAATTTTATAGAATTTTTTAAAAAATATTATAATTAATTTGTTGACATTTTATAAATTTTATTTTATAAAATGAAAATAATTTTTGAAATCATCATAATAAAATTAACATAGGGTCTAATTTTTTGATTTGTTCGAAATGATTTATTTTTCAGTGAATAGTAAAAATTAACAAATTTTTCACATATTGTTATTTCTTTTCATTAAATCAACTAATTTTAAAGAACCATTATTATTTGGGTTTGGAATTAATGTTTAATATAAAATATTTATTTCTAAAAAAATAATTTATCATTTTATTTCTTGATAGTCAATTTTTGGTATATGTTTATTTTTATTCAAAGAAAATCAGTATTTCCCAAACTATTTTTAAGTGAATAATATTTATCCATCGTAAATAATAAAAATAATCCATAACAAGTTAGGATTTAAATAAAATTTATTGGATATAAATTTATTTATTTTTTCTTAAATTCAAATAATTATTATTTCTAGTCACAGAGTAAAATATAAGATCATATATTATTTAAAAAATGAATTTTCCTAAAAAACTAATTTTCATCATATTTTAAAAGTTTAATTTAAAATGAAATTATGAAAACATTGTTAAATAAATTACTTAAAATGGATTACATATTATTAATTAACATAATTAATTTTAGGTAATAATTAAACTTAATTCTTGTTCATAATTAATAGAAAAAACAATAATAATTAATTATTATAGTTAAGGTTAAAATTAGATATTGCGCAATGCATGAACATTTGTTAAAATTAATTTTTCATAGACATTGAATTTTTATTTGATAAATTTTAATTTTTAATGATAATAAGCTGGTTCAAATTTTCTAATAAGGAACAATTATTTAGTCTAAAAGGATAAATTACCTAGGTTAGAAAACTAGTTAATGTAGTGAAAACTAAAATAGTAAAAGTGTATATCTATAAAGGTAAAAGGAATTACATGTTTATTTTTTTAGTTATGGTGGTTTTAGTTAAAATTATCATCCCTAAAATCCTTTATTTATCAATTATTGAGTAACCTGGTTTGAGGATGACTTTCCACTATCAAGTAGTATTCTGTATTTATAAAAAAAACACTTGTTCTCACATATAATAGGAAATTTCCAATCTTATTTTCATCACACAGAAAAATACTTTTGGCATAGATGATCCCAATCTAAGTAAATTTATTACTTACCTTATATTTTTCTATAATCCATCTTTTTTATTATAAAACCATCCTAGGGTGTCTTATTATGAAAATGTAAACATGGTTTTCGATGAAGTGGCATCATTCTTAATTGATCAATTTTGTTTTATTTCTTCTTCCAAAACCTTAAAATATTTTTCAACCATTTTAATATAATAAAATAAGTGTATTTTTTAATTTAATATCATAACCTATATCCATATCCACTTCAATTAAATGGGAAATGAAACCATTATCCATGTGTATGATAGACTACAACCTTGTGAACTAATGTAATTTATTTTTTATCATAACCTCTCATGGATGTTTATTACGATAGATTTAATTTACATATAAAATATTCATGGAATATTAATTATTATGTAAAATTACTATATAATGTCACGACCCGTCCTCGGGGCTCGTGCCGTGACTACCCCATGCTCGACTTCCATAGGCCAGGGGCTGGCGACTAGCACCAAGGCGTAAATCCCAGTAAAAAGGGAAGGCATTGCCTTTGTAAAGTAAACAAACACCATAGAGCAAGCAAGCAGTAGAAGTAAACAATAAGTAAAAACTGGGTACAATAGTAAGTGCAAAAAAAGTAAGTGGGCCAGTATACAAACCCAAACTGAAATTAAAGTACAACTCGAAAGGGAAAACAACAACTGAAAGTAAAACCGCAACGTCGAGCCGTCCACTGGATGTCCCACCTGAAGGGTGAGTACAGATGTCCTCCACGGCTCCTAGGGTCCAGCCGCCCGCTCCGAGTACGTCCCGCTTAGTGGTCCACCTCGGGGTACCGTCCTGCTCCACAAGCCTCAACCACGATCTGCGCTGTCCGTCGTCTGCAACCAACACAACGTAGTGCGGGCATAGCCCATGCAGGGGTGAGTATAAGCTACTCAGTAGAGGGACCCCAAGACCCTCGAAGGTCTCCCAGAGTCCACAAACGATAATCCACAAAGTAAGATACACTCACAAAGTAACATCCGACATTACTTTGGTATATGCCCATACATATTCCTAAGTCATCAGTTCCAGTTCGCTCCAACCTCCGAGCCTAAGTACAACCGAGTCCACATAAGAAATCACAACTCAATCCACACAGGAAAGCAAAATGTAATCCACACAGGATAGCATAACAGAATCCACAAGGGAAGCAAAACAGGAATCAACTCACACATGTATACTTCTTCGTATGATGATAGAGATGATCAGATGTAGCTACTAATTTATCTACGTCGTCGGACCCACAAAGGATCGATAGGTACTAACCCCCCGCAATGACCCACACATGATCGATAAGTAACTGACCCCCGCAAAGACCCACACAGGATCGGACCCACACAGGATCTGTAGGCGCTTGCTCACACAGAACCGCTGAGCACTGACCCACACAGGATCGAACCCACACAGGATCGGTAGCACTAATCCACGTAGGATCGCTGAGTGCTGTAGTCATCGCCGTCGAATCCACTGAGGATCTCTGTACAGTCGTCGTCGTCACAGTCGCAAACGCAACCAGCTCTAGGGTTCCCGCACACAACTAGCTCGTTTGGGAGGGTCCGCTCCACGAGCCGAGAGGATGATATATCAAATGACACAAAGTCCGGAGTTGATGTATCCAAAAGTTATGTACCGTCAATAGGAACTCAGCGTCACAGACGGCGCGTCAATCGGATGGTCGGTCTGTAAGTTATTGGCTTTTTCGTCCTAGGGGCCCGGTTGGTTTTTAAGTCAAACCAACTCGACGGTACTCCACCTACGTCCAAAACTCGGGCGGAGTAAGCCAAAAGATCCGTCTCACTAAGAGGAATCCAACAAAGTCGATGGAACATCAATCAGACGTCCATAGCTCAAGATATGAGCTTTTCCGCTCCGAGGGCCCGGTTGGTTTCGTGTACGAACCAACCCGGCCGAACCCAAAGTATTCCAAAACCTTGAGTGTGATATATCGAAACGACTGTCTCAATCCAAGGATCACATCGCAGCAGACGGTGCATCAATCGGAGGCCCTTAGCTCAAGATATGGGAAAAAGACCGAAGATGGTCCGAAAACGGGGGTTTCGGGCCTGGACCGACCCGGCCCGAGACCCCCTGGGTCGGCCCGGCTAGGCGTGGCCCGACCTGGTTAGGCGCGGCCCGACCCGGCTAGCGCGGCCCAACCCGGCCTGGGCGCGGCGCTGCCCGGCACACTGCCGCGCAACGCCTGGTGGCTCTGCCGAACGACCGAGCCGTTTGGATAGCGGGGGGGGGGGGGGGGGGGGGTTGCCCCCCGCGGTTTGTAACCGCGACCCCCCTTAATGGGGGCCGCTCAGTTGGCCGGCCCGGGGTTTGAACCCCCGTCTTTTCCTTTGTCCAGCTGGCCCGCCCCAGCTGGCCGGTTTTCGCCGCCACGGGACCAGCGACGGTCGGTCCCCTCCCTACTCCGTCACCGGCGGCCCGTTTCCGGCCGCCAGTTCCCACGCTCCGCTGCGGCCCGGTACCGGCCGCGACCTTCATTCATCCGGTGCGGCATGACGGCGCCACACCCCTCCGCCGTGGCCCCGCTCCGGCCGTGGTGCTTTTGCGGTTCTCCGGCGCGGCGCGACGGCGCTGTGCATTCCTTGCCGCATGATCCCGCGCAGTGCGACGACACCGCGTCACTTTCCTTCGTACCGCAACAACAAGAAAATTAAAAGGGAGGGGGTCGGCAGTGTTTGTGCGGTCCGACCTCCTCTTGTAAATCGATATCATGCGGTCCAAATATACGTGGATAATGAATGGGAATAAATCATGAAAAGAAATTCACATAAACCCCTACCTGGAGCGTAGCTTGAACGAAGTTTCGTCGAATGAGGATTCGTCGCGGAAAGAAGATGTCGTCAGCGTCGCGGTATACGGCGTCGCGTAGTCAGTTTCTGAGGACTCGACATTCTTCGTCGGCGATCGAAGTGTTCTTCATGTTCTTCGTCGAAGATGAAGAAGTTCCTCATGTTCCTTAGCCTTTTCTCCCAAACTCCAAAACAAGAATCCAACCCATAAATAAATAAGCCCACACTTAATTTATTAACTTGACATTAGTTTGAAATTCAAACACTCACATTAAACTCACTTCATTAATATCATATGTTATTAAAACATAAGTTATAAAATTTAATAGTGAGTTGAGGGAGTTAAAGAATGTGAAGGGGTGGGGTTCGTGTGGGCCCCACCAGCCTCATAACCTCCCATGGGAAGTTGGGTAGTTACCCAACTTCCACCCAAAGCTTAAATGCACTTAGATAAAATAAAAATTGTAGTTAAATTTTTATTTTAACTTTCATAATTTTAATCAACCACTCTCGTGAAAATGAAACTCCGGAAAAGGTGTTCCTAAGCAATTACCGGCACTGCGGTTCTATCGGTGCCCTCAGAATTCGATTCCGAGCACCGGTTCAAAAGTTAGGAAATCCAACTCGTTCGTTCACTGAACGTACCTGAGCTAAACTTCATATAGAAATTCCGGGCACACCGGTTCTCAGAATCAAGTGCTGTCAGAAACTGTGTTCTTTTAAAAGCCCAAATAAAATTAAGAAAAAATTTTCCTTGAATTTTACGGGTCTTTACATTACTCCCACCTCAGGGCTTTACGTCGCCGTAAAGATACATCATAACTAGGGAAACAAATGTGGGTACTGAGCACGCATCTGAGCCTCCCGCTCACAAGTGCTCTACTGGAGATTCCCGTGCTGCCATCTGATGCGCACTAGAGGGATCGAACGTCCATGTACGACCCACTCCTGTCGATCCTCGATCTACACTGGAACCTCCGTAAAAGTCTCTCCATCATCTATGTCCAGCTCCCCATGGTCAATGATATGCATCGGGTCGTGCACGTATCTCCTTAGCCGAGATACATGGAAGACGTCGAGCACCCGGTGCAACTGAGGTGGTAGAGCCAGGTGATAAGCCACATCTCCAATCCTGCTGAGGACCTGGAACGGTCCGATGAAGCATGGAGACAACTTTCCGCCTCGACCAAATCATCGTATACCACGTCGTGGTGAGACCCGTAAGAAGACGTGGTCGCCATCCTCAAACTCTAGTGGCCTCCGCCTCCTGTCAGCATAAGACTTCTGCCAGCTCTGAGCTGTCCTCATCCGCTCCTAGATGACCTGAACCTTCTCTGTCGTGGCCTGGACTATCTCCGGTCCCACAAGTGCTGACTCCCTTGGGTCTGTCCAGCACATCGTTAATATGTAGGGTCGGCCGTACAACGCCTCGTATAGTCCCATCCCGATGGTGGAGTGGTAGTTGTTGTTGTATGCGAACTCCACCAAGGGTAGGTGGTCCTCCCAGCTGTGACCAATGTCGAAGACACATGTGTGGAGCGTGTCCTTGAGAATCTGAATGGTCCTCTCCATCTGACCATCCTTCTGAGTGTGAAAGGCGGTGCTCAAACGTAGCTGTGTCCCGAACGCCTTCGGTAATCCCTTCTAAAGCCGGGAAGTAAAGCGAGCATCTCGATCAGAGAAGATAGATGATGGCACACCATGAAGCTGCACAATCTCCTGAACATAATGTCATCCCAAGCTCTCCACTGAGCCCTGCTCTCTGATGGGTAATAAGTGTGCCGACTTGGTGAGTCAGTCGACAATCACCCAAATGGTGTCGTGACCTCTAGAAGTGTGTGGAAGCCCAGTCACAAATTCCATAGATATCCCATCCCACTTCCACTCTGGGACCTCCAAGGGTAGTACCAAGCCTGCTGGTACATGGTTCTCTGCCTTCACCTGCTGGCAGGTGAGGCATCGAGAAACAAACTCTGCCACAGCCTTCTTCATGCCCGGCCACCAGTGCTATTGTCTGAGATCCTGGTACATCTTCGCCACTCCAGGATGTACCACCAAAGGAGAAGTGTGAAACTCTCTCAGCACCTCCTCCCATAAAGAAACTGGTACAAAGGTATATCCTCTGAATAGAACGTCGTGCACTCTTTTTAAAGAGAAACCATCAGGTGCATGCCCTAAGGATATCTGCGCACGCCGCGTCTCACATTCTGCATCCCCACGCTGTGCCTATATGACCCGCTGCAGTAGTGGAGGAGTGACTGTGAGTGACTGAAGGAAGGCTGCTCCATCTCTACCCACGAAGGATATCTGTAAAGTGGCTAGCTGCTCTGTCGCCTCCCCATGTAGCTGAATGCTCGACCTCCGGCTGAGAGCATCAGCTACCACGTTCCCCTTCCCAGGAGTATAGACTATCTCAAAGTCATAGTCCTGGAGGAACTCGAGCCATCGCCGCTGTCTCAGGTTCAGGTCCTTCTGAGAGAAGACGTACCTGAGACTCTGATGGTCAGAATAGACTGTAAAGTGATCGCCCATCAGATAGTGTCACCACATTTTCAGAGAAAATACCACTGCTACTAACTCCAGGTCATGGGTAGCATAGTTTTTCCCATTCAGCCTCAACTGACGTGATCCATAGACGATCACTATCCGCTCCTACATCAGGACACATCCAAGTCCAGCCCCTGATGCATCGCAGTAGACTACGTACCCTACTCCCTCCTCTGAAAACCTCAAGATAGGCGCGCTGGTCAATCTCTGTCTCAGATCTGGAAGCTCTGCTGACATCTGTCTGACCACAGGAAGGGTTTCCCCTTCCTCCTTAACGTTCTGCAAAGTTGAAAAGATTTCTCCTTTTCCGAAAAGGGAAATCCGGTATCATCCCCTGGATAAACCACTTTCTTTGTCTAATACATTCAATCCTATCATGATTAGTTAATTCATGGCAAGGATGACGTCGTAAGGCCTCGACGCTGCTACCAAGAGATTCAACCATTAATCTCGCCTCCAAGGGTTGAGTCACACTGTCGGCATCAGTGTGTGGTCACTGGGTCTCCTCCAGTAAGAATATCACAAGAGAGGGTCAAGTTAACAGCTTTTAACTGGCACCTCTTAGTATTAACAAACAAAAGACAAGAGAGCAAATGTCACTATTGAAATCTTCTTTTATTACTTCAACTCAAAGTACAAGGACACAAGGAAACAAAAACAATGAAGATAGAGGAATAATGGGAAAAGGCCTCTATGCCTGGAGCTAGACCCGCACTTGTCCACCTGCTTCCAGAGCTCCATTATCGTAAGCTTCAGCTGCCTGAAACTGTGATCTACACTGAGGTCGGGGTGGACCTCCTGATGGTGGTGGTGGTAGAGCCTCAAAGCGTCGCCCACCACCTGCTGCTCGGCCAGCTCATCTTCCTCGTCCGCCTGCTCCCTGCGGACCGCCACGGTCGAACCTCTTCCTTTGCCTAGGTTGTTCCTCAACCGTCTGCTGCTCCTCTGCATGGTGGGTCGGCCAGTCACGAGCCATGTGGCCCTGCCCGCCGCATGCATAACACTGTCTCCCACTCGTAAGACTGGTTCTGCTACGTGTGCCCTGCACCTCCGAGCCAGTATCTTGTGGTCTTCCGCCCGATGGCCTGGACCGCTTGGACCTCTGCGACATCTGCCTACTGCCGGCTGTAGAAGACTCTGCCACGTGTCGCCCTGCGGTAGGTCTCGCCGCTGGTGTAGACTCAGCAAGAAAGCTCTCGATGAGAAGAGCTCACTTCAGTACTCCTGCCTTAGTCGCAATGCTGAGGGAGATTAGCGATGCCATGATCTCATGCCTCTATCCCTGCTCAAAGGTCCGGGCCTGGAAGAATGGGTCCCGTACCATGTCTGTCGAGTAGCGCGAAATATCTGTAAATCTCACCGAGTACTAGGTGACCGTCAAGCAGCCCTGTCACAGCTGAAGAAGCTCCTGGATGCGCACCGCACGGAGGGTGGCTGTGACGAACTCTGAGCGGAAGAGGCTCTAAAAGTCCGTCAAGAGAAGAGATGTCTCATCGTGCACCTGGAGAATCAAGCTCCACCATCTGCCTGCTGCCGCGTGTAGGAGGCTCGCTTCGAGGATCACCATGAGGTCTGCTGGTATCCTCACTAACCTGAAAACCCGTACCACTTCCTCTATCCAGTCCTCGGCTGCTTGGGGGTCCGTCTCCCCGCGGAACCTCGGCGGTCGCTGGCACTGAAACTCGTGCAGTTCAATAACGTGACGTGCATCTCCAGCGGCAGGGGATGGTATCATCGGTGGCTCGGCGGGTACAGGTACCGCCGGTGCCTCTACTGTCAATGGGCCATGCACCGAGTCCTCGTCGCTCGGTGGGCTGTAATCACCCACAACTCTCGGAACCCTAGCTGGCTACCGTCGTGGGGCCATCCTAAAAAAAAAGGTGCACCACGGTCAAACAGTATACCTGGTGAGCGGACATAAAGTAATAAAAAAGAAAACATGAAACACACATGCAATCAATGTTTTCGTGAATTAAGTCAGAAATCAGAAGTCAGGGTCCTGGTGTACAGATACGTCAGTCGCCGCACCAACACTGGATTCCCTGGACTGATAACCACATCCAATACGCTTAACACTATTGCTCCACATAGAAAAAGATCAGAGTCCTGAGTTCTGCGGTAGAACCGAACTCCTCTGATACCAATTTGTCATGACCCGTCCTCAGGGCTCGTGTCGTGACTACCCCAAGCCCACCTTCCATAGGCCAGGGGTTGGTGACTAGCACCAATGTGTAAATCCCGGTACAAAGGGAAGGCATTGCCTTTATAAAGTAAACAAACACCATAGAGCAAGAAAGCAGTTGAAGTAAACACTAAGTGAAAACTGGGTACAACAGTAAGTGCGGAAAAAGTAAGTGGGCCAGTATACAATCCCAAACTGAAAGTAATGTACAACTCGAAAGGGAAAACAACAACTGAAAGTAAAACCGCAACATCGAGCCGTCCACTGGATGTCCCACCTAAAGGGTGAGTACAGATGGCCTCTATGGATCCTAGGGTCCAGCTGTCCGCTCCGAGTACGTCCCGCCTAGTGGTCCACCTCCGGGTACCGTCCTGCTCCACAAGCCTCAACCATGATCAGCGTTTTCCGTCGTCTACAACCAACACAACGTAGTGTGGGCATATCCCATGAAGGGTTGAGTATAAACTACTCAGTAGGGACCCTGAGACCCCCAAAGGGCTCCTAGAGTCCACAAAGGATAATCCACAAAGTAAGATACAACCACGAAGTAACATCCAACACTGATTAGGTATATACCCATACATATACCTAAGTCATCAGTTCTAGTTCCCTCCAACCTCTGAGCCTATGTAAAACTCATTCCTCATAGGAAATAGCTACCCAATCCACACAGGAAAGCAAAATGTACTCCACACAGGATAGCACAACGCAATCCACAAGGGAAGAAAAACAGGAATCCGCTCACACATGTATACTTCTTCGTATGACGATAGAGATGATCAGATGTAGCCACTGATTAATCTAAGGCTTTGGACCCACAAATGATCGAAAGGTACTAACCCCCGCAAAGACCTAAAAATGATCAATAGGTAACTAACCCTTGCAAAGACCCACACAGTATCAGACCCACGCAGGATCTGTAGGCGCTGGCTCACACAGAACCGCTGAGTGCTGACCCACACAGGATCGGACCCACACTGGATCGGTAGTACTGATCCACGTAGGATCACTGAGTGTTGTAGTTGTCGTCGTCAAATCCACTGAGGATCTCTGTACAGTCTTCTTCGTCACAGTCGCAAACACAGCCAGTTCTAGGGTTCCCGCACACAACAAGCTCGTTCAGGAAGGTCCGCTCCACGAGCCAAGAGGCTGATACATCAACTGACACAAAGTCCGGATTTGATGTATACAAAAGTTCTGTATCGTCAACAGAAACTCAGTGTCACAGACGGTGCGTCAATCGGACGCCCGGTCTGGAAGTTATTGGCTTTTTCGTCCCAGGGGCCCGGTTGGTATTTAAGTCAAACCAACCCGACCATACTCCACCTACGTCCAAACCTCGGGCGGAGTAAGCCAAAAGACTTGTCTCGCTAAGAGGAATCCAACAAAGTCGACGACACATCAATCAGATGTTCGGAGCTCAAGATACGAGTGTTTCCGCTCCGAGGCACCGGTTGGTTTCGTGTACGAACCAACCCGTCCAAACCCAAAGTATTCTGAAAACTTGAGTGTGATATATTGAAACTACCTTCTCGATCCAAGGATCGCATCGCAGTAGAAGGTGCATCAATCAGAGGCCCATAGCTCAAGATATGGGCAAAAGACCGAAGAGGGTCCGAAAATGGGGGTTTCGGGCCCGGACCGACCTGGCCCGAGACCCCCTGGGTCCGCCCGAACTGGGTCGACCCGACTCGGGTCCGGGTAGGCCTATCTTGGTGCGGCCTGGCCCGGCGCGCGGCTCTAGGTGGCTCAGCCGAATGGCCGAGCCGTTCGGATAGCGGGGGGGGGGGGGGGGGGGGGGGGGCTGCCCCCCGCAGTTTGTAACCCGACCCCCCTTAATAGGGGCCACTCAGCTGGCCGGCCGGGAGTTTGAACCCCTGACTTTTTCTTTGTCCAGCCGGCCCGCCCCGGCCGGCCGGTTTCCACCGCCACGGGATAGACGACGGACGGTCCCCTCCTTGCTCCGTCACCGGCGGCCCGTTTCCGGCCGCCGGTTCCTACGCTCTGCCACGGACCGGTTCCGGCCACGGCCTTCATTCATCCGGTGCGGCGTGACGGTGCCACACCCCTCCACCGCGGCCCCGCTCCAGCCTCGGTGCTTTTGCGGTTCTCCGGCGCGGCGTGACGGCGCCGTGACTTGGTTCAATTTCACGGCTCCACATGACGGCGCCACAAATTCCTTGTCGCATGATCCTGCGTGGTGCGACAACACCGCGTCACTTTCCTTCGTACCGCAACAACAAGAAAATAATAAGGGAGGGGGTCGGCCGTGATTGTGCGGTCCGACCTCATCCTGTAAATCGATACCATGCGGTCCAAATATACGTGGATAATGAACAGGAGTAAATCACGAAAAGAAAAACAAATAAAACCCTACCTTGAGCGTAGCTTGAATGGAGGATCTTCAAATGAGGATTCGTCGCGGAAAGAAGACGTCGTCGGCATCACGGTATACGACGTCGCGTAGTTGGTTTCCGAGGACTCGGCGTTCTTCGTCAGAGATCGAAGCGTTCTTCGCATTCTTCGTCGAAGAATAAGAAGTTACTCAAGTTCCTTAGCCTTTTCTCCCAAACTCCCCAACAAGAATCCAACCCATAAATAAATAAGCCCACACTTAATTTATTAACTTGACATTAGTTTGAAATTCAAACACTCACATTAAACTCACTTCATTAATATCATAAGTTATTAAAACACAAGTTATCAAATTTAATAGTGAGTTGAGGGAGTTAATGAATGTGAAGGGGTGGGGTTCATGTGGGCCCCACAACCCTTATAACCTCCTTTGGGAAGTTGGGTAGTTACCCAACTTCCACCCAAAGCTTAAATCCACTTAGAAAAAATAAAAATTATAGTTTAATTTTAATTTTAAATTTCACAATTTTATTCAACCTCTCTCGTGAAAACGCAACTCCGAAAAAGGTGTTCCTAAGCAATTACCGGCGCTGCGGTTCCATCGGTTCCCTCGGAATTCGATTCCGAGCACTGGTTAAAAAGTTAGGAAATCCCGCTCGTTCGTTCACTGAACGTACCCGAGCTAAACATCAGTTAGAAATTCCGGGCACACCGGGCCTCAAAATCAAGTGCCGTCAGAAACTGCGTTCTTTTAAAATCCCAAAGAAAATTAAGAAAAAAATTTCCTTGAATTTTACAGGTCTTTACATATAACATATTTTGTTCCCTTTTTATTCATTAATAGATGACAACATCATTCAGGCCAATGTGTGGGTTACCACCACCATGAAGCGATGCGATTCATTTTTCATTATCACATCACATGGATGGTATATTTAATTTTATTTAAGGAAATGAGATGATATTTATTATATAATCATCATTTTGGAAACAAGAAACACTTACCTTTTTTATATTATGATAAGTGAAAAATGGAAACATTGCTCTTTCATATGTATGACATTTCATCTCCATGATTGTAACATAATTTATTTTTTTGGAATATAATTCATGGATGGTTTTAATAATAAAATCAATGTATAAAAAATTTAGTTATTTCACTATTATTATTCTATAGATGAAATATTAATTCTCTATTTGACCTTATTCAACTTACTAGAGTGATTTTGGATATATGATCCAAATGTCATCATAACATCCTATATAAACCTAAATGAATATGTAATTGAATATAACATAATAATTAATAAATTAAAAAAGAATAATAATATGAAGATTTTTTTTAATAAAAAAATAATTAATATAATCTGATAATTCATGAATATAACTAAAGAATGTTATAATACGGGATCAAGGTAATGGATCTCTCTAAATAACACTTTTCTTTGGTTTACGACCTTTACCTATCTACTTCACTTACTGTCTCTCTTTAAAGTTATAGTATAATTATAAATTCTATATATATATCTCTCAAAAATATAACTAGATTATTTTCCCATACATTTATGTGTTAATACATACCTTATGATAATTTCTCAAATTCCTTCTTCAATATATATCTTTTGATTATGATATAAAGAATTATTATTCAACCTATTTTCTTTCCATGGATGATCTTACATCTATGTGTTATGATTGAATTTATTTTTATGGAGCACACAATCATGAAAATTTTATGAAGGGGACACCCATAATGCACCAATACATTAGGTATAATTTATCTCTCTCAAGAAGTCATATAAGGGATTAAGGAGTATACCTAATACATTATCGGACTGCGTACACCTTGTGATATTATCGAGGTAGTTACCATTGAATAATGTTTATGTCATTTTATTCGATGTTACAGAATTTCCTATATTATTATGATCTTATGATACAATGTCACATATGTTATGATTCCAGGTCATTAATCATGATATTTATCTTTATTGATATTATGTTATACTTTTTACTCACACATTATGTTTCATTGTAAATTTTATTCTCTTACCACGCATTTTAGCTCACCCCTTAATTTTATCTATTCCAGATGTTATCCAATATAGTTTTAGGAGACATAAAGGATTTAAGAGATCATTATGGGGGGATTAAATAGTGGTGTAATGTTTTCTTTTCCATTAAATGTATTATGAACCTATTATTATAAATAAAATAAGACTCAAAATAATTGTGTTTTTCTTATTTGTTCCTGAAAATGATGAAATAATATATGTAAATGGTTTGGGTCACTATAGTTGGTATTACATTAATGTAATGTTTTTTATTTGGAATAAAAATACTATAGTTAATACCAAATTTAAAATTTTAACTTTATAAAAATATCATAGAATTTTGGTGAAGGATATATCATTTGGCTTCAATTAAATCACATCCCTATTTAGATGCTACAGTTAGATATGTAAAGCAAGAAATACTTTATACATGATTTTACACTCCCTTGAGATATGTTTTAGAAATTCAAAAAAACATTATGAACCATTTTGAATAACTTGATAAATTATTTTGGTAGAAAAACGAATATGAATCATTACCATGGATATCCAAGATTGAACCTAGAGACTTATAATCCAAGATATAAATATCATTTATAAGATATAAATTCTATGTTTACAAGTTTCCATTTCTTATTTTATTGTATTCTCATTTTGTTTTTTTTTCATGTAAAACCAATCAGACGAAATAAGAGAAACCATTACTACAAACTATGTGATAGATAATGTGATGAATTCCCCAATGATATAGCTAACCATAGTGAACGAGGAGTTGTGAAATTTAGGTATGTATTAGCTCAAATAGATCATGTTATGAATAATATATTGAATCCTACTGAATTCCTTCTACAGTTTAGATATACAAATTTACAATTGTGTCTTTTATGAAATAGATGTTTCCTAACTTTAGTGGATCTTTTGATCCCATAAACAGTGAAAAATGGATTCACTCCATAAAAAAGATATTATATGTACTATAATTCTCAAATAAATATAATTTTGTTCTATCCATTTATTCAATTAAGGTGAAAGTTGATTAGTGGTGGAAATTGATAAAAAAATGACATCAATAGTGGATATTAATTCCATAGTGTCAGAAAAATTAAAAAAAATATTTTCGAAAATATTTTTCCCAAACTATCCACATTAAAATTTAGATATATAAACTATGACTAAATAATAAGAAAGATAAATTTGACATAGGATAATATTAAAACTTCAAAATTCTTGTAGGATACAACTTCATCTTTTTCATCAAAATTTAAATTAAGGTTCACCATTTCCATAGTGTGTTAAATATGAGTCTTCGAAATGCATTTAAAAATTTGGAAAACTGATTACTATGAAGATATTGTATAATATTCCATAAATGTTTATATGGAGATTTGTGACTCATAGTGGTCTTGTGTGATTGGAGATAAAAAGAAAAAAATGAGTTTTGTTTGGGTGTTCTGATAGGTAAATCTCAGGGAGAAAAGAAAACCAATCATCCTGCATTCCAATTCAATTTGAATAAGGGCGATATAAATTGTCTCAAGATATCCAAAATATATTTTAAATGTGTAAAATATGGGATTTAGACTAATTAGACTCAAATGGAAATGAATAATAACACCAATATGGAAGAATCAAAATGGTCTAGATTAACACTAAGGGCATGATATAATGTTTCAACTATAAGGAACACATGTGTTATGAAATAAAATTCCCTAAAACCAATGTTGTTGAATATAATAAAATAAAACATCCTCCATGGTATAGATATCAGGTAAGGTATTATGTTATCACTATTATAAATTTGGATCTTAGAAATGATGTGGTGACCGCTACGGTGGTTATTCATTCAAGATATGTAAACAAAATTTTTGATTATGGTTCTACACATTCCCTAATATCTTTTAATTTTATTAAAACTATTCAAACATAACCACAAGATAGGGGATTGATCTATCAATGAGAACAAAAAAATAAATCATTCATTTCATTCCAAATTTATAACTCATCCCAAGTAAATGTTTGTGGACTGAATCGTCTAAAAAATTTAATTTTAAATCCTTTAGTAGAGTTTCATTCTATATTATTAATGGATTGGTTCACCTTGTATAATCCAACATTATATATCGAGAGAGGGATATGACTATTCATGTACCAAATAATCTATTGATTCTTTCAAAGTGTAATGAGGAGGTTGAATCTACCCTAGAATGTTCTATTCATGAATTGATACTATTTCCTAATGAAAAAGAATATATTGGCCAAATAATTGAGACTGATGAAAAAATAATTATTGAAGACATTCCCATTGTGAGGTATTATACAAATCTACACCCTAAAAAGTTTTATTGCCTTTATACTAATCAATAGGTGGACTTATCTGTAGAACTTATACCTAAATCTCAACCCATATCAAAGACCCTTTAAATAATGGACAACATTGTGTTATAAGAGCTGAAAATTTAGTTATAAGAGAATATATAAAAGGGTTTTATATGTTAGAGTGGTTCACCATGGGGTGTTCTAGTCTTCTTCATCAAGAAGAACGATGGATCAATGTTACTTTTCATTTATTATTGTGAACTCAAAAAAAGTTATGATAGAGAATAATTTTTCTCATGCTCTGATATAAGATTAGTTTGTTCAACTATGTGAAATATAATATTTCTATGAGGTGGACCTTTTATCAAGAGATCTCCAGTTAAAGACAAATGTTGAATACATTCAAAAAAAACTTTTGAATAATTTATTGACCATATTAGTTCACTGTGATGCCTTTTAGTATCACTAACTCTCTAAAAATATTCATGGACATAATGAATAGAGTCATTATAGATTACCTCAACAAATATTTGATAATATTTATAGATGATATTATAATATAACCTAGAATAAATGAGGAGTGTGTGATGAATTTTAGTACAATGATAAAAACATTTTTCACAGAGAATATATCTAACAATTATAGTATATGTGAGTCTTAGATGTAGGAGGTATCATTTTTGGGGAATATTATCACTAGAAATTGGATATTTATAGGCCATTTTATGAGAATGGAAATAATTGAAAGGTCTACACCAATATCTATAATTGAGATCAACAATATATAAGAAGTAACTGGATATCATCAATGAGTTGTGAGAAAATTTTATGATTTTAAAACCTCAAAATAAAGCTTACTCAAAACGGGTAATTTTTCTCTAGACAAGTTAATGTGGAGTAAGGTTCAAGGATTTGAATAAAAGGATTACTATTGTACCCTTCCTCATGATACCTTCATGTTGGGAACATTTTATTATATATAGAGATTATTCCATGATTTTATTGTGATATTTAACGATGTATATTTATAAATTGGTAGTGTACACCTCATGTTAGTTGAATGTTGATGAACAGTGCTACCCAAGACATGATTAATAGTTGGTTGTAGTGATATTTTCATTGATAATATAGAGAAATTGTATCTATGTTGAAAAGTGTAAAATATATAATAATTATATGTTCCTACAATTTATATTCACAAAGAAGGAGCTTAACATGCATTAGAGAATATTGTTAGAGTTTATTAAGGACTATTGTTTCTCTATCCATTACCATATTGGGAAAGAAAATAAGGTGAAAGGTTATCTATGTAGAAAGGATTTGAAAAACTTATCAGTGATGGGATATTAGAATTATTTAATCTTTTTATAAATGTAATGTACGGACATGGGAATCATGGAGGAAATAAAATCATCATTCATTTCTCTATTGATAACTCAAAGATAAATTCTTTATATGATAAAGTATACATGAAAAGATGATTTGTAAATTAAAAAGAAGGTGGATGTTATTATAAAATGGATAGCCTTGATATTCAAAATTGAGGAATGGGTTATAATAGTTTGGTTAAAAAAAATTCACCATAAAATGACGAGATAAAGAATGATATGTTGAATGATTCTCATCGATCTACCTTCTCCATTCACCCAGGGAGAAGAAATATCTCTCAATGAACTATTGGTAGGACAATATGATTAAAGAGTTACGAAAATATTTTTCAATGTTTTGAGTATTTGAATAAGTTATAGATGAATGGAAAAGTCTATTGGGAAGATGAAACCATTACCTATACCAACATTGAAATGTAAAAACATTACCATGAAATGTTTTAATAGTCTTCCAAATATATCGAGAGAAAATAATCACATATGAGGTGTGGGTGATTGTTTTATAAATAAAAATCACTCTATTTCAATTAAAGATAAATTATCACTAAATAATCTTGAAATGATATAAATCAAAGAGGTGGTGAGGCTAAATTGAACACCACTATCAATTGAATCGAACCAAGATACCTGATTTACCTCCAGGTTCCCAAAGAACATCGAACATGATCAAAACACCATGTTGAAATTCATTATGTCTTATAATCATAAAACCAAGGGGAAATCTAATTAGACCATTTTGAAACTGGATGAAATATCGGGGGATGTCTCAATGGAATTTAATGGTTTATGAGATCAATATATTCATATAGTATAGTTCTTGTACTATAATAACTTCCGTTCAACTATCTAAATGGATGATTTTAATGCCCTTTGTGGGAATAGATTTAAAAAACCATAATATAGGGATGAATTTGTTGAACATAAGATTATGGGTCCTAAAATGGTCATAGAAATGGTACAAATGGACAAGACCACTCCACAACACATTGGGATTTCTCATAGTCTATAGAAGAAGTTATACTAGAAATCATCAATTGGAACTGAAGTATTAGTTTGATGATAAAGTGTTTATATGAAAATATCCTTGGAAGAGAGTCATGAGATTTTGGTAGAAGGGAAGGATGATCCCTATGTACATTTTATCTTTTGAGATTATTAATTGTATCAAATATGTGGCTTATCGACTAGCACTCCCACAAAACCTTTTTTAAGTACACGATTTATACCATGTATCCCAAATGAAAAATATCTTACTAGATCCATCACATGAAGAAATTCAAATGTTTTAAAACTGGAAAATTATTTATTCTATAAGTAGTATCCGGTGAAGATATTGGACCCTAGAGATAATGGGTTATGATATAAGACAAGTAATCTTGTCAAAGTACTATGGCCAAACCATTAATATGACTAGGTATCATAGGAACCAGGGGAGGCCATAAAGGAAAATTAAACACAATTTAGTTAACCTTAGTATGTAAAATGGAATTTCAAGTGAGAAATCCATTTGGGGGGAACAATGGAACACCACACATTTAAAAAAAGGAAACCATGTTCGCTAGCGTATACGACGAAGAACACCAAGTCTAGAAGAATCATGATTATTTATATATGGCCAATATAACATAGATTTTATGTTTATATATATTAATAGTATTAAATTATTCTTTAAATATATATAAATTTATTACTAAATATAAATGTATCGACAAATTATTAAGAAATAATCAATCAATTTTTGATAAAGACATTTTATACATAAAAAATATGATTTCTTCACAGTTTTTTTATTTATTTGGTGAGAAAATATTTTAATTAATTCATAGAAAATTTATAAATTTTATTTCATTAAATTTCCATAATTATTGAAATAATAAAATCAAAATTAACTTATTGTGTTATTTTTGGAGTTTTCAGAAATGGCTTATTTTTCAATGAATGGTGAATGATATCTATTATTCAAATACTATTATTTATTTTAA
Organism: Viscum album; assembly: GCA_963277665.1. Lineage (NCBI taxonomy): Eukaryota > Viridiplantae > Streptophyta > Magnoliopsida > Santalales > Viscaceae > Viscum > Viscum album. The sequence continues at coordinate 80,184,617 of OY728153.1, forward strand.
TTAAATGAAGTAATTTATATATACCATTATATTTTTTATTTGGTATAAAATTTTAATATTCAATAGGTTTTTTAATAATATAAAAATTTTCTTTTGGATTATTAATTTTCATGACTTTTTATAACATTACTTTTAGTCTTAAAAACAAGGTTTTCTGCAAACTCTTTTTAAGTGCACAATGATTACACATTTTAATTAATTAAAATAATACCTAGTAAATAAATATTTAAATGTAGTGGAAAGATTATATATCAATATATATAAATTTAAATTCATATAATTATGATTGGTTGTCATAGAGTTAAATTTAAGATCATCTATTTCTTGAAAAATTCATTTTCTTGAAAAACCCACTTTTTATCATATTTTTTTAGTTTAATTTTAAATATAATTATTCCAATTACATGAATTAAATTTTAGAAAATGGATTAAATTTTGTGAATAATTTTAAATAATTGTAGTTAATAAGATCTACTTATTGTTTTTCATAATGAATTGCAAGAGTATAAAAAATTAATTTCCTCTATTAAGGATAAAATGAGGTTTTTGGTGTTGCTTGAACATGTGATAAAATTTATTTCATAGACTCATATATTTTTTATTTGACAAATAATATTTCATATTTTTAATATTTGGTTCCAAATGAATTAATATGTCCAATTTTATCTGTAGTATTAAAGGATAAATTACCTAGGAAAAAAACTACTTACAATGGTGAAAACTAAAATTATAAAATTATCTAACCTTGCAGGTAAATACAATAACATGTATAAACAATTTTTATATATTAGTTTTTTAGTTTTTAATTTACCTTATTTCCATTCCAATAATTTATTTATCAATTTTGGAGGCACTTGGTTTAAGAGTGACTTCCAATTATAATTTTTTTTTGTATTAACAAAAATTCCATTCCTTCTCAGTTATAATAGGGAACCACATGTCCTATTTTATTCCTGGTTAGAAATAAATTTTTATCACATAACTGAGAGATAATTTAATTAACACCCTTTAATTTTACTATATTTTTTTAGAAAACCCATCTATGGAGGAATTTTTTTTCAAACTTAAAATATGTTGTCTGAAGAAGTGGTATCGTTCTTAACCAATATTGTTTATTTTACTTCTTAACCAACCTCATAAAATTATCATTCAAAAATTATTATTTAATAACATCATTGTATCACATTGGATGATATTTAGTTCTATTAATTCAATAATATACATCCATCTACTCATCCATCAAATGGAAAACAAAGCCATAATTCACCTGTACAGTGAACTATCGTCTCTTGAATCAATGTAATTCATTTTCAAACATCGTGTCTAAAATATGTTTATAATGATGGGTTTAATATATATATATATATGATATTCAGGAAATATTTATTACTATTTAAATGTAATATATCAAATATTTTCTTACATTTCAATTGATTAATAGATGATAACATCACTCATGCACATGTGTGGATTACCACCTCTAAGAAGTTATTTGATCCATTTTTCATTGTCGCATAAAAAAGATGGAATATATAATTTTATTTAAAAATAAAAAAGGAATATTTTTGATATAATTATAATTATATAAAGATAAAATAACACTTATCTTTTTTCCATCCGGATTTTTTGAAAAATGGAAACATTACTCAAGAATATTTATGGCCTACCATCTCCAAGATTCTAAAATAGTTCATTTTTTAAAATAAAATCTCATGGTTTGTTTTAAAATTAAAATTTATGTATAAATGTTTTAACTATTTCGATATTTTTATATTATATATAATAAAATAATAGTCTGATTGGCCATAGTCAATTTACCTATGTGATTTTAGATATATGATCCAACTATCATAAAAATGTACATCATGAACATAAATAATGAAATAATTTAATATAACATGATAATAAATAAAATAAAATTAATAATAAATATAAAAAGGTTTTAATCAAGTGAATAATTTATATAGTTTCTTTATTTAGGATGTTAAAGAACACATGTGATAAGTTGGTCTTGAGGCATGGAATATTTCTAAACAAACATTTATTTGGGTTATGACCGTTGGCTTTAGAGATCAAATTATATTTATATTTAATCAATACTGGAAATTTGACTATTTGCGACAGGCTATTTGGGAGGGGATCCCATCTCAAACACCCTTTTGTGATGGGGGCCTGTCGCAAATAGACAATTGTAGAAAAGGACGTCATAACTACTATTTTTTGTGATAGGCCCTTTGTAAAAAATATTACTTGTGACGGGAATCAGGACCATTGCAAATAGATGTATGATTGAATACATTATATATACAAGAACATTTAGTGACAGGACCGTCACAAAATGTATTTTTGATGGGCTTGTATCCCATCACATATATCTTATATGTTATAAACCTTTTGTGATTACCCCATCACAAAAAACGTTATTGTGATGGTAAAGAAACTCATCTCAAATATTTTTTTAAAAAATATAAAATCTATTTGGGATGGGCCCCCATCCCAAAAGGCCCCGTCACAAATACATAATAAAATAAATAAATATTAATATTTTTAAAATAATTAAAAAAATAAAAAATATTAAAATTCCCAATATTTGAAAATACTAAATAAAAAAATACAAAAATTATGATTAATGAAAAAAATAACATTAATGTTATTAAAGTAAAAAAATATTAAAATTTTAAATATTCAAGAAAGATATATAAAGAAATAATAAATTATTGTTATTATTATTAATATAATTATAAGTAAAATAAAAAAATATTATAAAATATAATACAAATAATAAATTATAGAATAATAATATATTAAAAATAGTAAAAACAATTATGCATTAATTGCAAAATAAAAAAGAACAAAACAATAAATAGTTCATATTAAAACAAATTTTCAATTCAAATGTTTTTAACAGAACAAAAAAATCACTGGGGGGTAGTCTTCTAGAGGAGCTGGAGGAGTTGGAGGAGATGGTGGAAGAAACTTCATTCCTAAACTACGAGTTAGACAGTGCATGTACTCCATCTAATCATGCTGCTACTGCTACCATTGATGCATGTCCCCCTTGTGCTACTGCTGCTGCAGACACATCTCTTCCTACTGCTTTTGAAAAATATCTATAAGATCAGTTTGAGCTCGCAACTGCTCTTGATACTGTGATCCAGAAGATGATGCCTCTTCATGAGCTCCTCTTGAACTAGATGCCGACATTAGTACAGTACCATAATAATTTCCATGAGTCAAATGAGAGATGATACCAACCACTCATCCCTTCTTGAAGGCATACTAGGTCTCCTGCATCCATATCGCCTCAACGAATTGGTGGCCACCAGTCTGATTAGCCATCTTTTCCTGACTCTCAGCCCGTTTCTGAGTGGTTTTAGCCTCCTATGACTCCTTCAATTTCAATTTGAAATTAAAATAGTGAAAATATTATATGTAGTTAATTTTAAAACTGAAAAAGAAATAATACTGACCACAATCTGATGCTGGCGATCATCTCTAATCTCTATAGTTGCTGGATCACTGTACATCATCCGATAAACGTCATACTCGATAATATTGGGATACTAGACTGCCTATATGAATATAAAATAAGCTGTTTATATGTAATGTTATATAAAATATTTAAAAAAGATACTTACCAGATGCTGTCTATGTGTTCTGAATATATGACTACCAGCTCGATGTGTCATCTCTTGTCTCCCCCGATTCTGCCGACCTAATGAAGATCTCCTCCGAAATCCACAACTCAACCAGTGTGAATATAATCCATCCCACATGTGTGATTAAATGTATTCTGGTCGGTGGGATCTACATGACTCATCAAATACTATCGCTCATGCTTTCTTAATGGTTTTCCTTATGAAATTATAAAAAAACTAATAGAAATGATCACACATAGACATCTCCCATGCCTTACGGATAGCATCACACATGATATCATCAATAGGATTCCATAAACCCTACAAATAATTTATAATATCATGTTATTAATGAAATAAATTTCTAAATAAATATTATTTATTTACATACGATCCAATGATTGAACATTCCAAGATGCACATCAACAATAATATGTTCCCATGTGATCTATGGCTGAGAAAAATAATTGGGAAATATAGTGCTCCCCTTTCCAACAGTAACATGTTAAAAACTGTGAAAAAATAAAAAATAATGAAACAATTATTTTAGAAATAAATTAATGAAAGATAACTGAAATACACTGGTTATCATACCTCTGCATGCGTGGATTGAAACCAAGATGTGAACACCCCTTTGGGATAGGGCCCGGAATCATAAGTCATAAAATATTGTGCCCCCTCTGCGTACCCCCTGAACCACCAGTAGCTTGAGGGTTAGATGATACCAAATCATCCTCATCTAAAGGTAGCTCAGCCTCCTCCAACTAACGAAGTAGACCATGGTCCATCTAAAACACAAAATGGTTGTTGTTAGCACATAGTTGAAAATAAATATTACAAATAGATATATATTTGTTTTGATTATAACTAGAACTTAACTCTGTGAATGTTCACCTTCATCATCATATTTATATATGATGATGTCAATGTCTTCAAATTCATCATCGGCTTCATCAATATCCATATGAGTTTCGGTTTAATCATCTCTTTCCATTTCAAATTCATTTGTAACATCATTAACATCATCATTTCCATCGACCCTTAATTGTGTGGTGTTATCATCGATATTAATTTCTCTTTGTGAAAAGGGTGGATTTTGAGTAGTCTCTTTAAAAATTTCAATTCCTTTTACTTCATCGGAACCACATTCAGTTTGACTAAACTAATTTTCCTGAGATTTCATTTTTATTTTTCTCCACCAATCACTCCAGTCTCTTGAAGTAGCACAATAACTTGCGTAATATATTTGATGTGCCTATTGTGCCTGTAAAAATGGTTCATTTACTACAGGAAGATATTTATATTTAATATCGACGATTTGATGAATTGGATGAACACAAAAGCCTCTCTCAGTATCTAACCACCGACATTAACACATTTTTATGTAATTTTTTCATAGATAACACAGTTCAATAATTTAATTAAGCATTCCGTAAAAGTCAAATTTAGTTTATCTAGGATGTGATCCTCTCAATAAAACTACACTTTTCAAATTTTTATTCCCCATATTCATGTGTATGGAATCTAAAACCATTCACCACATATGCATTCTAAGATTTAACAATTTTGGATAGTGGGTTACTCAATATACACAGTCTCTTGTAAATTTTATCAATATCTTAAGACACCTAAAAATTATTAAATTTTTTATAAATATAATAAATAATAAACCAAATTAATATTTTAAACCATCAATAATTTATGTTACCTGTTTTTGAAACCATTGTAAATTTTTTTTCTGTCGGCGTTCTTCAAGAGCAGCTGCTGACATTTGTGGAAGCTGTTTCTTGATATGATTATCATATAACCTAAAAATAAAATAATGTTAAGTACTATTAAATAAATTATATAATATGTGATAGAAGCACTCCCAATACAAATGATGCCATTTCTTCATATTTCAACACAACATATGTCTGAGCACTGTGATGTTCATCATCTAAAATACATTGTTCATGAAATCCACTGAAGACAAGCTCTTGCTGATCAAAATATGATAATTGATTTTCCATTTCAACATTAAAATTCCCCTAGTTCTATCCCATGCGGTTTTGTTTTGAGGGATATTCAGATTCAAAATAATGGGATCAGAAAAATTAAATTGCCTCTTGTAAATAAGTTTTAGAAATTGAGCATTCAACTGACGCTTTGTTACATACATTTTTCATCAATTTTTGCATACATCTATTGAATGTGTACATCCATTGAAATTGTACCAGACCTCAAAATTTATCTTATTATGGAAAATTTAATATCAGATATTCTATTGAGTTAAAGAAAGATGGTATAAATATTTTTTCCAGTTTACATTTATTGACAACAATATCTTATTCCAGTTAACATAGTGCATCATAGTTTATTATCGCCACACAAATGTCTCAAAAAAATATGATATGTCTGTTATCGAATCAAAAATCATAGAATTCAACAAACGTCTGGATCCAGTTGGCATAAGTCATTCAATTATAACATGACAATCATGACTTTTTAATCCGATAATATGGCCATTCTTAACACATCTACCCAAATTGAAAACATATCCATCTGGAAGTCTCAAATATGAAATACACTAAAAAAATAATAAGTGACTCTCTTTGGAAAGTGTATTTGCTGCTTTTGGTTTCATTAACCTCTGTGATCTGACATTTTGAAAATGTTTAAGTTCTAGTCATCTGTAAATTTGGGAAAGATCTAAACATGCCTTTACATTATCTTTGGTCTTACCTTGTGTATCCAAAATTGTGTGAAATAAATTATCAAAATAGTTCTTTTCAATATGAATGAAATCAAACATGTGGTGGACCAACAAATCGGACCAATATGGAAGATCCCAAAAAATGCACCATTTTATCCAATTATGTTCTTTCCCTAAGTCATGAATTTTCTTTTGGTTTACTATTGGCCCAAATGTGATGGGAGGTAATTAAAATTTAACTAACTTGAACTCTATACCTGAGATCAATTTTTTGTGGTTCATCCCTTCCAATTTTTCCTTTTCTGAAATGAGATTTCTTCCTCCGAAAAGGATGATCGGTTGGAAGAAACATGCGATGATAGTCAAAATAGCATTGTTTTTTTCCATTGACGAGCATAAAGGATTTGTTGTATTTCATAAATTAAGGACATGATTTTTGTCCATGATTACTCCAGCCAGATAACATACCATATGCCAGGAAGTCACTTATCGTCCACATAAATGTATCTTTTAATATGAAATTTTGTTTTGCAGCAACATCATATGTACTAACACCATTACTACAAAATGAATTTAACTCATCAATAAATGGTTTCAAATAAAAATCAATATTTTATTTTTAGATGTCCTAGAATTAATAAAGTCAAAAAGATATAGTGCTACTTCATGAAAAACCATGGAGGTAAATTTTACGGAGTTATAAAGACATGACAACATGAATATTGAATACCATAAGAACCAAACTGACGGAAACCTTCAGTAGGAAGACACAATCGCAAATTTCGGGATTCTAAAGAAAAATATGGATGCAGCCAGTCAAAAGTTTTCAATGAATAACCATCAGATGGATACTTCATGCTTTTATTAGTTGAAATCTTGGTTTTGTGTCGTGACATCATTGATGTTGTGTTCTGAGAAATAATCAAGCACTGCAACCTAGGTGTAAAGGGGAAATATGTCAACTTTTTCACAAGAATCGAGATAGAATTCCCCAATTGAGATTCTTTATACCTTGATTTTCAATATGTGGGAAAACTATCCAATGACTCATTTTCAATATAATATAAGATGAAATCATTTTCACATGCATGAATCTTCTGATTACTAAGGCCCATATTACGAACCAACCTCTTGCCCTCATAGTAATTTGAAGGCAACACATTTCTATCAGGTAATAGTGTTTTAACAAAAGAAAATATCTGATCAAAACAGTTTTTTGACATTTCATTATCTAATTTAATAGCCATAAATATTTCAACAGCTTCTAATTTTCTTATCTTACAACCAGGATATAATGCATCCTCAATAGACCTAAACAAATCATAAAATTAAAATAGTGCCTACTCATGAGTTAAATCAATAGCATCTTGAGTTTTAGTTTGTTGAAAAGATGGACCTACAACATCATGTACAAACTTTTAAACTATGAAGGATCTGTATTCAAGTTATTAGTTTCTTATTTGGAACTGACATCACCATGTTGATACAAAAAACATAATCTGGTTGAAAACCAAACTACAAGAGACGTCCTACAACCTTGTCAAATGTTTCAAACGTTTTTAGAGAACATTTTTTTCAAGGACACTTAATTGTGGCTTCTAAAAAAAATCCGAGTTTTGATGAAGCAAATGATAAGAAATATTCAATACCCTCAATATATATAGGATATAAACGAGAACTGTGTCGATTTTTTACATTGATTAATCGAAGAGAGATCATCTAATAATGACTATTTTTGACTTCCTTGTTCCATATTTTTCAACAAAATATAAAATCATTACTATTTTTTAATAATTTGAAATTAGAAAAACACTACCTAAAAAGGAAGATAAATAATTACCTCTACTTTTTAATAATTACCATTAATTACGGGAGGCAAAATTTCTAGTGGATTGACGGCTGCTCTTTTGTCCGATGGCTCATTTACTTGCACCTTTCTCACATTGAAATAACAATGAAGAATCTGGTTGGAGGTACGCTTATTCATTCTTGTGTATACGAGAACGCATAAGCTTACATCCAATCATATTCTACTTTGTGATTTCAGTGTGAAAAAGTTGCAAGTAAATGAGCCTTCAAACAAAAGATCCCCCTTTTCGTCGATGAATATTCTTCTTGCAACTGTCACCTCCCGAAAACATTATTAAAAATGTGGTCTTACGAATGCATATTCGAACTCGTGCATATGAGATTGGATATGCATACGTAGAAGAATACTTTTCATAATGTTTTGAGATAGTGAGAGTTGAAAGGAGAGGAGTCATCAAGCAAAAGGAGTGTCATTAATCCCCTGAAAATTATGCCAAGTTATTACAATTTATTACAATTTATTAGAATTGATTTTATTGCTTATTATTGATAATTATTTCTAATTATTTCTAATTATTACTAATTATTCCTAATTATTGCTAATTATTTCTAATTATTGCTAATTATTTCTATTTATTCTTATTTATTGCTATTTATTTCTATTTATTGCTATTTATTGATATTTATTGATAATTATTGATAATTATTGATAATTATTGCTAATTATTGCTAATTATTGACAATTATTGCTAATTATTGCTAATTATTTCTAAGTATTGCTAATTATTAATAATTATTGGTGTTTAATGGTGTTTATTGATATTTATTTCTATTTACTGCAAATTATTGCTAATTATTACTAATTATTTCTAATTATAGTAATTTATCGCAATTTATTGCTAATTATAACTAATTAGTGCTAATTATTTCTCTTTATTGCAACCACTTGCTAATTATTGCAAATTATTGCTAATTGTTGCTAATAATTTCTATTTGTAGAAAATTATTGCAAATTATTGTTATTTATTTCTATTTATAGTTATTTATAGTTATTTATTGCAATATATTGCTATATATTGCTAATTGTAGCAATTTATTGATAATTTATTTTTGAAAAGATAGATTCATTAACGTCGGGGATCAACGAACGTACAATATTTGTTTTTTTCTATTTATTGCTATTTATTGCTAATTGTTGTTAATAATTACTAATTGTTGCTATTAATTGCAATTTATTGTAGTTTATTAATATTTATTGTAATTAATTACAAATAATTGTAAATTATTAGTATTTATTTCTATTTATTCCTATTTATTGCTATTTATTCCTATTTATAATTATTTATTCCTATTTATTAAAATTTATTAAAATTTGTTAAAATTTATTACTATATATTACTATATATTACTAATTATTACTATCTATTTCTATTTAATTGTATTTATAACTATTTATTAGTATTTATTATTATTTATTTCAATTTATTGAATTTTTTTTCTATTTATTACTATTTACTAGTATTTATTAGTAATTATTAGTAATTATTACTAATTATTACTAATTATTACTAATTATTACTAATTAGTACTATCTAATTCTATTTATTACTAATTATTACTAATTCTTACAAATTATTACAAATTATTACTAATTATTACAAATTATTACAAATTATTACTAATAATTACAAATTATTACAAATTATTACTATTTATTACAATTTCTAACTAATTATTATGAATTACAACTAATTGTTACTATTTATTACTGTTTATTAATATTTATTTCTATTTATTACTATTTATTAATATTTATTACTATTTATTATCATTTATTACTATTTATTACTATTTATTTATATTTATTACTATTTATTACTATTTATTACTATTTAATGCTATTTATTAGTTTTTATTAATATTTATTACTAATTATTACTAATTATTACTATTTATAACAATTTATTACTATTTTATAGTATTTAATACTATTTAATACTATTTAATAGTATTTATTAATTTTTATTAATATTTATTAGTATTTATTACTATTTATTAGTATTTATTTTAATTTATTAGTATTAGTTTTTTTTTATTAGTATTTATTACTATTTATTACTAATTATAAGTATTTATTAGTATTTATTAGTATTTATTACAATTTATTAATATTTATTAGTATTTATTTCTATTTATTACTATTTATTTCAATTTATTACTACTTATTAGTATTTATTACTATTTATAACGATTTATTACTTTTTATTGGTATTTATTATTAGGTCTTCATAATTATTAAAAATTATTAATATTTCTTAGTAATTATTACTGTTTATTAGAATATATTAATGTTTATTTGTATTTATTACTATTTATTAGTATTTATTACTATTTATTATAATTTATTACTATTAATTAGTATTTTTATTACTAATTATTAGTATTTATTCCTAATTATTAGTATTTTTTACTATTTTTTATTATTTATTACTATTTATTCGTATTTATTATTATTTATTACTATTTATTAGTACTTATTACTAATTATTACTAATTAATACTATTCATTACTAATTGTTAATATTTATTACTATTTTACAAATTATTACTAATTAGCGTTAATAGCAATTAATTACAATCAAAATACAGCTACTAATTACTAATTACCATTAATTATTTATACACATTACTAATTATTGTTAATAATTATCAATTATTACTAATTACTAAGAATTAATACGAATAATTTAAATTTATTATTACAAATAAATAATCACGACAAAAAATTTTAAATCTAGCATAATTACAACTAATCAATAATAACTAAAATTAATAAAATGAAAGTAAATATATACTAAATTAAATAAAACATAAGTACCTTTAAACTCGATCTCTTATAATCGAAGGCGGTTTCACAACTTCTTCGTAAAAAAATCTAACTCTCAAAAATTTTCTCTCTAAAAATAAAGTTTATAGATGTAGAGGTACATGAAATTCATGCAAAGAGAAGAAAAAATGGAGGGGGTATATATATGTTAGAATAGTTGCGACAAATGTATTTGCGACATGCCCTGTCACAAAATACCTTCGGCCACATTAATTATCGTCGGCGGTTAAAAGGTAATTTGTGATGGGGCCCATCGCAAAAAGTGACCTCCGACTCACATTTTACGATGGGACAACATCCCGTCGCGAATATGTTTTTCAACCGCCGATTATTTGCAACATGACACGTCACAAATATATTTCGGGGGTCGAACTAGTTGTGACGCGGGATCCACCCATTGCAACTAGGTCTTACCGCCTCCAGACATTTGTGACGAGGATTGTCAACCCGTCACAAATACTCTTTTGCGTAGTTTGGTGCGCAAACCGTGCTAAACCGCGCGTATCTTTTTGCGATGGGGCGCCTATTCCCGTAACAATTAACCTCTTCGACAGACTATTTGCGATTGGATTTATTCCCGTCGCAAATAGCATTTGGCAAATAATGGTTTTTCCCGTAGTGAGTGTTAAAAAAATTATTCTAAATTATGTATATATGTGTACCTTAAATGTTCCCTGATTATTATCCCCTCATTTTTTGGGTAATAGTTTACTTATTCCCATTTTTCAAACTCATACCCTAAGAAATAACTTTTGATTATGATAGAAGGATTTATTATTCAAACAATTTTATTTAAATGTGTAATTATTATGTTTATTTGTCATGATGGATTTCCTTTATCTAGAACACAAATTCATCAATAGGTTATAATGGTTTCACCTAGATAGCTCTCTAATATTGTGGGTAATGATTTTGCCTCATGAGTCATTTTTATGGGATTAGGTAGTAAACCAAATCTATTATGGGACATTGTACACCATGTGATATTGTTTATGAGGTCATCCTAGTCTCGTTTTTGTGTCATGTTATATATTTCTTAAACATTTACTATATTTATTTGACCACATGATACCATGATCATTATCTTATGATTTTATGTGATTACTCATGAGCCTTTTTATTTTTGGTTTGTTGTTATACCATTGGCTCACATATTTTATTTCATTATCATGTTTATGACATTACTAGAATTTTTAGCTAGACCCTTTTATTTATGTTTTTCTCAGGTTATCCTATATATTTTCAGCTGATCAAATAGATGTTAGAGATAATTATGGATAATAAAAGAATACTTTCACGATTTAGGTTCATTTTTATGTTTTGTAAACCCATTCTTTTAAATACACTTGGACTCACGATCATCAGGTTGTACTTATTAGATATTTAATTTTTAACATTATGTAATAAAATGTTTAATAATATCGTATATCTTTGGGATGTTGGATTTATAGCCATTCTTTCTTAGCACCCCAAGTGAAAAGGGTAATTCCCTCTACCTGAGTATCCATTTTCTGACTCCATAAGGCTTGTAACTAGAGGAGATGTTTGTGATGTTTTGTATATATGATTTTAGGTCTTCTCAGTCAAGAAAATTAAATTTCTTATGTACTTCAATTATGTTAATTAATAAGTGAAATTAACATTTTAATGCTACAAAACCCAATTTAATTATTTTGGATATAAAATTATTGTGCACTGAGATCTCTAAGGGTTTGGTTGGGATTTTCATCTATATATTCAATTTCGGAATGAATATAGAGATTTTCACTTTAAACTGTAATGGTTATTTCTTTGAATTCATTTTTAGGTTATGGTTCCTTGACCGGTTTAGTGTTCTTTCAATTTCATGATCAATTTCGATTAATTGAATATTGGAACTACCTTTCATTCAATGTTTTGAACATAGTGTTAATGGAACTCCCTTCCTTGCAATAGTTGAATGTTTCATGCATTTATTATCACGAGATGTGAAAAAAAATGTTTAATACCTATGTAACAAATATTCATAGCATAGGTTGTCTCATGAGGAAATATTCAGATTAATTGGTTTTTACCATTTTTATTTTTTCATGATTATGGTATGGATTGGGAATTTATAATTTTTTACTTACATTTAAATTGGTTCTTTTATTAAAACTGATGAAGAATGGTGATTGGTACAGGTTTTTCTAGACATATTTCATTGTTATCATAGTTTATAAATTTAAAAATATTTTTATACTTTGATGGTTTAGAGAGATTAAATAATCATTTCCTCTCCATACATTGGCTAGATAGTGATGTTTAGATAACCCTTACTAGAACATCAATTTTTTCTACCCTCTATTATTTACATGTGATTTTTATAGTAGGCCCTCTTGGTTGGTTTAGAAAACACATAATCCATATTTTCGGTTCCTAAAAGACTAATTATTCATTCAACAACATTACAATAGGCCCTCTTTTTTTATATCATGTTATATATTTATATTAATTTTTCTCTCTATTATTCAACTTTTTATATAGCATTATGACAAGAAATATTTTTTATATGTTACTAGATATGGTTTTTTATTGTTTTTGATAATATTCTATTTATTATTATCATTATGGATGCTATGATTAAATTTATTCATTTATTTTACTACATCTGCATGTCACCTTGATCATTAGGGTATAGTCTCCCCCCAAACCTTCATAGACCCTAGCTGCTAGTCGATAGCCAATGGTTTATGGGGATACCCAACTGATGTAATTTGGGAAATTGGAAAAGTCAATTTTTTATGATATATGCATGAGACATAACAATTTTTTAATATTCCATATTATTTTTTGAGTTTTGTGTTTTTTTTCAAGAGATGCCTTAATTTATTATATCAGTTGATATAGATATAGGTTTCTTTTCCTTCTTCTTAACTATTTGATGTATCTTATTTTCTTTTTTACATTATCATAAATGGTTCTAAACATCTCTTATGTTTCATATTATACTGAAATATTGTTAGTAGAGTCATACATAAAATTCATACTCAACATAATTATTTTTTTCCGATCATTGTTCTATTTCTTTTATGGGGACCCCTTATCAAATGTGGGTGTTATTTATAGTTTTTCCACCCACGAGTTCTATTAGAATCATCATTATATTCTTTATCATTATTATTTTATAAGTTCATAGTGAAATGACTAATGCCTCTATACTCAGAACATTTTAGTGGATGTTTTACTTTATACATGATGTTAAATTTTCATTATTTTCTTCCGTGATGATGAAAATCATCCAATTATTCATATCAAAAACATCTTCTTTATATTACGATTTAATGATTCCCACTTCCTAATATTATGTTTCATTAATTTTTATATCCCTTACTTCTTCGAAATATATCACATCCATAATTTTTTTTGAATGCGAGATATTTCCCCAAATAATATGTAACAACAATATTATGCAATTCATCAAGAGGAAAGTCATTTTTATATAAGAACCCATATTTTTGGTATGTTTTTCATCATATTTATACCATCATGGTTGTGTTTCTTTTGTGGTCACGTATCATTTGAATAAAAATTGTCTTATGTTTTGAGAAAACATGAGAAAACCCTGAGAGGATTCACATGGATAGATTTTGTATGAAAAAAATTATTTTCCTGGGATATATCTTTATGTAAATTAAAGGAGTTCAGATAAATAGTATAAATATTTCAGGGTATCATGGTATGTTGAGAATATTTAATGGTGGTTTAGGTTTTTTGAAGGGAAAATGGGCTGAAATAATGCCTTCAGAACATTTATACCCCATGTAAATGGATTACACATCATGTAATGTATAATTTTTTATTAAATTAATCCGAGTAAATGGGTTTTTTGGAATATTCCATTAAGAATTTTTATAAGAGATGTAACTACATTGCACACCCTATAATTCTCGGACATGATATTTTAATGTATTTTGTGTGGTTGAGTTTTCATTCTTATTCACTAAAAACGTATCCCCTTATCCATAGGGAAACTTTCATGTGATTTCGGTGTTCCAAAATTCCTTCCAAACATCTCAATAATGCATTCAATCCATAGTAAGTGGTTTTGTTATATCTTCTCCCTTCTCTCCCTTGGTTTTTATCTTGACCATTTTTTATCTAATAACCTATTGGAAATCATCCATTCCTTCTTCCTCTTGAGATTTTTCCATTAGAATTTTTTTGGATCATCAGTTAATGGTAGGGGGTCTAAATATTAACTATATGGTTTGATAATGGAAATGTTTATAGAAAATTGTGACCATGCCATTGAAACATGAAACTGAATCAATTAAATAATGAATGCGATTATTTCATGGAGTCCCCTAGTTTCAATTGGTTTTTACATGGCTTATGTCTAAACTTTAGTTGAGAAAACTGTGAATATAATTGGATTGGTTAATGGATTTAAGTGTAATTATCTTGATATGATACCTTAGGTGATTTCTTGATATAAGATCCCCATGTTGTGGATTATTTATTTTTGTTCTGACTATTAATTAATTATGATATAAATTCAAGTGGTATATTAAATTCAAATTGTAATTCTCATAATTAACCCTTGAGATTTGTGATGTGATATTGTGGTATCCATGTAGTATGACCAGACTTCAGTTCTGTGCTGAAATTAATTTATATTAGACTTGTACAAGGAACATACACACTAATATGCTATAATGATGATATTGAGCAGGTTAGACCTAGTCACATGTTGAAATTCTTATAGAGAGTTGTTTATTCCTAATGTCATGTTGTAATTGTTATAGGGATTTGACTAATATGTTTTAATGAATATAAGTACTTGAACCAAATTGTTGTGACTATACCATGGTTATATGGGTTTGTTTGGAATTTTCATAATTCAAGATCTAAGATATTTTAACATGGTGGAAATAATGTTATTTTACCATGGTTATATGTTTTTGGTTGTCTTGGTTATGAGACATGATCATAGATATTCTGAAATGAAGCTAAAGAAGGTTGTTGTTGTATTTTATTAATTTTAGAATTAATTAATTCACCTATTTATCACATTATTACAAACACTTCAAATCGTACTGGTTTGTTTAGAAATTATGGCGTCATCTTATTGAGTGATACTCACACCCAATTATGGTCATCATTTGTTACACAATAATATTACATGGATGTATGATTGGAAAATGGAAAAGGACCATGTTGTTGATTATTTCTTACTAGAAATGATGATGTTAGGAGGCGATATTGATGTGGGGTTTGAAATTGAGGAATTTTGAATCATTATTTGAGCCTACTAGTCTTTTACTTTTATAAATTCTACCATGAAATTTACATATATTCCCACACATCGTTACATTAATCCTTTATTATTTATTTTATTATTCAGTTGGATTTTATTATCGGTTTCCATTTTACTTTTCATTGATTTAATTATTTTAAATGGTTTATTGATACTATTATGACACTTAAAACCAGAGGTTAAAGTCTCCCTAATAATCATTTCACACCCCCACTACTAGTCAGTAGACTCTGTCATATGAGGAGGCACACTTCAGGTCTCATAACCAACCATTTTTTGCCACATAAAAGAGTATGAGATTGGGGGAAATTACACATTATCTTTTAACGCATTCATTTTTGGATCAAACCCATATTGAATGTTCCTAATCAAAAATTTAAAAACATTTATTTATTTCAAGACATCCCAGAATCTGTTGACACTATTGAAAACTTCCTTATGTTTAGAAAAGTATTCGTCAACAGATTATTCATTCACCATTCCGATATCATCAGACTTGCATATATAGATTTGAATATTTTCTTCCATGAAATTAATAATTCCCTCAAAGATGATTTTGATATTTTACCATGTTTTTTTACTTACTTGAGACCCATAAACTTCATATAATTATATTATGAAATAATAATAATAATAATAATAATAATAATAATTCAAGATTTTGTGTAAACCTTAGGGATTCATTTTTAGAAAATTTCATAAGATTGTATTTCGCAATGAGAGTAAACCCAACTGTAGAAACATCAATCACATCAAGGAAATTATATATAGGATATGTTATCATTTTATTTACAATCAAAATGACTCTTTTTCATAAAATGCTAGAATCTCCATACCATTAAACTGAGTTGATATTAGCTTCGAAAGGAATAGTAAAGACCTTATAAGGGGAACTTGTATACTATGATAACACATAATGTTCCTAGGTATCATAAAACTACTAGGGGGGTAGAATATGTAGTGATAATTAAAAATTTATTTTCTACTAAAATTAACTTCAACGACTTGTTAGTGTTACTATCCTTTACAACTTTGTTTCTCAACCACACTTTCATGAAAAATATATGAATGTAAATCAGAGAATACAATATTTAGAAGGATTTACCCTAGTGTGGGTGATGTACACCTTGTTGGGGGTACTCCACTTAGTCCACATAAATTCACTATTATATGAATGGGAATACAATTGAGAAAACCCTTATTAAGATCCTTCTTTATCCCATTAGAAATTATAATTATTCCAACTATTCAAAATGTTTCTTATACATCCATTCCAAAATAGATAATTATAATTTCTAAACATATTAGGTAATATTATGGGAATATTATCAATCTGGTAAAATTTCCATCCTATAAGACACTATAAGGTGTGACTTTTTCATTATCTAGAATAACTCCATCCCGTGTTCCTTACATTGACTTCATTAAAACTTTTTACAATACTTTTATTTCTTATGCTTGAATTTGTCACACTTCAATCCATTGCCTCTTTCTTCTACAATTCTATCTTGTGTCCTACATTTTCTTCAACTACGAAATTTGTTGGTTATAGACATGTAGTGATCTTCACACCAAACATCCACACTTTTTCTCCCACTTATACATGAATAATTTATATTCATACCATTCCTTAAACTATTTACATAGAAACAATTCGTCCAAACTTTTTTGAGAAAGAATAGGATCCTAAAATTCAAAATTCAAATTTTCCCAAACAGCACATCTTATTTGAACTATCTTTAAACATTCAAGAATTTTATTTAAATTTTTGAAAACTCTGCATCTATGAATTTCTTAAAATGTACCTATATAATAGAAATATTAATGAATTTTAAAATTATGTCATATCATTTTTATATTCAAAGAGTATACAATGTTTATATAATTCTCCTAAGTACTCCACCTATAGAATTTATATCTGGTACCTTCAAAAGAACTAATTTTCCAGTACTATGTTCTATAAATATCCATTCTATGATTTTAAGCATCTGACTAACTGAGTCTATTAAAAATAGCCTTTCTCTATCTTGTGTTCTTCACATACATAATTTTTCAAATTTACTTAACAAAAGTTCATTTGAAATCCATAGTCCAATGAGTTATCATATCTCCCATTGGTCAACCTGTATCAATACAACCTTCATAAAAATCTTGGATCAGAAAACTCAATTTAGATTAACATTAGAGAAATGTTTGTCCAATGAAATTGTATTATTATATCTTATTTTCACCTATCTATTAATCCCATAGAATCCCCTCCAATATAATATCTCATAATTCTCTTTCTGATTTCCCATTTCTTCCTTCAACATACTTTTCATCATGATGGTCATTAGACACGTCTATGCATTGGAACTCAGTTTAGAAACATACATAAAATCACTTTATCGCGTGAAATTCATATATCTATGTATAATTTACCATTGTAATTGTCTATTTAGAATCATTCAGAGATTTTTTTCCCTATTGGAGTCAAAAGACCATTTTGGATAAAACTTTATCCAATAAAAAATTCATAAGTAAAACTTTATTTATCCCAAAGGACATGATATCAAAATCAACAAAAATATTACATCTTTTAACTTCATCACATTAAAATTAGGAATTTTAGAAAAAATTCAATTTAATAAATTTCTTATGAATTTTCCTAAAAGATTCATTTTGTTTTGAAATCATATTATGCTTTCTGATCATCAGATACTACAAAATATTTTAGTTTCATGAACTTTTCATATCCAAAACTCAATCTTTTTCTAAAAGAAAACTTTCCCCCCATATAAAAAATTCTAAAAACATAGCTATAATGCGCTTGTATTTATGATGTTAAGAAATCGACATTAAAGAAATAATTGTATTAATTTTTAAGGAAAAATTCTCACCCTCCTTTAGAAACTCATAAGTGATGTTTCTTAAACAACTCCAACAATTCATTATTACTTTAAATATAGAAACATTTACAAAACTTTTATTGAAAAAATGGAAAAATAATTTCCAAAATATATAATATAAATTCAATTATTATCTTATTATTCATGGTTTAAAATGTTAATGGGAAATTATATTCATAAAGGTGTTTTGATAGATATGTTACCTAATCCATCATAATTCCTATATATCTAAAATCTTGTATAGTAATGTGTGTGTGTTTTTCTATGAAGTAATATCCCTCTCTGGATGATGGAATACAGATTTGGCTGTAGAATATATTCACTTAGTTTTAGTCACTCTAAAAACGTTTGTTTAGTATAAAATCTATCTTCACATTGTGGATAATGATTGGTCATATGAATGATCATCTGAAAATACACTATGGGGTGATATGATTTTCAAAAATCACCTAATTTTTACGATATATAATGAATGATTTTTTTACAAATTCATTGGTCTCCTTCCATTGAAAACATTTATATTGTGATACATTCATCTAAAAATAACCAAAAAATAATTAAAATACCTTTACACACACCTTATTTTAATTTATGCTAAAAGATTAATTCCTATTAAATTGAGAATACCCCCATTGTTTCTATGTTTTTTTGAGATAATATCCAAAATAGGTTCATTTTTAATTTTAATTGGGAAATATTTTTTTTGTATTTCTATCATACCGATAGCCATTATTCTATTTTTCAATTATTAATTATTTCATTATTTAGGAATTATTATAAAATGTATCGTTAAATCATAATTTAAATTCATTAACCTTTATTAGTGATGGGTAAGGCCTAGTATAAAAAACCCATTGATGTATTAGTAGGTATAATGATATGGACTAGCTAGGGAATTTGAATCCACCATACCCATTTCTGTATGATGTAATGGTACAAGGAATTAAAAATTTATTCATTTTATCCGATATTATGATTTGAATCAATATGAAATCAGTAACTATTATCCATATTTTTAGTTTTTAATGCTTATAGTATTCCATTAGTTTCATTTGACAGTTTAATTTTATGGATCCTCATATTTTTTCAATATTATTTATTCCAAGATTATGTTTTAATAGCCATCAGTGTATTCTTCTTCCAATTGAGCATATGATCTCACACTTGTTTTTTTCCTCTCCCTATGGTATATAAAATATAACTATGATTAAGTCTCAAGGATATATAAGAGATTATAATATTTTTAGGGAATTTTTAAGTTGTACTTTGTTTTCCCATGTGTAATGAAATAAATATAAAACATATTATCTTCTAAGATCACTATTCTATTGGATTTTTTAGGATCTATTATATTTTGTATCAATAATGTTATATAACTGCCTGATTTTTAATTTTCAGAGATATGGTTATTATAGTTGATATTAAAAAAAGTTTACTTGAAACGTTGAGGACTAGAATTAGTGGAATGAAGTTTGATATAAAAATTTTTATAAGAACTCTTAAACATTGTGGAATTTCTTTCAAGAAAACCTGAGTAGATTTTTATTTTTTAGTTAAATATCATGCACTATTTACATATATTTCATCTTTAAGAGATAGTGACTAGTGGATGTAATGTCAAATGTATAAATACCTATAGTCAATGTAGAGGTGTTCCTCCAAAGAAACTCAATGAATCTAGAGTATAATCTAATTAGATGATAACCGTACAAGATAATTTGACCTAGGTTATGAAAAATATCCTCACCATTATAGAGAAACATTATAATTATCAATGTGGTGAAACTATTTCAGATATATTAAATTGAAAAAAACAAAAAAATAAAAATATATAACTACTAATCATTTTGTAGAAGATGGATTAATTCCATAAAAATGATATTTCCCAATTATGGATATTGTGAAATGAAAATGGTCTTTATAGTGGTATATTATATAAAAGGAGATATGGATTAATGGTGTTTAGTATTTTTGAACACTTAAGAGGTGGTAGATGTAGGACCCCCAAACACCCTAGGACGGGAGGGGTTAATTAGGGTGTCAACTTGTTATCTTAAAGAGATAGATATAGTTCCTATATTGGTAGGAACTTGTAAAACCTATCTTGTGGAGTAGCTTATTTTTGAAACATTCCCATGTAGGAATATAAAAAAAATTATACTTGGTTGACCACAAAGGGCTAGTCCAAAGAGAATACACTGATAGTTTTTCAGAAGAACCAAAATCCACTAAGCAACATTAATTGTTTGTGGAGTAAAAAATATCAACCTCATTCAATATATACCAAACATACTTCTTTAAAATGAATTTCATGTATAGTAGACTTCCTCCCCCAGAACACTTCTATAAAATATCCTTATCTCGATTCCATAGGTGCATTTTTACTCATTTTAACGAAATGAGGGTCACATCATTAGATTATGAATTCAAGTCTTTGTCCCCAAATAGAATGAAACTATGATTTCATTATAGACCTAAGTTTATGAAATTGAAATTCGTATTCACCTAAACCATAAGTTTGAAAATGTTGTTCTTAAAGCACACAACGTTTGTAAAACCCCCTTTATGTATCAAATAAATTCTTGTGTTCACAAAACTACACACCTTCGTGATACTACTTCTCAAAGATCATATTCTTCATGATAAAAAATACATTCAGGAATCACTAATTAATCTAAGAACACCCATTCATCACAAATCACCATTCCCCAAGATAGTTATAAATCATTGAATTCTAGAAAAGTTTTTTTATGATTCTCATGCTCACAGTTTTTTTGAATTCAGACTTATTTTTTCTTTTTTCCAATAATATTCATTTCCATTGAAGTGGATGTGGATACCTATTTATAGGATAATCAATTCACAAATATCCCACGTTCCTGACAACCTTTTTATGAACCTATGTAGTCATTATTGTGAATCTCCACTACTCATGAACCGCTAGTGAAATTTAACATATTTGTAAATTATATCCTAGTCACGAAGATCACAATAATTTAATTTCTTATTATCAATTATCCTATCTTTCAGGAAGTTAAAACATTCACTCAGTATAGTCTCTTTAAAACCCAATATTTGTGAAACATGGTCCTTTTCTATATCTATGATGATTTTATCATGGAAATTGACAACAACTTCAACACTGAGGAAATATTACTCCTATCTTGAAAACCCCATAATCTACACATGTATAGATTTACAAAAGAACAAAAAATGTACTCTATTTCCATCAATAAAAATCCTTGGTTCCAAGAGTAGATATATGAAAAATTTAAAGCATAAATTTTGAGGAGATATTATATTAAATATAATTTTATCATTTTCAAATGGATAAAATGGGAAGGTAATTCCAAAATCCCAAATATAAGAAATAGGAAAATTTTTCTAACTATGAGGATAAATTCATGAATTCATTTAGGAATGTAGTAGATTATGTACATATACTAAAATGAAAATTTGACCCTTTTTTTGATGAGATAATGAAGATGCATATAAGGTAATTAGTCTCTCAAATATTTTCATCATACAAGGATGGTGTATCACATTATATTAATATGTAAAAGAAGTTATCCATGAATTCTATATTAAAAGGAAATCTTGAGAAGAATAGGTCCTTACAGTTCCATGGAAATAAATTTTTGGTAGACATGAAGAAAGGAAGAGTAGTATTTTCTACATGTAATATCTATAAAATGAAACACCCAAGGACATGATTAAAGGTAATTGGAGTTTGGTTCAAGTGTGGAGAATAATTCCATTAATCTTGGTAATTAAATGTAAAGAAAGTAGTTTTGGATGTTTAGTGTATTAAATATAAGGATATGGGGAACTAATCATATAAATTGCATATATATCAAGGTATGTTACCTCTAAAATAGTTAAGGTAGAATATATGAGCTTATATGATCAATAAATTTGAGATTAATGTACTAAATGACTTGAAAGTAGGATCATTGATACCAAAATCAATGTTAGAGAATGATATATTTTATTTCTGATTGATGTACCCCTTTAATTAATGCATGTTTTTATTGAAAATTTAATCACATCCAAATACAATGAGAAAAGTCTTATCAGTTATGACACATAATGAGATTAATCATGAAATAAATATTTACGGAGATTTCTATATTATAATTCACAAATACTACCAGGTGAAAAAGATAGTTCTATACCCTATGGTGGATTTTTAATCTAATCCACTATATGGATTATATCCTAATGTACAGTTAATCAGTTAATTTTTGAGATAAGAAGACTAATATTTGTAAATGGAACATATAATCCCTTATTTATAAAGAGAATAATTCCCCTTAGAAGATATTTCTTGACCCAAATCCAATGGCTATCCCTAATGAAATTATGTGAGAAGTGGAAGATAAAATAATATATATTGATGGGAGATAAATCCTAAGGATAAAGAATGTACTGATTTTTCTAAAATATAAAACATTGTTTCTAAAGGAATCACATTGTAACCCCCTTTAATACGACATTGATTATTCTTTTGAAATAATTCTACATGTAGGACCAATATCTAAAGCTCCATATATAATAAAACTAGTAAGGATTATAGAGTTGATGAAATAAATACATGAGTTATATGATAAAGAATTTGTACATGCTAGTTCTTCACCATGGAGAGCCCGAAATTTATTCCTAAAAAATAAGTATGTGTTTATGGGATTATGCATCAATTACAGGATGATAAATTTTATAATTATAAATAATATGTATCATTTTACAAACAATGAATACATATTTATTATATTTCAAGGAGATGAATAGTTTTCAAAGATCAATGTTTTCTCGGTTATCATTAGTTTTGGGTGACTGAATCAAACATATAAAGAAAAAACATTATTTGATATATGTATATTATGATTTTAAGGTAATCCCATTTATTTTGACTAATTAACCATCAATTTTTTAGGTATATGATAAATATATTATTCAAGTATTATCTTGATAACTTCATTGTGGTTTTCATTGATGATATATTTATAGACTCTAAAAATAATGTAGAGTATGATAAAAGTATGATAATAATTATTATGATCCTCATATAAATGAATTATATGTGAAATTTTATAAGTGGGTATTTTTCCTCCATGATGTTTCTTTTTTTGGAAATATTTTCTCTAATGATGTAATATACGTTGACACTTCAATGGAAAAGGTAATAAAATAATGGCATGCATCGAGGAATATAATAAAGATATACAGTTTCTATTTTTAAGAGGTTCCTATCAATGATTGTTTAAAAATTTCTCTCGATTTGACAACCCATTAACCAATTAAAAATTTAGAAAGGATAAATTAACATGATCAAGTAAATGTGAATAAATATTTGAATATTTGAATATAAGATTGATTATATCACCAATATTTACTTTTCCTTGAGTAAATGAAGTATTTTTAATATAAAGTATCGTATAAAATAATTAAATGGTCTGTTTCCTTATGTATAATTATAGAGTGGTTTCTTATGTATATATTTAATGTGTGATACAACAATGAAAATATATAAATCATGAACTTGGGTTCGTATTAGTAATATTTTCTTTGATGATATGGAGACACTATATCTCTTGGGAAAGTAGTGAAATTTTATAAAGAAACAAATATTGAATTATATATTTTTCCATAAAGATATAAAAATGCGGCAAAGAAGATAGTTGAAGATACTGAAAGAATATTATTGATAGATTCCCTACCACTCTGTGAACATAAACATGGTGGGTAATGAATTATGTTGAGGGGACCACATAGTTATTACCATGATGAAGATTAGTAATAATTCAAAATTTATACATATTATAATGTTAAATATGATAAATTTTTAGGAAGGGGAGAAGTCATTCCTTTCTTAAGAAATTGATAAACTATATTTACTAGAAATGATAGAGAAGTCCCAAAAAAGTTATAATGATTCACAAAGGATGATTAATGCATCTAATAATAGAAAATTTAATGTCATTATCTATAAATTTATGTGCTAAAGTTTGGAAAGTGTTTATGAGTTATATCTATATATTAATTTAATATGGAGCTACTAGATAAAGAAAATAGATGAAATTTTTCTATACACCATCTTATCACAATAATGTATAATGATTTTAGATAACATTAAGGAGGGATGGTATGAAGGTGGAAATTTAAGACTATATTTATAGACACTAAGTGTTCTAATAAGTAATACATGAATGAAAGCATACTATTGTATTAAATAATCCTTTTTGTATACCTAATTTTAAGTGGGAAAATATAAGAAAGATATTTTTCCCTAGACTTATGAATAATTCAATGAAAAAAGATGTTATGTGGGTAATTTTTTATTAACTTACCAATTTCGTGAATTTCATAAAATTAAGAGAAGAATTACTACTTGAGTTCCATTATCTCTTATATATAAATGAAATCCTGATACATTATGGGAAAAAACTATTAATTGTACTTTATTATGTCCCTCACTTCTCATAAAAATTATCGAAGAGTCTCTAAATAGAGCTCAACATTGAGGTACATTTAAGCATTGGTCATCATCCAAAAACTAATGGGAAGTAGTAAATGAGTATCCATACCATATGAGACATATAGATATCATTTTAACTTTTCTTCAGAGGTGAATGGTATCAGTATCCACCGCTAGTGGAATTTGAATGCAGAAACATTTTCCAGTCGTGAATCTTGATGTCACCGTATGAGGCATTCTACGAAAAAACATGTCATACTTAAAATAGTTTATAAGAAGTTGTATAAAAGAAGTATTAGGACCATATGATATATAAAATATATCTTTGAATGTTTATACCATGTATGATCATATCAACATAGCTTAATGTAGACAAAAGAGTTATATTGATAATCAATGGAAATAATTGAAATTTCAAGTGGGGGGATCATTTAATATTCAAGGTGTCACCTTAGAAAAGAGTTTTAATATTTTCTAAAAATGATATGTTAATCCATATTTATATAGGTACTTTTGGAAAATTTAAAGAGAGTTTGAGTTGTAGAACACTAATTTTCAACACCAACAACCATTATAAAGCACATGACATCATCGATGTTTCATTATTAGTGAGATAAATTCAGTGTACAACGCATCTTATCACTCAAGAATGAATTGACGTAGAACCTGAAATTTATTAAAATGAGTATCCTATTTTGATTCTACTAACTACAATGTCGGTGTTACAGAATTAGATAACTCAACACGTGAAAGTCCCTTGAGAAATAAAACACTAGAGGGGAAAATGGGATCCTAAAGATCTTATTAATGTAACACCCCAACCCTAGTTACCTAGACTTGGTGCATTATTACATAAAATTAGAAAAATCACTAGATATCATTTCTCGAAAATCCCATATATTTATTAGCCATGTATGTACTTGATACATACATAAGTTTTACATTAAATTTGAAATGAGAAAGACAACAACATTTGGTCTCATTTGAACACACTCATATCCCAAATACTATCTTTATAGGCTTTTTATAATATACTTCTTCAAATACTAGGAAAAATAAAAAATAATAAATGGTTGATCTCATATGTTGAGTAGGGATAACAATATAGTAGCAACAAGAATAAATAAGCATAAATAGTATATCCAATTTATAAGACTAAAACACACGCCTATTGAACATATAATTCAGCATAATATGGAACAGATAAATTAGTTAATACCATTTACTTATTCACATGGATATTCTACTGGAAAAATAATCCAATGTAATATCAATTTCTAATCTCATAATGAAGGAATGGATAATTCTAGACATCATAACCACACAATCAAGGCCTCGAACCATGTCTATAAATAAAAATATTATCAAGTCCTTGTGCCAAGACACTAGTCTGTCTCATGATACCTATCGATGCATTGAGATGTTATAGTAGGCCCCACGTATCACTTTATACATCCAACGTATTTCTCATATGAAAAGGGTGAAACATAACATAAATATTCGTATTAAACTAGGAAATTAAATGTTAATACTTTAACCATAAACCTTGAATGACATTAAATTAGCACATCCCTAGTAAAACATATCATAAAACTATCAATACAATATGGAATATTGTATCATAATAAATCAACATCAATTAAACATAAATTCCAATAATAGATGTTGAAACTGATGAAATCAATCCAAAAACTATTTAAGAAAAATATTTCATTCTAAATTGAAATCTTTTAAAAGTATCATAATTATAAAAGAAAACATAAATTTTTAAATTATATTATATTCATGTAAGGGAAGTGTCAAATGTGTTATAATGGTATAACATATCCGCACCCTCCTTATAAGTTAATAAACATTCTTACTTTAATTTGTAAAAAATGACATTAAGTATCATTTTTGGAAAATAACATAAATATTTATTTCCAAAATTTTTATAAAAATTCAAAAAAGGGAACAAATGACTTTAACCCATAGTCTAGGAAATAGTAACAATGTTTTGAAATACATTTTTAAGAAACAAAAATGTGGATTATAAATAATTCCCTGTAGATACGAACATATAAACAACCTCAGATAATAGAGAGATTGTAAAATTAATCATTACCTTATAATTTTTCATAGTAGAGGGTATGTTAACCTCCTATATTATGGTTAAATTGTTTTTATTAAATTATACGAGAACGAAATAAATAAATATGATATCATATATGATCCTATAATTTTTCTTGGTTAATAATATTTAAGTATTATCATTTTTTTAGGTGTTAACTGATTCATTTTCCATTATATGATTTGTTATATAAGTCATGTTTGTTATGGATTGGATTTATTTTTTTCATATTCAGTATGATATTATGTTATTAATTTTTTTAATCATCAAATTAAAATTACTATTGAATGGTTATGATGGTAAATGAATCTCATTTTGTCTTGGAGATGGTAAGTTGTACGTACGCACAAGTGACAACATCATTATATTAATTGTGAAATCGTATTTAATTGGATGTTATATTAAATATAATGAATCATTAAAACTTAATATTTCTTATTTAAATCAATTATACTCATTATTATAAGCATCCATGAAATTTTGTGTTGAATAACATACTACACCACGACATGGAGACGATAAGCCATATATACACACCCATGGGGACTTTTTCATTCATAAGGTGGGTAGAATAATTATTTTGGTTCTTAAATATTGAGAATAAAATATTAGAATGTAGAAGGTACTGGTGTTATTATTTTATCATGGAAACAAAAAATAAAGGAGAATTAGAAGAAGAAAATAACTTTGAAAGAGGTGTTAATATAATTACATCTTCTTCGGGTACTCCCTTTTGATTTGATCAAAAGGGATCCTTAGGCTGGTTTTCTGATAAATGTATGGCCTCTCGGATGATGTGAGGGTAGTTGATAGAATATTTTCACCTAGTTTGGTAGATCCAAAATTTATTTGGGGGTGTGAATTTAAGAGAAGGAGAATTTCCCTTTTATAAGAGAGGTCAGGGGAACTTTAGGAAAAGATTAAAAATTAATTTCTTATAAAATTATTTTCCATTTTTAATAGATCCAAATTGATATATTTAGAGTCTAATATGGGGATGTTTCGAATCTATCACAACCAATTGGTTTTATACATGTTAAGTCATAAATATAACCTTATCTTTTAGATTTAACCTTTAGTTAAATAGTTTAACTCTTACCATGTCTTCTTGTATTTTGTATACTACATGGTTAATATAGTTACTATAAATTCCGAAATGAGATTAAAGTAAACCATTAATGATATTTGTATCAATAGATATGTTATTTGGTTGAAATTTATATTTTTATGAATTTTATATCATTTAATAAAATAGTATTTATTTTAAAATATAATTTATGTCAATTTTGTAGCTATTAAATATTTTCATTTTTAGAAATATCAAAACAACATGATAAATTCGGACCAATACTTAAAATGTGTCACTAACATGTCTAAGTTATCTATAAAATTATTGTATGTCATTAATTAATTAAAATATAATTTATTTTAATATTATTAATATCATTTATTTTAATCTTTCATTAATAAGGTAATTTCATCATCATCATTGTGTTATATATAAATTTAATTATTTAGTGTCCAAAAATTATAAATAAAATACAAGATGTCTCAAATATTTTTATATTTCTAATTAATATTTATATTCGAGTTTATCTTATGTATTCCCAAAATTAAAAATGGTTTAGTTATTAAAATTTGAATTTAACACTTTTAACTATTCTTTAAAAAAATATAATAAATCTCATTCTCTAATCAAAGTGGATAAAAAAGGATATTATTTTTTTCCTAAGGTTAGTTTTGGTCAAATAAAACTTATCCAATAGAATTATGAAATATTTTGAGAAAATTTTATATTATAATAATATTATTTTTACCTTTAATTACCCTATTTACTTGTAACTGTGGTAAATAAAATTCAAAAGCTACAATTCACCAAAATTAATTTCCTTCTATTGAATCACATTTTACATAGTAATGAAAACCATGTCTATTATATTTTTTAAATTCAATTCACAGAAGCGGTTATGTTTTATGCAAATTTGAAGACATGCCAAGAAGGTGGGTAAAAGACGCTAAAAAGTTCAATAAAATTTAATATATCTTATCTTATTAAAAAAATACTCTAATGAATTAAATTGAACTAATATAGGTATTATGTATCTATTTTTACTTTTAAATATATTTAAATAAAAATAATTATTTAAATAAAAATTTGTTTTTAATCGATAACGCAATTTTTTTCATTATTCGTCAAACAATTTAATATTTTCAAAAAATAAAAAATAAAAATTCACCATATGAAAATTTTGATATTGAAACTCCAAAAATGAAGTCCATTTTTGAATGAAATTATGAAATTTCAAAAAGTGGGAACTACTATTAATTACTTATTTTTAAATGGCTAGTTTGATTGGTCATGGTGTGCTAGAACTCGGAGCTGTGTACAACACAAGCTATTTTATTATTCAATGTGAAGTGTATCGTGGAAGCTTGGGTTGTTACATTCTTCCCTTCTTCAATTAATTTCATCATTGAAATTTCTATTATATTACCTTATAAAAAGATTTGGGTGGGTATTCATCATAAGTTCCTCAGGTTCCCACATTACATCTCCTATTTTATGGTTTTCTCAAAGAACTTTCACCCGACGAGTCATCTGGTTTCCCAACACTTATTCTATAGTATCAAGAATGTTGATAGGATCTTCTCAAAAAGACAGATCGGGTTCTAGTTCAATTTCATCATAGTTTAATACAAGCATTAGGTATGGCATGTGTTTTCTCAATAGTGATACATGGAACACATCATGAATTTTGGATTGACTTAGAGGTATTTCTAAATGGTAAGCTATATATCCAATTAGTTTTAGAATTTTAAAAGGTCCGATGTACTTGGGACTTAATTTACACTTCTCACCAAATCATATAACACCATTCCAGGGAGATACCTTCAGGAAAACATGATGTCCTACTTTAAATAACAAATCTTCCTTTGGTTATCGGCATATCTATTTGTCCTATTTTGAGATGCTTTGATGTTTTATTGGATAATCTTCACCTTTTCCATTGTTCCCTCAACACGTTCTGGGCCTACGAGTTTTCATTCCCCAACATCATCCCAATAAGTTTGTGTGCAACATATATTTCAATATAACACTTCATATGATTTCATTTGAATACTTGAATGGAATCTGTTGATATAGAAAAAGTCTACCAGAGGTAAATACTTATCCCACATCCCTTTAAAGTCATGTAAGGAAGATCTCAACATGTATTATAAGGTTTGAATAGTCTATTCTGATTTTCCATTAGTTTGAGGGTGGTAGGTAGTTCTCAAATTAAGTTAAGTATCTAAGGATTTGTAAAGTTTTTTCTAGAATATTGGTGTAAAATGGGGTTCACGATCAGAAACAATCGATAGGGGTACACCAAGTCATCTTACAACATCATTAATATATACTATGGCTAAATGTTTAAGTGGTAAATCTGCTCTTATAGAAAGAAAATGTGATGACTTGCTAAGATGATAAAAAATCACCCATATAGCATCATCCCTTCCAGGAGTCTTTGGTAGCCCCATGACAAAGTCCATCATAATATCATCCCATTTCTACTCAGGTATGGGAAGAGGTTTCACGACTCCTCTAGGATTTTGTCTTCCAACCATCACCTTTTCATAAACCATAAATCTTGACAAATAATCTGCAATCTCCATCATCATGTTATCCCAGAAAAATGTTCCTTCAAATATCTATACATCTTAGTGATACAAGGGTGTATAGAGAAATGGGAGCTATAATAATAATCCAAAAATTCCATTTTAGATTAGGAATATTTGGAACACAAAACCTCTTCCCAAATTTTAAAATTCCATCTTCATATACAAGGTCAAACAGTCTCCCATCATTCACACCTTTAATTTTCCTTTGAAACATCTCATCAGTAATCTGATAAAGTTTTATCCTTTCAAATAAAAATGGTTTGGAAACCATTTGAAAAAGAATGTATGTTTCACCTTCCATGATTATTTCCATTTCCCTATTTACTAAATCCATGAACATAGGATCCCTTTCATCTATCAGCTTGTTAATAAGTCCATGATACATTCTTCTCCAAGCATCTGCCGCCATATTTTCCTTCCCCGAGTGGTAGTGTATAGTGGAATCATAATATTTGAGTAGTTCAAGCCATCACATTTGCCTCATATTGAGTTCTTTTTATGTGAAAATATACATCAAACTGTTGTGATAAGTATATATCTCACATTTTCACCACGGAGATAGTGTATCCATATCTTTAGAGAAAATATGACAGATGCTAACACAAGATCATGAGTACAATTTTTTTTCATGAATTTTTATCTTCCCTTATTCATAGGAAATAACTCTATCATTCAATATTGGGACGAAACCAAGTACTTTCTTTGATGAATTACTATAAATAACAAACCCATCATTCCATGATGGTAGATTCATGATAGGAGAAATGACTAATCTTATCTTCAATACTTCAAAACCTTCTTCACACTCTTTTGTCCAAAAAAAATTAACCCCTTATATGTAATCTTGGTTAATGGGTTAGCCAACTAGGAAAAATTCGGGGCGAAACACCGATAGTAACCTGAAAAAAAAAATAAAACTATGAAACTCAGTTATACTCATTAGTCCCGAGCATTCATGGATTTAAATTTTCATTGAAGGATAAATAGTGATTCCATTATTAAAGTCAATATGGACATGAGAAGAAATTTACAAAAGCCATAATTTAGACATTATAAACATCTGATATAATTTATTTCTTCTAGGAGTTTTTAGCATAGTGCGCAAGTGATTTTCCTGATCTTCGTAGATTTTGGAATATACCAAGATATCATCCATATATACCACTAAAAATTCATAAATATATTCTTCTAAAACACTATTAATTAGATCCATGAAAACAAAGGGTAATTAGTCAGTCCAAAAGGAATTACTGTAAACTCATAATGTCCATAACTAGTTTGAAATGTTGTCTTTGGAATGTCTTACTTCCTCACAGACAACTGATGACATCCAGATTGAAGTTAAATCTTAAAAAAATATTGAACTCCATGTATTAGATCAAATAAATCAACAATGTGGGTAAGGGATACTTGTTCTTTAGTGTTATAGAATTGATCCTCCTATAGTCGACACACAACCTTATAGATCCTTATTTATTCTTAACAAAATGAATAGAGGTTCCCTGTGGAGAAAAACAAGGGAAAATAAATCCTTTATTACTCAATTCCTATTGTTTTTTATTTAGTTTCACTAATGACACAATTTCCATTCTATAAGGGGTCTTCGATATGGGCCTTGAACTAGGAATTAAGTTAATGGATAACCCAATTTCATGTTCTTGAGGATGTCCAGGTAAATCCAATGAAAACACATTAACATATTCCTACACAATATTTACATCATCAATTTGAAAATTTATTTCCTCAACTATAGTTATTTCACTCCCTTCCTCCCCAATAATTGAATTTAATAGAGCTACTATGGGTGGATCTAGAAGAGTATAAAATGGTGATGTTTGTATTCAAAAGATAATAGATCCTTATCATCATCAAAAAAATTTACCTCCTTATTCTTATAATAAATTTTCACATCATGGTTTGAAATACAATCCCTACCAAGGATTATATCAAATTCAATCATGGGTATGACAATAAAATCAGCATAAAAATCACATTTATATGCCAAAATGGTAACTTCTTGACAAAAAAATATTGCAATGATACTTCCTTTAGATGTTTTAACTAACAAATCCATTATGTAAAATTAGAAATATATAATTTTCTTAGAAAACTAGGAATATTTGATAGAATGTGATAATCTAGAATAAAATAAAGCATTGGATAATTTTGAAGAAATGATTATCTTCAACAGCATCATTTGGAACTTCATTCTATGCAGTTGTGATTGTATAAGCTTGGAATTTTACCCTTGTCCTATTCTAAGGTTATTTTCCTTGATTACTAGAAATTTCCTTTTCATAATTCCCCATCTCTTTACAATTTTTTCATTAAACATTGACAACCTCTTTCTTCCCCTTTCAATCATTAACTTGGTGGCATTTTTCTCCACACATGTATCAAACTCTCATCCTCTTTGGGCATGTACTAGGGTGTTTTATCCCACAATTACTACAGGATGGAAAGTCAAATTTCCCTTCTTCCCCCTTATTCCTATAATAGAGTGTTCCATAGATCTCTTCTTCTCTTTCTTAACTTTAAAGTCATTAGACTTAGAGAATTCATTTTCTGTCCTGATAGCACATGAGACTATATCTTGGTAAAATGAAAAGGATTGTGAGACTAATTCTCATTGAAGAAATGGTTTTAACCCATTAAAGAATCGATCAATATTACTTATTGATTTACTTATATAATATATATCATGCCTTTTTAATATTCTAATGTTACCCTCATACTTAGATACATTCTCGTCCTTCTTTTGCCTCACACTCAAAAATTGTCCTTCCATATCTGCTCGATGTTCACGAGGAAAGTAGTTTTCAATGAAAATCTACTTAAACTACCTCCATTCCATATTTGATACTTCTTCATACTATTTTGTGTTTTGAATTAATGACCACCATTGATCTGCATCTCCTAAGAGGCGATAAAATTCCATGACAACTTTTTCCCTTTCGCTACTCCTCAAAGCATGAAATATTTTTTCTAAGGAACTTATCCATTGCTCACCTACAAATGGATTTGTAGTCCAATTTAATGTTTTTGGTTCTTTCCTGATGAATTAGTTTAACATTTTATCCACTTATTTGTGGATGAGGGTCCTCCATACATGTAAGGTTGTTATTCGTAACCGGGTTGAGTTGTTTGAGTATGGTTATAAGTTGTTCAGCACCGGTTGCATCACCAGATCCACTATAATTATCGTGAATATAAGGGAAATACCTACATGGATCATGTGCAAGGATATGATTTCAACTACTTCCACTAGGTTCTATTTATAAACAATGACATACATAATATTAGCTTATGAATCACAATGCATAATTCCAAACATGTAAAATACATAACATAAATTTAATAGTTCAGACATATAATCCATATTCATAAAAAAGTTATCTTTTGGGAATTATTTACACATAAATCCTTCATAATGGTTTGTAAATAAAATTTGAATTATCCTATGCATATCCCTCAGGAGTGTCAAACTAGGTGCGCAGTAAGGACCATTGTCGTGTACCAGGATACCCCGAGCCCAGAACAAAACTCATTGTTAGAGTTTTCACTCCTAGGTACATCTACGATAGAACCACGTCCCCTTGTTGAATCTAGACATGGATTTATTTCTTGGAAAACCCACCTAATATCCACAACACTATTTTATGGATATTCTAATATACTAATCCTCAAAGTCTATCATAGGGTAATTCTCTCTAAACAATATTTTTTGAAATATAGTTTCCAAGATTTGTATTAAACTTCCTCCAATAACAACTATAATGCCCTGATGCGAGTTACCCAATGTCAATTCATTATTACATAACATTGGAATCATCCTAAGAAATCAAGTCTTGAAAGACATATCATTTTAGTATCCATAGAATTACTAGATACATACATAAGTTTTAAATTACATTATGAAATAAAATAAACAAAGTTGTGCCTCCTTTGAACACACTCATATCCCTTATCCTATCCCTATATGTTAGTCGTAATATATTTCTTTGCATCTTGGGAAAAATAAATCATACGAAATGGGTGCGATCAGATTCTCAGTAAGGATAACAATAGAGAAGAAACTAACATAAACAATCATAAACATTTAATCCAATGTATAAGATGAAAACATAATCCTTTTAAACATTAACTTCAGCCTAATATAAAAAATATAATGAAAAAAATTTGATTTACTTATTCATAAGAATATTCCACATGAAGAATAATAACATGTAATATCAATATCTAATCTCATAATGATGGAATGCATAATGTAGGACATCAGAACCATGTAGTTAAGGCCTCGTTCCAAGACTATAAAAAAAAATATTGTGAAGACCTCATGTCAAGACACTAGTTAGTCTCAAGATACCTAACAATCCATTGAGAGGATATAGTGGGCCTTTCCCGACACTTACTATTTCCAATTCATTCCTCATATAAAAACGATGAAACATAACATAAAAATTTGTTTTATACTAACATAAGAAATCTTAATATTTTAATCTAAACCATGAATCAAATAAAAATAAAACATCTACAGTCAATCATGTTATAAAACTATCAATAAAATATGGTATATTTTATCATAATAAATTATCTTTAATTAAATATAAAATCCAACAATAGATGTTGACATAGAAGAAATAAATTCAAAAAATATTTGAGAGAAATATCTCTTTCTACATTGAAATCATTTAAAAGTTTTATAATTATAAAATAAAACATTTATTCTGAAAATATTCATATAATCGTTTAAGGTAATCTTTAAAGGTGTTTTAATGGAAGAAAATAGCTGCACCCACCATATAAGTTAAAAAAACATTATTTCCTTAATTATTCAAAATTAATAAAGTATGTTATTCAGAAAATGATGGAAAGATTATTTTCAAAAAAATTCATAAAAATTTAAACAAGGGTATAAATGAAATTATCTCAAAGTCTAGAAAATAATAAAAATGTTTTGAAAAACATTTCTAAAAAGCACAAATGTGGATGATAAATAAGTCCTAGTAGATACTTACGTATATGCAACCTCAGATAATAGAGAGACTGTAAATTTAACCCTTACCTTGAACTTTACTTTAGTAGAGAGTACGTTAACCTATTGTATAATGGTTATAGAATTTTTATTAAATTATACAAGAACCACTTACATAAATATGATATCATATGTGATCCTTTAATATTTCTTTGTTAAAAATATTTCAGTATTATCATTGTTTCAGGTGTTAACCGATTCATTTTAGTTTATATGTTTTATTATGTAAGTCATGTTCTATACATATAAGATTTAATTCATTAATTTACATAAGTATATAAGGTTCTTAAAAATTATTTTTAATCATCAAATAAAAATTATTCTTAAATAGTTACTATGGGGAATGAATCTCATCACGTCGTGGAGACGGTATACCATACTTACGGACGAGTGCTAATATAATTCTTTTGATGGTGAAATCATATGTAATGGGATGTTATATTATATTTAAATAATCATTAACATGTTATTTTTATTATTTACATCAATTATTCCCATTATTATACCCATAAAAAAATGTTGTGTTGAATATCAAACTACACCATGACGTGGAGACGGTGAGCTGTACGTACGCACAAATGTTGATTTTTTCATTCATAGGATGGATAAAATAATGAATATAGTTGTAAAATATTTATAATATAATATAATTATATATAAGGGTCTGTATTTATTATTATTGTATGGAAACAATAGAGAACGAGTAAGTAGAAGAAGAAAAGAACTTTGAAAGGGGTGATAAAATAAATATCTCTTCTTCGGGTGCATCCTTTTGAATTGAACAAAAGGGATACTTAGGTTTGATTTAGGATCAATGTAAGTCCTCTTGGGTGAATTGAGGGTAGTTTATTGGAGATTTTGGTAGGTTTTGGTAGATAAAAATGTCTTTTTTGGAGTGAATTTAAGAGAATGGGCAGTCCCCTTTTATAAGAGAGGTAAGGGGCACTTTAAGAATGGTTTGAAATATTGATTTATTATACAATGATTTTTGGTTTCTAATAGATAAAAATTGATTTAGTTTGAGGAAAATATGAGTATGGACCAAAAAATCTCCAAAATAGGTTTTAGACATGTTTAGGTCATAAAATTAACTGTATATTTTAGATTTAACCCTTAGTTAAATAGTTTAACTTTTACCATGTCTTCTTGTATTTTTATACTACATTGTTAATATAGTTACTATAAATTTCCAAAAGAACATAAAGTGGATCATTTTTTAAATTTTTATCACTATCCATATTATTTAGCAGACCTATAGTTTTTTATAACTTTTATTTCTTTTAATAAAATAGTATTTATTTTAAAATATCATTTATGTCAATTTTATTACTATTCAATATATTAATATTTAAAAATATTAGAAAAACATGATAAATTAGAACCAAGAATTCCAATGTGTCACTAACATGTCTAAGTTATCTATAAAATTATTGGATATAATTAATTAAGCCAAATTATATTTATTTAATATTATTAATATCATTTATTTTAATCATTCATTAATAAGGTAATTTATTCAACACCATTGTGTGATAAATGAATTTAAATATTTAATTTTTAAAAATTAAAAATAAAATACCATGATGTATGAAATATTTTTATATTTCTAATGATTATTTATAGTTTAATTTATATTTTGTATAAACCTATTCTAAACATGGTTTAGTCATTAAAATTTAAATTTAGCACTTTTAACTCTTCTTTAAATAAAATATAATAAATGTCACAATCTAATCCATGTGGATAAAAAAATATATTATTTTATTCCTAAGGATTATTTCTATCGAGAAAAACATATTAGAATGAATTAGGACATGTGTTGAGGTAATTTTATATTATAATAATATTATTTTTACCTTTAATTACCTTATTTACTTTTAACCGTGGTAAATAAAATTCAATAGTTACTATCCACCCAGAATTATTTTCATCCTATTGAACCATATTTTACTTACTGATTACAAATGTTAATGTTGTAGTATTGAAATTCAAATCACAAAGCGGTAAAATTATGTTTCATGAAAAATTGAAAATGTGCCTAGAAGGTGGGTAAAAGACGTTAAAAAAGCTCAATAAAATTTTATATTTCTAATATTATTATAAAATGACTCCAATAAATTAAATTGGATTAATATAGGTATTATGTTTCTATTTTTACTTAAAAAATGTTATATTAATAATAATTATTTAAATAAAAAGTTATTTTTGAATAATAACTCATTGTTTTTTAGTATTCATAAAAATTTGTATATTTTTAGAAAAATACCAACAAATCACCCTAAGCTAATTTTGATATTCTGAATCCAAAAATGTATTGCATTTTGAAAAATAAAATTTATAAAATTTAAAAATGTTGTTATTAATATTCATAATTTTTTTTAAATTGATATTTTGAATTGTCATGGTGTGCTGGAACTCGAAGTTGCGTACAACACAAGCTATTGTATTATTCAAAGAAAAGTGTACTGTGGAATACCGAGAGTGTTAAAATGAAAAGGTGGTAGGCATGGATTTTTGTATCTTATATGAATCATATTTATGGGATGAAATTATTTATAGGGGTAGGTAATAACTGATGCTATATTATAGAAAGTTAACACTACATCACCAAACTAGAATATAGCGTTCACTCTAAAGATACCAGTTTTATGTATTTATTAAATAGGAAAATTTAACTTTTATTTTCTTTGAATTGAATTAATTTTTGTATTTAACATTTCAATATTATCTAATGTTTTATTTTTTTGATTTTTAAAAAAAACATTTTTTAGGTGAATAGTGAAAATAATAAATTTTTTTCTAAAACTGTAAAGTTTATGAATTTATAAGAAATAACATGAAGAGTCAAAGAACATTTAATTATAAAAATAATTAGTAAAGATTTTTAAAAAATAAAATTTTAAAACACTATAAGGAAGTTAGAAAACCAATGATTATCATTTTAATGAATTGAGGAATATTTTCTATTGAAAACTCTTTTTCATATATAGTAAATTAAATATTAATTTTATATAATTGGGATTTTAATTTAATTTTAGTCGATATATTTTTCAATAATAAACCTATTAAAATCATGAAAATCAAATACACTGATAATGTTACCCTGCCCATAAATTTTAACCTTCAAAGTAAAAATTAAAAAAAACGGGCTTTTACACGTTACATGTGGTAACGTTAAGGTTGATTTATCAAATATATAAAAAAAATTTCAGATAAATTTTGACTAAAATTTGGAGTAATTATTTATTAATTATTTAATGATTGATTTATTTTTTTAATTTTTTTATTTTTAAAAAATTACTTTGTTTGGTAGAAACTAGTTACCATAGTGAAACTAGAAATGTTAAAAGTAATAAATCTTAATTTAAAGAGCTCGAAACTTGATAAAAAATGTTCATATTTATTTATATGTCTTATTATTAGACATATTTAATCCCAAAATCAATTAGTTTCATTTATTGGAGCAACATGAAATTTTAAAAATGTGCCGTCATTATATTATTTTGAAATATTTACACAAAATCAATTCTCAATGCTTGTAAAAGGTTCCTATCACTAGCCCTTAAAAACACTATAAAATTGGAATTCAATAGAAACACTACCCTTTATAATTAATATTTAATACATTTTTATCTAGTTAATATATTTTTCTAATATATTTATTAAGGACCTCCCTTTACAAGGAATCCTCCAAGGGAAAGCCAAATTCATCAATATTAGTATTAATTTTACCTATTTTGTATTATTTTATACATTAAATTTTTAGATTAAAAACTATAATTTATACATAATTAAATAATAATTTATTTTCTTAATAATAATATTATTATTCTTCTATAATAAATATTAATCACCAATCCCCTTTTCTCTTAAGGAAAATAAAAATGATATTCATGCATATGTGCGGACAACCACCTCCATGGAGCATCGTGTTTTTTACATAACCGTCATAAATAGATAATAAAAATATTTAATTTAATAAATATAAAATATATTTATGAGTTATTTTATACTCTAAAATGATAAAACATATTATATATTTTTCATATTTTATGGAATCCAAAATCATCAACCTTGCGTATCTGTGGATTACCGCCTCCATGGAATGATTAATTTCCATTTTTTTTATCACCTACATTCACGTCTATTCATGATAATGGATTTATTATATAGATATTATTTTAAGAAATTATTAAGTTTAATTAAAGATAAATTATACAAACTATTAAAAATATTATCAACAAACAACCATGTTAAATTCAACTTTCCAAAAGTGTATTCTATGAGAAAAATTGATTTCGTTGAACAATATAATAAGATAATATAGGTTATATTATTCATATAAATATTTTAAATAACAATATAACACACTAATGAACTCTATGTAAGGTAATTATTCTTCTGGTATAATGATATTACAACTTAATCACTTCATAATCATCCAATAATTATGATATATACTTGTATGGGCCAGTCTAACTGCCAACATGAATAGTCATAAAAATTTATATCATGGATGACTATGGGAAATTAAATTATTGTACTATATGATAAAAAATATAATAATTATTTTTATTTTAATTAGGGTATGGTATATTAATTTTAAACTCATTTGTTAGGATACTAATATCTATGTGTTAAAAATCACTAAAAGTTACTCGTCACCATTTTCATAATTAAGGATAATTAATAAATTCCAAATATAATGATATTACTACATTATAAATAATTATAAAAAACAATTATAATACGTTTTTTGATATTTTAATGATTTAAATTTGGGAAAAAATTAATAATAACCCTACTACTACAAAAGATGCTCAAAATGATAAGATTGGTGACACTAAATATTGAAAATTGATTTAAATTAACTAATATACATATTGAGAATAAATATAAATAAAGTTAATAATTTTTATCGGTATGAAACATGTTATGAGATAAAATTTTAAGATAGTTATTTCTTTATACACGAGGTTTTATCAATTTTGGCTAAGTGGGAATAAAGGTAATGATTCTTTTTTTTGAAATTTTGATTCCTTGAGACTTGATTATTTTATACCGCATGTTTTCATTTTCATGGTATCCTAACCAAAATTTTGATATTTTATATAAATATTCTCACATTATTAAGGGTATTCAATGTTATATTGGAAATTAAATAATTTTAGGGGTTTTTATTGAGTTATTTCCTAAAACTATATAATTCTGGAAACACTTATATTATTGAATGTGATGTGTGTGTGGTTTTTTGGGAAAAAAAATCTATATATAGACACATTCATTTGGATATATATGGAATATATGAAATTTTAGCTAATCACTAAAAAAATGATGATTTAGTATCAAATCCATCTTTAAGTGGTGCATGATGAGTGGGCCTAATACTATACATTTATATAAACACTCACATGGGATATGTGTTGGATAATTCATAGAATCATTAAAAAAATTAATGTATGAATTTTTACCATTTATTTGGTCTACTACCTTTATACCCTAACAAACTCAATTACAATCAAATATTGATAGCTAACCACTTTGGAAGTACCCTCACCCCAATCATATCTTAATTTATTTGAAAATGGTACATCCTTTAACTTTTGGAACACCCCATAATTTATATATTGTCATTTGAAATATTATCAAAGATATAGATTTTCTTCCATTAAATGGGAAAATATTTTTTTCTATATTTACATAATATGGATAACTGTTGTTCTATTTTTCCATGATTTAGTAATATGATTATTATAAAATTATATGAAATGTATTGTTAACTCATATAATGAATGCATTGAAATTAATTTGTGATGGGTGGGGACAGATATAGATATCCCCTTGATTCATTATTTGGTATAATTAGAAAACTATGAAGGGTATTGAGATTTTCCTTTCAAATTTATGTATGATATTTTGGAACAAGAACTTGGAAGTGTGTTTATATTGTCCAAAATTATATATTCCATTATAAAGAGATCATTAATTATAATACTTATTTTTTATTATCATATATATTGTATGACATATATTTTTGAATTTGTATGTATTGTTATTAAATCAATTTTTTACACTATTTTATCCATGATTATTTTGATGATAGCTTCCATTGTACACTACTCCTTACTCAGAAACTAACATCACTTATTTTTCCTTTCCTAGGAACCAGAGAGGAGAACTCTGTGTATTTATCTAGGATATTATAGAAGAAATAATTATTTTATCATGGTGTTTTTATGTTTCAATTTATTCTAGAAAGTGTAATGTTAAAAATATTCAATTATTTGGTCTCAAAGTCTACTAAGATATTGGATCCTTCATGAAATATTTTATTTTGTATAAATAATATAATAGTACTTTTGGATCTTGGTTATAGGGAACTAGATTTTAAAAATAATTTGTAATTAATAGGAAGTTAATTGGATTATTTTTAGGAGGGCATTAATTGGGTTTCATGTGGCCTTTGGTGGATAATTTTTTTTAAGGAAATATTCCCAAATTTAAAGTGTAATCAATTGAATAGGAATAAAATTAAAGGTTATATATCCATGATTTGAAAAGAACATAAAATACTAAAACATATGGTATAATATTTTATACATCACTCCATTTAGAATCATAAAATTAAAGGGAAAAAATATTTAAAAATATTACATAAGAAAGAATATAAATTAAAATGAAAATAACAACATTATATTGGTGTTTATATTTACTAAAGAATAATTTTAGGTTATATTTTCACCGCACTTTGTTTTCTTTATCTCAAAGTATTATACAATGAGATAATAAGAGGTATTTACCCTAGTCTATTTGTGTACCCTTATGATGTAATTATAACACTAATAATGTATCTTGTTAATCCATTTTATATTGACACAATATCAATATATACTCCTTGAATTTGCTCATTTTAGTGAACAATGTAAAACATTTGTATCCCAAAATTATTTCTTCAATTGAATATTGGGTGTTCTTGATGTTTTGTATGATGAAATTATTCATTCTAAAAAAAGGAAAATATTTAATTGAAATAGAATAAGATATGTATACCCTAATTAAACCCCTATTAAGATGTATTGTTACTATGAGTGTAGTAAGTGATATCAAATCCACTATGTTATTGCCTAATAAATCTATATCTAAAATGTTTTTTAAAATAGAGAATATAATCAATAGAAAAGCTGTTACCTTAATCAATGGATATAATGTTGAGATATATAATAATCATATGTGTTCTTAATTATTGTCTCTATAGCTTGATGTTTTCACTACATCTTTACATAGTATACAAGTTAGTTATACCCCAAGAATGTCCATGAGTGATGCAAACATAGAATAATTTCATGCTAATGTGAAGGATCCAAATTATATATCAGAGACTTATCAAAATATATCTATATAAATGTAAATACATTAAAAAAATAAAAATCATTTAGAATAAAATTTCTAATATCTATAAATGAAACATAAAATTTAATTAGTCCAAGTTAAAAAAAATTCACAACCAATGTTACTATATAAATATAATAAAAAATGAATACATTGATTATTTTATAAATATTCTCATAAAATATGTGGGATAAATTCATTTTCTTTAGAATAAGATAATTTAAATTAATACGAAGATGAATATTTTTATAAGACTACCCACTTGTATAATGTCATGATGTCATTCCTAAATGAAAAATATCATTCAAATTAGACTCCTAAAGTTTTTATAAAAACGTGGGTGTCTTATGAGATGTGACCTAACACCAAGAATACATTTGAATAAAAATAAATATTTATTA
The DNA here is from genome assembly GCA_963277665.1 of Viscum album. NCBI lineage: Eukaryota > Viridiplantae > Streptophyta > Magnoliopsida > Santalales > Viscaceae > Viscum > Viscum album. The sequence continues at coordinate 80,228,885 of OY728153.1, forward strand.
TCTTAAATAAATAGATAATTTTGAGATTTAAAAAGTTGAAACTATTTAATAAGAAGTTTATGATGAATTTATTTCTTTAATTACTAACAAATTCAAGGCAGGAAAATAAAGATATAAAGGTAAAATACCATTATATTATTTCAAATATAATTTTTTTGGAAATATCCCAACATGATTCGTAAAGAAGAACTTGAAGTTGAGTATGTTGTTGAATTATCACTAAAAATGGTTTCCCAAAATGAAAAACATAGAGTCCAAAATCATAACTCGTAATAGATTTTGGTGGAAACAATTGATGAGTAATGAAGAAGAAAAAGATGAGAACTAACTTAAATACAATGAAGTTGAGTTTAGGTTAGATTATTATGTTTTTATGATAGAAACAATTGAATGAAACATATGTTATAATGAGAAATAATATCAATCCATATGATTCTTTAACTTCAAACCTGAACCAAAATGTTGTCTTGAAGAATTTGACATAAACTTCAATAAAAACAAGAAGATATGGTTTGGTGATAGAATAAATAACATATAATAATTAAATAGATAATTTAATCATTCTATTATATAAATTAGTTGAAATTATTGATATTTCTTAGTCTGTATCTTAATAAGTGATTGATCAGAAGATATAAGTTAAATAAAAATAAAAAAATAATTGATGATCTTAATACTAAGATGGAAAAAATAATGAATAGGGTTGAATATCATGAAGTAGAGGTTGTATATTGTAAATGTATCTTGATTCTATGGAAAATATTTTTGGTGATAAAAAGTGAAAATTATTTTAAATTTTTAGATAAATACTTGAAAAAGTATAGAAAATGGTTACATAGACTATTCAGAGGATTCTAAATGAACAAAAGACTTATATTAGTGGTAAGGTGGGGCTCTGTTTCAAATATATGATATCAAAAGTTGATTAATTTTATTTATAAAATAATATGATATTTTGTTGTGAAAACACTCAAGGGACAACATAATTTTCATGAAAATACTCAAATGTTTTAAATATGTGGAGATTAAGTAATGAAAATAAATTTACATTGATTAAATTACAATTATTTGGATTCTATGAACATATGATGTGTTGGTTCATAGAGGATGGGATATACTTAAGAAGAAAATATCTCAAGAGTCAGCAATGAAGGATGATACCACATCTTAAATATTATTTAATTTTTTATTGTTATTATATTAACTACTATAATCTTTGTCATAATGTGATAAATTTCATACAAATTATAAGTAAAACTCACATTAATATGAGTTAGAAAACTATGGTATCTGAAAAAGTATACATGTTTCCCTTGAAATGATAATTTTATCACATAGATGAATATGATTATAATCTTAAAAATTATAATAAATAAAATAATGGGGGATGACCATCTCTATAGGGTCAACCGGAGATCTACTGGTTGAGATTAAGAAAAATGATAATGATTTATTCGTCAATATTTATCTAAAAGAAAAAAAAAGAATCACTTGGATAGTTAATTGTGGGTTCCCATCCCATTTTACCAATAATGTAAATATGTTGAAGAATACAAATAATCCTATTTATGGAATAGTCAGGTTTATTACTGAGCATTGTAAATCTAGGGAAGTGTAACATAGATATTTAGACGAGATGTATTGAAAAAAATAAAAATATCATTTATGTGGATGGGAACTCACAAAATCTTATTTATGGGACTCAATTCTGTTACTTTTATTAGAGGCCACATTTCATTTGGATGAATTCTACATCAAATTTAAAAGTATATATTCATTGTTTAAATGATGGAGAACCAATGTAATTCATTATCAAGTATATTACAAAGGGAGAACCACTTTTATTTTTATAGTGGAGTTAGAGAATTGCCTTTGGAACCAAAATATTAGAAATATAAACTAACAAATCATGTAGAATATTTCAATATTAATGGTTGAATATGATATCCTAAATTTAAAATGAAATTAGGAGAAAAAATATTTTCCCCCTGAAAGAGGTAAAATGATGAGAAATACCTATCGAATGAAGAAGAAGAATACATAAAGCCTTCTTGATCTCAACCACAATTATGAGTGTGTCCCCATGAATAATCCCAAAATATATAGTGAAAGTTACTTAATTTATTAATTTATGATTATAGTATAATGTGTTGTATCATGTTCATGTAGTCTGAGAAAATATTTAATGAATAAACTAGACAATTTTAGAGGAGAGGTGACAAAGAAACTAAAAGAACCATCAAAGATCATTGATCTAATAATGAAAAATAGTAAACCATTCAGGAACTGTAAAATTATTTTTAGATGTTTTGGATAATGAATGATGTCTCATCATTAGTAACATCGAGTTAAAATTTAATATTATAAAAGATAAATTTAATGATGAAACCATGTAAATGTCATTACAAATGAAAAGTTATTTCATTCATTACTAATAGAAGGAAACAATAAAAGTTTTTTTTCTAAACAAAAAAATAGTATTTTCTAAGAAAATATTCAAAAATAAAACCATAATAGATATGGAATTGATGAAAAATAGTGTTGAAACACTATTGTGTATTAAAAACCAAATGTTACATTTATAACAAGGAAATTTAGCATGGAAAATTTGGAGCTGCTATAGATAAAAGGATATTTATTACCTTCCCCAATAAGGGTAAATCTTATAAAGTTCTCTAAAATAGTCAAATACCATTGTGGAAATAGATAAAATAAATATTATTTATGAAAAATATGGACACATATGTAGAATTTTAAATCTTAGTGTGGTCAAGGATAGTGGAGAATTATTGGATACTAATAAAACTGAAAAATGATGTCCTAAATGTAAAGAATATTTGGATGATGAATTAGTGGGTGAAGAATATTTATAATGTATTCAACTTGTTACTCGACCGATAAAAAATAAGCTCAAATTAATGGGATCAAATATCATCAATAATAAAACTACACTGACACAACCTAAGAGGATTATAATAGTGGACAACATTGCTTTATTTTCTTAAGATGATATTATGTCATTTGAAGATGCATAAAGTGTGTTTCATGGGCTATGTTAGTGAAAAAATAGTTAGATAAAATTGAAAAACTTAGTCCTAATAGATCATGTAACGAACTATATATCTCAATATAATTGGAACAAAATATATATATTTAAAAATAAATTTAATTTCAATGGAAATGTGATAAATAACTTGGAATTATTAGTGTTCAAGGGGTATTCCGATGTGGAATGAGTCAATGTTGAATAAATATTTTCACCCATTAATAAATTGATTGTAAAGACTCATTATTAGTATATGTATTCAAATAAATTTTTTATCTATCAAATAGATGTCCAGGTATTATTTTTGATGTAATTACCAAGAAATGGGGTTACATTGAATTACCAATGATTATTTTTATTGATTACGATGAATCAAAGGTGTTCAAGAGGAAAAATTTCTTATGTCATTTAAAATAGTCACCGAGGGTTAGTATACTCTATGATATACATTTTTGAAGAAACTGGAATTATAGATAAATGGAATTAATCACAAAATATATGTTATATATACAAATAAACGAACATTCATGTTTTTAATCTCTGTTAATGATGTAATATTAAATTAAAAAAAATATAATTTGGGAAAATAATTTAAATTATTAATGGGAATAGAGTTTTGGAATTTCTATCATCAAAGAGATCATATTTTCCCCTAGGTAATAGGTTATTCAGAAAAGATCTTATTCTTTAATTTCTCATGATACGTATCAAAATTAATTTCTAAAAAGGCTTGTATCATGATATAAAAATTGTTTTAACACTGATAATGGTTACAGAAATTCTTGGGAAACATGAGAAATAATAATATATTGATCAAACACTATATCAAAAGATGATTCAAATATCCCTTTATCTAACAAAAACAAGTTTAGATATATTATTTACAATATTATTAGAGGTTTGATATTATATTTTCCCCATTGATTATTATCATATAGTTATGAGGAAGATCATTATATATGTTTAGGGAAATCACGATTATGATTTAATGTAAATTATTGGTAATGAAGAAACAATTTTCATACTCATATGTGGTCTAGGATAAATATATTTTTGATAGAAAATACATATGTTAGGGAACCATTTTCCTTATAATCATTCAAATTTCAATGATCATAAAACATTTAGATATAACCACTTTTATCATAGTGTATTTGAAATATATTTTAGCTGAAAACGATTAAACAAAATTGGTACCGATGAAACAATATTTGGAGTATCTTGTAGAGGAGGTGAAGCTACACAAAATAGTCCACTTTGAAAATTAAATGGAGACTGAGAAAAAAAATAAAAGGATTAATTTTTTTTAATGATGAATAAAATGATAGAATAAACATATGTACATGATACATAACTTGTAAATTTGGATACATCATAAAAATAATTCATGCATAACCATATCACCGAGGTTCATCACAAAGGTTTCATAAAACAAATTACAATGATTTTTCACCAAGGTGTTATAAACATGTCCTAAATAGAGGTTAATTATTTTACCAATTAATTAGTGAACTATAAATTAACACCCTTCAAATGTAATAAAAGATTTAAAATTACATTAGTATGAATACCCTTGAATAAAAATAGTGTTGGTAATTTATAACATAAAAAATAGGTATTAAAAATATAAAGATGATTTTAGATATATAACAAGAACACCATGTGTTTTATAAAATTGGTTTAATGAGAGATAATGGATGTATCAAATTGATAGAAAAAATAGGACAATAATTTTATGATAAAAATATCATTAGAATATAACATCATCGAAATTTAATGACGGACTATAAAAGAATTACTTGGGTACAAATAAGAGGAAGATAATCCCTTAACATTTGCGAAAGATTCTGAATGCTTGAGGATAATTACATGAAACCTTAGAAAATCTTTGAAAGGGATTTAGAAAAGGGAAATAATTGTAAATTTGGTATTCATGGACTAAGTTTGAAATAAATGTGGTGGAAAGGTGTATATTTTTAGGAAATGTGGGAGGATTTTTTTATTATATTTCAAAGAGTAGCCTGGTAATTTTAGGTTATGTAAATGTGAAAACCAGTTTCTTATCTCTGATTTTGGATCTTGGTTTATTACATATATATTGTGGGTTTGGACATAATTATGTTTCATAAATTATCACTAATAATTTATATTAATTTTTGTAATAGAAGATAATTTTTTCTAAATATTTATTATTTTAAAACTATAGTATCCATTTTTTGACTATAAGGAGATATTTATAGGTCTATAGAATTCATTTTAATATGTTAAAATATAATATATTCATAAATAGGTATATTTTTTTGTTATCAATTTTTTTACTTTTTTATTATTATTACCTCTTTACGAAGTTATAAAATGTTTAAAATAAGAAAACAATATTTTTAGTATTCCTTAAAAAATATAGTATTTCATAAAAATAAGAGAATTTCGTACAAAAATAATTTCAATATGATGAATTCAAAAATAATTTTTATTTTATCAAATTTTTTCTTAAAATATGATAATTTTTACATTTAAATATAAATGTTTATTTATTTAAAAATAACAGTTTTATATGGAAAACACAACATTCTTACACATATTAAAATTACCAAGGTAATTATAAAGTTATATTATCATTTATATTTAAATAAACAGTATTTTATAAGACAAATTAATGTAAATATATTTTATTTTGAATTCCTAAATTTATCAGTGAGGTTTATATAATTTTAATAATTTAAATTTGGTTTTATTTGTTTGAAAAAATTTATCTATCATATTCACCATACATTTATGTGTATTTAATTAAATAAAATAATCATAAATATTAAAGAAACCATAATTTAATTTCTAAAATTCAATTAAATCATCTATAATACTATATTCTAGATACATAACCCCTTATTACTGTGGTATATAGCTTGAGGGTAAGGTGAGTGATGGTTGAACTTTCAGAGGAAAACATAGGTAACGTTAACCTTGTGGTTATCTCCACTATCTAGAACTTCTCCAATAGTTAATTCTGATCAAGACTTACTTATTGGATCTCTTCACGGGCTTAGTAAGGGGTGAACAACAGTGACACTACCTTCCTGTTAGATGGTATGTCAGTATGATATACTCTATAATACCAAATGCGGGATCGAATATGTAATGCGATGCTCAAATACAAGAGGGGGGTGAATTTTATACTTTAAAAATCCTTAAGTAAATTTTGTATATCCAAAATTCACAAAACCTCCAAGTTCTAAAAACATGATTGATTACAGAAAAGTGATTCTAGAAATGAAACATAGAAAAAGTTTACAATACATGAGATTCTACCTTAAACCATATAGAATCTTACTAAAACAGAGTACAAGTATGAGGAAGTATAATAAAGTTATACTTTCCTTAACAATACAAAATGCACAGTGGAAAACAAAGTAGTAACACTACAAGTAAAAAAAATAACTATTTTAATCCAAAGAGAAGGGTATCCAATAACCTTGTATAAGAGGTCCCTTGATTTATACTTTCAAGAAAGTATATCTTACCCACACTAGGGTAATCCCTCGATACGAATATCGGAGTCTATCTTGATATCCCCGTAAGCCCTCAACTATTAGGTAGTCGACACCTCTGTCTTCCTATCCCTGGAAGCCCTCAATTGTACACAAAAACAATCAGAGTCACACGAAGCCAATATGCATGAAGAAAAGTTTAAACAAGTCATTCAAAATTTCAGCAAAAATCTTGAGAGTTTATAAGAACCTCTCTCTCTAAAAATCACTTCAATAGCATGTAGTCACAGATGTCAAAGATGTTGTCAAGTGTTGTTCTCTTTTCAAATGAGCCCTTATTTATAGGCACAGCTCCAACAGTCGGCTCCCTCCTCCAATAGTCATATTCTTCCTTGAATTTCAGAGGTCCCTTTACACGTGTCACTCAAACAACGATTAGTGGATAACTGAAGGCACGACATCGTTTTATAAAAGAAAAAGTAAAGGAATAACCAAAAACTAATATTCGGAACATAATAAAATATAAAAGTACGGAATGTAAGTAAATGAATTCGGAGTCTATAATATAGGGATATTCCAATTTTGTTTTTCAATGGAATTCGTAATGAGAATTCATAATTAGAATTCATCATCAGAATTCGTAATGAGAATTCTGAATCAGAATTCATAATTAGAATTCTTAATGAGAATTCATAATCAAAATTCACCATCAGAATTCATAATGAAAATTCATAATCAGAATTCATCATCAAAATTCATAATGAGAATTCATAATCAGAATTTGTTATCAGAATTTGTAATGATAATTCGTAATTAAAATTGATCATCAGAATTCCTAATGGGAATTTGTAATCAGAATTCATCATCAGAATTCGTAAAGAGAATTCATAATCATAAATCGTCATCAGAATTGGTAATGATAATTCATAATTATAATTTACAATAAGAATTTGTAATGAGAATTCATAGTCATATTTCATCATCAGAATTCGTAATCAGAATTCGTAATCAGAATTCATCATAAGAATTCGTAATGAGAATTCTTAATCCGAATTCATCATCAGAATTCTTAATGAGAATTCATAATCAGAATTCATCATCAGAATTTGTAATGAGAATTCCTAATCAGAATTCATCCTCAGAATTTGTAGTTATAACTTTATATAAGTTCGTAATCAGAATTCCGAGTTGAACTTCATAAAAGTTCATAACAGGGAATTCAGAGTAGAAATTCATAAAAGTTCGTAACAAGAATTCAGATCCTAAAACAGAATTATTTATATCTATGTATTATATGATTTTGAGGTTTTAGATATGAATCCGATTTTTTATAGTTAAGAAAAATATTGATATGAACAATGAAAATAAGGTACGGGTAAATTTCCTTGGGTAAGGAAATTTTCCTTGTAGAAGTAAAATAGAGGTAAAATGAGTTTTTCCTTGAAATAAGGTGTTTGTGATTTTCAGAACAAAGGGAATGGTAAAGTCATAAGGAAACCTTAATGACTCAACAATCTCCCCCTTATATGAAGTAATGGAAAATTAATAAGGAAAACCTTATTGACTCAACAATCTCCCATTTTTTGGAAGGCACAAACATCCTTATGAAAACGATTGTAGGAACTTAGAATAAATTTCCAGACTTTTAAATTAAAAATTATCTCCCTTTTTTATGAACAATGGTGAATACGACTAACTCCCCCTTAGGATTTGAAACTATAATAATCTTATTCTATATTTCTGGAATGGGATTTTCATTATGAATATGAAAATCTTAATAATGAGAACTCTTCCTTGAATAAACCCCCCTTACTTAGGGATATATCATTTTCATTCTCTTCTTTAGAATACTTTTTCCTCCTCCCCCTTTGTGATTTTCAAAATGAGTTTGAGGGAATAGAAAACAATAAAGTACCTGAAATATTAGTACAAGATAACACAAAGGTCAAGAAACCAGATACGTCACTAAGATTGAATGAATTTTTACAAGGAAATACATTACAATAAAAGATTGGATTTGGTCTATTTGTCTTCTTTCTTCCTTGGGTATTAACCTCTTCAGCAAGGTTTTTAGCTTCTTTAATTATTTTTGATCCTCCTCATCTTGATTTTTAAGGCATTAATCTTGTCATCATGAGCCTTCCGAGCCTTATACTGAGCCTTAAGAACTTCATCCTACATTACAAGCTTCTCTTCGATCTCAATCCGAAGATCTCTTTCCCCCTTCCAGCTTTGAGCAATAGAGTTAAGCTTTCCATTAAGATCATTCACCTATTGAATATGAATATTTTTCTCTAGGGATAGATTTTATTCAAAACTAGTTCTAAGATCTTTGATCCTTCCATCTTCTATATCGAAATCTTCCTTTACTCCAACTTGAACTTCATAAAGCTCACTCATTTCTTGAATTGATCTCTTTGACCAGCTAGCTATCTTGTTGCATGACTTCTTGTGGGATTCATAGCTTATAATAAAGGTTTTTAAATCTGATCCTATCTTGAAAAAATTTTCCATCACCATGGACACCAAATCTGATTTCAGATTAAGAGTGTGTTGGAGCATCTGGCATCTAGAATCTATGCTTGTAAAAGTAAAAATGGAACCGACTAGCTTCTTCAAATACTGCTCCACAAAATCATGACAAAGTGAATATGACTCTAAATCCAAAACATTACTTGGTGAGAGTGGTTATTTAAGATTAACAAGCTTCCTTTTTGAAGTTCCTATAACTTCCTTCCTCTTCACTATATATTTTCATTGCGAATCAACAATCACTTGGTTACCCTTATCAATCTTCAGTATGAATTGATCATCAAGAGATTTATGCTCGCTATCAGATAATTGAACAAACTTATCTTCATCAATTTGTTCTTTTTCTTATCCTTCATCAATAAATTTATTTTCATAAATTTCTTCCTCAGATAATTCATTTACTTCTTATTCTTCCTTCTCTTTATCGTTATTTCTATATTTCTCTTATTCCTTTCCAGGAGTGACAATCTTTGAGGACTCATCCTCATTTGTTCAGAGTGATAATTTCTCTGATGGGTTTTCCTTATCTTGATATTCATCAACTTGCTTAATCAGATCATCTATATCACCACTTTCTTCTTCTTCTTCTTCTTCTACTTCTTCTTCTTCTACTTCCAGCTCTTCCACTTCTTCATCAACTTCTTTCTCTTTAGATTTTTTTGAGTGAAGAAATTATTTCCCAGATTCTCAAGTAATGGGTCGACTAGGAAGGTTTCTGGCACTGGAATATTCTCAGAAGCTACTTATGTGGACTTCGAAATAGATTGTACAACTTCATCCTCAGACATTTTCTTATTCATCTTCTTCTCTTTTTCTTTCTTCTCAAGGTATTCAATAGTCTTATCCCATAATGATTTAGCTTCAGCAGGGTCCAAGATGAACTGTGGCTCCCCTTATTTCCTATTTTCCTTATCTTACCTTCATTTTTCAACCACCTCATTTGGATAAGTTTTTTGTTTCATGGGTTTAGGAGGTGTGGATTGAACTTCCTTAGCTTTGGGGGTTTTTTCTGTTTCCTCCACTTCCTTCATCTTTCATTGCTTTCCTGCTTTCTTTGATGGTTTGGACTTTACAACAATTTCTGTATTGGATTCTGCCTCAACCTCAGGAAGATCATAGAACTCTCCTATATACTTAGAATATCCCATATTCATTCTTTTCAGAGTTTCATCACTAACAAGAATAACTTTGAAATTCTAAAGCTTGGAACTTCATGCAATCTTGAATGATTCAAGACACCGAACTATCAGTTTTGAAAGTAAGTCAGGATACATGATAATTTGGGCTCTTAAATTTCCATTCTTGATGTTCTGAATTGTAATAAGAACATGCCTCATAAATCAATTTTCCATAGATTTACCAATAAATCTAAGAAATATATGTCACTATTCTTGAGAGTATCTTTGTCACCTTTTCTCGGTACTAAAAATCATTATACCCATAGATGAAGGATCCGGTTGTTAGAAGATATATAGAAAATATTTGTTGTCTTGACCTTATAAATTCCAAGACATTCCAAAGCCTTTACTTTTACAAAACTACCTTGAACCTCTGGTAGTTTCGGAGAGAAAAATTCAGCTTCACCTTCATATGCCAGCCCCACCAAGCTTCTAGCCTTGGTCTCGGAATGTTTGTAGGTTTTTCTATAAGACTTGAATGAAAAGTTCTCTTTTCCATCTTCCTTAACAAAGCACACTGGCTAATAAAACTGTAGGAGTAAATCTGGATACACCGAGTATTGAATACCTGTAAAAGATATGCAGACATCTTCCCATCCATTTAACTTGATATTCTTAGAAATGATAGAATCATACTTTAGAATTTTTGGATGCACCGACCTTTCCATGTATACATTCCATTTTGATATTGGTTTCATGGTAGAAATTTCTTGGGAATAAGCATCTACAGACATTCAGACTGGAGGAACTCTGTGTGGTTCAGAATGAGCTTATGAAGGGTAGAAGAGCTTCAACATGCGAATGATTTGGAAACTGATGTATGGAAATCCTTTAGGGTTCTTTTATATAGGCTATAGAAGTGACCTTTTATCTTCCAAATCCAATCTAACGGTTGAAAAACTCTCTGATCTGATATGATGGTTGAAAACATACCCACAAGAAAATCTTGAATTTGATCTTTTGAGGATTTAAGAAAAACATTTGGATTTAAATAAAAATGTATCTGAAAAATTAAAATACAAAATAAAATACCAGCAAGTAAAAATGATTACGAAAACTGAAGTAAGGAAATTGTACCTTTCGGATTGTCTTGGAAGATTATTCCTAATAGGTGATATTATTCTTGTAGAAAATTTTATTACGAAAAACTCCCTATGAAAAAAAACATACTTATGAACAACTTACTATGAAAAAACTCACTAAAAAAACTTAATATCTAAAAGTTTTATTGCAAAATAATTTTAGTACCAAAACTCGATTACGTAAAATTCTTAGTATGAAAATTCCCATTACGAAAATTTCCATTAAATTTTTTTTTAAACTAAGTATGAAAAATTTCATTACGAATATTTGAAAAACTTAATAACAGATGTAATCCCCCTATGAAAAAGAATTTATTACTGTAAGGAGATTGGTTAAATAGAAAGTTAATGGAGGAATATTACCTCATGGTTATCATTCCTAACTTTTTTTTAATGTATTTAAATCTATTGGTAGGTAAATAGTTTTGGAAAATATCAGAAATTTGATCTTGCATTCTGATAAATTAAAGAATGATATCTCCATTTTGTGTGTGATCCCAAAGAAAGTGTTGCCTAATAACCATGTTTTTTTCATGAGAGTGATGTGAAGGGTTTTTACTAAGGGAAATGGGACTTGTGTTATCACACAGGATTTGAGTCTTAGTAAAACTCAAGACATAGTCTGTGAGTGTGTGTTGCATCCACAACACTTTAGTACAACAACTTCCAGCTTCTACATATTCAACTTCAGTAGTGGAGAGTGCTACTGAGTGTTGCTTCCTGCAAGACCAAGAAACTAATGAATCTCCTTGGAAATGACAAGTTCCGGATGTACTCTTTCTATCCATTCTACATCCACCAAAGTCAGCATCTGAAAATCATTTTAAGAAAAAATCATTTCTAGAAGTATAAAATAGTCCTAAATCCATGGTTCCCTTTACGTAGAAAAAAATTATCTTCACTAACTTTAAATTAGATTCCTTAGGATTGGATTGATATATTTCACATAAGCATACTAAAAACATTATGTTTGTTCGACTAGCTGTCAAGTAATGTATACTTATCATACCTCTAAAATTTGTTTGATCTTCTAGTTTTCTGGCTTCATCAAGATCAAGTGTGTTTGAGGAACCGATTAGAGTAGTTATACTCTTAGTGTTGTCATATCCATACTTTTTAAGAAGATATTTAATATACTTATGTTGCGATAAATAAATTCCTTCTGGTTTATGAGAAATTTGAAAACGAAGAAAAAATGTTAACTCACCCATCACACTCATTCCAAACTCATATTTTATTAAATCTACAAAGGAATCAGTTAAAGATTGCTGAGTTGATCCAAATATAATGTCATCAACATAAATTTGAATTATAAAAACATTTTTCTTACTCTTCTTTATAAAAGGGTTGGATTTTCATTTCCCTTAACATAGTTATTTTAAGGAAAAAATCATGTAAGTCTATCATAACATGCTCGAGGGGATTTTTTAAGTCCATTGAAATATTTGGTATGTCTAGAAACATGATCAGGATGTTTTGTATCTTTAAAGCTTGGAGGTTGTTCAACAAAACATCCTCTTAAACAGAACCGTTAAGAAAATCACATTTCACATCCATTTGAAAAAGTTCGAAATTGAAGAATGCTGTAAAGGCAAGTAAAATATGAATTGATTCAAGTCATGCTACTGGAAAATAGGTTTCTTCATAGTCTTTTCCTTCTTGTTGATTATAGCCTTTAGCAACTAATCTAGTTTTATTTCTTACAATCATTCCATTTTCATTGCACTTATTTCTGAAGACCCATTTTACACAAATAATAGAAGTTTGCTTAGGTCTTTCAACCAAGGTCCATACATTATTACTTTTGAATTAATTTAGTTCATATTACAAGGCATTTATCCAATCATCATCTCCTAAAGCATCATCAGTGCTTTTTGGTTCTAATCGGGAAAGAAATTATAGATTTTCTACATCATTTCTTAAGGAAATTCTAGTCCTTACAGGTTGATTGAAATCACCAATGATGCTATCACTGCGATGATTCTTCAGAAATAGATGATTTGGGTTTTGTAAAACCTGTTCATCAACATAGGGTAGGAAATCTTCTAAGGTAAATGTTTCAGAAGCATCTTCTTGAACATTTTCCTTATCAGAAGGATTTTCTATCAAAGGTTGATAATCAGTTTTATAAAAAACATCTATAGATATAGGTTGGGGTTGTTTAAAAACAAAAGGATCAGTTTCATCAAATTTAATATGTACTGTCTCTTCAACATTACAAGTATTTTTATTGAAAACTCTATATGCCTTAGAAGTTGTGGAGTAGCCTAATAAAATTCCTTCATCATATTTTGGTGCAAATTTGTGTAAATTATCTTTAGTATTGAGTATGAATAATTTACAACCAAAAAACTTAATGTAGAAAAGTCTAGATGTTCTACCATTCCATAACTCATAATAAGTTTTTTTAAGAAAAGGTCTAATCAAAACACGATTTATAGTATAACAAGAAGTACTTACAGCTTCAGCCCAAAAATGTTTAGCTACAGAATACTCAATAAACATTGTTCTAGTTATCTCTTGAAGAATTCTATTTCTTCTTTCAACAACACCATTCTATTGAGGTGTTCTAGGTGCTTAGAAGTTGTGAGTAATACCTTTTCTACTACAAAAGATTTCAAAATCAAAATTTTGAAATTCTCCTCCATGATCACTATGGATAGTTATCAATGGAAGGGTTTTCTCATTTTTAACTTGGGATCTAAATCTTTTGAAATAATAAAAATATTCAAACTTCTTTGTTATAAAATATACTGACATATATCTAGTGTAATCATCAACTAAGACAAATACATAATACTTTCCCCCAATGCTTCCAGTTTGTGTGGGACCAAAAAGATCCATATGCACTAGCAGTAATTCATCAGTAGGTGTGACTTCACCGACTGATTTAAAACTTGGTTTAAGTTGTTTTCCATATTGACAAGGGTCAAAAACTTTTGAAGAGTCAAATATATGCTCCGGTATATCCTTAACTAGTCTTTTCTTATAGAGTGTGCATAAGTTCATAAGGTTACAGTGACTGAACCTTCTATGAAATAACCAAGAATGATCTTCCATTGAACTAAGGCAAGGTAAGTCTTGGATCCTAAGGTCTTCTAAGTTTAGTGTGCAAACATCATCTTTCCTATTGGCAGAAATAATAAATTATTCCTTGTAATTGTGTACTAATCACTGATCATTCCTAAAATTCACAAGGTATCCTTTGTCATATAATTGGATAATGATAATTAGGTTTTTCTTAAGACCTTTAACAAATAAAACATTTGAAATATATGTTTTTCCAAGAAGAACGATGTTACCTATACCAATAATTTCTCCCTAAGCATAATCTCTGTAATTTACTTTTCCTCCTTTCGTTTTGATAATATTTTCAAAATAGTTTCTGTTACTATTCATATGCTGAGAACATCCACTATCCATGTACCGTGTATTGTTGTTGGTACCTTCTCTATTTTCCTAAAAATAAGAAAAAGTTAGATTTTCGGAATCCAAACATCCTTGGATTCAGAATTGTTAGACAAAAAAATTATGGGTAGTTACATTAGTTTAGAAAAATAAGCTTTTTGAAACCCAAGATATTGAACTCTATTTAAGGAGATGTTTTTCTTCCAATGCCCACCACTTTGAAACTTAGTACAAAAAGGGGTTCTAGAAGGAACAAAATAGTTGTTTTTGAAAACCGATTTTTGCTGAGTATAACCTACTTTAGTAGTGTTTCCATGAGGTTTAATTTGAGAATAAATCTTGTCAAAATTTTCATTCCTAGAGGTAAACTTTGCAAGATTCTTCTTAAGAGAAAATATTTCAGATTTCAGTCTAATGACTAAATTCCTATCCTATGGAATCATTTCCTTAGAGTTATATTTTTCCTAAAAAAATTTATCTTTAAAATAAAATTATTAATATCTTTTGAATGTTCTTCTTCATCCGAATTTGATTTCTTAAGGTCTTTAGAATGTTTTTCTAAAATCACTTCTTTATCTTTAAGATCTCTAAAAAGATCTGAAATCTCTTTTGTATGAATTTTTTCCTTAGTACTTGCCTTGTCTAATTTGTTAGAAATTTTACAATTTTTTACTGCATGTAACTTTGAAAATGTAGATACTTTTTCATATGATGGTTCTTCATTTTTTGAGGATGAATTATCTTCATTAGAAGTACTATTTTCGGAATAGTAATTCTTATCAAGAGATAGATTTGTTAAAGCCTTGAAAGAGAGTACCTTGGCCATAAGACATGTATTGGGGAAAGAAGTAGTAGCAATGAAACCCATATTATTCTGTGTTGATGAATCATATTCAGAAGATTTACTTTCTGAAGAATCTCCACATCTATCACTCCAAGTATCATTGGCTTTATTATTTTTCTTGTGCTTTGATCAACAAAATTTCTTCTTATTCCTTTCTGAATTCCTTTCCTTCTTTTCATTCTTTTTCAACAAGGGAAAATCATGTATGATATGAACTTTTATTTTAGATTAATAACACGTAACTTCTCTAAATTTCTAATGTCTGTAGTATTTATTCTTGTATTTATTTTGATAATTCCTTTGAGCTACTGTAACACCCTAAGATTTCATAGTGCGTTATTTCTTTAAAATAATTCAATAACTTGCACTACACGCAACACCGAGTTCAAGCGCATCATGACTTACCAAACTATCCGTTCAGACGAGGTTATGAATAATATTAACAGAATTTTGAACATTATATAATCCTTATAATTTTAGAATCCATATTATGAGTTTCTTAGACATAATATAAGAACAAATTCATTTTCAGTATTGCAATTTTACAAAATTTTAATAGTAAAACCATTTTAAATCCAATATTTTAAAATTTTATATATCCAATTTGACTAAATAAATTTACTTTTTAGAATGGGGGCATAAAAAATTTACAATGAAACATCTCAAGCTTCAACGGTACGTTTCCCTTTGAATAATCCAATGACGTGCATTGTACGCAACTTTGAGATTCTAACACACCACAACTAATCAAACTAGCCGTTATGAATAGTAATACCTACTTTTTGAAATTTTATAAATTTTATCTTTCGAAATGGACTTAATTTTTGGATTCATAATATCGGAAATAGCTTTGGGTGAAATTTTGGTACTTTTCGGATAACTTTCATATTTTGATGAATAGTGAAAATTACTAAATTTTAATTAAAAACAACATTTTTAATCAAAATAATTAATAGTGATAAATTATGAATTTGAGTGGGTTTAAAGTATATTTAGAATATATTTTTACCATTTAATATAATGTTGGTCATTGGACATAATTTCACAATTAAACCAAACATAAACAAGTATCAATATTTTGATAGTTATTATATCTTAAAAACGCGCTTTTTGTTTTGACAGCGGGAATTAATTTTAAATTAATTTCTGCCACTTCTGTGTTTTTAATTTGGAAAAATGGATTCCATATTTGGAATCAGAATGTTCAAATTTTGTTAATAGGTAACTTTTGTTTTTAGACATTTTGAATAATTACTTCGGTAAATATTTTATTTACCATGGTTAAAGGATAAATCCGGTAAATAAGGTTTAAAAAATAATATTATAATAATAATAAATTACCCTAAAACGTGTCCTAACCTTATTGGTTGATACATTTCCGACCATGATCATATTTGGGTTGATTTTGGGACCCCATAGTGCCACTTTTAAGTGATAGAGACACTTTATTTTAATTAAGTTAAAGTCAATACAAAAATCACACAAGCATATATCTTTTAGAAAAACAATTTTAACATAGGATTATATATGTTGGATTTTCGACTATGAATATTCATTAGAAATATAACAAGATTTCATACATAATTGTATTTTATTTATAATTTTTAGACATTAGATAAGTTAATTTATTTATGACACAATGGTGATGCAGTAATTACCATAATAGTGAAAAATTAAAATGAATGATATTGTAGATAGCCAAATAAATATAATTTGAGAATTTTTATGAATTTCACTAATTTTATAGGTTAATATGACATGTTATTAATTATTTAATTAACTTTTTTCTAAGTAATAATTCTGTAATGATTTTTACAAAAATCGGTTATTGAATAGTGTCAAAATTGACATGAAAGAGTTTTGAAAACAAATATTATATTATTAGTTGATATGAAATTCCTAAAAATCTAAGGTTCGGCCAAAAGACTTATATCATGATAGGTGTATTATTAGGGGACCACTTGGGGGTCTATTGGATGTATATAGTATGTTTATTAACTATATAATATAAAAATACAAAGTGACATGGTAATTGTTAAACTAATTAACTAAGAGTTAAAACTAAAGGATAAGGTTAATATAGTGAACCAAACCTGTATAAAACCTATTGGTTGAGTGGTGTTCGACCCATAACCATATTAAAATTTAAATAATACAATTAGGATCCATTATAAACCGAATATGAATTTATTATAAATTAATACTTTTAGTTTTTCCTAAAGAGACCCTCCTCCCCCTTATAAAAGGACCCAACATCTAACCAATTATTCACACCATCAAAGCCTTTTGGATCGGCCAAACTCTGCCCAAATACTCTCCCAACTTCCCTCAATTCATCCTAGAGGCCTTACTCTAGTCATAATGCCAATCTAAGTGCCCTTTTGATCAAATCAAAAGGAAGAACCCGAAGAAGAGGTAATGATTTAACCACCCTTTTCCAAGTTCCTTTCTTCTTCCACTTCTTCCTTATTTATTATTACCATTATAAAATAATTACTCCAGTATCTTATATATAATTCGATGTTATTATAAATATGGTAGAACCATATTCAGTATTCTATCCATCTTTTGAATAACATGTCACCATACGTGCGTACGTACGACTTACCGTCTCCACGTCGTGGTGTAATTGTTATTCAATAAATTATTATTTGGATGGGTATAATAATGATGTATAACTCATGTAAATAATAAATATATCATGATAATGATTCTGTATATATGATATACCATCCAATTATATGTTATTTTAATATCAAATGAATGATATTGTTGCTCGTGCGTATGTACGGACTACCATCTCCACGAACGCGATGGGATTCATTCTCCATCATATCCATTCAAGTATAATTCTCATTTGATGATTAATAATAGTATATAAGGACTTGAAATCATTCTGGATATGATTAAGATACAACCTATCCATGACAAACATAGCTTATGTAACAAAACATATAAAAGAAAATGAGTATGTTAACACCCGAAACAACGATAATACTAAGATATTATTAACAAATCAATGTTAAAAGATCATATATGATATCATATTAATGTATATGATTCTTGTATAATTTAATAACAATTATTTCACCATTATACAACAGTTTAACCTACCCCCAACCAAGGAAAAGTACAAGGTAAGGGTTTATTTTGCAATCTCTTCATTATCCGAGGTTGTTTATACGTAATAATCTACTGAGATTTATTTATCATCCACGTCCATGTTTATTCGAAATGTATTTCAAAACATTTTTACTATTTAAAAAGAATATGGGTTAAAGTCATTTATACCCTTGTTTGACTTTTTATAAGAGGTTTATAGAGGAATCTTTCTGTCGTTTTCCAAAAAAGCTGCTTTTAACCTTTTCGACAAAATTAAGGTAAGAATGTTTTTTTAACTTATACAGCGGGTGCGACTATTATCCGCCGTTACAAAATAGTTGGAGCTTCCCTTAAAATCTTATAAGGGTATTTTCAAAGTAAATGTTTTATTTTATAATTATGTGACTTTAAATGATTTCAAAATTAATATTTTAGGAATTTGTGAAAGGTACTCTTTATCAAGATCATAATTTTAAATGTTTTAAATATTTATCTTTCTAAATCTTTTTAATTAATGTCTATGTTTTCAAAATGATTTTAATGACTTATTTATATGGACATGAATATTTTGAAATGATATTTATTTTCAAAAGTTTAAAAGTGGAATGGGACACTTTGATTCAAAAATCTCTTTTAAATTACTTCCTTTATAAATGTGTGACTTTTCAATGATTTCGAGAAAAGAGATATTTCTCTCAAATAGTTTTGATTTCATCTATGCCAACATCCTTGGATGAATTTTAAGCTTATTTGATGTTGATTTATTATGATACAAAACTTTTGTGTTGTATTGAATGTTTTTTGATATGTTTTACTGTGGATGTGTTATTTTTATACCATTCATGGTTTATAGAGAAAGTATTGACATTTCATATGCTAGTTTTAATACAAATGTTTATGTTTTGTTTAAAACTTTTCATATAGGAATTCATTGGACTTATTAAGTGATGGGTGGAGCCCTATAAAGCTCCTCAATGCATCAGTAGGTCTCATGAGACAAACTAGTGTCTTGGCACAATGCTTTGACAAAATCTTATTTGTAGTCTTGGCACGAGGCCTTTCCTATGTGGTTATGATAGTCCAGCATTATGCATTCCATCATTATGAAAGTGGTTATTGATATTACATGTGATTATTAGATTAGTAGAATATCCATGTGAATAAGTAAATGGAATTATTTCATTTTATTTTTTCCATAATATGTTGAAGTTTAAGTTTGAAGGCTTTTGTTTTAGTTATACATTGCCTTAAATGTTTATGCTTATTTATGAAAGTTTATGCTGTATTGCTTACCCTTACAGAGTGTTTGAGCTCACCCCTTTCTATGTTTTATTTTTCCCAGGATTCCAAGAACTATATTGTGATTGATATGCAGGGTTATGGCAAGGGAATAATGACATTCATAAATGATTATTTATGTTGTTTTATATGTTATGAAGTGTAATGTAACATTCATGTATGTAATCTATTTTCCAGGACCGCTAAACTGATCGGTCCTTTGGGACTTGATTCTTGGTAATCATGCCGATGTATTAAAATAATGCACTGAATCTGGGTCACTGGGGTCTGGGCATTACAGTTGGTATCAGAGGAAGTTTAGAAATAACCTTGGAAACTAGATTTAGATAAACTCTGATTAGAGAACATAGATTTAAGATGGACTTTGAGGATTAGTATAGAAGAACTTCCTATAATTTTGGTATTGTTGAGATTTTGTGAGTTTTCTATGAAATACATCCCTGTATGGATACAAGCAGGTAGAGGCGGCTCTGGCACAGATGTACCTAGGGGTAAAACCCGAAAACACCGCTTTGAGCTAGACTCGAACGAGAACTGGTGCACGACAACGGGCCTTGCTGTACTCTTGGTTACGACACTCCAGTGGGATATGCTTAGGATAATTCTCATTTTCATTACAAATAATTATGAAGGGTTTATGAGTATATATTTCCTCAAAGAAAACATTTTCATGATTCTGGATTATATCCATAAATAGTTCAATTTATGTTAAGTGTTTTATTTGTATGAAATTATGTATTTTGATTCATAAACTGATCTAGTTTAGGGCATTGTTTTGAAATGGCACCCAATAGAAGTAATGAGAACTCCAACAATACGCATGATCCAAAGAGTAAGGAGGATCATATCTTTCATGGTCTTAATCTAGGATTTAGAAGGGAAATAGTCTCCCACGTATTATCATCATATGAAGAAATAGTATCATGTGTTGATAAGATAAGGAAAGAATTCCCGGATTCCTATGGCTTTGAAGGGAAGCCAGAGAAGGAAAGGATGGTAGAGAGAAGGACAGATAAAAGGAAGAAGGTAAAGAAGGATTTTCCCATATGTGATAACTGTGGAAAGAATCGCCTTGGAAAATGATTGAAGGGAATGAGAGTATGTTATATGTGTGGAGGTAAAGGACACAGAGTACATGACTACAAGGGTAAGAAAATGGTTTCAAATGTACATTGCTTCATTTTCAAGGAGTTTGGACAATACGTGAACCTATGTCCCAGTCATCAGACTATGCCTCAAATGATGCTATTGGATAATAATCAAGTTATAATACTACCACATATGAAGAGGAATGATTAGAGTTCTTATGTTGATATGTCATTTGAGTGTTGTATCAACAATGTACTTGTTATAATAATTAGGGAGTATATAAGGATTGTACTTCAGTACTATTTCAATAAGGACTTGAGATTGTGGGGAACAAAGAAAAGTGACTCAATGGCGGGTTAAATTTTTGGAAAATATATGGTTGATAGAAAGATATACCACAATATGGTTCTAATACCGAGGTAGTAATTTTGGAATAATACATGATTGATTTGGATAAATTATATTGGATATTCTTGACTACCTTGAAACTGATTAATGATTTGTATATTCCATAATTGTTGGGGTTTATAACATTTTTGGATTGAAGGATTATATCCATTATTATTTACGGAATATGGGATCATAAATGTAATCAATAAGGTTTTATGGTAATTCAGGATGTTGCAGTGTTTCAAAAGAATACATGATGAAGGTGTTCACATGCTATTACGTGGAAAAAAGGATCTTCATTGTGTTTACCTGCCTTATAAATTTTGGACTGTGAGTTTGGACCAAAGTATTTTGGATAAGTCCAGTTTGAGATAATTTTTGGATTTCCATAAAAAAGACAACTCAGAGGTCAGGCGGCAACCTGTCGCGTCTGGCAAGGCCGCGAGACTTGAACCCACAACCGAAGGGTGACAAGGGTGTCACCTACCACTTACCCACGTGATGTACTGGATTGAATAATGTTGTTTTTTAATGGTTTTGTTAGATGAATAATAAAATTAATTTTTTTGAACCCTATACGAATAGGATAAATAGAATATTATTTTTGAGTTCTATTATCTTTTAGAGTGAAAGATGAGTTTGTGGTAGAACATAGTTAAAGGATGAGACTCTACATGTCAAGTATATATTTTTCTTCTTCTCTTATTCAATGAAGAAATTAATTCTTATAATTTGGTGAAGGGATCTTAAAAAAAATGCGTTACCCTAATACCATATGTTTCGTTGAACCGATGGTATTTTAAATAATCATAGATTGATGAAATTTAAGGCCCTCAATTTACACTCGTTTGTGATTGATGACCTCAATCACTACCTATAAATATTTACGTTTTCCTCCAATTATATGTCTCTAATTTCCACCAATGTTCTCCTAATCGAGATCATAATTTGGTGGTGACCCTTTCATTTCCCTTTTCCTCATGTTAAGACTACATTTTATTAACCAAATTTCCGATGTGCGTTTTCCCACAAAGATATTTTCTATTTAAAAACTTTTATTTTCGAAGAATAGTTTCAAATTGCGAGGACACAATTTATTGAAGTAGTTGAGAATTTAACACCCTAAGATTTCATAGTGCGTTATTTCTTTAAAATAATTCAATAACTTGCACAACACGCAACACTGATTTCAAGCGCACCATGACTTACCAAACAAGCCGTTGAAAAGAGGTTATGAATAAAATTAAATTAATTTTGAAAATTATATAATCCTTATAATTTTAGAATCCATATTATGAGTTTCTTAGACATAATGTATGAACAAATTCATTTTCAGTATTGCACTTTTACAAACTTTTAATAGTGAACCCGTTTTAAATACAATATTTTATACTTTTATATATTCAATTTGACTAAATAAATTTACTTTTTAGAATGGGGACATCAAAAATGTACAATGAAACATCTCAAGCTTCCATGGTACGTTTCCCTTTGAATAATGCAATGATGTGCATTATACGCAACTTCGAGATTCTAACACACCACAACCAATCAAACTAGCCATTATGAATAGTAATACCTACTTTTTGAAATTTTAAAAATTTTATCTTTCAAAATGGACTTAATTTTTGGATTCATAATATCTAAATTATCTTAGGGTGAAATTTTGGTACTTTTCGGATAACTTTCATATTTTGATGAATAGTGAAAATTACTAAATTTTAATTAAAAACAAATTTTTTAATCGAAATAATTAATAGTGATAAATTATGAACATGAGTGGTTTTAAAGTATATTTAGAATATATTTTTACCAATTAATACAATTTTGGTCATTGGACATAATTTCACAATTAAACCGAACATAAACAAGTATCAATCTTTTGATAGTTATTATATCTTAAAAACACGCTTTTTTTTACTGCAGGAATTAATTTTAAATTAATTTCTGCCACTTCTGTGTTTTTAATTTGGAAAAATGGATTCCATATTTGGAATCAGAATGTTCAAATTTTGTAAATAGGTAACTTTTATTTTTGACATTTTGAATAATTACTTCGGTAAATATTTTATTTACCATGGTTAAAGGGTAAATCCGGTAAATAAGGGTTAAAAAATAATATTATAATAATAAAACAATTACCCTAAAATGTGTCCTAACCTTATTGGTTGATACATGTCCGACCATGAGCATCTTTGGGTCGATTTTGGGACCCCATGGTGCCACTTGTAAGTGATAGGGACACATTATTTTTATTAAGTTAAAATGAAGACAAAAATGACACAAGCATATATCTTTTAGAAAAACAATTTGTACATAGGGTTATATATATCGGATTTTCAACTATAAATATTCATTAGATATATAACAGGATTTAATACATAATGGTATTTTATTTATAATTTTTAGACACTAAATAATTTAATTTATTTATGACACAATGGTGATGCAGTAATTACCATAATAGTGAATAATTAAAATGATTGATATTGTAGATACCTAAATAAATATAATTTGATACTTTTTATGAATTACACTAATGTTTTAGGTTAATATGACATGTTATAAATTATTTAATTAACGTTTTTATAAGTAATAATTCTTTTATGAATTTTACAAAAATCAGTTATTGAATAGTGTCAAAATTGACATGAAAGAGTTTTTAAAACAAATATTATATTATTAATTGATATTAAATTCCTAAAAATATAAGGTTCGGCCAAGAGACTTATATCATGATAGGTGTATCATTAATGGACCACTTGGGGGTCTCCTGGAAGTATATAGTATGTTTATTAACTATTTAATATAAAAATACAAAGTGACATGGTAATTGTTAAACTAATTAACTAAGAGTTAAAACTAAAAGATAAGGTTAATATAGTGACCCAAACCAGTATAAAACCTATTTCTTGAGTGTTTTTCGACCCATACACATATTAAAATTTAAATAATACAATTTTGAGCCATTATATACCGAATATTAATTTATTATAAATTAATACTTTTAGTTTTTCCTAAAGAGCCCCTCCTCCCCCTTATAAAAGGACCCAACTTCTAACAAATTCTTCACATCTTCAAAGCCTTTTGGCTTGGCCAAACTCTGACCAAATACTCTATCAAATTCCCTAAATTCATCCTAGAGGCCTTCCTCTAGTCATAAAGCCATCCTAAGAGCCCTTTTGAGCAAATCAAAAGGAAGAACCCGAAGAAGAGGTAATGATTTCACCACCCTTTTCTATGTTCCTTTCTTCTACCACTTCTTCCTTATTTGTTATTACCATTCTAAAATAATAACTCCAGTATCTTATATATACTGTGATGTTATTATAAATATGGTACAACCATATTCAGTATTCTATCCATCCTTTGAATAACATGTCACCATACATGCGTACGTACGGCTTACCGTCTCCACGTCGTGGTGTAATTGTTATTCAATAAATTATTATTTGGATGGGTATAATAATGATGTGTAAATCATGTAAATAATAAATATATCATGATAATTATTCTGTATATATGATATAACATCCAATTATATATTATTTTAATATCAAAATAATGATATTGTCGCTCGCACGTACGTACGGACTACCGTCTCCACGAACGCGATGGGATTCATTCTCCATCGTATCCATTCAAGTATAATTCTCATTTGATGATTAATAGTAGTATCTAAGGACTTGATATCATTCTGGATATGATTAATATACAACCTATCCATGACAAACATAGCTTACGTAACAAAACATATAAAATAGAACGAGTAAGTTAACACCCAAAACAACGATAATACTAAGATATTATTAACAAATCAATGTTAAAAGATCATATATGATATCATATTAAAGTATATGATTCTTTTATAATTTAATAACAATTATTTCACCATTATAGAGGATGTTAACCTACCCCCAACCATGGAAAAGTACAAGGTAAGGGTTTATTTCGCAATCTCTTCATTATCCGAGGTTGTTTATACGTAATAATCTACTGGGATTTCTTTATCATCCACATCCATGTTTCTTCGAAATGTATTTCAATTTTTTTTACTATTTACAAAGAATATTTGTTAAAGTCATTTATACCCTTGTTTTACTTTTTATAAGAGGTTTATAAAGGATTCTTTCTGTCATTTTCCAAACAAGGTTCTTTTAACCTTTTCGAAAAAATTAAGGTAAGAATGTTTTTTTAACTTTTACGGCGGGTGCGGCTATTCTCCACCGTTATAAAATCGTTGAAGCTTCCCTTACAAGATTATAAGAATATTTTCAATTTAAATGTTTTATTTTATAATTATGTGACTTTAAAGGATTTCAAAATGAATATTTTAAGAATTTGTGAAAGGTACTCTTTATCAAGACCATAATTTTAAATTTTTTAAATATTTATCTTTATAAATCTTTTTAATTAATGTCCACGGTTTCAAAATCATTTTAACGATTTATTTATATGGACATGAATGTTTTGAAATGATATTTCTTTTCAAAAGTTTCAAAGTGGAATGGGACACTTTGATTCAAAAATATCTTTTAAATTAATTCCTTTATAAATGTGTGACTTTTCAATGATTTTGAGAAAATAGATATTTCTCTCAAATAGTTTTGATTTCATCTATGTCAACATCCTTTGATGAATTTTAAGCTTATTTGAAGTTGATTCATTATGATACAAAACTTTTGTTTTGTATTGAAGGTTTTGTGATATGTTTTACTGTGGATGTGTGATTTTTATACCATTCATGGTTTATAGAGAAAGTATTGACATTTCGTATGCTAGTTTTAATACGAATGTTTATGTTATGTTTAAACCTTTTCATATTGGAATGCATTGGACTTATTAAGTGAAGGGTGGAGCCCGCTATAGCTCCTCGATGCATCGGTAGGTCTAATGATACAAACTAGTGTCTTGGTACAAGGTCTTGACAAAATCTTATTTGTAGTCTTGGCACGAGGCCTTGGCTATGTGGTTATGATAGTCTAGCATTATGCATTCCATCATTATGAAAGTGGTTATTGATATTGCATCTGATTATTCTATTAGTAGAATATCCATGTGAATAAGTAAATGGAATTATTTCATTTTATTTTTTCCATAATATGTTGATGTTTATGTTTAAAGGATTTTGTTTTAGTTATACATTGCCTTAAATGTTTATGCTTATTTATGAAAGTTTCTGCTGTATTGCTTACCCTTATGGAGCATTTGAGATCACCCCTTTCTATATTTTATTTTTCCCAGGATTCCAAGAACTATATTGTGATTGATATGCAGGGTTAAGACAAGGAAATAATGGCATTTATAAAGGATTATTTATGTTGTTTTGTATGTTATGAAGTGTAATGTAACATTCACGTGTGTAATCTATTTTCCAAGACTGCTAAACTGATCGGTCCTTTGAGACATGATTCTTTGTAATCATGAAAATGTATTAAAATAATGAACCGACTCTAGGTCACTGGGGTCGGGGCGTTACAACAAAAATCTTGTTCATTCTCCAAGAAATATTAGCTAATTCATTCTCAGACTTTTCTGTGTCACTAGATTCTGACTAAATAATGAATTTCTTTGTCTTTGATCTAGTTACTCTTTCTAGGGTCCTGGATTTCATATGTCTAGAAGTGATAGTAAAAGAAACTCCTCCATTTCCATTCTTCTTCTTGACATTTTCACATCTCTCTTCATTCTATTTTCATGTTGAAGAAGAGTTCCAAATAACTCATCTATGGAAATCTGAGTGACTTTCTTGTCCTCATCAATAGCTATCCTCTTGGACTCCCATTCATTTGGCATGATATCTATGATCTTATCAACAAGAGCATCATCATCCAAACCTTTTTCTCCCATGGATTGCAAGCTATTTACGATATTCATAAACCTTTGATGTACATTGCTTATAGGTTCTCCCTAAAGAAAGTTAAAACTATGGTATTCAGCTCTCAACATAACTCTTCTTGTCTATGTGACTTTGGATGTACCAAAATGTGTAACTTCAAATTTCTTCCAGATACTATTTGAAGCTTCACACGAAGATATTTGACTATTGATGTTCCTATTCATGGAACATAACAAAGTATTTTTGACTCTGAAATTTTATTGATATTATGATTTCTCTTGATTCGTAAAGGTTCTAAATTCCTTATCTGGAATCATATAATCTCCAATTAGAATTAGATAGTTATCACCTCCATTATTGATATTGAAATTCTTAATCCTATCTCTCGTGTATTCCTAATCATTTCCATCAAAAACAGAAGGTCTGATAGGATTGATATTATCAATAGAACCAATATTTAAACCTTCCATTCATAAGAAAATCTTTGGCACAAAAACTTGTTAGTAGTAAGAGTTTGTAAAAAGGAGAAAAAACATCCTAAACAAGAAAAAAATTGTATCTCTAAGAAAAACTGAATCCAAACTATATGAGTCCGAATATATAAATCCGAAATTTATGATTCCGGAAAAAAATATGAATCCAGAAATTCAATTCCAAATATGCAATTCTGAATGTTATAAGAAGAAGAAAGTCTTCTGAATCTAATCATGAGATTAATTCAGATTGTACCTATCACATTGATACTAATTATTAGATGGTAATTGATAATGATATACTCCACAATACCAAATGTAGGATCAAATATGTAATGAGATGTTCAAATACAAGAGGGGGTGAATTGTATACTTTAAAAATCCTTAAGGAAATTTTTTATAACAAAAATTCACAACACCTCTAAGTTCTAAAAACATGCTTAATTCTGGAAAAGTGATTCTGGAAATGAGACTTAATAAAATATTACAACAAATGAGATTCTACCTTGAAGTGTATAGAATCTTACTGAAACAGAGTACAAGTATGAGGAAGTATAAGAAATTTATACTTTCCTTAACAATACAATACGCACAATGGAAAACAAAGTAGTAACACTACATGTAACAAACAATAACTATTTTAATCCAAAGAGAAGGGTATTCAACCACCCAAGATATGAGATCCCTTGATTTATACTTTCAAGAAAGTGTGTCTGACCCACACCAGGGTAAGACCTCGATATGAAGATCGGAGTCTATCTTGCTTTCCCCGAAATCCCTCAACTATTAGGTAGTCGACACCTCTGTCTTCCTATCCCAGGAAGCCCTCAATTGTACATAGAAACAATCAGAGTCAGACGAAGCCAATCTGCATGAACAAAATTTTGAACAAGTCATTCAAACTTTCTGTAAGAAGCTTGAGATTTTATAAGAGCCTCTCTTTCTAAAAATCACTTCAACAGCATGTAAGCACAGATGTCAAAGTGTTGTCAAGTGTTTATCTCTTTTAAAATGAGCCCATATTTATAGGCACAACTCCAAAGGTCGGCTCCCTCCTCCAATGGTCATATTCTTCATTGAATTTCGGAGGGACCTCTATATGTGTCACTCAAACAACAGTTAGTTGATAACTGAAGGCACAACATCATTTTTTAAAAGAACAAGTGAAAGCATAACCAAAAACAAATATTCAGAATGTAAGAAAATATGAAAGTTCAGAATGTAAGTAAATAAATTTGGAGTTTATAATAAAGGGATATTCAGATTTTATTTTTCAATGGAATTCGTAATCAAAATTCATCATTAAAATTCATAATGAGAATTCGTAATCAGAATTCATAATTAGAATTCGTAATGAGAATTCGTAATCAGAATTCATCATCAGAATTCATAATGAGAATTCATAATCGGAATTCATCATCAGAATTCGTAATCAGAATTCGCCATCAGAATTCATCATCAAAATTCGTAATGATAATTCGTAATCAGAATTCGTCATCAGAATTCATATTGAGAATTCATAATCAGAATTTATAATCAGAATTCATAATGAGAATTCGTAATAAGAACTCATCATCAGAATTCGTAATCTGAATTCACA
Organism: Viscum album; assembly: GCA_963277665.1. NCBI lineage: Eukaryota > Viridiplantae > Streptophyta > Magnoliopsida > Santalales > Viscaceae > Viscum > Viscum album. Next base: position 80,258,252 of record OY728153.1, read on the forward strand.
ATCTGAATTCATAATGAGAATTCGTAATCAGAATTCATTATCAGAATTCTTAATGAGAATTTGTAATCAGAATTCATCATCAGAATTTGTAATGAGAATTCGTAATCAGAATTCATCATCAGAATTCATAATGAGAATTCGTAATTAGAATTCATCATCAGAATTTGTAATGGGAATTCTTAATCAAAATTAATTATTAGAATTCATAGTTAGAACTTTATATATTTTCGTAATTAGAATTAATAGTTGAACTTCATAAAAGTTTGTAATAGGGAATTCAGAGTAGAACTTCATAAAAGTTGGTAACAGGAATTCAGATCCTAAAACAGAATGCTTCATATCTATGTATTATACTATTTTACTGTTTTAGATATGAATCTATTTTTTTATACTTAAGAAAAATATTTATATGAACAATGGAAATAAGGTAGGGGTAATTTTCCTTAGGTAAGGAAATTTTTCTTTATAGAAGTAAAATAGAGGTAAAATGAGTTTTTCCTTGAAATAAGGTGTTTTTTATTTTCAAAACAAGAGGAATGGTCCAGTCATAAAGAAACCATGATGAAATAAAAATCTCCCCCTTATATGAAGGAATGGAAAAGTCATAAGGAAAACCTTATTGACTCAACACTTTCTCCTTTGTTTTGATAAATGGCTATCAAAGGGTATGGTCCAATTGGTTGATACAATAATTTCTCCCATATTAAGAATTATATTTTTACATTACCGTTTATATAAACTAAATCTAATAGTAGAATTATTACTAAGGGTCATAATTCAAAATGGTCATGTAGACCATTGTTTAGGTTACTAGTGCTATTGGCCAGGTCAATATTCATAATAGTAAAGTTAGTATTCAAATGAACAAATTAAAATATAAAAACTACTTTATATTCCATTATTCATCATTTAACTTCATTATCATGAACGTTCCACATTTCCAAAATTTAAATTTGATTAAAAATGGTTTTTTATTTCTTTTAAGGTTTTGGGTTATGGTCGTTACGAATCTTGGGGTTCAAGATGATCCTAAACATCCCATTCATATAATTTAATTAATTATTCATTTATCTATTTTAGTATTTTATATTATAATGGTTATTTTTGTCTATAAATTTAATATTATCAATTTTTGAAATAAATCATTGATTGTGTCATCAACATTATTTTTTTGTTTTATTTTTATAAAAGACATATATATAACAAAAACTAAATATTTTTTATATAATTTTGGGCCATTATATTTATAAAGCATTGGGTTAACCATGATGTTCATCTACAACTGTCATATTGAGGAGGATTTGATATTCCAATCTTCCAATTTTATTTAATTTCATATCTTGAAAATCATTTTCACTAGAAGTGTTATCTCTTTTATTTAGTGTTGATGTCAATGGATACAATTTCCAAGGAGAATTAACAGACTTAAACGGTCTAACCAAAGAAAATAGAATATATTAAATATATTATTTATTTCAAATGATTCTTTATAATTTACCTTGGTTTATCTTAGATAAATTACTAAGATCTATTTTATATGGTTTTTGAGTGGTTAATCATAGGCTAAAACATTGAATGTTTTCTAAAATCATAATGCAAATGTTGGAAAATTATGAATGGGAGGCACACGTACCATTGGTGTATAAGAAATGAGTATAAAAATATATAAAAGGATAGAACATTTAAACCGTTGTGATATAATGTTATATTTATAATCAATTATGTGTTGATTATATGTCATGAGTGTTTTACCATACAGTCCTTCAATTTTTTTAATGATTAGTAACACAAATTATTATTTATAAACTTTTTATTTAATGTTATTTTAGTTATTATTATTTTTATCATCATAAGAAGTGGATTATTTAATCAATAGTTTAAATAATCATTTATAGACCATTATTAATTCCCTCACTATGTATTTATAATGGCCAGTAGATGGAAAACCACTAGGTAAAAACTGTTAAATATAGTGGTAGCTGAACACTGTCCATGTCCATTGGATAAACAGTGAAGGAAAGAAAATACAACACCCATTAAATAAGGTCTAGTGTCCTGTAGGTGGATATTTTCTATAATTTCAAACTAGACATTTTATGTTCTTCCCTCAATCCTCAATCACATGTTAATTGTTATTCTGGAATCTAAACACCTCTTAAAGACCCTATTGGATCCCAGTAGGCTATAAATACACACCCAAGAAGTATTAGACACTAAAAATTACATTTATTCATTCACTTTCACCCCATTTGTTCTTCTTTTAGTGAAATTATTTAATCTCTATTTCTTTTTCCCTCATTCTCTCATTTTGTCCCATTTTATTCATCATGATATAACTAACAGTTTGCATTAATTGGATTGTTCCAAAAAAAACATCTCATAATACTCTCCCTTATTTAGTTCTCACAACCAATAATGTGTGTTATTTATATTTTCTTTCAATATGAATTAAAAATAGTGTGAAACTTCTATTGTATTGGGTTTCTAGAAAAAGAAATTGAAAACAAGGTTATTATTGTATCTTGGGTACCGTTAAATACGAGGGATAAAAAAACCATCACTGCTTTAAGGGGAGGATATAGAAGAACTAAAATTGAGTATTTTCTAAACTCCTTTATCATTTTCTTTATTATTTATTTTTTATAATCTTACCATTTACCTTCATTCATCACCTAATTTTATTAATTAATTTATTTTAATTTTTAAAAAGGAACTTTACCCCTTTTTTTCATTATAATTGGAGAATATTTAGAGTTAGAATTATTCTTCTATTCTAAACCTCATGTAATTACAAGGAATGATCATAGATAATGAATTATTCATCTATTACACAAGGTTCTCCCCAAGGACTATTATGGGGTATATCCCATTCATTTGACTTTTTGGATTATTGATATTGTAAAACTATATTGTCTATATTTATTAAAACATTGGTCATATTTTTTATGATATTTTCATTCATGGATATAGACCCACTAGTTAATCATTTGGAAAATAGACCCTTGATAATATTTCTACAACTAATATTGGTGGAAAGTCCATGAATTAAATTCATTATGTGTTAGAACAAAATTAATATAATAATATATCTACCTAAAAATCTACAAATAAAATTTGGAATATTTTTGAAGTCACATGTGAGTTTACTAGATGGTCATGGACATTATAATTTACATGAATTAACATGAGTTTTAAAGTTTTATCATTCATAATATCTAATCCACTACATAAATATTTAAAACATTTGTTAATATTTTTCAATGGTTTAAATCTCTTGATTATATTATTACAATATACATTTATTGATAATGAAATAATTGGGTATTTCAATGTTCATGGTCACGTAAGTTAATAACTATTCAAAAATTATGGGACATCCAAAAATTACAAAAAGTAGAACTCATTTGGTCAATCATGAAAAATGAGATTAACAAGAATTGGAAACCTAAAAATGCAATCTATGGAAATAAGTAATCCATATAATTCAAGGATAATAAATCCATTCCCTTTAAATAAAATTTTTATGATTCTTTGAGAAGTGATGAAAAAATTAATTTCTTATATAATAATGTGATCAAATTCATGAGGAATAAGAAGAAATTTTTTCATTCCATATGCAGAATCCATTCAGAGAAGTTAGGGTAACATGAAATTAATACAAGAAAAAGATACACATGAAATAGAATTTTCCCACATTAAAAAATATTAAATAAGAAAATAAGAAACTTAACAAAGCCTTCAATGTTTCTAATGGAGTTCTTTTGATCAATAACTCTCAATGAAAAAATTGAAGTGATGATAGTTAAAATTTTATAGTGGGAACATCTGATGTTAATAATGAGGGAAATTATCATACTTATTTTTCTTAAATTTATTTAGGTTATAAATATCCTAAATAATCTATAGATATTCATGTTCTTTGGTTTTGGGAAATTACCGAAATAGTTCAAGAGCTTAAAATGAAATATGACCAAGTAATAAATAAAAATGATACACTCTCCAAAAAATGGTGAATTATACATTATATTAAAAGAGAAACCAAATTAATATAAATTATATTCCACTATTAATAAGTATAGATATTTTCTTACTAATTTCACCCAATGTGAGATGAATTAAAAAAAATTATTGTGTTCCCAAGATATTTTGGAAAATCATTTTGGGATGGGTTTTTCAAATAAAACATCACCTATAAAAATACATCATTTATGAGAGTATAATTTAATAATAAATTTTATAACCATTTTTAAAAAACTAAGAATAAAATTTATAAATTATACTATAGAAATTCCTAATATAGTGGACCTAAAAGAGAACATTACTCTTCCAGTATTTATTTTTTAAAATATTATAGCTAAAAATATATATTTTGTTGTCTCTTTTAGATAACATTAATGGAATCAAATTGATTTGTTAACCAATGGATAAAGTATGAAGATTTTTTTATAAGATAAATATCTCAAGTTGAAATCCCAATGATCTATAAGATACTTGTATAATCGGTACTTGAGATGCTTGTGGGGTGAAAAAAATACAAATTTAACCATTTAAACATATTGATTGAATATATGTATCATTTGATGATAAATAATGGACTAATATCACAAGTATAGGTATTTATGGTTTTATAAATTATATATTTTTTATTAATTCTTTATATGTTTATTGTTTAAAATATAATTTTATTAGTATTATCCAATATTTTGATATTGGATTTGTTATATGTTTTGAAAATGATGTCTATAATTCATTTAACTCGAAAGGAAATTTTTTATTTTTATCTTCTCGATTTCATAAGGATTGTGTTGTTATTTAAAATAATTTTCCATGCAACTTGTTAAATTTATTAGCACATAAGATAGAAAGTCACAGATTTGGAATGGCTTCCATGATCATTATGACACACAAACACTTAATAAACTTAACTGATATAAACTAGTAAAAAATTTGTTAACATTTCATTTCAAAAATATAATTATGTTTTTTCCCTTCCAACATAATAGGAAACAAAAATATTATTTTAAATCTATAATGGAGGTGTCAACCTCAAAGGACCTTGAGCTTGTTCATATTGATTTTTTATAATAAGACAAGTTTCATGTATCAGGAGTAATTATTACACTTTTCTAGTTTTCAATGATTTTATAATATTTAAATGGGTTTATTTATTATTTTATAAAAAATTCTGGTAGTGTATTTATTAAATTTACCATGAATATTGATGATGAAAAAGAGATATAAGATTATATACATTAAAAATGATCATTATTTGGGGTTTAAAAATAAATACATAAATTGACCTTGGGATTAAAAATGATATAATAATTAGTTTCATGTTTCTATGACTCTATAATAAAATGGGTAAATTGAATGATGGAGTCAAACTATATAAGATACTAGAAGAGCATAAAAAAATCTATTCACATAAAAAAAATATAGTATATTTGGACCAAAAATCCAATGTAGGTGTTCTTTAAGGAAAATCATACTGAATTAATTCTTAAAAGATATTAAATAAAATGAATAAGACCCTAAAATAATCAATTCAGATCAAATTTGATGAGAATATTATGAGAAATCATCCCCAAATTGATGAAATTGTGGTTCAATTATAATTTTTAAACAAAAATGAACCTAATTCTTGAAAATAAATTTAAATTTGGGAAGAACCAACATCTATCCCATTATAAAAGTCCTGGGTGTTGTTTGAATACTATCCATTAGAAAATATTTTCAAATATTTGAAAAGTGGTACATGTAATAAATTTTCAGTTCTAAATGAGGTTTCACATTGTCTTTTTTTATACATAAAACCACTAAATATTTATCATTCCATATAAAATGAAAATATGTAACATTCAATGAAAAATTATTTCATCCAATTTACAAAAAACTATGTTGTAACAATTTTTAAAATACCTATTGATTATCCTATTATTGGAACAAACGGGGATTTTTGAATTGTTTAGACGAGTATGGATATTAATATCCTAATTAATCTAGAATCATAATTAAATGTTATAGTCAATAGGAAGACATTAATTATGGTGATACCTTTCGTCCTTCAAATAATGTTTTTTACATTAGAATATAACATAAATTATTCACCAACATTTTTTTTGGATTTTTTCTAATGGATGTCAAAATTGAATTTTGAAATGTTTTTATCACTAAAATGAGTTTTCTCTAACAACTATATGGTTTTTAATATTTTAAATATTCAATTAATATTTTTATGTTAGATATGGATTTTTTTTGTAAAAAAATTCCATCAACATTGTGATGACTAAATATCTAAAAAACACTTAGAAAATGATTTTAAAATAGGAAAATTAAATTATAATTTATTTTTAAAACCAATTTAGAAGGATTTTTTAATTTCTCAAATATATGATAATGAAATTATTATTATTATATAAAATAATATATTCAAAAATAATTTTATACCTAATGAAAAAATATTTAGAGTAGAGTTTTACGATAGAATTAAAGTTTACCATTAGTTTCAAATTTCTCAAAAAGGATGGTATTTTTCTCTATCAAGGAGGATATATGAATGAACTATTAAATAATTTTCACATTGTTCATGTTATATAAATTAGACCACATATTGTTACATTCTATTTCCCATATTATATTATTTCTCTTCTCTCTACTTGTTATACTCATTAATTGGGTGTTTCATGGGGCTCCTAAGAATATAGAACATTTTTAGTGAAAAATGATCTAATGTTCAGGGATTCACATTTATTTTAATTAATAGTGTTAGTGTATAATTGTGTTCATTGATTTGTAGGGTTCTTCCCATGTTTGGAGAATGATCGAGTTGGTTTGAGGATTCTTGTAATAATATGGTGTTTTCACTATCTCTTGGAAATTTACATGCAGTATAAGGGGTATATGACATGAAATGATCTCTAGGATCAAGTCATGAGTTGAGTACATAGTGTTAAATACTACAGGACTTATAAGGGTTAAACATCATTTAATGTTAACAGAGTGGGTTTTAATAAAATGTTGATAATGTTTTTGATGTACGTGATCCTAATGAATTAGATAACATATAAAGTGTTTACACACCATGAAAATGTCATGAATAGGAATTTTAGGGCACAAAATCAGTTTATTCTCTTTTATTTCTACAAAAAATCTTTTCTCTCATCTTAGGGATATTCTATAGTGATTTTGAGCCTCTATTTATTCTGGATTTATTCATTCGAAATTGGATCACTAGGGTTATTGTATTACATATCTAGAATTAAGAGATCACTTCTTAATATTCATTACCTTTGATCATGGTAGATTAGTATCATTGTTCTATTGGTTTTTCTATTATTGGTGTGGATTCATTTGATTCTACTCTTGATCTATTGTGTGATCTTGTTTTGGGGGTTATTTCTTTTTCTGTTGCAGTGTAGAAGGTACGTGCTCCTAAGTTACGTTATGATCATTCCTCATAATTGAATTTTTTTTAAATTTAATCCATTAAAATATGTGTAGGTTAATTCTATGGAATACATTGTATTTTTTGGTTTCATTATTGTGGTGGATTATTTTTCAGTTGAGTGTGGACTGATTTTTGAGGTAGGTGGTTCCGTCTCTAGCATGTGTCTTTGAACTGAATTCCTTCTATTTTTGGTATATCATTATGTTAAACAAAATTTCATGATTGAATGATTTTTTTTCTATACAGAATTGGAATTTTGATAATAGAAGTTTATCCCCTGGTTTTTGTAAAGAAAAATTGTTATCAAAGTATTAAAAAATGATTTGGTGAAATTGTTTTAAAATAATGATGTGATAAAATGATTTTATGGTGTTTTTTGGAATATATAACACATTAGCAGCCATGGGTACTTAGGTTTAATGGATTGTAATAGGTCTCATCTTATGTTGGTGGATTTTACCATGGAGATTTCTAATTCTCCCATGGTGTGTTGTTCTGTGAAACATGTTAGACCCGTTGGAGGGTTATAATTTATAGGGGATCGTTTTATCTCTAGAGTCAATAAATATGTTTAGATGCTCTATAAACATACAACTGTACATGTTTATGAATGTTTTTTACATATCCTGAACTTTTTTTTAAAAATTCATGTTATTAAACACAATTCTTATCCTATTTGTGTTTCTTTGGGTTTTTACTATTTTTATTATAAAACCATTGATTTGAAATGATATGTGATACACAATTTATTTTGATATGATATATCTATTTTAATATATGTATATATAATTATTTCAAACTAATTTACTAGATTTATTTTGGAATGTGTAAAGGTGAAATTCAACACATTTAGAAATGATTTTGATAAAAATTACTAAACAACATATCATTCCATATTTTCATTAAAGTTTAGAATGGTTTGATTATTGTTCAATGACTTCATATGGAACACTTGTGTGTGACCATACTAATAATGGTAGCCTATAACCTATGGACCCCATAGAGGGTGCATAGATATAGCTATGTATTTCATTACATATAATCGAATGGTGCTATAGCGAATTATAAAGGTTTTTTTATCAATAGAGTTTGGGTATATGGGTGGCGAGATAATGTAGGTTTTCCCATGCTATCACATTGAGACTGCTGAAGAGCTATTTATCTTTTTTCCTTTTATATTGGTATTATCTCTATGTGATTGTTTTCCTACTAATTTAGTTGTGTTTCTAATTTTGTTCATTTTTTGTTGTGGAATATGTTTATATATTCCAATGTTCCACTTTTCTATGTGATTATTTTCCAAGTTTTTTCTACAGGATGAGTGAAATTTTTCCCTTAGATTGTTTGTTAATTTTCAAGTTATAGTCTGCACTCTATGAGGATTGAGAAAGACCATGAATAATGTGGTAGATCAGTTCAGGATCCAATATTAAGATATTATATAGGTTGGGTTTTTATAGTTTTGTGTAATAGGTGGTATGTACTCAAGATTCATTATAGTGGGACATTTGGTAGACTGAGGATAGGATCATTAGTACTTGAGATGTATATTTCAGTATTTCCCTACCATCTCTTCCCATGATTAGACTAAATTTACCCTGGGATGTTGGGATGTGTGTACCATGTTTTGAGATCTTTAAGGTAATCTCATTTCTTTCTTATGTGTTTTATGGTATGATCTGAGATTAATCTATTGTATGATTGTTTCTTCTCTTTTAGTGTGTAATGTAATGTCTCTGAGATGGGTTCGGTGAGTTTCATAGGAGGGTCAAAATGACTCCCCTAAAGGGAATAATTATATGGAACAAAATTTTAATGAGTCTATCTTGTAGGTAGTTCTTGATATCAACCAGAATGTTCTACAATCTCAGTGCGCAGTTTTTGAGGTACATCCATGAGGTATATGAGATAGAGGTTGGCCACAAGAGCTCTTAAGTGTGTATTCACCATCAATTAATAGTAACAATGAACCTCAAAAGGAATATTAATAGAATTAAAATTCTAATAAGATCTTCAAAATCCTTGATATACCTGAAAATATCAAGCTGAAGTGTGAATTGCTCATACTCAAGGGTCCTAGGAAGATTTTGTGGTAATATGTGGTACATGTGGATAGGCACATGTACTTATAATGGAAAGGTTTCAACACTCTACTCATAAATTATTTTTTTCCAGAGTCATTAATGATAGATAATTCTCGGGAGTTCCTCTATTTATAGGAGGGATATCATTTAATGTAGGCATTGAAATTTCAGTTTGTGATCCTATTTAATTTTTACCAGATGAAATATATAATTACTAGCTAGAAGCTCAGATGAACCAACAAGGTTTACGACTATATATAAGATATTGGTTATTTATTTTTAATATTTCAACCTATGTAGATATATTTATTAGAGATATGATGTAATAAATTAATATGTAATGAAAGGGTGGATACTCTTCACCTTGTCTTCCACATAGTGGTAGCTTCAGTGTCACATTGGGGAAAAAGAAGTTTTAGTATCATCACAGGAGTGGTGTGGGTGGTTCTTTATAGCAATACTCTCTAACACATTTCCTTATAGATAGTAGTGTCCCTCTAACTTGATATTAGTGTGGTAAGGTCAATCATAACAAGTGTTATTTTTGATAAATGATAATGGTGGGTAATCAATTTAGATATTATGGTCATCTGAATCTTTTCTGTCATGGTATGTATACTCCCCTCTATGTTTAGGTATCTTTAGATCCAAAGGCTTCTTCAATAATATTAGATGATTATAATAATATAGGGCTCCATCCAAAGGTCTCAAGACTGAGGCTCCTTGATGATGTAGATGAGTTTCCTATAGATGTAGATGCGGGTCTAGTAATAATGAGAGGTACCATCTTTATTTTATCTTATGTAGAAATTTATTTATTTGATAATAGTTGTTCCCACTCATTTGTATATAGGCATTTTTGTGATCTGATTAACCTTGTAACTGATCTCATTTCCATTTTTATGGAGTTAGTGAAAATATTTTGAAAGAGTAATGGTTAAGGGTTTCAGTTTCTTTATTTTAAATTGTAGATAACTAATGTAGAGTTAGTCTTAGATTTTATTATTCTTGATCATGATCTATTTTACATCATAATCAGGATGTATTTTTTTTTCTTTTTCATCATGATGAGGGTTATTATTATCATCAATATGTGTTGTATCTTTCATCTCATGGGTGATCATGAGTGTTTGAAGGAGAGTGGGATTCAAGATCTGGTATTTCCAAACATTCTTTCCCAGATATCAGGATTCTTTTGTCTTCTATTATAGTTAGGCCTAATTTGATTTATTTTATTGTTGATCATCCCATTGATGTTTTTATTTCTACTACCTTTTTCCCAAAAAAATTCTCTAAGATTTCCTTAGAGATAGAGTGGAATAATATTTTGATTTGGTTCTAGTCCTACAACCCATTTCAATAAATTTCGATCATATGGTGCCATTTGAGAAGAATGAGCTGATGATTCATCTGGATGACAAGATCAAAATTTTTTCCCAAGTGTTTCTCCTTGGATATTCCTAATGCTCTTTAATAAGAAGGAATACGGTTCGATCCAATTATTTTGGGACTATTTAAATTTTAACTAGGAAAAAAATAATTATAAGTATCCTTTTTCTTCTTTTGGATAATTTTTTTGATCCCTAAATGTTGGGAATGTGGATTCAGAATACGGATCTTTGGTCAGATTATCATATATTTAGAGTTTGGGATTCTGATATATCCAATATAGATTTCAATATAAGATATGAATATTTAAAATTTCAATGGATTTTTTTAGTTTAACTAATTCTTCGATAGTTTTTATTACTTTTATGAACCAGAGGTTCCATCAGTATCTGAACACATTTCTATTAGTGTTCATGGATGATAATTTTATTTACTCAAGATTCAAGTAAAATTATGAGAACCACATGGGTTTGGTTTTATAAAATCCCTAGGAGTCACCATTTGTATGTAATTAATTAGAAAATAAATTTCATGATTCAAGAGGAGAAGTTGTTAGGGAATATAATGTCTAATAAAGGATTATCAAGCGATCTAGAGAAGGAGAGATATTGTTTTTTATTGGGAAGAGAAAAATAATTTCATTTAGATTCAGACATTCCTTAGTCTTTCAAGAAATTATTCAAGGTTTACCAATGGTTTCTCAAATGTTTCATCACCTTGGACATCTCTTACTAGGAAAGGGGTCTATATATTATGGGATAAAAGAAATAATGGACTTATTTAAATGAGATGAAATGAATTTTGAATTATTCCCCTATTATTATCTTACCTGATCCAGGTAAAGGGTATATGGGTTTTTTTGATACCTCTTGAACTAGTTTTGGATGTGCTGTTATGAGGGATTATCATGTGAATACTTATGGATCTCATCATCTTTAAATGCATGAGAATAACTACCCCTCCCACTATTTACATCATTATACACTTATCTATGTGGTTAAGTGTTGGTGAAACAATATTATTAAGTAACAGTTCAATGTATTTTATGACAACAAGAGTTTCAAATATATATTATATCAGGAAGACTTTAATATTATATAAAGGTGGTGGTTATATTACATATAGATGTTTGAATTGGATATCAACTACACCCCAGGGAAGTGGAATGTCTTTACAGATGATCTGAGCCAGAAAGTTCCATTACAGGCCATTTGGGAATTGAAGAATGAGTGTATCCTTATAGAGACGTTTGATCAATTGAATCAGGATGCACAAGGGGGGTATTTTATATATAGTTATAATAAGTGTTTAGTTTTCATCATGTATCATTGATTCTATTATATAGATTTATCATCAAGATGTGAAGTTTAGAGGAATTGGAGAATCCCCATATGGGGGTGAGACTATTTTGGGTTTTTCTTTCTCTTTAGATAGAATTATTAATTTATGAGAACATTTCTTCATCCAAAAATTAGTGAGGATATCATTTTTTTAATTTTTATAGTACTTGTGGGCATGTTCATCCATGTAATGTTAAGATGTATTATGAAATTTGATGATGTAATATCCCGACCAAGGTTTCATGCCTTGATGCCCTAAGGCGGTTCACACATTACATCAAGAGAGCCTCCCTGTATGGCAGAGGCTTCCTACAACAATGAGGTTATAAAAAGCCAATCATGGGGATACTATACCCCTTTTTTATTTATAAAATTAATACACTAGAAGAAATAATATATAATTAAGAGAAATTGTATAATATAACCAAAATAATATTAGTATCACAAGATGACCCAAGACTAGAAAGACAATATCAAAACTGAAATGTATACAACTTTCCATGCTAATGTACATGCTATATGACAATATAATAACTCAAAATTAATCGCAATGAAAAATCCCATGTCAGTCTTGAACCATGTTCGGTCCCCTTATCCATACACCATCCCGACTCAACCATATAATATATGGCATTTTTTCAAAACCATTATAGAAAACCCAAAGTCTCTTCAGGTACAAATAAGGTAGCCTGAGTAGGTTGAGAGAACACCCCCTTAGGCAACTACCTATGGTGTCTAAAAAACCCATTAAATTACAGAGAATTTATTTTTATTAATAATTAATTACAATTAATAAATTACATAATTTAAATTTATTAAATTATATTTTATTTTACTCCATAAACCCCCAGGTTCCCATGGACACCCGTACCTCAATACCTTCTTCATCCCATGATGGATTCTGAACCATTTCACACTATCAATTCATAATTAATTAATTAAATGGGCTTTCATAATCCAATCTATTTATATTATTGAAACAATTTATTGGAACCATATTCCAATGCCAAAAATTTATGTATATATCATCATATCTAGGATCCCATGGGATTTATAAGTAGCAGACCATGTCCCACACATGTTTGAAAAATAATTTATCACTATGGGCTTCGAAAGAATAGTGAAATGTCCTTTACAAATATATTAAAAAAACATTATTTACCATATATTACATATTTCACTATATCACATCAACCATGATTAACCAACATTAACACTATTATCATAATTAACTATTACAATATTCAATTAATTCATTCAAAATTTATTTAATCCATGTCCATTTATTAAGACATCAATTAATTTTTCATTCTAATCTCATCAATTAATAAAAAAATTAGGTATTAACAATGATTCAATTACGTAATTAAATAATTAACTAATCATATCTATCCATTAGTTAACTCAAAAATTTACTAATTAAATCAATGTCATTAATTGGTTCGACAATTAACTAATCCCATCAATTCCATTAGATAATCCAAAAATTAACTAATCACAACACATACTTTATTTAACTCAACAATTAACTAATCACATCAAAATAATTAATGAATTAGATAATTAATTAATCACATCAATCTCCTCGAGTTAATTCAATAATTAAAAAATAACATCAATAACATTAATTAATTAATGAATTAATCAGTCACCTCAAATATATTAATGAAATCTAAAATTAATTTGTCACCTCAAAAAGTTTTTTTCAATTCAACAATTAACCAATCACACATATTTTATTACTATTTCAACAATTAGTTTGTCACACAATTCCCATTAACTAATACCCCCAATTAATTGAGTATATCATTCCCATTAATCCATACATCAATTAATTAATCAACTCCTGTAATCATAAAATCACATAATTGATCCCATAACAAATTCTCTAATTCCCTATCTCAATAATTCATAATTAATTCTACCATTTATTATCTAATTCTATCACGTAAATATCCAAAAAGAAATTTAACAAATTCACTAATTAATTAATCCATTTCATTCAGTTTCATTAACACAATAATCTCCATTAATCAATTCATCAATAAATTAATTTATTTCATCCAATTAAATTAACAAAACAATCCCCATTAATTAATTCAGGAATTAATTAATATAAATCAATTATATTAATTACTTCCAAAATTAATTAATCACATTCAATACCTTTAATTAATTAACCAATTAATAGTTCACCTCAATTTCATTAATTAATTCCCAATTATTTAGTCACAATACTTCTATTAATTAATTCGATCATAAATTAATCCAATCAATCCCTATATTCAATTAGAAAATCAAATAATTACACCACTCAAATTAACAACATTATCAATTAATTAATCAAACCCACAATAATAAACCCCCCCTAATTAATTAACTAATAAATTATTCCAACATAATCAATTAAATAACCTAAAAATTAATTCCGCCATTAATTATTAAAATTCACTCAATTTAATAACAAAATAATTAATTCATTAATTAACTATTCCAACTTTAATAAATTCAAAAACCACAATTCATTTATCAAGTAATTTTTATTATTAAAAAAAATTCAATATAAGAGTAAATAATTCCATAATTAATTATTAAATTCGAACAACATCCAACTTTCCATAATTAATTCATGAATTAGTTACCCCAAATCAAAATTTAATAATCCCAAAAATTACCATTTATTAATAAAACAACTAAATAATCAAGAAAAAAAAATCTTAATTCCTCATAATTAATTCAATATCAATTATTCAATATTAATATAAATATCCATAATTAATTAAACTATTAATTATATCAACTCATGATATCAATATAACATAATTAATCGTAAAATTAATTATCCCCAATTAATAATATCAATATAACATAATTTATACCACCATTACATATACCTAATTTATAACATCAATATCACATAATTAATTTCACAATTAATTTTTCCAAAATCCCACAATTCACAATTTCATTATTAATTAATTCAACTAAATTAATTAATTTAATGTTGATCTTAAATTTCTAAAAATATCTACGATTATATAATTTGAATATATGTAATCATAATCACAACTACGATAATTGAATATTAGACCACCTACATCAAGAATAGTGATGAAGTCTCGCTAATGGACAATCCCAAATTTCAAACAGAACGACCAAGAATGTGATGAAGAACAAGACCTTGATTTCATTCCTAGATCCAACATTAAAAAAAATAAGATCTCTTAATTCTTGACCTAGATCCAATAGTCCTAGATCTAGATTCAACAAATAAAGATCTTGATCTAATAAAACAATGTATAAAACCCTACCAAAATAATGGGAGAAGAACATAATAGAGACGAGAAGCCAATATGAAATAAACCACATGCCTGAAGAGATGAAAATCAGAGAACTAGGATTTAGAACACCAATAACGAAGGTCGAGAGCTTTAGGAAACCCTCCGAGTGGATATAGATTCAAGATAAATCAATTAGGGTTGAGCTAGGGTAATTCGGGGTTTAATATGGGGGGTTTGTGGAATGTTAAAATCAATTTTCATAACTTTAACATCCCTATGCATAGTTTGATGGGTGAAGTTTCACTATTACTTGTAACCATTCACCTAAACTGTGCAGCATTGCACACTTCGGCTGAAAACTGAGTTTAACTATGCGCAAACCATGCGACTGGGCTGCACACATAGTTCAACCATTCACAAACCATATACAAACCATTAAACCCTTGGACAGCCAAGCATCACACATTATTTAACCATGATCAAACCATTAAAGCATATTCTTCTTTTAAAAGTCAAAAATTTTATCCACATACACCAAAAGTGGGACAAAAAAAGTTATACTCAAAATAAGAAAAATGAATACCTATGAAAGATATCGAGGAACCTATAGAAAAGGTCGAGATCTTACAATATCCCCGTCTAATAACAAATTACCCTCAAGCTATACTCCTAATCCTTTCTAGTATTCAAAGTCAAACTTATCAGCTCACTGAGCTCTCGCATCCGTTTCACTCCCCTATCTTCCTTCCTACACACATACATGTTGCCACAATAGATGAACTAATAACACAATCCTTCCCCAAAACACCTTCTCACTATGATTCGACATGTGAATCAGATTTTCCCCAATGGATGTGTCAGTCTCAATCTCAATATCCACAAAATACCTAGCATATTTTCCAACTCACCATGCCAAAAAAACCACAAGAACACCAGCCAACATTGACACTCATCTTTCCATCACAAAATTCCTTTTTTGAACGTACATCCCCTACATCCAAATCATTCCAAGTCTTCCTTGAGGAAATTAAACATGCACCATATAGGTTCCTCATGGGGATTCCGATTCCACATCTTCCAAACCATGTTCTTGATCCACGCAACTACTACTAAAATATCTCCCATCACATTAAGAGTTTCATTGACACAACTTTTTAATGTAACTCAGCCACCATAGTCTATGATTTAATCAGAAGTTAAACTGAAAAACTTCTATGTGGCCCTCAAACCTTTCACCAGACAAGAAAAAAATGTCAACTACTTCCCATTCCCAACATCTGAGTAAAGAACCCATGGTATTAATTGACCTCCGAACCATCTTGGGAATCTATTTTATAATATATCTATGGTGTACCGTCCACCATCTAGCTTCACATATTCCACCTCATAAGTGTAACCTGTAAGAGGCCCCATATCTAACAAAAACACATTAAGGTAGTGAGAGTTAATTCCAAATTTTTCTTAGCATACTAAGGATGAATTCAATCTAGGGTACATGATCATAAATAATTAAAGGAACTCTAAGAATCCAATTATGAATCCCCACAAAAATTCTCCATTAATTATGTTACATCCAACTATATAAACACCTTAACATGTTGAAATTCACATGATTCCCTAACTACCATCTTCTTACCATACGATCCCAAATCAGATAGCCCCACATATAATTTAAAACCATGTTCTCAAACAAGTTTATTCTCACTATCCAAATCTACCAAATCAATGGCCAATAAAAAACAAAGTATTCTTATTTCATAACATTATCACTATTAAGACACGAAATTTATGCAAATCCATAACACGTATTTCCCTATTTTATCACCACATTGTCAAAATTGATTTGCTATCACAATCTTTCACCACTATATAACTAGGTCCTAGTTAAAAAGGGTAAGAAAATTCTCATTATTCAATTTTATCATTTAGATTCCAATTTATTCTTATATTTCACCATTTCACAATATTTTTCAATTTCATGTCAGGAACTATTTTCATTTCAATTTCACAAGCAAGGAAAACCCATTTATGTTCAACAATATACCCATAACATGTATTCTCATGCATTCCTATAATGGTGAATTCAACAATTTCCATGAGTGCGTATAAGGATTCATGAAACCTCAACTCTCATGACATAACATGACATAAGTTAATTCTCAAATATCTCAATAATAATTACCACAACAAAAAACAAGTGCATTACCCAAGGGTTAATAACATTCAACTGTAACAGAAACCACCAATACAAAAAATCAAACCCTATGCACTCGGGTTATCCCTTTTATATGGGGTATCTACTTCCATTCACAAGCTCATAAACAGGAACCAAATCTTCTTAATCTCCTTTTTACCTTTCCCAAATAGTATGAAAAATGAATAAGAATGAAAACTGGACCTATGAAACCATTTTATAATATTTTGAACTGGGTTCCACACCCTGGTGGCCAAGGACGGTTCGCCACATGTCCTTAGGTGCGTCTCCCCATAATCCAGTGGTTGTTGACTACCAGAAAGGGTATGATAGTTCATTCATGGAGAGACTATACCCCATTTCTCTTTATTAGAGCAATACCTTAGCAGATTTAAGAAATTAATAACAAAAATCGTATAACAAAACAAAAATAAAATCAGTATCAAAAGATGACCAAAAATTTGAAAGATAATATAAAAAATTAAATGTAGATAATATGCCATGTTAATGTACATAACAAATATCAATATGGAAAATAAAAAAAATAAATACACTAGAAACTTCCAATAGGGTCCCAAACCACATCTAGTTCCCTCATCCATGTTCCATCCCAAACAATCCATCTAACATAGGGAATTTTCCATTAACTATCTAGAAAAAGCAGAGACTATCTTGGTAATAATCAGGGAACCATTGTATGGTGTGGGTAAAATTTACCAGGGCACCACCAACGACATATTAAAAAATGTATTAAACAACAGTGTATGCTCTTTTATAAATAATAAAATACAATAAATAATTTAATTTTTTTCTTTTATACAATTATCATTTATTTAACTGCATAAACCCCTGGGTTCCCATAGACACCAGCATATTTAAACATGCTTCGGCCTGTGCCAGAGTCTTAACCATTTCACATTATCAATTCAAAATTCATTAAATAATTTTGATTTCATTATCCATTATATTACAATTATTAAAAATGATAATAGGAACTATAGTCTAATGACGAAAATTTTGGTCTCGATCGTCATGCTTAGGACACTATGGGCTTCAGAAGAAGAAGACCATGTCCCACACATGTTTGTAAAACAATTTATCATTACGGGCTTTGGAAGAAGTGTACCATATCCTAGACTCCTATATTACACAATCATTTATTTCATATATATCTCATATATCACTATGTCACAACAAGTATGGTTAATTAATATTAACCCTTTTATCCCAATTAGCAATAATAATTTTCAATTAATTAATTCAAAAATTAATTAATCCTGGTTCCTTAATTAATTAAACAATTAATTAATAATTCCAATATCATTAATTAACCCAACAATTTGTTAATCATAATGATTCCATTAATTAATTCAACTATTAATTTATCATATTCATCTATTATTAAAATAAAAAAATAAAGAATTACATCAATAACATTAATTGGTTCCATAATTAACTAATGAAATCCATCCTATTAGTTAATCGAACAATTAACTAATCAAACCACTTTTATTAGATAACAAAACTATTAATTAATAACATAAAATAAATAATTAATTTGGAAATTAATTATTCATAGCAATCTCCAATAGTTTATTCTGTAATTACCTAATCATGTAAATTATATTAATTAATTCAAAAATTAATTAATCAAATAAAGTAAATAAATTAATTTGTTTATTATTTAGACACTTCAATTATTTTGGTCAATTAAATAATTAACTAATAACAATAATTTCATTACTACTTCAATAATTATTTTTTCACATAATTCTCTTAAATTAATTATAGAATTAATTTAGCCTAAAAATCCAATTAATTAATTCATCAATTAATAAATCAACCCCCAAAGAGTCTGAATCCCCCAATTAATCCCACGATTAATTTTGACATAAAAAATATCAATATTTCAAAATTAGTTCAAAATTTAATTATCCAATTCTATCAATTGAATATCCCAAAAGTCCAAATTATTTAATCCACTAATTAATTAATCTAATTCATTCAATTTCAGTAACCAAAAAATCCCCTTTAATAAATTAGTCAATTAATTAATATAAATTAGTCAATTTCATTAACAAACTAATCCCCATTAAATAATTTTCCAATTAATTAATCTAACTCAATTCCATGAATAAATTACAAATTTAATTAATCACATTCAATCTCTTCAACTAATTCACCAATTAATTTTTCACATGAATTTCAATAATTAATTCATAATTATTTAATCACAATACTTAACTAATTAATTCATCAATTAATTAATTCCCTCAATCCCATTATCTAATTAAACAATTAAATAATCACATTACTCACATTAATTCATTTCTCAATTAATTAATCAATCCAATATTAGTAAAATTACCCATGATTAATTAATCAATTAATTATTCTAACATATCAATTCAATTACCCTATAATTAATTCCTAAATTAATTAGTATAACTCACTCAATTATATAACCACTTAATTATTTAATAAATTATATATTCCAGATTTAAGAAATTAAATTACCACAATTAATTGATCAATTAATTTATAATATTCAAAAATATCAATTTAATAGTAATTATTTGGTCAGTTAATTATTCAGTTCAAACAATCTCTAACCTTCAATAATCAAATCTACAATTAATTACTCTAAATAAAAATTGTATAAACCTAACCATTCCCATTAATTAATTTCAAAAATAAGTAATAAAGTTCAACAATGTCAGCTCCACATAATTAATTAAAAAATTAATTATTCAATAATAACATTAATATTCCATAATTATTTCGAGCATTAATTATCCCAACACTTTATATCAATATTGCATAATTTATTCTATAATTTATTATCCCTAATTCATAATATCAACATCAAATAATTCGTTCCACTATAAATAACCCCAATTCATAACAACAATATCACATAATTAATTTCACCATTAATTATTACCAAATCACATAATTCAATATTCTGCTATTAATTAATTCAACCAAATTAATTAATTTAATCAAGAATATAAATTTATAAAAAAATTAGAAATTACATAATCGGATGAAACATAAAAAACCATGACTACAAGAATTAAATATTAGAACACATACCTCAATAATGGTGATGGACACTGTCCAACAGATAATCCCCAATTTCAAATGAAATGATCAACAATGCGATGAAGAACAATATCTTGATTCAATTCCAATATCCATGATTTATAATGATAAGTTCCCTTAATTATAGATTGAGATCCAAAACTCCTAGATATATATTAAAGAAATCTAGATCTAGATCTAAAAAAATATAGGAGACAATCCCACAAAAAATGGGATAAGAATGGAAGAGAGATGAAAAATCAATCAGGAAAAAAACCACATACCCAAAGAGACACAAATATGAGAACTGAGCATCAGATAACTATTAAAGGAGGTTAAGATACATAGAAAACCCTCAGGGAGGCTTTGAATTCAATAGAAATCAATTAGGGTAAAGCTTGGTTAGTATTTGGGTTAATATGGTTGTTTAAGAAATTTAAAAATATATTCTTGTAACATTAATTTCCATATGCATAGTTTTCTTGAGTGAAGTCACAAGATTACAACTAACCATTCACCCAAACCATGAAAAAATTTTCACATAGGATGAACTCTTCGTTTAACCATGCACAAACAGTGTGATCAAGTTGCACAGTTAGATTAACCATGTAGAAAACGTGAAAACCTGCACACTTATACAACACAAATTTTTAACCATGCTGAAATAATGAAAAGTCTATTTTTCATACAAAATTATCCAGTTTTCTGCCAAATATACCCAAGATAAGACCCAAATAAGTTTGGATCAAAACAAGGAAAAATAATACCTTTGAACGAGAACGATTCACATTCAGAAAAGTCCTAGATTTAACAGATGAAAATTCTTCTTGTTGGGTATGTTTTTTACCATAGATTATTATGTATACCATTGTGACACCATAAAATTTATAAAGGTATAGAATGTAAAACATTTTAGTTTTCTCTATTCTATTATAGTGGTCATTTAGAAATGGGTTGAGGTATCCATGGAGTTTTTAGTAGGATTATCCTATAATCCTTAGTGGTGGAATGCTATCTGGTAGGTGATTGATTAGTAGAAAAGGTAATCACATTTCATTCTAATCATGTATACTGCTAAAGATGAAGATATTGATAAGTTGTACGTATAATAGACTATGAGTTTACATGAGGCTATTTTAGAATTTGTTTGATATAGGGATCCCAGGTTTACATCTATATTTTGGAGGAGTCTCTAGGAGGTGATTGAGGCAGAGTTCAGGTTGTGTACAACTTATTATGAGAAGAAATATCGGCCAATTAAGTGGGTTATTCTATTTTGTTTGGAAATTCATAATTTCTATGAATTTTATTTTGGTGGACTTTACGATAACCATCTTGTACTTATGGAACTTTCTTATAAAAATAGATTCAATTCTTCGATCAAAATGGATAATTTAATTTCATTTTGTGGTTTTCACTATTGATCGCCTAGTATTTTTGAAGATTTGGGAGGAGTTTCTTTTATCTAACTACATTTCTTTCATGTGGTGTCTGTGAGGATTCAAGATATATATTGGTATCTGGTTACAATATAGAGTGTAAAAAACTTATTCAGATCACTATAATCATTATTTTATGTTATCTTTTGGGGGTAAAGTTTTATTGAACTTTCCTCATTGATTGAGTCACCATCATCTTATTAAATATGAAATTTTAGATACAAGATATGTTAGCCCATTTTTGGTCTCTCAGTGGATTGGGAATTCTACTTATCTATTATCTTTTCCAGTTTAGTTGATTGGAATTCGTAATGTTTTCCAAATATTATTGCTTAAGAAATACCATTCTAATCCCTCTCACATTTGGTGTTGGGAAAAGACTGAGTTAGATCCAAATGTTTATAATGTGGAGAATTTGGTAGATATCATTGACTCTTAAGTGAAATAATTTTTTAGGAAATTGATTCGGTTCTTTAGAGTGTTATGATGTAATGATTCAAATTATTATGAGACTTGGAAGCATGAGTTTTTGAGGATGGAGCAGTGGCCTCACCTCTTTACCGAACACCATTCTTCAACATGACTTACTCAGGATGGAAATTCTTATGGTTGAGAGGTTTTAACATCTTGTTACCCACTTTTAGGTAATTCCCTTATCTTTTCTTATTTTCCTCTATAATTGGGTCTATATTGGTACTCTTAAGGATGAGAAAATTTACTGAGATATTTGACATAATATTTGGGGTTATATATTTTTTTCAATTAATGGAGTCCAAGTATAAATGTGTTAATGGATTTTTGGGTTCTTCTAGAGTTCATAAATTTTCCGAGTTGGTTTGGGGTTTCATGTAAAAATATGATATTTTCTGCGTATGTGTTTGCCATGGATTTTTGGGTTCTTCTAGGCTCATTTCAGGAGTTAAATATATAGCATGAATGATTACACAATGTGTAAGGGTTATAGATCATTTAATGATAAAAAGATCGATTTGTAATAAAAAGATGATGAGATTTTCCGCGTATGTGTTTTCCATGGATTATAGGATGTGTAAAAGGATTAAATACTATGTAAATTTTATGGATAAGTATTTTAGGGTATTATATTGAGTGCTTCTTATTTCATTTTCCCACACCATTCCTTACTCCTGACCTCAAAAACTTCTCCAACAATATTGGTAGCCCTTGTTCATTCTAGATTGACTCATTAAAAATTAGATCACCTGGGAAGTTGCATTGAATCTCTCCAGGTGAGAAATACATTACGATTCTTCATTTCCATTGATCTTAGATGCATTTTTTCATTATAATATTGATTTTTTGATCCATGGTTTTTATTCTTATGATTCCATTTTAGATTCATTTTACAATTATTTTTGAAACATTTTGTTAAATTGAATTGATTAAGATGTGTTTAGGTTGATCTTAGGGCCTTCTCTATTATTTTTGGTTTCTTCTATGTGGTGGATTCCATTGTCTAGATGTTTAACTAAATATTTTATGTAGTTTTTCCTTATCTTGCCTATTTTGGTGAACTACATTGTTCATATTTTTTATAATTTTTTTATTTAATGAAATTACTAGATGGATTTATTTTTTATGCGTCGGCGATACTATTTTTTTTATAAATGATGGTTTTATCTTGGTATTGGTAAATGTAAAGGTTTTTTAATGCAATGAAAATTAGTTTTGTGATTATTTTTTCAAATCATGATGTAATGAAATGGTTTGATGAATTTTTTAGAAATTATATCACATGGGAAGCCTTAGATACTTAGTTGGAAGGTATAATAATATATATCATATAATATTAGATAGTTTTCTCTTGGGTATTTCCTCTCATACCTAGGTATGTTTTATAGGTATTTGTTAGACCAATTAGGGTTGAAATTGTGGGGTTTTCCATTTCTTTCTAGGATTGATGATTATGTCTAGGGGCTTGATCCACACATGATTTTTTATTTTTAGGTATGAGTGTCCTAGATATCCAAACCATGTATGACCCTTAGCTAGTTATTACTGTTTCTTCTTTGCCAACTTGGAATATTTTTTTGTACTATTTTGATTGTACTATGATGGATTTGATATGATATTTGAGGAATGGTCTGTTTTGATTTGATATATCTATTTTAATATATATATATATATGGAATTATTAGAAACTAATATACCAACATTATTTATAAATGTTGAAAATGGTAAAATAAACAATTCTAACATGGTTTTGATAAATTATGTAAAATTGTATATCACGCCTTTTTTTAATTAATGTTGATAATTATTGGATTACTATTCAAAGACATCATATGGAAAACTTGGGTAAGAAACTACTCATCCTTTTAGCTCACTCCCTATGTACCCATTTAGTAATGTATATACCTGGTTATGTATTCTGATGTAGGGAATAAAATTGATCGACAATGATTCATGGTTGTTTTTTTGTTTGTTGGATTTTGTTAGATGAATGGGGGAGATGGTTTGGGTTTTCCCATGGAATCATATTAAGAGAGGTTGTGTTACTATTTAGGTTTTTTTTCATTTACATTTTGAATTGCCTTTTGTTGATTGTTTTTGCTACTTTTTACATATTTTAACTATTGTTGTTCTTTATCTATTATAGAATATATTTATATATTCCTATATTCCTTTATTATATCTATATATATGCCATGTTTATAAATCAATATGGGTGAAATAATTCCCTCAGGTTATTTATTGATGACCAGGTCCTAGTCACTAGGTCATGGGGATCTAGACTACCCTTTTATTATGTGGCAGATGAGTTTGGCTTCGAGTATTGAGAGGGTATCTAGGTTGTGTTGTTACACCTATGAGTATTTCTTGTTGATTAACATTTGATGAAACTGGTAAATTATTTGAAAAAAATGATTAATATACGTTGGATTTGGAGTCTTCATTTCATCACTGTGATTGAAGAAAACATTATTTTTGTTGTTTTTCATTGTTTTCATGTGGAAGAAAATTCCATAGAATTAAATTTATTTTTTTAAATAAAATATTTTAAAGGTTTTGAAAATCATTCCTTCTTTTATCTTAAAAGACAATTCATTTAATCTTACTAATTTTTTGCTGATATTGGAGGATTATAATTGTATTGAAAAAGTAAAAGTTAGAATTTTTACCTACTAAAAAATATTTAGTCTCTTTGAGAATCAAGAAAAGAAATCATTAGTATTTTTTTTCAATTTTTCACTTTATTAGTGTTAATTCAATTCAGGGTTCCTTGGTGCTCACTTGGTAGTTCGTGTCACATCAATAGGTACATCATGGGATTCAAAATACTATGGTTTTGGAAATCACCCATTTTGAAGCTAATATCCCCCACCAACTCGTCAATAGAGTGAGATAAACCACTTTAACCCACATTATGGATGAATGTTTTTATGTTTTATATCCATTACCATACTCTATTTGCCTTAATATTTCACCCTATCTTACCTCATTCACATCTTTTCCTACTCCCTTCCTCGAGATATCAAATCATTGGATTGTTTCCTTATTTTCAACCTCCTCTAAACTATTTTTCATGATTTATCATAGTTTTCTCAGGTTTTTTGTTCATTTTATTCTCTTACAAACCCTTTATATACTTCTTTCTTGTTTCTATTCATTTTAACATGGTTTTCCACCGTACAAACTTTTCTTTCTATAATGTTAATGGAATTAAAATAAAACCTTATGATCCTACAATTCTTGAGAATCTTGATCCAATTTTTCCAGAGAAAATAATTTTTCATTATCGTATTATTTAATCTTGCTGGGTGAAAAATTATCAAATTCATTTGAAAAAGGATATTGAAATTCATGGGTTGTGTTCTTTATACCAAACAAAATTTTATTTTATTTTATTATAAATGTTAATGATGGAATTATAATCCATTTTTTGAAAATGATGATCATTATGATTATATACCTAACATTGAAAATCAATCATCATTTTTGGTTGCTGCTATTAAAATAGATGATCACATGGGAATCCCATACTTCTATCCATATTCATTTACTCGAGTTGATTTTCCATAATAATTTGAAAAAAAAACACACTTTTCAATATCTCTTAGTTTATGATTCATCTTCTTTGGTAATGATCAAGAACCACTATTTTCTAAATATTATTCTTGAAAGGGTTATTCAAACTTCAATTTACCATCGTCTTAGTGATGATGACTCAACCAATGTTATTGATATCTTCGTAATATATTTTATTATGTGGTATATCCATTTTAATCTCATATGATTTGTCTACTGATCTATATACTAAATTGCCTCATAACCTCAACAGTTTAAGGAAATTCATTTTGGAAGCTTCTTCACTCATCTCTTCTCTTATTCTATCATCAACCTCGATGAAATCCCATTTGAGATACTACGTTGAGATAAAGTTGTGAACAATAAAATGGTTAAAGAAATATTTATTTTATTGAATCCATGTAAATAAGAATTTATTATGGTTATATGAGGCTTTAAAAAAATATCAATCACCAAATAGAGTTAAAATACCCTAAAATTAATATGCCTCCAACTATTATTTGGGGATAATCAATATGATGATCAAAATGATAAAATTAGGATGAGTGTGAGGATGATAATAATGATGATTATAGGGATGGGGATAATAGTGAAGGTTAGGATGATTCAAATATTAAGGTGGATGAAGAGCCTTATTGAGATAGGGTTACATACACGAGGGTGCTACCAGCTCAATTTGAAGCATTTTAGTCTCCACTTCATAATGGGAGCTCCTCACTGATGAGATATGTCTATATTATTATTTACATTATTTCTATCTCAGATCCTTTGCGAAAACCATTAATTATGGAATAACTAATATAGATGACTTCAATACCGATCACCATTATTTTAAATATTGTATGGGTTTGGAGACTGACCTATTTCAAGATCTATCCAATGTGACTTCTCCCATGGTAGCATTTATCCCCATCCATTCTAAAATAACTATTCTTTACTATCTTTTTCTTTATTTTGGGCCTTTTTTGTTGTTTTTTGAGATAATAATGATCCATTTTATGATTTATTCGAAGTTTTATTCTATTATTGGATCTCTTTGAAATTTATATGAATTATCAATTATTTATCTAACATTATTATTAAATCATGATAATTCTAAAGGAGAAATGTTTCAAATATATGTTTTCTCTAAAGGTTTGAATAATCTTATTTCCCAAATCATTTTTATATTTCAATCATAAATTGTAATTCCTTTTTAAATATTAATTGTTTTTTGTATTATTAATTATCATATTTTAACATTTAAAATGCTTTATCTTCCTTTTCAGCATCATTTTTTTATTCCTTTTAAAACTTTGTGATTATGGAAAATCAATTTAATTTCTATATTAAATTCCATTTTTAAAAATAATAAGTTATTAATAATTTACTATTGATATATAAATTTAAATAAAGGTTTTTATTTACTTTTAACTCTTGGTATAACCTTTTATTTTAGTATTTTCTAATCATAATAAAGGTATGATTGTTTTCCCCCCCACTCTCTTTGTTGTTTTGTGATATCATAATCCAATTATTAGTTCTAACCATTTAATTTGTTGTTTACTAAACTATTATTTTCTTGATATTATATTTGGAGGTTGGTCGACCAATCAATAGGTTTAAGAGGCATTCGAAGAACACATTCAAGGCCATAATTAAGAATTTATACATTATAGCTATTGATAAACCATCAACCATCCGATGTGTTGGATAGTGGGAGACGCACACTACCCAACCTCATCAACCAACTGATGAAGGTAGGTTAAATCATTAGCTAGATAGTGATGTTTATTATAAAACCGGTGGATAATTTCTGGGAAGATAAAATATAAATTTTATATTTGTCCCTTTATAATGTCTCACTTACTATTGAATCTTATGGACACTAAAGTCCTCCAAAAACACCATCAGAGCTCACAATGTTATTAATACAATGAAAAGAATACATAGATATTACTAGTCAGTTTGTTCCATTAATTTAGCTTTATTTGAGTTATTATTATTTTAATAATTTTATTCCATTGATATTAATCTCACTTTATCACATTTCTTCCATTTCATTCTTGATGATACAATTGATAGTGTTATATAAAGGTTGTATGCTAAAACAATTCTCATAATCCTCCTTCTTGGGTAATCACAACTACCAAAGTGACTGCTTCTGGGTTTCTAACATTAACCTTTTAAAAGGGTCTCTTTGTATATATTTCATTTCTTTCTATAATTAATTAAAAACCTTAGGTTTTTATATATCATTCATCCTATTAAAACCCACATACAATGAAACACTCCCCCCATTAAGGAAATGAGATATTATTACTCGAAATGAGTAATGACTAAACTACTTTACAAATTTGGATTATCATTTATTTTAAATAGAACATAATACGTAATTTTATTTAATTCATAATTTTATTGAGTTATTGATTTTAATTTTAAAACGAAAATTATCTAACTTTCCATCCAAATAAGATAAATAATGATAAGGATATTGAAGCTTGTGGAATAAATTAAGATTCAAGATGTATAGAGGAGTATAAGAAGTACAGGGAAAAAAATTTATGATAGAAGGGAGTGAAATATACAATCAATATTTAGGTGTAAGGTTCTATACCTTATCAAATTTAGAGTTTTGTCTGTACAGACCATAGCAAAATGGTCCACACCATAATGATTGGTGGGTTAAATTTGGATGAGATTAGAGTTTTACATATAATTATGCTATAAGGATAATGCCACAAAATAAATAATCCAATCATAAAATATGATTGATAAGGACACCCAAGGAGATTAATTCCACAATTTTATGTGAGGACATTTAAATTCTATAATTTATTCAACTTTGTGGTCCTATACAATACATAGTATATTTTCACTACATCTCACCATGTAGAAGAGGAGTACCACATTGAAACCTATTAGTTTCATCTTGGAGGGTTTATTTTTTTTTGTAAAGAAATGAATTTGAATTTTTTAGAACTAAAGGACCCCACACCGTGGTAGCTTGACCCCACTGCATTAGAATAATAGTTTTTGAAAAAATTAAGATGATTGTGCTGTTAATCCCTCTGATTATTGAGTTTTTTAGGATTGAAATATGATGTAGATGCTGAATATACAAGATGGGGTTGAATTATTTACTATAAAAATTCCTTTTTTAACCTTTAAATTTGGTTAAAACGATCTATTGTTTAACAAAGTTAAACAAGGTTAATTAAAAATACCTCTTAGTTATACAAACTTCCTAGATTCCAAAAATATAGTTCCGGAAATGAAACTTTAGATAAGTTTACGAGGAAAAATATTTTACCTTATAGTGTATAGAATATTACTAATTTGAGTACAAGTACACAAAAGTATAAGATAGTTATAATTTCTTTATAAATCAAAATATAGCATAAAAAACTTTCAACAATACAAGTAACAAGCATGAAATATTTTAACCCAAAGATTAGGGTATCCAACAACCTTGGATAGAGGTACCTTGATTTATACTTTTAAGAAAGTATGTCTTACCCACACCAGGGTAAGCCCTCGATAGGAATATCTGAGTCTATCTTTCTATCCCTGCAAGCCGTAAAACTTCAAGGTAGTCGGAACCGTTTTCTTACTTATCAAGGAAGTCCTTGAACTTTATGTTAGTTGGATCCTCTGTCTTCTTATCCCTGAAAACCCTTGATTGTACACAACAACAATTGGAGTCACACAAATCAATTTGAACAAGATGTTCTGTACGCACAAAGCATGAGAGTATATCTCTTTAGAAATCACTTCTCTAGCATGTAATCTCTTGAGTCGTATGAAAATCAAGTGTGTAGTGTTGAGATCGTTCAAATGATATCCTATTTATAGGAACATCTCTAACGGTCAGCTCCCTCCTCCAATGATCATATTTTTCCTTGAATTTAGGAGGGACCTGTATATTTGTCACTCAAACAATGGTTACATAGAAACAGAATGCCTGAAATCCTTTTATAACTACTATAAGAGTACATAAAATACGGTTGCTCAAACAAATCCATTTTTCAGAGCCTAAAGAAAAAATAAAAATCACAGTCTAAGCAAGAAAACCTTCAATGTCTATATTACAAGGTTATTCAGATTTTGTTTTTCAAGGAATTTGGAATCATAATTCTACAGACATCGGAGTCTAAATTCTATTGAATTTGGAACCTAAATTCTACGGAATTCAGAGTCTGAATTCTAAGGAATCCAGAGTCCGAATTCTAAGGAATTCAGAGTCCGAATTCTACGGAACTCGGATCCGGAATTCTTAAGAATTCAAAGTCCTGTTTCCAAGAAATTAAGATTCTGAATTATAAGGAATTCGGAGACTGAATTTTAGATAATTCGTATTCTGAATTTTAGAGAATTTGAAACCTAAATTTTAGTGAATTAAGATTCTGAATTTTAGAGAATTTAGATTCAGAATTTTAGAAAATTTGGAACCATAATTTTAGAGAATTTATATTTTTAATTTCAAAGAATTCATAACCTGAATTTCAGAGATTTCAGATTCTTAATTTTAGAGAATTCAGAACCTGAATTTCAAAAAATTCAAAACCTAAATTTGGATCCTAAAAACAGAATACTATATATCTATGTATTTATATAATTCCGATATTTTAGATGTGAAACCAAATATTTCACTTAAAAATAAAAAGTGTTTGATTTAGATAAACTAAAATATGAACATTGAAAAATATGTAAGGATAAATTTTCCTTGGGGAAGGAAAATTTCTATTATTAAGAAAATTATTTGGGAAAATGAAATTTTGCTTAAGGTAGGGTGTTTGTGATTTTCAAAACATGAAGTAATTAAAAATTCGTAAGGAAACCTTATTAAATCAACAATATCCCCTGTTTTGGAAATCAAAAAAAATAATATGAAAAAGAATATAAGGGGTTAGAAATTATATGGGCTTGTAAATAAAAACTGACCCCCTTTACTTATGGATCAATGTGAATACAACTTTCTCTCTCTAAGGCTTTGGAAACACTAAGGATCTTATTCTAAATTTCCTGAATGAGTGTTTTCATTCTATTGCATATGAAAATCATCATGATGAAAACTCTCCCTTATATGAACTCCCACTTATTGAAATTTATTCTTTACTAAGTATTATTTTTAGACATTCCTTTCTCCACATTTGTGATTTTCAAAAAGAAAAATAGGGAATGGAATGGAAAATATGGTACCAGATATATTAGTATTGAATAACCAAAAAAATTGAAGAGCAAAAAAAATCTATTATTTTTTAAAGAATTTGTACAAGGAAAGAAATTAAACAAAATATCAGATTTGTAAAGTATTATCCTTCCTTCTCTTTAGGCATCAACTTCATCACTATAGTTTTTAACTACTTGAGCTCCTTGTGATCCTCTTCGTCACACTTGAGCAACTGATCCGGATCTTCTATTTTCTTATCTAAGGCTTTAATTTTCTCCTCCCAAACATTAAGAGATTCATCCTGGCCCTTAAGAACTTATTCTTGCTTATAAATATTCTCTTCAATATCAATTCTGAGATCAATTTCCATCTTCCAACTTCAAGAAACTGAAAACAATATATCATCCATATTTTTCACTTCTTACTTCCGAGTAGTTTCATTAAGAGATAGATTTTATGCAAAAGTATTTGTAAGACCATTGATCTTCACATCATCGGTGTCAAATGAATCCTTGAAACTATCATGAAATTCATCAAAGATTATCATTTTCTTTTGTTTTATTACTTGACCAACTCATAATCTTCTTATAAGATATTTTATGAGTCTCGTAACCAATGAGAAAGGTCTTGAAGTATGCCTCGAGACTGACACATTTTTTTATCACCATGGATACTGAATGCAATTTTTGATTTAACGTATTATAAAGCATCTGACATCTTGATTCTATACTATGGAATTTTGGAATATTCCCAACCATATTCTTCAAAGACTGAACAACAAAGTCATGTCCAAGAGAAGATGATTCTAAATCCGAGACTTTGGTTGGTGAAGATTCATTTTCAATCGTAGCAGCCTTCCATTTTGATGAATCACCCACTTCTTTCTTCTTTACCAAAGATTATCTAGGTGTATACACAACCACTTATTTTACCCTATTATTCTTTGGAATGATTTCTTCTTGATTAGGAGATTCATGTTCACTATCTGATGGCTGAACAATTTTATCTTCATCAACTTCTTCCTTCTCAGCTCCGGCCTTAACATCCCATGGGTGAATTAAATCAGGATTGCGACTTTCATTTTCAGAGAACTTATTCACTTCTTCCTCACCCTTCTTATCATTTTTTGGGGTAGCAAGTTTTGAATACACGACTTCCGAAGTTCGGACTGATAACTTCTCAGAAGGACTCTCCTTCTCATGATAATCTTCTAATTGCTTTATCATATCTTTGGTATCACCAATCCATTATTCCTCTTCTTCTTCCACTTATTCTTATTTCACTATTTATTCTACTTGGTCTTATTCTGGAATCACTAAATTCTATCCTGGAGTATCTTGTAATGGTTCTATAAAAAAAGATTCTTGTACCAGAATTCGTTTAGAGATTGTTTTAGCAGTCTTATAAAGGTATTAAACTATCTCGGCCTTAGACACTTTCTACTTTTTCTTTTTCTCTTTTTGTTACTTCTCGAGCTCTTTAGTAGCCTTTATCTTAAAGGATTTTGCCTCAGCTAGATCCAAACCAAAACTAGGATCCGCAGCTCTCTTGTTTTTCTTGTCCTCTCTCCATTTAGCAACCACTTAAATAGTATACGTCTTTTTCTTATTAGGTTTTGGGGGTGCAGATTGAGTTTCCTTCTCCACATGAGTTTTTTCTTTTCCTTCTTCTTCCTTCACCTTTCTCTTCCTTCCACTCTTTTTATATATTTCACCCACCTCCTATTTTATTGAAATACCATCAACTTCTTTTTCAGATAGATCATAAAATTATCAAGATCGACTATTAAAGCCAGTATCCATCCTCCTTAGAGTATCATCACCTAAAAGCATCACCTTTAAATTTCTTATCTTATAACTGTAGGGAATCTTGATAAACTGAAGAAAAAGAGAAATAATTTTTGAAATAATGGCTGGATACATGAGAATCTGAGACTTCATATTTTCATTCTTTATATTCTTAATCGTAACCATGATATGCTTAACTAGGATTATATTTATCAGGTTAACTATAAAATCCAGAATATAAATATCACTTTTCTTTAGGGTATCCTTGTCGACTTTTATCGAAATGAGAAAACATTGAACCAATAGCTGAAGAATCAGAAGATTTGTAGAGAGATGAATAATTTTTGGTGTCTTTACCTATGAAAGACCAAGACAAGCTAGAGGCCTTTACATGTAAAAAGACAATATTACATCTGGTAGATTTTGTGATCAAAACATTGCTTCTCCTTCATAATAAATTTCAATCAAATTTTCTACCATGTAATAAGAAAA
Organism: Viscum album; assembly: GCA_963277665.1. Taxonomy (NCBI): domain Eukaryota; kingdom Viridiplantae; phylum Streptophyta; class Magnoliopsida; order Santalales; family Viscaceae; genus Viscum; species Viscum album. The sequence goes on from OY728153.1 coordinate 80,291,988, forward strand.
AGAGTATGTCTTTCGATAGCTCTAGAAAGAAAAATTATCTCTTTCTCCTTTATTGAAAAAATTAACTATCTCATAGAATTCAACCAGTAATTCTGGATACACCGGATCCTGTTCTCTTGGTTTTGATATACATACACTCACCCAAGTATTCATCTTGATATTCTTCAAAACAATAGAATCATACTTGGAATAAATCCTCAGATCGACTAACCTTTCTTGGTAGATTTTCCACTCGGAGATTTCCTTAACAATTGACATTTATTTTTTAGAAAAGGCTTCATATGACATTCAAAAGTAAGGAAACATTAAAAATATGGAATGACTTTAAAAATAGAGGCAGTTCTTTAGCACACGATGGCTTGGGGTTCGATGTGGGACAACTATTGGGGTCCTTTATTTAGGAAATTGAAGTGATGTTTCAGCTTCCTTGATTGATCCAACGGTTGAATGCTTCATAAGAATATCTGACATTTGAGATGATAGCTAAAGATGGATTTTGATAGATTCCGATCTTTTAAGGTTTTTAAGAAAAAAATTCAGATTTTAGGAACAGTGAATCCGAATATTTTTAAATAAAAAGAGAATACAAATAAGTAAAAAAGATTATGAAAATTTAGTAAAGGAAAAATACCTTTTGGATTGCAAAAAGATTATTTGTAATAAGAAAAATTATTTTTCAAGAACTTTTGGTTCCAAAAATTGATTATGAAAAAATTTTGGACTATGAAATTTATTGACTATGAACATTTTAGTTTACAAAAAATTTTAACTACGAAAAAAATTTGACTACGAAAAATTTGACTACTAAACTTTTTGACAATGAATATTTTGACTAAAAAAATTTATCTAATAAGCAAATGTACTCCCCCTATGAAAAGAAGTTTCTTACTGTAAAGAGATAGGTTTCAACAGGAAGTTAATATGTAAGATTAATTTATGGTTACCATTCCTAACTTATGATTAAAGTATTCAAATCTATTGGATGGTAATGATTTTGTGAAAATACCAGCAGGTTGATCTTGCGTTCCAATAAATTGAATAATTATATCTCCAAAAGTTACTTTTCCTACCTTAGTCTTGAAAAAGTCTCAAATATGATTTTTTTTCTGTCATATGCCGAGAATATCCACTATCCATGTACCATGTATTTCTGTTGGTACATTCATTAATTTCCTGAAAATAATATTGTTAAACTTCTGAAACCCAAAAATATTTAGATCCTGAAAATGCAGAAAGAATTTTTTTTTGGAATCCACATTTTCTTTGAAAAATAAGTTTTATAAAAACATAAAGACTGAGTTTTGTTTAAGGAATAATTTTTTACCAATTCCCACCACACTGACACTTAGTGGAGAATAGAGCACATTGAGGAACAAAATAATTATTACTAAAAAATGGTTTTGAATGAGTATAACCAAATCCAGAATTATTCCTTAGAGGTCTAATTTGGTAATACATCTTAATAATGTTTTCCTTACATAATGTGAAGTTTCAAAAACACTTCCTCAAAGAAAATATTTTTGATATTAGCCTAATAACTATGTTTTTATTCTAAAAAACATTAGTTTTAGCACTAGAGTTAGCCTCGAAAACATTTTTCTTAGAAATTACTTTTTCTAGATCCTTAGATTGTTTATCCTTCTCAAAATTTACCTCCTCAAGATTTTTTGAAATACTTTCAAAATAAAGGGGTTTTCTTATCAAGATCTTTAGAATGATCTGATATTTCGTTAGTAAGAATAGTAATTCTAGAATTTTTATTATCATGTTTTTCTTGAATTTTGAATTTTCATTCTCAAGTAGATTAGAAAACCCAGAAACTTATTCATAAGTAGGTAAAGTATTATCTTCATCAGAGGAAGATTCTTAATCCAAATATTCATAATGTTTACTATCACTATAATTAGAATTCAAGGATATATTGGTTATGGATTCAACATTGTGTACCTTATCCATTAAACCATGATTTTCAATTGGTAGCTTTGCTAACAGACCAAGATTATTCTGACCAGGAGATTCGTACTCCAAGGATTCATCCGAAGAGTCACCACCACCTGCACTCCAGGTGTCATCAGATTTCAAAACATTTTTAGATTTAGCCTTGTAGTACTTTTATTTATTCCAATAATAATGATTTTCGTTTCTGTCTTTTCTCTTTAACATAGGACAATATGGCTTTATATGACCTGATATTTTGCATTCATAACAAGAAACTCTAGAGTATTTCTTGTCCTTTCTTTATTTCTTCTTGTATCTATACTAGAAGTCTTTCTTCCCAACTATATTGTTCATCCTTCGAGCAAGATTAGGTAGTTCATTCTCAGAATGTTGACTTTCAAATGATTCAGATAAAATAGTGACCTTCTTAGAATTAGATCTTGTAACTCTCTCAGGATTCTTGGCATTTATATGATTTGAATTATTTGTAAAAGCAACACTTAAATTCACATTCTTATTCTTATTTAGATCATCATATCTTTTCTTTCTATTCTCATGTGGAAGAAGAGTTCTAAAAATCTCATCGAGAGTAATCTATGAGACTATGCTATTCTCATCAAAAACCGTTCTCTTTGATTCCCACTCATTAGACATGATATCTATAATCTTGTCCATAAGTTCCTCATCATATAAACTTTTTTTACCCATGGATTTTAAACTATTAACTACGGTAATAAATCTCCGTTATACCTTACACTGGTTCTCCATAAGGAAAGAAAAAACTATGATATTCTTCTTTAAGCATAGCTCTTCTAGTTTCGATAACTTTAGAAGTTCCAAAGTTTGTTACTTCAAGATTCGTCCCAATACAATTTTCAGCTTCACACGAAGAAATATGGCTTTATATATTTCTAGTCATGGAAAAAAACAATGTTTTTTTACCTTATAATTAAGTTGATATTATGACTTTTCTTGATTTGTAAAAGTTTTCACTTCCTTATCTGGAATCTTGTAATCTCTAGTAAGCATTACAAAGTTGTACACTCCAGTTTTAATGAAAAAAGTCATCATACAATCTCTCCAATATTCATAATCATTCCAATCAAATATAGGTGGTCTAGTGGGATTAAGATTGTCAATCAAACCAAGATTCATTCCTTCTATGTCAAAGAAAATATCTTTCCACAAAATATTGTTAAAAATAAAAAGGTTTTAAACTAGGATAAAAATATCCTAAGCAAGGAAAATATAGAACAATGAAAAATTGAGCTAGAAATAATATATTTGAATATAATTATTTTATATACCACCTATGATAACAATTGTAGGATCTGAATGTGATGTAGATAATCTATATAATTGATGGGGGGTGAATTGTATACTTTAAAAATTCATTTGGAACCTTTAAAGATGGTTAAAGAATTCTATTATTTAACAATGTTAAAAAGGTAAATTCATAGGACCTCTTAGTTCAACAAACATGCAAGATTCCCGAAATATGATTCTAGAAATTAAACATAAGAAAAGTTTACAAGGAAAAAGATTCTACCTTAAAGCGTATAGAATATTACTAATCAGATTACAAGTACAAGAAAGTATTAGATAGTTATACATTCATTGTTAATAAAAATGAAGCGGAAAACAAACTTGAAACAATACAAGTAACAAGTATGAAATATTTTAACCCAATGAGTATGGTTTCCCACAACCTTAGATAAACATCCCTTGATTTATACTTTCCAGAAATTATGTATTACCCACACTAGGGTAATCCATAGATAGGATTATCAGAGTCTGACTTGCTATCCTGACATGCCCTTGAACTTCAAGGTAGTTGGCACCCCTGTCTTCCTTTTCAAGAAAGTCCTAAAACATTAAGGTAGTCAGCACCTCTATATTCATATCCCCAGAAACCCTCTATTGTACACAGCAACAATCAGAGTCACGTAAATCAATATGAACAATATTTTTAGTACACACAAATCATGAGAGTCTCCTTCTTTAGAAATCAATTTAGCAGTATGTAATCTTTAGAGTCGTAGAATAGTCATGTTTTTAGTGTTGAGGTTGTTCAAACGATCACCTATTTATAGGCACATCTCTAACGGTCATCTCTCTCCTCCAATGGTCATATTTTTCAGTGAATTTCAGAGGGACCTGTACATGTGTCACTCAAACAACTTGTAACACCCCAAGATTTCATAGTGTGTTATTTCTTCAAAATAATTCAATAACTTGCACTACACGCAACACCGAGTTCAATCACACCATGACTTACAAAAATAATCCATTCAAAAGCGGTTATGAATAGTATTATCTAAATTTTAAACTTTATATAATCCTTATAATTTTAGAATCCATATTATGAGTTTCCTTGATATAATGCAAGAACAAATTCATTTTCAGTATTGCACTTTTATCAACTTTTAATAGTGAAACCTTTTTAAATACAATATTTTAAACATTTTGACTAAATGGGGACATCAAAAAAAATTTAAAATGAAACATCCCAAGCTTCCACGGTACGCTTTCCTTTGAATAATACAGTAGCGTGTGTTATACGCAACTTCGAGTTTTAACACACACCGTAACCAATCAAACTAGCTGTTATGAATAGTAATACCTACTTTTTGAAATCATATATATTCTATATTTCAAAATGGACTTCATTTTTGGATTCGGAATATCGAAATTAACCTAGGGTGAAATTTTGGTACTTTTCGGAAAACTTTTATATTTTGATGAATAGTGAAAATTACTAAATTTTAATTAAAAACAACTTTTTTAATCAAAATAATTAATAGTGATAAATTATTAATTTGAGTGGTTTTAAAGTATATTTAGAATATATTTTTACCACTTAATATAATGTTGGTCATTGGACATAATTTTACAATTAAACCGAACATAAACAAGTGTCAATCTTTTGATAGTTATTATCTCTTAAAAACACGCTTTTTGTTTTGACAGCGGGAATTAATTTTAAATTAATTTCTGCCACTTCTGTGTTTTGAATTTAGAAAAATGGATTCCATATTTGGAATCAGGATGTTCAAATTGTGTAAATAGGTAACTTTTATTTTTAGACATTTTGAATAATTACTGCGGTAAATATTTTATTTACCATGGTTAAGGGTAAATCCGGTAAATAAGGGTAAAACAAATAATATTATAATAATACTAAATTACCCTAAAACGTGTCTTAACCCTATTGGTTGATACATGGTCGACCATGGGCATCTTTGGGTCTATTTTGGGACCCCATGGATCCACTTGTGAGTGATAATGACACTTTATTTTAATTAAGTTAAAATGAATACAAAAATGGCATAAGCTTACATCCTTTAGAAGAAGAATTTTTACATAAGGTTATACATGTTGGATTTTAGATTATAAATATTCATTAGAAAGCTAAAAAGATTTCCTACATAAGGATATTTTATTTATAATTTTTAGACATTAAAGAATTTATTTTATTTATGACACAATGATGATGCAGTAATTACTATAATAGTGAAAAATTAAAATAAGTGATATTATAAATACCCAAATAAATATAATATGAAACTTTTAATGAATTAAACTAATTTTATAGGATAATATGATATATTAGGATTGATTTAATTTACTTTGTTAGAAGTAATCAATCTGTTATGAGTTTCACAAAAATCAACTAATGAATAGTGTCAAAATTGACATAAAAGAGTTCTTAAAACAAATATTATATTATTAATTGATATTAAATTCCTAAAAATCTATGGTTCGTCCAAGAGACTTATATCATGATATTTTAATCATTAATGGACCACTTTGGGGTCGCTTGGATGTATATGGTAAGTTTATTAACCATATAATATAAAAATACAAAGAGACATTGTAAAAGTGAAACTAATTAACTTAGAGTTAATACTTAAAGATAAGGTTAATATAAGTACCCAAACCTGTCTAAATTCTATTGGATGAGTTTTTTTCGACCCATCCCCACCTCAACCTTTGAATAGTCAACTTTGGAGCCATTAGAAACCGAATATGAATTTATTATAAACTAATATTTCTAGCTTTTCCAAAGGTGCCCCTCACCCCTCTTATAAAAGGGCACTCCTCCTTCTCATTTCTTCACACCTTCAAAGCCTTTTGGTTCAGCCAAACTCTGCCCAAATAATCTCCCAACATCCCTCACTACAACCTAGAGGCCTTAGTTTGATCAGAAAGCCAACCTAAGGAGCCCTTTTGATCAAATCAAAAGGAAGAACCCGAAGAAGAGGTAATGATTTCACCACCCTTTTCTAAGTTCATTTCTTCTTCCACTTCTTCTTCCTTTGTTCTTACCATTATAAAATAATAACTCCAGTATCTCACATATACTGTGATGTTATTATAAGTATGGTACAACCATATTCAGTATTCTATCCACCCTTTGAATAACATGTCACCATACGTGCGTACGTACGGCTTACCGTCTCCACGTCGTGGTGTAATTGTTATTCAATATAATATTATTTGGATGGGTATAATAATGATGTGTAACTCATGTAAATAATAAATATAACATGTTAATGATTCTTTATATATGATATACCAATCATTTATATATTATTTTAATATCAAAAGAATGATATTGTCGCTCGTGCGTACGTACGGACTACCGTCTCCACGAACGCGATGAGATTCATTCTCCATCGTAACCATTCAAGTATAATTATCATTTGATGATTTAAAAATGAAGTTTAAGGACTAGATATCATTCTTGATATGAATAAGATACAACAACCATGGCTTATGTAACAAAACATATAAAGAAAATGAGTAAGTTAACACCCGAAACGACGATAATTCTAAGATATTATTAACAAATCAATGTTAAAAGATCATATATGATATCATATTAATATATATGATTCTTGTATAATTTAATAACAATTATTTCACCATTATACAGGAGGTTAACCTACCCCAACAAAGGAAAAGTAAAAGGTAAGGGTTATTTCACAATCTCTTCATTATCCGAGGTTGTTTATACGTAATAATCTACTGGGATTTCTTTATCATCCACATCCATGTTTCTTCGAAATGTATTTCAAAACATATTTATTATTTACAAGAATATGGGTTAAATTCATTTATACCCTTGTTTAACTTTTTGTAATAGGTTTATAAAGGAATATTTCCATCGTTTTCAAAACAAGTTCCTTTTTAACCTTTTCGACAGAATTAAGATAAGAATGTTTTTTTTACTTATACGGCGGGTGCGGTTATTTTCCGCCGTTATAAAATCGTCAAAGCTTTCCTTACAAGCTTACAAGAATATTTTCAAGAAAATGTTTTATTTTATATGGCTCTTAAATGATTTCAAAAATAGAAAGAGATATTTCTCTAAAAAGTGTTTTGATTTCATCTATGTCAACATCCTTTAATGGATTTTACGCTTATTTGACGTTGATTTATTATAATACAAAACTTCTATATTGTATTGAAGGTTTTGTGATATGTTTGACTGTGGATGTGCTATTTTATACCATTCATATTTTATGGTGAAACTATTGACATTTCGTATGCTAGTTTTAATCCGAATGTTTATGTTATATTTCAAACGTTTCTTCAGATGAATGTGCTAAACAAGTATGTTCCGGGTTGGGGACCGGTAAAAGTAAGCCCTCCAGGTTGGGGACTAGTTAAATTAATCCCTCCAGGTTAGGGACTGGTAAAAGTATGCCCTCCGGGTTGGTGTCCGGTTATTAGAGGCACTCCGGGTTGGTGTCCGGTTATTAGAGGCACTCCGGGTTGGTGTCCGGTTATTAGAGGCACTCCGGGTTGGGTTCCGGTTAGAAGTAACCCCTAGGTCTTGGGATGAGGCCTAGACAAAGAAATTAACGTTTAGCATTATGCATTCCAACATTATGAAAGTGGTTATTGATTTTTGCATGTGATTATTCGATTAGTAGAATATCCATGTGAATAAGTAAATGGCATTATTTCATTTTTACTTTTTCCATACTATGTTGAAGTTCAAGTTTAAAAGGCTTTTGTTTTAGTAATGCATTGCCTTAAATGTTTATTCTTATTTATGAAAGTTTCCGCTATATTGTTATCCTTACTGGGCATTTGAGCTCACCCCTTTTCTATGTTTTATTTTTCCCAGGATGTGAAGAAGTAAGTTATGAATGACCTGCAGGGATTTTATGAGGGGTTAATAGTGTGGATATGAAGACTTTGTTGTTGTAGTAGTTTTTCACTTTGAAATGTAATGTAAAACTTTATGATTATATCTAGTGTTTCCAAGGCTACTAAACCAATCGGTCTTTCGAGATTTGATCTTCTTGTGATCATGCCAATGTTATGTAATAATGCACCGACTCTGGGTAGCTGGGGTCGGGGCGTTACAGTTGGTATCAGAGGAAGTTTAGTACAAACCTTGGAAGCTAGATTTAGATAAACTCTGATTAGAGCACTTAGACCTAAGATGAACTTTGAGGATTAGTATAGGAGAACTTCCTAGAATTTTGGTATTGTAGAGATTTTGTCAGTTTTCCGAGCAATACATCCCTGTCTGGATACGAGCAGGTAGAGGCGGCTCTGGCACAGATGTACCTAGGGGTAAAACCCGAAAACACCTCTTTGAGCTAGACTCGAACGGGAACTGGTGCACGACAACAGGCCTTGCTGCACTCTTGGTTACGACACTCCTGGGGGATATGCTTAGGATAACTCTTATTTTCTTTACAAATCATTATGAAGGGTTTATGAGTATATACATCCTCAAAGGAGACATTTTTATGGATTATATCCATAAATAGTTCAATTTATGTTAAGCGTTTTATAAGTATGGGATTATGTATTTTGATTCATAAACTGATCTAGTGTATTCCATTGTTTAGAAATGGCACCCAGTGGAAGGAATGAGAACTCCAGAAATGCACATGATCCAAAGAGAAGGAAGGATCATATCTTTCATGGTCTTAAGCTAGAATTTATAAGAGAAATAGTCTCCCATGTATTATCATCATATGAAGAAATAATATCATGTGTTGATAAGATAAGTAAAGAGTTTACTGAGTCCTATGGCTTTGAAGGGAAGCAAGATAAGAAAAGGATGGAAGAGAGAAAGATGGATAAAGGGAAGAGGGAAAAGAAGAATTTTCCCATATGTGGTAACTGTGGAAAGAAACACCCTGGAACTTGCCTGAAAGGAATGGGAGTTTGTTATAAGTGTGGAGGAAAAGGGCACAAAGTACGTGACTGCAAGGGTAAGAAAATGGTTTCAAATGTACAATGCTTCATTTGCAAGGAGTTTGGACACTACGCGAACCTATGTCCCAGTCATCAGACTATGCCGCAAATGATGCTATTGGATAATAATCAAGTTATGATACTACCACAGATGAAGAGGAATGATTAGAGTTATTATGTTGATTATATCAATTGAGTGTTGTATCAACAATGTACTTGTTATAATAATTATGGAGTATATAAGGATTGTACTGCAGTACTATTTCATTAAGGACTTGAGATGGTGTGGAACAATGAAAAGTGACTCAGTAGCAGGTTAAATGTTTGGAAAATATATGGTTGAGAGAAAAATAAACCATAATATAGTTCTGATATCGAGGTAGTGATTTTCGAATGATACATGATTATTTTGGAAAAATTATATTAGATATTCTTGACTACCTTGGAACTGATTAATGATTTGTATATTCCATCATTGTTGGGGTTTAAAACATTTTTGGATTGATGAAGTATATCCAGCATTCAATATGGAATAAGGGAGCATGAATGTAATCAATAAAAAATATGGTAATTCAGGATGTTTTAGTGTATTAAAAGAATACACGATGAAGGTATTCATATGCTATTACGGGATAAAAAGGATATACATTATGTTTACCCTCCTTATAAAAGTTGGACTGTGAGTTTGGATAGAATTATTTTGGATAGTTCTTGTTTGGATTATTTTGGATTGCCATAAAAGGACAACCCGGAGGTCGGGCGGCAACCCGTCGCGTCCGGCAAGGCTGCGAGACTTGAACCCGCAACCGAAGGGCGACAAGGGTGTATCACCTACCACTGGCCCACGAGATGTCCTGGATTAAATAATGTAGTTTTTATTAAAAGATCTTTTAGATGAATTATAAATTCATTTATTTTGGAACCCTATACGAATAGTGTAAATAGAATTTTTTTACATTCTATTATCTTTTAGAGTGAAAGATGAGTATGTGGTAGAAATTTATTAATGGATAAAACTCTAATTATAAAGTTAGTATATCTCTATATGATCTTAGCCAATCTCATAAATAAATTCCTCAATATTAAGAAAATCAAATTAGAACAAAAATGTTTTCCTAGATGGTACCTTAAATCATCACTAATTTATGGATTTGGGATTGTTGGCCTTTTCATAGCCATGTTCTCTACCACTCTCCATCAGATAATTGATGGTTATATTTTTCTTCCATATCCATATTTTCCTACATGGAACCCTAGTATGAGTTATTTTCGGTAATCTTCATACTTTCGACTCTTTATTTTAAATAGAGGCCTCATTAATTCATTTTTCGATGTGGGATTTCAACTAAGATATTTTGAAACGTCAAAAATGTGTTATCCTAATACCCTATGTTTTGTTGAACCGAAGGTATTTCAAATCATCATAGATTGATGAATTTAAGGACCTCAATTTTATACTTATTTGTGATTGATGACCTCAATCACTACCTATAAATATTTACGTTTTTCCTCCAATTATATGTCTCAAATTGCCACCAATGTTCTCCTAATCGAGATCATAATTTGGTGGTGACCCTTTCATTTCTCTTTTCCTCATATTAAGACTAAATTTTAGTAAACCAATTTCCGATGTGGGTTTTCCCACAAATATATTATCTATTTTCAACCTTTTATTTTCGAAGAACAATTTCAAATTGCGAGGACGCAATTTATTGAAGGAGGGGAGAATGTAACACCCCAAGATTTCATAGTGTGTTATTTCTTCAAAATAATTCAATAACTTGCACTACACGCAACACCGAGTTCAATCACACCATGACTTACAAAAATAATCCATTCAAAAGAGGTTATGAATAGTATTATCTAAATTTTAAACTTTATATAATCCTTATAATTTTAGAATCCATATTATGAGTTTCCTTGATATAATGCAAGAACAAATTCATTTTCAGTATTGCACTTTTATCAACTTTTAATAGTGAACCCTTTTTAAATACAATATTTTAAACATTTTGACTAAATGGGGACATCAAAAAAAATTTAAAATGAAACATCCCAAGCTTCCACGGTACGCTTTCCTTTGAATAATACAGTAGCGTGTGTTATACGCAACTTCGAGTTTTAACACACACCGTAACCAATCAAACTAGCTGTTATGAATAGTAATACCTACTTTTTGAAATCATATATATTCTATATTTCAAAATGGACTTCATTTTTGGATTCGGAATATCGAAATTAACCTAGGGTGAAATTTTGGTACTTTTCGGAAAACTTTTATATTTTGATGAATAGTGAAAATTACTAAATTTTAATTAAAAACAACTTTTTTAATCAAAATAATTAATAGTGATAAATTATTAATTTGAGTGGTTTTAAAGTATATTTAGAATATATTTTTACCACTTAATATAATGTTGGTCATTGGACATAATTTTACAATTAAACCGAACATAAACAAGTGTCAATCTTTTGATAGTTATTATCTCTTAGAAACACGCTTTTTGTTTTGAAAGCGGGAATTAATTTTAAATTAATTTCTGCCACTTCTGTGTTTTGAATTTAGAAAAATGGATTCCATATTTGGAATCAGGATGTTCAAATTGTGTAAATAGGTAACTTTTATTTTTAGACATTTTGAATAATTACTGCGGTAAATATTTTATTTACCATGGTTAAGGGTAAATCCGGTAAATAAGGGTAAAAAAAATAATATTATAATAATACTAAATTACCCTAAAACGTGTCTTAACCCTATTGGTTGATACATGGTCGACCATGGGCATCTTTGGGTATATTTTGGGACCCCATGGATCCACTTGTGAGTGATAATGACACTTTATTTTAATTAAGTTAAAATGAATACAAAAATGGCATAAGCTTACATCTTTTAGAAGAAGAATTTTTACATAAGGTTATACATGTTGGATTTTAGATTATAAATATTAATTAGAAAGCTAAAAAGATTTCCTACATAAGGATATTTTATTTTTAATTTTTAGACATTAAAGAATTTATTTTATTTATGACACAATGATGATGCAATAATTACTATAATAGTGAAAAATTAAAATAAGTGATATTATAAATACCCAAATAAATATAATATGAAACTTTTAATGAATTAAACTAATTTTCTAGGATAATATGATATATCAGGATTGATTTAATTGACTTTGTTAGAAGTAATCAATCTGTTATGAGTTTCACAAAAATCAACTAATGAATAGTGTCAAAATTGACATAAAAGAGTTCTTAAAACAAATATTATATTATTAATTGATATTAAATTCCTAAAAATCTAAGGTTCGTCCAAGAGACTTATATCATGATATGTTAATCATTAATGGACCACTTTGGGGTGGCTTGGATGTATATGGTAAGTTTATTAACCATATAATATAAAAATACAAAGAGACATTGTAAAAGTGAAACTAATTAACTTAGAGTTAATACTTAAAGATAAGGTTAATATAAGTACCCAAACCTGTCTAAATTCTATTGGATGAGTTGTTTTCGACCCATCCCCACCTCAACCTTTGAATAGTCAACTTTGGAGCCATTAGAAACCGAATATGAATTTATTATAAATTAATATTTCTAGCTTTTCCAAAGGTGCCCCTCACCCCTCTTATAAAAGGGCACTCCTCCTTCTCATTTCTTCACACCTTCAAAGCCTTTTGGTTCAGCCAAACTCTGCCCAAATAATCTCCCAACATCCCTCACTACAACCTAGAGGCCTTAGTTTGATCAGAAAGCCAACCTAAGGAGCCCTTTTGATCAAATCAAAAGGAAGAACCCGAAGAAGAGGTAATGATTTCACCACCCTTTTCTAAGTTCATTTCTTCTTCCACTTCTTCTTCCTTTGTTCTTACCATTCTAAAATAATAACTCCAGTATCTCACATATACTGTGATGTTATTATAAGTATGGTACAACCATATTCAGTATTCTATCCACCCTTTGAATAACATGTCACCATACGTGCGTACGTACGGCTTACCGTCTCCACGTCGTGGTGTAATTGTTATTCAATATAATATTATTTGGATGGGTATAATAATGATGTGTAACTCATGTAAATAATAAATATAACATGTTAATGATTCTGTATATATTATATACCAATCATTTATATATTATTTTAATATCAAAAGAATGATATTGTCGCTCGTGCATACGTACGGACTACCGTCTCCACGAACGCGATGAGATTCATTCTCCATCGTAACCATTCAAGTATAATTATCATTTGATGATTTAAAAATGATGTTTAAGGACTAGATATCATTCTTGATATGAATAAGATACAACAACCATGGCTTATGTAACAAAACATATAAAGAAAATGAGTAAGTTAAAACCCGAAACGACGATAATTCTAAGATATTATTAACAAATCAATGTTAAAAGATCATATATGATATCATATTAATATATATGATTCTTGTATAATTTAATAACAATTATTTCACCATTATACAGGAGGTTAACCTACCCCAACAAAGGAAAAGTACAAGGTAAGGGTTATTTCACAATCTCTTCATTATCCGAGGTTGTTTATACGTAATAATCTACTGGGATTTCTTTATCATCCACATCCATGTTTCTTCGAAATGTATTTCAAAACATTTTTATTATTTACAAGAATATGGGTTAAATTCATTTATACCCTTGTTTAACTTTTTGTAATAGGTTTATAAAGGAATATTTCCGTCGTTTTCAAAACAAGTTCCTTTTTAACCTTTTCGACAGAATTAAGATAAGAATGTTTTTTTTACTTATACGGCGGGTGCGGTTATTTTCCGCCGTTATAAAATCGTCAAAGCTTTCCTTACAAGCTTACAAGAATATTTTCAAGAAAATGTTTTATTTTATATGGCTCTTAAATGATTTCAAAAATAGAAAGAGATATTTCTCTAAAAAGTGTTTTGATTTCATCTATGTCAATATCCTTTAATGGATTTTACGCTTATTTGAAGTTGATTTATTATAATACAAAACTTCTATATTGTGTTGAAGGTTTTGTGATATGTTTGACTGTGGATGTGCTATTTTATACCATTCATATTTTATGGTGAAACTATTGACATTTCGTATGCTAGTTTTAATCCGAATGATTATGTTATATTTCAAACTTTTCTTCAGATGAATGTGCTAAACAAGTATGTTCCGGGTTGGGGACCGGTAAAAGTAAGCCCTCTAGGTTGGGGACTGGTTAAAGTAAGCCCTCCAGGTTAGGGACTAGTAAAAGTATGCCCTCCGGGTTGGTGTCCGGTTATTAGAGGCACTCCGGGTTGGTGTCCGGTTATTAGAGGCACTCCGGGTTGGTGTCCGGTTATTAGAGGCACTCCGGGTTGGGTTCCGGTTAGAAGTAACCCCTAGGTCTTGGGATGAGGCCTAGACAAAGAAATTAACGTTTAGCATTATGCATTCCAACATTATGAAAGTGGTTATTGATTTTTGCATGTGATTATTCGATTAGTAGAATATCCATGTGAATAAGTAAATGGCATTATTTCATTTTTACTTTTTCCATACTATGTTGAAGTTCAAGTTTAAAAGGCTTTTGTTTTAGTAATACATTGCCTTAAATGTTTATTCTTATTTATGAAAGTTTCCGCTATATTGTTATCCTTACTGGGCATTTGAGCTCACCCCTTTTCTATGTTTTATTTTTCCCAGGATGTGAAGAAGTAAGTTATAAATGACCTGCAGGGATTTTATGAGGGGTTAATAGTGTGGATATGAAGACTTTGTTGTTGTAGTAGTTTTTCACTTTGAAATGTAATGTAAAACTTTATGATTATATCTAGTGTTTCCAAGGCTACTAAACCAATCGGTCTTTCGAGATTTGATCTTCTTGTGATCATGCCAATGTTATGTAATAATGCACCGACTCTGGGTAGCTGGGGTCGGGGCGTTACACAACTATTAGTTGGAAACATAATACATGACATTGTTTTATACATATAACAAGAGTAAGTAAAATATGGTTTCTTAACCAAATCCATTTTTTGGAGTCCATGGAAAAATATAATTCAGAGTCTAAGCAAATAATCCATCGAAGTCTATATTAAATGGATATTTAGATTCTGCTTAAATTTGAGGGTCTAACAGAATACAGGACACCACATAATCATGTTAGATACAACCCATAATCTATGATTTTTTCTGGAGACCATGTTGTAAGATAATATAATACATAATGTAGCTAGTTGAATCATAAAATTATAGTTGTTCAAATTATTTTCAAATAATATAGGAGTTAGAACTCTTAATGGGTGATTAACTGGATATTAATGTGTGGGGGTTTTTTAGGAACATAAATTGATATCAAATGGTTATTGATATAACACATTTTTGTGTGAAGGTTTCCTAATTTAATGGGGAACCAATTTGAAATGAAAATAACTATAAGATATTTATAGATGGTATAAAAAGAATAGAAAACACTAAAAATATGAAAAATTAAAAAATAGAGAAAGCCATTGAATATCAAGAGCTCAATGAAAATAACACAACAAAAGATCTATAAAAAATGAATTACCTAATAGAGAATGATATTAACATCCATATATTAGAGATTATTTTTATAGAAAAATATATATAATAAATTTATATATAACATTATTTAATTAATTTTCTCAATGTAGTAGGATGAGTGATAAGAAAACTGAGAGATACATGATTAGTGGAACCAATACTATGGTTAACAAAAACATTTCTAGGTCTTAGGGCTGACTATTTGAGTTCCATCAATATCTATTAATATTATTTCACTTTTAATTGATAAATATTCACATCGTTCATGAATTATTATAACCTAAATAGATATTTCATCATATAATTTCTAATATATATCATTTTAACACTAAGAATCACACCCACCAAAAGTTATGAATGGTAAAAACACCTCAATAAAGTTTATTATAACTTATAAGACCCCACTCAATTGCTTTTTTTCATATATTATCTAACCAAATAACAACATTTAATGAGATTATTGTGATATAAGAGGAATTATAAATTTGTAGGGAATAGAATATGGTCAATATTTTTCCTTGAAATGATATAGCATAATAATACTAATCGTTTCACACACAACACCTCCTTAAAACTGAAGAAAACTTGAAGGATAAGAAAATAGGGGCTTGGGAACATTGTAAAACACCTCCATTGGTAATAATATTCATGTTAAATACTCAAAATTATGGAACTTTAGGAAGAATAATAAGGGATTAGGGTAGAAAACATAAGAATATGAGTACGTTACTTTGATAAAATGATGAAAAATAAATTATAGAACCTAATATATTCTTATAATGGATGAATAGCCAGGTTAGGAACAACTTAAAATGGATGGGTGGGAACTATTTATTGAAGTGAGGGGATATTAAATGTGTAATAGTTGTACTACAAATGGATATATATGAGAGGTAATTTCTTATATATATGGGTGATTTTAGGTCCTTCCATTTTATTATTATTAAGTGATAATCACATTACTTTTCATTTGATTTGATGTAGTGATATTTCAAAACCATTTGATAATTTATTGATATGGGGGAAAAATTCGTTTGAATATTCTTTTTCAAACAACCCTAAATACATAGATTTAAAAATTATTTTGTGTTTAGATCCTTAGAAACAAGTGAACTTAAAAAGGTTCACGTATTTCTCCAAATTACTATAGCCTTTATTGAGTTCTACTAATGAGGTAAGGTAGAAAAAATCATACCATTAGGTTAAAGGGTAGGTGTATCATACATCATAGTGTGGCACGATATCAGGTGGAGAACACATGGTGGTGTAAAATACTAATAATATACTAGATAATATACATCCCTTTCTATTATCCCCCGAGTTTGTATTAGAATGAGACACAACATTAATTCCCAGGTAGTGTTCTATGGGTTATTCCTTAGACCACATAATGGATGTAAAAGGGATTTACAAAAAAAAAGATCATGGAAGTGATGATTTTGTTTTGATGAAAACATATTTTCTGTTTTGGCATGAAGATACATTGGTTGTTGACATTGTTTCATTGTTAGTACTGACATGAAGTTGAGGTGAATATAAAATATCTATCATGATCTTGGGATTCCATTTGATGGATGAGCCCATGTGGGTTTCCATCATGGGACTATATTATAATATTTTTAATTTTTTGGGGACATCTATAATGTTATGTTTGAGAGATGATGCCCCCATGAGATTTTAAAAGGGATTAAGTTTTCATTATGAATCCTCCTTGATTATTTATTCAATATTTCATCCATGATATGACATACATGGTGTCATCCCACTTTCATTTAAAATATAAAAGCTCAAATATAGATTGATCCATTTTTATCAATTAAACATATAATTTTTATTTTATCATTAAAAATAAAATTTTAATCCATTTATCTATTTATATAATTATTTTGAAAAGGAAATTAAAATTATTTTATTTAAAATATTCTAATATAAAATATATTTAAAAAATTATATATTTTTGAAGAAAATATTGATCAATCAATACCCTAGACTTGAATTGTTAATTTTCCTCAAGGAATGTCTCTCAAAAAAAATTTCACTTTGAATCCTTTTATTAATTATGTTAATGTATTAGTCCCAGGAATCATTGATGAATAATATTTAATTAAGTTATAATATTATCATTTAATGACCTTATAATTCACCTTTATTTAGGATTCTCATAACACTTCTGAATTTTTAAAAATTTATATTCATCACTATGTAATTATATCAGATAGATACATTTACGTCTTATTATTTTATTTTATTTCCAATTAAATTCAATCTACTACTACAACCAATAAACTACTCAAACACTTTTATTTAATCAATTCATTTTCTCTTCAATTATTAAGTGAGTAGGACAAATCCATAATTAAATCAATCCAAAACGACCACCACCAAAGTTATTTTTTATTGCAAGGGAATTAAATTTGGATTGAAAAACAAAATATGATATTGAAAAATGTTTTTATAGTAGTTTTTTAAATTTTATACTCAAATTTTGCATCATTCCACCTGAGTAGTTACTTTGGGGGCACCAAAATTAATTTCGATACCAAATATTTAGTAAGTATAATAGAATTGTAGACTTGATTCCTCAAGAAAAAAGGGTATTTATTGACCCGTACCATCATAAAACTTTTTGAATATAGTTTTAATTGAACAAAAATCATTTAAATATCCAAAATTATACTATTCCAAATACTCAAATGTGTTAATTACACTAAAAATATAAAATAGTAATTTTTTATCTTTTTTAACCAACAAACATTAGGATTATTGAATTTATTAAGAGGAAATAGAAATTAGGTTTACATTTTGTAATAATTATTTTCTCATGAGTTTCCCCTCCTTGAATAAATTGTTTCCTAACAACTTTGTTCTTGTAGATTTTGACGAATATATCATAAAGCATTTTCACATTCTGAAAAAAAATTCAAAACAATATAAAAATAGACACTAAGGTGAGGATGAATTTAACTAATGGCCATTTATTAATTCATCTAAATTCCCTAATAGAACCCAAAAAATTTCATTATTGGTATGATTTTATGTATTTAATGAATGGAAGAAAATTTAAATGAGGTAATTATAAAATACACATAAGAATGATACAAAACCCATCATTTATATCATAATCCTCAAATAAGATCTCCATTATAACTCTGAACCATTGAAAAGGGATGAATTTGATACACATGGTGGATATGGAAAACACATATATAGAAGATACAAAAATATCTCCTTGACATCCATAATTAGAAAAATAAATTTGACAAGGAAGGAAATAGGTTCCTTCATTCATTAGAATTGTGAATCCCAAAAGGTTGTTATATCTTCACTATAGATGATTATCATCATAAAAAAGGGTAAATAGTTCCTTTAATAACTCACCCAAGTTACTAATAATTGTTAAGATATTTAATATTTGGTTAAATAGTGGTTGTAGAGTTAGATGATAAGTTGGTGGCTAAGCCATCCAAAATACGTGATTAAGATGAACGGTTAAGTAAAACATGCACCCATGGTTCAACAAATTGTATCTTATTTATTTGACTAATACTACATTATATTTTCTTACGTTTAATGATTATAGTATGTAAACATGTTTTTACTATTACTGTTTCAATTATGTACTTGGATCTTTATTCTTTTATTGAGGTTCATGATTATAATATTGTTAGCTAACCTATGTTACAAAATGAATTTGGTTATATCTATTGGAAATTTCATTCACCCAGTTTCTGGGTAGGGGTTCAGGGTTCCTGGGTTTTAGCAGGAACTGTATGAGTAGATAAATTGGTTTAATGCCTCTAATTTTCTATCAAAACAATGAATACATTATATTTTTATCCAAATCATCATTGTACGACCATTTGCAGCATATAAAAATAAATTTAATATATAAATGCATGATATAAGAATTTATTATATATTATCATGTGTGATATCATTATAAAAATTTCCAATTAACAATAGTGATGTGACACACACAGTGATTTGGAAATATTTAGAGACATACATTTTGATCATAATAACTCAAACTATTACAATTTGATTGACTTTATGTAACTCATTATTTAGAAATTATTTCTCAAATTGTTTTAATAATTATTACATTAAAAATAAAATTCATTAATATAGATTTTTTTTATTAAATTATTTTCCTATTAAAATATCTTCCTATAATAATTTGTTACCCAATTTTCAGATAAGGAAATAAATATTTCCAAAGGATAATTATGTGACCTAGATAAATCAATGATAAGGTATATACATGTTCTGAGAAATAATTAAAAATATTTTATTAAATGAATAAAAGGAAAAAATCACACAGAAACCATGAAATATGATAAAACCCCACTCATGATATTCACTACCTAGTTTTTAAATAATGCATTATATGGTACGGGTATATGAAAAACTATTGTGATATAGAGATAAAACCTTATTATTTGTTTTCTAGTATCATGAGTTAACCCTAAATCCACACGATTTGTAAAACATGAAATGGTAACAATGTGACATTAAATATTTATTCAATGAATCATAATATAAGTAAGGGGTAGAGAAATTACTTCTTGGAATACACCCTGAATGTGTGAATTCTGTTTATATTCCCTCCAATTTTGTGCTACTATTTTGTTATTCCATGTTTATAGGGGGATGGGGTTTATCTGATTTTGTCCATAAAATTATAATTATCCAAGTTTATTTTAGTAGAAACCATGTGAAGTAAACCCCATGTGAAGGAATAAGATACCAAACCACTAGAATGAGATTATAGAGAGGTAGGTGGGAGTGAAGTTGGGGTGGGATGGGGGACTGTAATCCCAATATACTGGTGTGTTACCCTACTCTATATGGTATACTATTTTCTCTTGAGGTGGCTATCACAACACCACAATCCCCTCCAACACTTCTTCTTGAACTTTTACCTCCTTTGTTCTTTATTCTTAAAATCACACCAACATATTCCCCTTAGTAGTGGCTTATTCTTCTTCTTATTAAATATATATGAAATGGATTTTATCAAATGTGTTTTCATTAAAATCCATGAGGTCGTTAAATTAAAAATCATGTAATGATAAATTAAAATAATTTAAATCCAATGGTTATTATATTCCATTCATTCTCTCAACCCTAGGTTCTTGTAATTCATGTAATTCCATTGGGATGAATTTTTAAATGTGTGTGGGATAAGGGTTTGTAAATGTTTCATCAACCTATATAATTCCTTCTTGAAAATTTGGAGGGAATGTATAATTTTGATCCTTAAATATATATTGATAAAAATATAGGATGTACTCATATGATTCTATGATCTCCTTGTTCGTGTCTTATAATGTTGTTAATTTGAGGTCCTCTTCAGGATCCTTATTTCTTTAATTGAACACCTCCTCTATACAATCAAATTACCACACATATTAGGTCTATCCTAAAAATTGCTACATAATTATACTAATGTTTGAAGTATAATTATTCATAGATTCCTTTTCATATTTTTACTTTTTAATCAATGAAATGTAAATTAATAGTGTGAAAATAAAATTTTAAAACCCTAATATAGATCCTGGAAAATGACACAAAAGGTGATGTGTGGCTATCAAGAGGCTCAAATCGGTTATAATTTGAAATCTAGAATGTAAATAGGGAGATGAAAATATTGATACGTATCAAGTAGATTTGGACAATTAGCTAGTATCATGATTAATTTATTTATGTTTTTTTATTATAAATGTATTATTTATAAGAAAATTAGAGGTATTTTTTATTATGGTGGCATAATAATTATATAAAATATATAAAATATTGATTAATAAGAAAATTCATTATTCCTTGTGTTGGATAATCTGGTTCATTTATGATACATTTCTATTTTTCACTTTGATTTGATAACTCATCCCATGACACGCGATCTATCACCCATACATTAATTTGAAAACATGAAACTCCTAAGATATCATATTAGAAGAAATATTCTGATGCCCTCTAATAGTTTAGAATTATGAACTCAGCTCAGTAGAGTTATTGAGACATTTAAAGGCCTGAAACCTTTGTATATCATCTCATATATTATCAATCCTAACTTTGTCATGTGAAGTGATAATTGAGCGATGGATGAGAATTTTGATTTTTAATGAATATAATGAGGTTCAAAATATTCCATAAAATGGTAGGCAATCATCATTTTAAACAACATTAGACTCTCTACCTCATTAAAAATTGAAACAATTATCTAATAAATGAAATTCAGGGTTTAGGAACCCTTTCAAACACTTCCACCAACATATATCCCGATGTTATATACTCACCATCATGTGCATCAAAGAAGAATAGTTGGTGAAAAAATAATAAAATAGATGCATATTAAAAAGCTAGTGAGTCAAAATATAGAAAATTAAATTTTAATTCTTATGATACTTTTTATAATTGATGGAGTTCTTAGACTAAAATCCCTTAAAATGTATGGGGAGAGATGAATTTATATACAATTTGTGATTTTCAATATTAAGTGGAAAGAATGCAAGTGGATATGGTCGTAAGGTGATTTCCACCATGTCTTTTGATTGTGGATCCTTCTGATAGTATTTTATTCCCCCATTATCCATCATCATATATTTTGGTTAGTCAAATACAAATGTTATATAGATACCCAAGAGGTTGAAATTAAATTTATGTGGTGGCGTTTCATTTGTTGGAGTGTGAAATAATTTTAGGAAGACAATTTACCACAAATCTAGATCGTGATAATGCGTTGTGCCAATTTTTTAAAGTATAGTTGGTATATATGAGTATACTGGCTATTGATATAGTGTTGGATGACTCTTGATATAGCATTAGGCCAATTATTTAAACTATTTTCTTTAAAAATAGAATAAAGTAGTATATTATGTTCTCCATTTTAAACACATGTGATGAACACATCAATATAAGATATGTTTGGGAAAAATAAATGTTTTGTGTAAAAAAAATTATATGAATGATAGAAAAAAATTATACATGAAATAAGTTCACACACTATACCATGATATGTACAAAATATTTTTTGGGTCTATTTATATGTTCTATAATTTATTAATCTATATTTCTATAAAATATATAATAAATATTTTTATAACTAAATTCTACCCTATGAAATTTTTTAATGATCATTTGAAAAGGATTATACATAGTTCCAATTTTATTTATAGATTATTGATTGGTTTCAATTATTTTTCTAACAAAATAAATCCTACATTTAATATCATTTCTTTGTTCTAATAGACTTAATTTTTTGGTTTGTGGAATACACATCAGTTATCGCACTAAATAATTATTTCAGAATATGATAAAGTATTAATAAAGGAAATTTCATCCATAATTCATCTTCTATATCCATTGTTTAAGTTATGTATCACACTATTTTTAGGAATAATGTCACAACATATTTCATATTCGAGTTCAGTGGGACTATTTTTCTACATTATCTTATTATATTAAATTCACTTTTATATAAGAAATATATGTTCTATGAAAACATATATTAATTAAATTTTTTATTTTAAATAGATTGTTATATTTATAATATATATATATATATATATTAGAGGAATAATGTATGTGATTTTTATTAACATCCATTCATTATGAATAAAAGTCAAGATAATTAGTGAGAATAAAAATAGTCTAAAATATCTATGCATAACCATTAAAGAGATGATCATAATATAGTGAACCCATTCTCCATTAGTGAACTCCATTTCTACCAATATTTACATAAAAACAAAGTTTCCCTTTCCATTTTGTCTCCTATTTTATTTTAAATTTCAATTCTGAATCGACAACATTGGCATTAGAAGTCTTTTTCACAAGGTTCCATGTATGGTTTTTAGTTAGGTATTCCATTTTCACTTCCATATACTATTCCAGCATTTGTGAATCCAAGCCTTATATAAATTATATATATGTTGAGGTTTATAGTAATTTCTCTAACCATTTAAAAAACCAAGGAAATTATATTTGGTTTCTAAAAACATACATTAGGATTGATTATTCTCCCAAATCTATCATCATTTAATAAATAGAAATCCCCCTCAAATGTTGAAGAATTTTTAATGATTCTCTATAATGAATTTCAACTGTATCATGTTTGGGTGATGATATAAAATCAACTTTATTGAATCAATAAATAATTGAAAACCTTTAAATCCATTATTTATTATTGAATCATTATATGATTCATAAAATTTAATATATAAATGTTATTAAAATGAATATTTTCAAAGTTTCTACTGATATAATGTTATAATGGAATACAATTTATTTGATGACATACATGATATCCATGAACTATTTTTATCGAAACTGTTTGATTAAAGACAAATAAAAAATCATGTTTTTCACAAGGAATTTGAATATGAAAAATTAATATTACAAAAGTAATAAAATAAAACATTAATTGAGAACATTTAAAATTATTAATACTGCTAATACCCTTGTATATTACCTTAATTTAAAAAAGTCTACTTCCTATAAAACTAAATATTCCACTAAAATAATGAGAAAAAATAATGTTGGTCATATATTAATTTGGGATTTTTAGAGAATATTTTATAATACATTTAACATGTTATATATTGAACATTTCATTCGTCCTTATAATTTTGTAACCTGGAACACAAATTTATTTTTTAAAATGATACTTATCGTTTTCCAATAACTGATTGATGATGTAAATGATCATGACTTGGATATAGAAGTCGAAATTTCTTGTATTCAAAATTGGGGTTTCTTGAATGTGCGTTTAGACCCTCCAACAATGTGCATTGAAATTTATGAGGTTTCTTGGATCATGAACATATGTATCCTACTAGTTTAAAAATAAAATGTTACATTATTTCAATATTTAAAACTTTATATCATTTTTTGGTCTCCAATATTTTAATTTATTTTATATAGTTAATATTAGTTTTTTAAAACTATTGTAATTTTATTTTTAGATAATGAAAATTTTATATTATAGATTTATGTTATTATTTTTTACAACAAAGATTAGTTTATATCTTGCAGAGTTATAAAAAATATTTTATAACATTTATTATTTATTTTAGGTTTTTTACATAAAATTATAGAATTATATATTTCACCTATATTGTAACTGTAATATTGGGAAAATATTTGGTATCATATTATGTTCTTAATGTTTTTCTTATGATAATGTATTCATAAGAAAAGTTCTCATAATGAAATATTTAGGGATTATCACATTATGAAATAAATCATAATCAACATCCCATGTTTTATATTGAAATATATGAATATTGGAGAGACATGATAGAGACATATTTTACTAATACAAGATCAAATCTCTTTTATTGTTATTCTAAAATTATAGAGAAATCACTCCCCGCTTTTACACCTAGCTAAAAAGGATACCATTCTACAGAATTTTAAGGATACAAATTATTTATTGTGTAAATTATAAAAATACTTTATATATATAGACCTCCCCTTGAAAAGAGGAAAATTAAATAAGAAATAAACATGAAAAAAATTGAGAACCAATATTATTTAAAAAAAATAGGAAAATACCTTTAGTAAAGTATCAAAGATGTTATTTTTGACCCAGATAAATTTTAGCAAAGATTTATCAAATATTTAAAATAAATATAATTGTAATTTAAAATATATATGAAATGTATATAATAGATTATAAGATCATGGAAAATATTATTAATATTATTTGAAGTTAATGGGAATCCAAACCAATAGATTTTATAGATATGAATGATATTATAGATCTCAATTTATATAATATTATCACAACCTTGATAAAGTTGGACTGCTTGAAACAGGATTTTAGAAATGAGGAACACTAAATATCTGGATATTATTTTACAATGAATATGATGGAATGCACTTTAGATAAAAGTTACTTGTAAAATTATTATGATTTTTATGAAATATTAAAACTAACGGGTAAAGTGTTTCATAGGAGAATAAACCATACTGAATGAAATGAATAAAATGTGGTAGATGTGAAAATTTCAAAATGAATTAAAATTAAAAGGATTTAATTAAAATACATTTATATGAATACGAAAAAATAGTACACATTAAATTGGAATGTCCTTAGATCAAGAAAAAATAAATAAAATTTAAATGATTGAAAAAGTTAAAAGGAAAAAAATACAAAATAAATCTACATATATAATTATAGTGAATATTATTATTTTTATTGGAATATATGTGGTTAATATATTAAAAATATATATGTGTTTTATGAAAGCAATACTCATTGTAAGGAAATGTTGTCTCTACAAATAGAAATCCTCGATTTTACTACTGAATCTTTAATTTATTTAGTTTCTAATAAGTTATATGAATATCCTTAATATATAGATGAGATGAATAAATATTTTCATCAATTAATGAATTAATAAATGATGTTAGAAAAAAATCATGGAGTGGTTGGACTTGTAATGGATAATTTGTGTGTTGATCGGTTCAGGGATTCACAAAAATTATAATGATTAGATAAATCTTATGACTAATATTGAACTATTGATGAACGTTATTTGGAAAAATAAATTATGAATAATAAATTATGAAAATATGTTAGACTATAAAAAACATCTATAATAATTTTTGTGACATGATATACATCATAATATAAACTATAATTTTAGTAAAGATATTTTATTATAGAGATAAGTGCACAATTTTGATGTTATTTACACACTATAGGGAATTGGAACAAATGATTTTATTTAATCAATAATCAACAATTCAATAAAAATAGACATTATAATTAAAGGTCCCTCTCTATTATTTACCATTGGAGAGTAAGATTTGTATAGTTTCGGAATAATATTTAGTAAATGATTCCAAATTAATGAAATTGTTTCAAATAAAATACTTAGTTTGATGGTTTTTAGCATGAAATGAGGAGTACCACCTATAATTATACAGAATATATAGAAATTAATTTCCTATAACACATGACAAGGGTATATTATAAATTAAAATACAAGAATAATGTACGAAGAGAACATGTTATTCTCATAGAGAACTTGCATGCATGGATAATTATTTTTGATGATGTCTCTATTTTTGTTGGGCCTTTTATTTGAATTGTTATTTTTTTTAAATAAATGTCTCATTTTCATAACTAAATTGTTTGATGAAGTGTTATTTTTGAAATTTGAGAATGCTACATGTTACATAATTGGTTTACAACGTGATCTAATATTAAGTTCCAAAAATAATTACAATTCTAATACCATTGATTTAGATTCCATAACTATCTGAAATTTTACATCCTCAATGAAATTGAAGATAAAAATTAGTTTTTGTATAGAAGTAGAAAACGAAAAAACATCTAGTACTATACTAATATTTCTTATAAAGATCTTATAAAGGGATTTATAGAGTTGAAATTTATTTACTGAAAGGTCTTTAATCCTTTATAATAAGATAAATCAAAGTAAATTTATAATTTAATCTATTATTGATGTATCAAATATAAACTACTATATTTAAACCCTTTGTGTATCTATTATATGTAAATGCATTTTCTATTTTTATTTTTTGATGACTATACTAAATGAAATAGGGTTTATTATTCTAAAAAAAATTAAATGAAGATATTTTCCTTTAAAAGAATAATTATATTCCATAAAATGAGAAAAAAACATTCCTTTAATCATGATGAAGATTGATTATAAATGAGAATTAGAGAATGATGAATTTAAAACTTCTTACAGTGTGAAAAGTATTAAACATAAATCTTTAACACCAAGGTCTCTTCAAAATGATAAGGATGTTGAATGATGAAATACACTCTTCAAGAGATATCTCAATATATGTTTCGAGAATAAAAAATTGAAAATTACTATTGGGAAATGTCTAGGAGTACATATTTCTATTCTATAAATAATATTTTACACCATTTGATAAGAAATAGGTAACCATATGTATAGTTAAATATATGA
Organism: Viscum album; assembly: GCA_963277665.1. Lineage (NCBI taxonomy): Eukaryota > Viridiplantae > Streptophyta > Magnoliopsida > Santalales > Viscaceae > Viscum > Viscum album. The sequence goes on from OY728153.1 coordinate 80,319,659, forward strand.
TGGTTGGAAGTTTGATAATTCATAGTTTTTATTTGAATACTATAATTTTATAAAAAAAAATATAAAAAATACAATTTATATAAATTGTTTTGAATAAATATTTTTTTTCTCCACAAAATGTAATGAATATCAAGTATTCAAAAAATGAGAACACATTATAGAATAAATAATTGGTTTATGAATAAAATAATTTTATAACATATATTCATAAATATATCTATTATAAAAGTGACTTGAATACTATTTTCAAAATATACTATGTTTTATGAATTTTATTTATTAAATTATAAATATAAAATGTTGACAAATTTTATTTGTGAAAGTGTGGTAGAATTTTTGAAATATACTTCCTTTCATAAAAAATAGATACTGATAAGGGACCATCCAATTAAAAATATTATTTATAACATTTATTAAATTATTAAAACCAAAATATCCTTAAGTAATTGATGTGAGAATATTTAATCTATGACAAAATTTGAACCTAATATAAAAAATAATATTTTATTTTATGGGGATTGTACATTTGATATGCTTGATGAAATTAATCAATTTGAATAAAATAAGGCCAATCCATTGGTAAAATATCTGAGTGAATTTATTATTATAAGAAATAAACTAGGATTATAAAACCAATTTTGAGAAAATTGAGCCATATTTTTGAATTTGGATATACTAGTTTTTAAATGTTATAATTAAGAAATATGAGTTGACAATAAAAAGCCTTTATATAGTGACCATAATTTATCATGGATTGGGATTGTCCAATTTTTGAGTTAATTTTTCTTTTGTCCCCTAAGAATGTTAAAATGATATTTTTTCCATATAAAATAAATTTCCATTATTTTTTGACAGTTTTGTTTATTTCAAAATATTTTATGATTGCGATGGATTTTAGTAATTTTTTGGATGAGTTTAATTATAATTAAAATATAATATTCATTAATTAAATATATAATAATTTATTGATCTTGAATGTTATTATTGGATAAATAAAACCTCATAAAAAACATCTTGTACAATGGTTGATTCCAGAAGGAGTTTTTTATACTATGTGAGATGTTAGTCTTGTTCCTTCTAACCTTCATTCGGAATGAAAATTTTTAGGTCCATAATTAAAACCATTTGACCCAATTATTATCGTATATCAATCCATACTACAACTATACTATAGTTTTCGATATTAATTCATTTAATGAGCCTATTGATATATTATAGATTAAGAGATGAGGAATTTGGTTTTTTAAAGTTGAGATAATCATCAGGTGGAAACCACAAAACAAGAAATAGTGGGGTTTTAAAAACACACATAAATTATTGATCTATTGAATCATTTAAGTGATCACCATGATAAATTTTTTTCACACCCTATCCTTTGAAGTTAGTTTATTTTTTTTAATTCACAGCTTCGGTCATCCTCGTCGAGGTGCGGGTTGAGCACGAGTCTAATTTTTTTTATGTTTAATATTATTAGTGGGTTTTGGACCCTTGCACGGTCACAGAACGGGGGATGGTGGCCACGCGATCGGCTCAGGTTCCATGCAGGTGTTTATCGCTCAAAGGAAATGATGTTTTATGCAAATAAAGAACATAAAACTTTTAAAATATAATAATAATAATAATATGTTATGGTGGAGATAATAATGTTATTATTAAGAATGGTTAATAATATTTTTGTTATTTAAAATTTTCTATTAATATATTTTTTAATAAATTATAATTTAATTTTAATTGTTATTATTTATTATTAATTTTTATTATTATTATAATTTTAAATATTTTATTATTATTATTATTATTGTAATAATATTACTATTATATGAATGAAAACACACACAATCTGACCTAATCCTATCTCCCCACCCCCCAACTTCACCCCCTATGCAACGACGCAACACACAACACCCAGCCACCACTACCCTCTCTCGTCACGCCGACCACACCCTCACACTTTCCTTTCCATCACCCAGGATCTCCATCCTTTCTCCCTTTCCCTTTCTCACACATTTCCTCACCGTGCATCCTGAGCGCCACCACAATCTACACTCGACCATGACACTCTGGCCCTCCGCACCCCTACCCTCACTATTCTGGCCTCCCTCAGCTATAGTTTGACTCCCCTCCCCTGACCAGCCAGATCCGACATCCCTCAGCCTCATGCTGACCCCGCTCAATGACCACGACCCATCATTCCGCCGTCGGCCTTCTACTCTTCCCTATAGCGACCTCCTTCCTCATCTCCCGACCGTCTCTCTCGCCTATTTGGCCAACGACCCAACTATTCACCTCAATAGACCTTTTCTCTGGTAGCCTATGAATGCGATGTTTCCCCCCTCTCCGGAAAACCCAAAACCTCCTTTGTAGCCCCTCTGCCTCCCCTCTGGCACGTGGACATCACCATTCAGGTGTGTTATTCATTTGGGTTCAGTTTTGCTTCAAATTAATTAAACCCTAGTGTCTGAAATTAGTGTGTCGTGCATTTTTCTTATTGTTTTAAGGTGTGTGAGGTGTCTGAGAGGATAAATTCTACCTTCTATATAAGCGGCATCACGTTTTGATGCCTTTGAGGTAGGCGTCTCCATACATCTTTCTTCTAATTCACTTCATTTGATGCTTGACACATTCAATACATTTTTTACCATGATTTTCACCACTGAGGATCCATTTTTTAACATAGTATAATGTTTTGAAATTAATTTCAATTGTAAAAAAATCAGTTTTCAATGAAATTCTTGAAATATGTATAGGTCAAAGTTCACCATTGATGTTGGTTGAAATGCCACATATTTTCTTTTGGGTGGGGTAAGAAATGTTTAGCCTTATTTGTATAATTATAATTTTTATGAATTGTGGGGTTTTCATTGTATGTATGATTTGGTATCTTTTGGATTGAGGATTTTGGTAACAATGTTCTTTTTTTAAAAGAAACTATGGTTAATGACTGTGTTGTCATGCGTGTTATTGTTTTGGTTTGATTTTGGGTGATATTCTTGAAATGGTGTTTTAATGTTTTCTTGGTTGCTCTTAGTATGCCATTGGATGTTGGCACATCCATGGGTGCATGAGGTGAACACATGGATGTTCCCTCTAATGAAAGTGGCACTTGAAAATGGTGTTCCTCCCTAAAATGTTTTTATTTAAAATGACTTTTTTTGTATTTATGTAAAGGTGGTTCCTTGGTGTGGATTATAAAATTGGATTAAATTAAATCTTAAAGAACCATGCCTGAATGTATTTATAAATTTAAAAGCAGTATTGGTATGATTTTTTTGGGTAAATAGATTTAGACATGTAGATTCAAAGGCCCTTTTGGCACTTTCATCATTAGTGTAATGTTTTTATTGATTATTTGAAATGATGAATTTTTTATTACTTCATTACTACTTAACAACATTAATATGTTTAAAAAGGCATCAAATGGTTTTAATGCTTTCATTAAATGAAGGCCCGATTGGCACTCCGTTAATGTGAAATTATTGAATGTGAATTTGTGGGTGCTTCTATCTTGGGTAACCCTTTATGTATGAATGCATAGGACGAATCTGTGTTTGGAGAAGGAATGTTTAGTGAGATGAGTCACACATGTGAGGGCCATCCTACTTACACAGTATTAATATAACCACCATGGGTTCCTAGGCTTCTTTTATATGATTGAGTGATGGTTACATATCAACCCCGATTAGACAGGTTGGTACCCCTTAGATTGGTTGTTTGGATTAGTGGGCTTGACCACTGGATTGATCAGTTATAGAGAGAATAGTTGGTTATAGAAATAAGAGCTTCACCTTACTCTGGTAGGTGGTTCTGAAACCGAGTACATCCAGGGGTCATCTTGGTATGTCTAGGATCACCCATGTTTTTCCTTTTATTTTCTTGTTTACTTTCAGGTACACATGTTTTTCGAACTCATACTGCCATCTATTTATTTCAGCATTGATTTTTTTCCTTGTTTGGATTTTTTTTTCAAAACTGTAATTTGTTTCAAAAATGGAATATAGTGTGCATTGGGTTTTTAAAATGGGTAAAAGATATTTTTTTATTACAATATGGAAACCCTACTTTTATAGATTTATTTCAAACATGTGTTAATGTATTGTTTTGTGAAAGGAGACGTTAGATATGGTGGTTTATTTTGGAAACACTACTGAGAATTTTTAATGCTAACGCCTATTTTATCATTCTAGTTGCAGGTTCGCTTTGATAGTGTTCTTTTAGCTTGATTGCCCATTATTAGGGAAAGGATTTCCATAGGTTGGGAGGTGACCCACGTTGAGGTTTTTCTAGTTGTTCTTTTTATTTCCTTTTTGCTGCTAGAGTTCAGTTTTATTGTTTATTTATTCTTGTTTATTTATTTATCTTCATGGGACAAATTTTTTCCATTTTTTAAATTTTGATCCTGACAATGGTTTCCAGCCTGTGAAGATTAGGAATGACCCTCGGGCCATGCCTTGGCCCAGATCAGGTGACTGGTTTAGGGTAGACTCGGTTTGGCCTGTGATACAATGATATCAAAGGAGGCCCTTGTTATTTGCGGTGTCTAGTAGTTGGAGATTAGGACTATTGAGAATCGAGAGTTTGGTACATAAAGGATGTCATGAACCCTTTCTAGTTCTAAACCAAGAGTCTCCAGGGGTAGTCTGGGAATTGAGTCCTTGTTTTGTTTTGTTTTTTTAGATTGAGGGATTCCAATGGAGGCAATCCATTCTTACATCATGATTTTATATGGAGTAGTGTCTCATGTTGAGTGCAAGTACCCAAGTTATGTTACTTATAGTTGTTGATTCTTACTTGGGGTATGGCCTACTACCATGTCTCTAGGTTAATCATGAATACTAATCACTCACTATGGTAGCTTGATGCATGTTAAGTGGAGTCTTGGTTCTGGTGGGTGTGAGTGAACTTTTAAAAGTAAAAAAGGGGGGTTTTGAAATGATAATGATTTCTTTTAAATGGCCTTAAATTCATGAAATGGATTTTATGACCGAAAGATCTTTGAAAAAAAAATCTGATGTGTTCATGAAATTGGTAAAGGAAATGGTTTGGGTCCAACCTTATGTACTCTTTATGAACATTTTCACATGTGTGGGGATGCATGGAAGGTGTGTGTTTGTGCGTGGGGATGAAAGCAGATGAAAACATGTGCAATGGTTCATGGGATTACTGTGGTGTGTACTTGGAATTAATGGCTTGACCTTGTTTTACTAAATTGTTTTTTAAAGGGGAAATGATTTTGGAAATGGAGTTTGGTTAGAAAAGTGGGCTTGGTATTTGGAAAGTGGGCTCGAAAGAAAAAATTTTGAAATCTAAAATGAAAAACAGAATTCTGTGTAGTGTTTTTATTTTTTAGGTTTTTGAGATGGTTGTTTTTGGATGAAAGAGATTTTAATGATATTTCTTCAGCTTGATATTGGTTTTGGATTTGTGTTTTATATGTTATTTAGAAAGCATTGCCCAAAAAGGTCCCTATTGTTTTTGGAAGGTCATGCCCATTTTTTGGTCCTTCACAAACATTTCTTATCCTTCAACGTGATCAAGGTCCATTAGAGGTAGAAGAGTGGCCTGAAGAGGTTGAGCGTGTCTTCAGGGTATTAGGAACTCCTGATGATATAATATTGCACACCGTTTTGAGTCTATTTAAACGTACAGTACTGAATAAATGTAAGTTGTTCTCTCTTCCATAAATGAATTGTTGAATGAAGTGGGATGTCATTAAATTTTTCACCATCCGATGGATTATACCTGATGAGGTGAAGAAAATGAAAAAGGAAGAGTTAATGTGTATTCAATAAGGCCAATGGATGGTGAAAGCATATGTTGACCATTACAAGGAACTTGTGTAATTTTCTCTAGAAGTAGTATCGAAGGATTTGATGAAGTCTTCTCTTTTCATCGGGGGTCTTCGTCTTGAGATCAAGGAGCGAGTCCTCCCTTTTAGGGACCATTGTCTTGAGAGGCTGGTGCATGAGGCATTTTTATCTGAATTGGTCTCCAGAGAAAATGTGCTCAGAAATAAATCATATTCAGTTTCTTAAAAAGGGTCCCCATATGGAGAGTATGGTGTGCCAGAGGGACTTGTTTCGAAAGGGTCCTCTATAGTGGTCCTAACTTCCATTTTATCGGAATGTTTTCTAGTGTGCCACCAGTGGGGCTGGTTCGGGCATATGAAGCTGTCATGTCACATCCCTCTAATGAATTGTCATCATTCCAGCTATCTGGGATACTTGGAAAAGTTTTTCAGGAAGTGTCACCGTAAGAAGACAATGTGAACATGGAATTTTAGTGCCCGAATGTGGGGTAAGAGATGCTTCGGCCATCAGATCCCCAACCACAGTTCTTGGGCTGAAGCTCCCATGTAGTTAGGAGTTTCCAGGGGTATGAAGCCTGAGTTAGGGTTTTGTGCTCTGTGTTGGTTGTATAAAAATTAAAGTATTTTTTTTCTTGTTTTTATACTATTAATGTTTTTTACATCATTGTATGTTCATTATTTCATGGTGGAGTTATGATGGACATGTACTATCGTAATCCAAACAGTTTCATTTGTTTTATTATAGTTTTTCGAATCATGTGTCTTTATTAGAAAGGTGTTTGGCCTTTGTATAGTTTAATCTCAGTTTTTTTGTTCATTTGGAGATGTAGGTTCCTATATATGAATCAATGTTTTTAGTTATGCTCAGATTCGCTGTTTGGGGTTAGTTTTTCTAGGAGGTTTTTCTCTAGTATTTGGGTTTTTTTCTTGGTTGAGAATTTCATGTTTTTGGGAAGGTGTTGTCTGTTCACGAGGTAAAACAAAGTTGGGATCTATTGGGAGTTCCCATGTCGGTCCCCCATCATGGGGTGAGGTTTGGGTGTTAAATTTCTACACTAGTTGACTTCATGTGGTAGGGAGATCGCTCCCGTGTTCTCCATTTCTATTGTATTATAGTTTCTTTCAGTTTTAATCAGACATGGATTCTTGTTTCTCCAATTGTTTAGTGGGGTGAATTTGGGGGGGGGGGGAGTGTCTTTGGTGGGGAGAATTTTCACACCACAAATTTTTAATTTTATTTTATTTCATGGCTTCGTCCAACCTCATAGAGGTGCATGTTGACCACAGGTCTAATATTTTGGATCCATGCGCTGTCACTCCACGGGGGGCGGAGGTCGCACGATCAGTTGAGGTGAAATACTGGTGTTTATTGCTCGATAGAAATGATGTTTTATGTAAATGAAATAAGTAAAACATTTAAAATGTAATAATAATATGTTATGGTTCAGATAATAATGTTATTATAAAGAATGGTTAATAATATATATTTTTCAAAACATCCAAGTAATATAATTGTTAATAAATTTTAATTAAATTTATTTGTTATTATTTATATTGAAATTTTATTTTATTATTATTATTATTATTATTATTTTTGGTATTATTATTATTATTATTGTCATTATTTAATAATATTATTATTATAAGAATGAAAACAAAAAAACACAACCTAATGTAATCCTGTCACCCCCCACTTCACCCCATGCACAGTGGCACTACACCCAACCCCCAGCCCTCGCTCCGCTCTATCATCGCGCTGGCCTCTCCCTCGCCCATGCCCTCCACCCTTTCCCGCTTTCCCTTTCCCTCACCTTGCTTCACTGTCGATCTCGACCACCACCGCCCTCGACACCCAGCCGTGCCACTCAGACCCTCCACACCCCTTCCCTTGCCGTTTCGGCCTCCCTTGGCTCTGGTCTGACTCCCCTTGTCCCGTCCAACAATCTCTTACTACCATCAGCCTCATGCCGACCCCACTCAGCAGTCGCGACACAGAATTCCGCCACTGGCCTCCCACTAACCCCAACTGTGAAGTCCTTCCTCGGCTCCTGACCGTCGCTCTCTTCCCTTCGGACAGTGACCAACCGGATCCCCTCACCTGCCCTAATTTGGCACCATGCGACAGTGATTTTCCCCCTTTCTAGAAAAACTGAAACCTTCTTCGCAACGCCTCCTCCTCCACTCCGGTGCATGAACATCACCCTTCATGTGTGTTCTTAATTTGGGTTCTCTTTTTCTTCAAATTAATTAAACCCTACTATCTGATTTAAGTGTTGTGCTTTTTTCTTCTGGTTTTAAGTTGCGTGAGGGGTCGGTGATGATCACTTCTACCTTTTGTGGAAGAGAAGTCATGTTATCATTCCTTAAAGGTAGGTGTCACTATACATGTCATTTATGATTCATTTCATTTGATACTTGACAGTTTCAACAAATTTATTACCATGATTTTCACCATAGAGGTGCCTTTGTTTAGATTATTATAGTATTTTGTAATTTATTTTAATTGGTAAAAAATAGGTTTTCAAATCAAATTTTGAATTATTTCTTTGTCAGTGTGCACCCTTGATATTAGTTGAAATGCAACGTATTTTCCTTTGGGTGTGTAAGAAATATTTATCCTTATTTGGTTTATGGTAAAATTGTTAAATTGGGGGGTTTTTTATTGTATGTATTATTTGGTGATATTTTGGCTTGAGGATTTTGGTAAAAATGTTTTAAATTTTTTTTTTGTTAAATAAACAATGGTTAATGGATTTGGTGTCGTGCGGGTTATTGTTTTGGATTGATGGTGGGCGATATTTTTTAAAGGGTGTTTTAATGTTTTCTTGGTTACTCTTCGTATACAAATAGATATTGGCAGATCCATGGGTGCACAAGGTGCACACATGGATGTGCCATCAAATGAAAGTGGAACTTGAAAATGGTGTTCTTCCATAAACCTTGTTTATTTGAAATGACTATTTTGGAATTTAAGTAATGTCTGTTCTCTTGTGTGACATCTAAATTTGGATTAAATGAAGTCTCAAAGAACCATTCCCATTTGAATTTATAAACCTAAAAGCAGTATTGGTAAGATGTTTTGTGTAAATGGATTTAGACATATCGACTCAATGGATTCTTTGGACCTTTCATCTTTATAATAATGTTTATATTGATTCTTAGAAATGATGAATTTTTGATTAATGTATGCCCATTTAATAAATTTTATAGTTTGAAAAAGGTATAAATTTTTTTTAATGGTTTCATGGCATAATGGCCCAATTAGAACTTTCTTTATGTGAAATGATTGAATGTGTATTTGGGTGCACTCATGTCTAGGGTAACCCTTTTTAAGTGAAAGCAAAGGAAGTGTCCGTGTTTAGAAATAGTAGGTGAAGTGAGATGAGTCACGTGTGTGAGGTCCTTAATACTTGCACAGTATTAATATAAATACCATGGGTTCCTGGGAGTATTTTAGATTATTGAGTGTGTCAAACCATTACCTCGTCATTATCTATGACCATGCATTTGGTCCTGGTGAATGCGTGGTGACGCGGCACTGTAAATTAATAATAAATTAAATAATTAAATTAAGTTAATTGAAAGTGGAAGATAAATAAAATTTTATATCAGTAAAATAATGTTAATGTTTAAATTATAATAATGATAATATTATTGTGCAAATGGTATTATTATTATTATTTAATTTGGTAGTAATTCTGTTATGATTAAATTGTTGTAAATATTTTTATTTTTTAATATGAAACAAAATAAAATTATCTCATTAATTATCATTAAGATTGGTATTAATTTCTTTTTTAATTAATATTTTTATTATTATCATTTTTCTATTAATATTATTACACTTTTCATTATCATAACTTTGATATTATTATTATTTTCAATTCATAAAATAAAATAAATAATTATTATGATTGGTTTAATTAATATTTATTGGTTCTATTATTATTATATTATTATATTATTAATGTAATTATTTAATTTTTTTAACTTTAAGCTACCCCATTTCAATCACCCCCTCCCCAAATCACGAGCAACCACCTCCCCCTTCTTCATTGTTCTACGCCGCGAGACCCCTGCCCATTCCTCACCGCCCCGCCCCATCCAGCACAGCCTCCATCCGGTGTGGTTCTCTCTCATAGTCTGGTGTGACCTCCCCCTCCCGGCCTGGCGTAGCTCCCCCTCCCAGTCCGGCGTAGCCCCCCCCCCCCCCCCCCCGTCTGTGCGACTCCCTTTTCCGGTACATCGCAGCTACCCCTCCCGGTCTGGTGCAGCCCCCCTGTCCAGTTAAACCCCTCACTGTCTGGTGTAACTCCTCCTGGTATGGGGCAACCATCGTTGTCTAGCCAGTGCGAGGTCGACCCCTTCCCTGTCCAGCCAGCATGAGAGTCCCCTGTCCCTCTTTTTTTTCTTAGCGTGACCCACCGACGACAACCCACTCTCCCACTCCATCCAGCACCAAATCGCACCCTTAGTCATCCTTTTCCCACACCCCACACTCCTCCTTTCTCCCTTGACGCATAGAAATCCAACAACCTCCTCTCTTCCTGCTCCAGTGATGCAGATTGTTCCTTAGTGTGTATTCTTCCTACCATTTATGTTTTATTGTGTTCAAACACCTTCAAGGTAGATGTTTCCATCTCTACCTATTCTAATTCAATCTATATAATGTTTGGTGGATCAAATTATTTTTTTAGAATGATTTTCACCACTATTATGGATTTGGTCAACTTATGTTGGTGTTTTTGTGATATAATGTTTTTCCAAAAATTGATTTTGATGTATTTTCTTGCTTAAGCTTATGATGTTTATGCTAATTGTGTGTGATTAAATGTTAATTGGTCATTAATAGTGTATTTTGATGATTTGTGTGTTGTTTTCTGTTACATTTTCTATTTTAAAATGGTTGGGTTTTAATTCGAGCGCTTTTGTGAAGAAATAGTGATTTTTATGGTGTGATTTGTAAGTTTTTTGAGAGAAATTTATTTGTTTATAAAATGTCTCAAGGTGTGTTTTGGATATAAATCATTTTTGGTAGCATTTTATTGTGTGTTATGACATGTGCATTTGGTTTATGTGAGTCCTTGGTATGTTTGGTCATGCGTTGGTCCTCATCCCCTTAGTTTTGGGTATCTTTCATTGTTATAGTGAATTTATTGTCAAAGAATGATCACGCACACACATAAAACAAAGGTATGTATATATATAATATATATAGGTCCTCAAAGATTGTTTTCCCTTAGGGAACAAGGAATATGTGCATTGGATTATGTACATATGTCTATATTACGAGTGGTCACCGCCCTTTTTGACAAGTTCCAAAGTGTTTGACATGTCCTAGTTCTTCCATGAGGTAAGTGAATCTGCGTTTTCCCTTTTTGAAATAAATCCATTTAATGCTTTAATGTTTTCAATTAATTCTTTTACTATATTAGTATCTTTGAAAAATAATTTTTAAACCTGTTATAGTGTTTTCATGTTTTTTGGGATTATTAAAATTATTTTGTTACATTATCTTCTAGTTTGTGTAATTAGTCTGATTTATTAACATAATTTTTAACGAACTATTGGACATGTTTATGGACTGACTAGAAAACTGTTTGTGTTGCTTTAAGTGTTTTGGAAATCATGGTTTTAATGGGTTCTTTAAGGTTTAACCCTTTAGTTCAAAAAAAGTTTTACTGTTTAACGTTGTTTGGAAAATGGTTCATAAAATTTTATTGCTTTGGAATGTTTTGGTAAATGCGTGTTTTTTAAGTGCATGTTTTTATGAAAGGAAATTGGCAAGTTTGGGTCCATCTGACCATGTTTGTAGGAAATGATATTTATTAATGTTTTGGAAACATTCCTAAATGTTTTGGTAAAAGGTTGATTAGGTAAACCTAAAGGCCGGTTTGGCATTTTAGATCGGCTGTTTACAAAATCTTTGATTTGTGTGAATTGTATGAGGTCTATTTGGCATATTTGAAACTGTGTGTTTGGAAAACCCCTCATTGGATAGGCCCTTTTCCTCATCTGTCGATCATGTGACAAGAGTGTCCTCGACATGGACCTCCTTTTGAGAATATTTATGTTAAGGCATGCGACTAACCTTGAGGTGGTCGGGGTGGTGCCGAATTGGGTTGCGTGGTTGAGTATATATATATATATGTCTTGTTATTGGAATGTGTGGCACACCTCTTTGTGAACATAGCATGGAAACTTAGCATAGCAAGGTGGTTTACTGAGTACGATTATTGAACTATGTTAGATTACGCACTGAGTAGTGGCCCATAGTTGAGAGATGTTTTGTTATTATTATTACTATGGGATTTGGCCCCTTGACCAGGGTAGGTAGGGCGATGTTTGGGTGTTAGGGCGTTATGACGTCATCGAGAGTAGGCATGCCTTCAGGATGAGTCACATGTATGGTATGTTCTAGTCTTACACTATGTTCCTAGTTTTTCTATGATCCTTTTGTACAAGAACTATTAATATCATTTCTCTTACTGTGTGTGGATTCATACCCTTGAACTTGGTTTTCGTGTTTTCTTGGAAATGATTTGTGTGTATGGTAGACTTTAAAATGGACTCCAAAGTAACTATTTTAGAAAAGATTGTGTAAACCCCTCTTTTGGTATTCTTTTCCTTGTTTTGTAATTATAAGGGCAATAAAATGGTGATTTTTAGTTTTCAAAATTCAAAGTTCATATGAAAATCATTTTTTATAACCTTAGTTTAAACTGGTATTATTGGGCTGTTTTGGAATTTGAAAATTCCGGGATTATGTGGTTTAATATTGGCTTTCCTACTGAGAAAATTGGTTCTCATGCCTATAATATCTTTCTAGTTGCTCGTTATGATTTATTTTATAGGTTACGGGTTCAGCCGCTCAATGTTGGATCAAGCTTAGTTCTGAGATGGGTGGTGACCTAGGAGGTCACAAGGAGGAATGCTTGGTTTTGTTTCCTTTTCGCCGCTAGTCTTCATGTTTATCATCAGTTCTGTTTATCTTCTTATCTTTTGTACATGGGCCTAATCATTCCAAATAGATAAATTTTTGATGTCTAGTACTGGTTTCCAACCCATGGTGATCGGGAAAGCCCTTCAGGTAATGTCGCGGGTCGGCTCGGGTGACCAGTTCTGGGTCAACCCGGGTTAGTTTATGAAAAATGGTATCAAAGGGAGGTAATTATTATTTGGGGTGTCCTGTAGATGGATATTAGGACTGTCATGGATCAAGAGGTAGGATACAGGTCAACGCCTGATCACCACCGCTTGCGACGAGACCGTATTTACTAGGGGTAGTATGAAATTTGACTCTTTTTTTTGTTGTTTTGGATTTCAGGATGAAAAGGGGGGAAAATCAGTTCACATTGTGGCCTCACATGGGGTGGTGACCCATGATGGGTCCAAGTGCCCAGTTTAAAGTCCTCTTTGTGTTATACCTTTCCTAGGGCGAGGCTCACCACCATGTTTCTGGGTTAGGCACACACGCACTAGTTCCTCATTATGATGTTTTATATTTGGCTGTGTTTCATTTTGAACTCAGTTGATGTGAGTGTGTGTTATAAATGAAAATGGCTTTGAAATGAAAAAAGGGTTTTCCTCCAAATTGTTTTTGAAATTAGTAAAGTGGGTTTTTAAAGAGAAAGGGTATCAGTTTAGGAAAAATTGGTATGTATTTGGATTTTTTATGGAAAAGAAATTTTTGAACCATGGAACTCCTCATGGAGGGTCCCATGTGCATGGGTATGTACGGAGAGTGTGTGGGGGCACTTGTTCGCAGATAATGTGAGTAAGGTTGAATGAACACACATGTGATGGTTCATAAGGTGCCATAGGAGAGTTTTAAAATTTTAATGAAATAAATGTTTTTGAAAACTGATTTATGCTTGTGTTTGTATATGTTTGGATTATGATTTTGTTTCCCTTGGCTTGTGTTGTTTCTTTGATTGAGTTTTATCTTGATGCTGGTTTTGATGGTGTTTTTCATGTAGTTATGAGTATACTACCCCAAAAGCCTCCAAAAGTTATTAATGACTTATGTCTAGTCCCCATTTCTTTTTTTTGTGTTTCCCTATTATCGAGGTAATCAAAGTCTATTAGAGGTAGTGGTATAGTTTGGAAAGATAGTGTGCCTTCGGGTTGTTGGGAACTCCCAGGGTAGTTATGTTTTGTACCATCCCAAATTTATTTCAGGGTTCAGTTCTAGACTAGTAATGTTGGGATGTCTCATCGTTGTAAGAGTTTGGGGTGTAGTTTGTGGGGGTCAACTCTTATTAAGGTTCCACCATCGGGAAATGATCATTCTTCGTGCTGACTCTCAGTTTGTTGGACAATTTTCTTGCATACGACTAGTCCAACCAGTTCAGGAATTCTATGCTGCCTTGTCGCATCCCTCCGATGTCTTACTATAGTGACACTGTTCAAGCCTCCTGGGGAGAGTTCTAAATGAAGCGTCATTTGGGATGAATGAGTTAGGGACTAGAGGATGCAAATTCTTGACTTTGAGGTAGGAGACACTTTAGCCATCAGGGCCCCAACCACCTGTCTCTGGGTGAAGCTCCTATATAGTACAAAGTTGCCGATAGTGTGTGGAACCTTTGATCTGGATAATGTCTTCAACTTTGGGATGGAAATATATAAAATTTACTTGTTCTATTTTCATTCCTCTTATAAGATCATCCTTGTTGTGGTGGCGTGATGAGCTCTTTCCACCGTAATCCAATAAGTCTTATCTGCTCTTAGCGTGGATTCCAAATTGTTCATTGTCCTTGAAGGTGTTAGGTTCGTGAATAAAATGACCCATTTTGATTTTGAGACAGGCTCAGAAGTACCCGTTAGGAGAATGTTTGGTATCAGGAAATTTAGGGGAAGTGTGGAGTTAATTTATCATCCTTAGGTTTTTGGGTTGTTTCATAGTGAGATTACATCTATGTTTTATGAGCGTTTTTCGGTCCACATGGAGCGATTGAATGAGTTTTGTTTGAGAGTTCCCATATTTCCTCTCCCATGGGGTGGTTTGTTTTAGGAATAGTTACTCTGAGGCTCGTGTTTTCCTTTGGATTTCTCTGGGCATGGACTCTAGTTGTGTGAACTTTTTGCTTTATGACATTTTGGGGGCAGAAAGTGTATGTGGTGGGGAGAATTGTCACACCCTGACCTTAGATGCCTATTTATTTTATTTTATTTTCACTATTTACTTGGTCCCCCACCATTTGGATTAGGTTTAGATGGGTCCTAGTTTGAAATTTTCGATTTTTGATGTTGTTGGTGGGTCTTGGGCTGGTGTACAGTAACCACACCATTTGCGGCGACCACGCGTTTGGTCCTAGAGAATTCATAGTGGCACAACAATTCAAATAAATTATAAATTATATAAATAAATTAAGTTAATTGAAACAAGCAGCTAAATACAATTTTATATCATCAAAGCAAGTTTAATTTTTAAATTATAATAATGAGAATATGATTACACAATTTGTATTATTATTATTATTTAATTTGGTAATAATACTATTATCATTAAATTTTAATAAATATTTTTATTATTTAAAAGGAAATTTAATTAAATTATCACTTTAATTATCATTAAGTTTGTTATTAATTTCTTTTATTATTAATATTATTATTATCATTTTGCTATTAATAATATTACTCTTGTTATTATTGCAACTTTGATATTATTATTATTATCACTTCTTAATATAAAAGAAACAATTATTATATTTCGTTTTATTAATATTTATTGGTTCTGTTATTAATATTAATATTATTTAATTTTTATTTACCCTAAGCTACCCCATTTCTGTCACCGCTCCCATCCCAAATTAAAATCCAGCACCCCCTATTCGTTGTCCCGTGTTGTGAGCCCCCAACCCAGGCCTCGCCGCTCCGCCTCTCTGCACCATCCGACATAGCCTATATCTAGCGCGGCTACCTCTCTTGGTCTAGCATGACCTCCGCCTCCTGATCTGGCATAGCTCCCACTACCGGTCCGGTACAGCCACCCCCAGCCCTATTTGGCATGGCTCCCTCTCCCGGTCCAGCGCAGCCCCCCCTTCGGGTCCGTCAGAGCCCCCCTGTCCGGTGAGACCCCTCCTAGTCTGGTGTGACCCCTGTCGGTCCGGCGTGACCCCTCCCATTGAAGTGCATCCTTCCATGTCTAGCCAGCGTGAGGCTGACCCATTCTCTGTCCAGCCATCATGAGAGCCACCTGCCCCCCTTTTTTTCTTGGCATGACCCATCGGTGTCTGCCCACTCTCCTGCTCTGGCCAGTGTCGAACAACACCCACGGTCGACCCCTGTCCATTCCCTACACTCATCCATGCTCCATTGACCTTCAACAAGCCGACCACCTCCTGTCTTCCTCCTCTGGGGATGCATATTATTCCTTGGTGTGTATTGTTCCTACCATTGAAGTTTTATTGTGTTCACATGCCTCTAAGGTAGATGTTACCATCTATTCCCATTCCAATTCAATCTCTACAATGTTTGACAGATCTAATTATTGTTTTGGCATGATTCGCACCACTATTATGGCTTTGGTTACCTTAGGTTGGTGTTTTAGAAATAGAATTTTTTTCCAAAAATATATTTTGAATTATTTTCATGATTATTATTATGTTTTTTATTATAATTATGTGTGGTTAAATGTTAATTGGTGTTTAATAGTGTATTAGGATGATTTTTGTGTTTTTTTCCCTTACAATTATTGTGTTAAAATGGTTGGCTTGTAATTCAGGCTCTTTTGTGAAGCGATAAGGATTTTTATAGTGTGATTTGTATGTTGATTGAGAGAAATTTAATGGTTTCTAAAATGGATCGGGGTGTGTTTTGGATATAAATAATTTTGTTATCATTTGATTGTGTGTTAGGACATGTGAATTTTTTTTGTGAGTCCCCGGTACTTTTGGTCATGCGTTAGTCCTTGACGCCTTATTTTTGGGTATATTTTATTGTTATAGTGAATTTATGGTCAACGACTAAGGACGCGCATTCATACACTTAAGGTATATATAAATAATTTACATATATATGTCCTCCATGTACGTGTTCCCTCATGGAGCGTGGAATATGTGCATTAAATTATGGACATATGTATATTTATATAGGTATGTGTTTGCGATTGCGGGATAGTTACGAGTGGTTTCCACCCTTTTTCCGAAGTTTCAAAGTGTTTGACATTACCCGGTTCTTCCATGAGGTAGGAGAATCCTCATTTTCTTTTTTTTAAAACAGGTCCATTAAATGCTTGCATGTTTTCAATTTATTATTTTACTATTTTCATTGAAAAATAATGGGCCAACCTTCTATATTATTTTTATGTTTTTTTGGGCTTGTTAAAATATGTTTGTTACATCATCTTCTAGTTTGTATAATCAGTCTGATTTTTTAATATAATTTGTAACAAACTTTTTGATTTGTTTAGAGACTTACTAGTAATTAGTTTGTGTTGCTTTAAGTGTTTTGGAAAACATGGTTTTAATGAATTATTTAAGGTATAACCATTTGTTTAGAAACATGATTTGGTGTTTAACGTTTTTTCAAAAACAGTTCTTAAATGTTTATTGTTTTGGATTTCTTTGCTAAATTTATGTTTTGGTAAATGAATTCTTCCATGAAAGAATATTGGCATGTTTTGTTACATATGACCATGTCTGTAAGAAATTATGTTTATTACTATTTTGGAAACATTTCTAAATGTTTTGGTAAATGGTTGATGAGGTAATGATAAAGGCCCATTTGGAATTTTAGATTGGATTTTTACAAATGTTTTGATGTGTGTGAATTGTATGAGGCCCATCTGGCATCTTTGAAGCTGTGTGTTTAGAAAACCCCACTTTGGTTAGGCTCTTTTCCTCGTCTGTCGATCATGTGACAGGAGGGTCCTTAGCATAGGCCTCCTTCTGAGAATATTTATATTAAGGAATGGGACTAACCTTGAGGTGGTTGAGGTGGTGCCTAATTATGTCGTGTGCTTGATTACATATATATGTCTTGTTATTGGAATGGGTGGCACACCTCTTTGGGAACATAGCACAGAAACATATCATAAGAAGTGGTTTACTAAGAACAATTGTTGTACTAGTTTAGATTACACACTAGCTAGTGGCCCATAGAAGAGAGATGTTTGGTTATTGTTATTTACTTGGGATTGGGACCCTTGAACAGACCATGTAGGGTGATGGTAGGGAATTAGTGTGTTATTATGTCATATAGAGTTGGCATGCCTTCAGCATAAGTCATATGTATGGTATGTTAAGGTCATCCTCCAAGTTACTAGGTTTTCCGTTATCCTTTTGTACGAGCACTATAAGTACCATTTCCCTTGTTTTGTGTAGAATCATACCCTTTAACTAGGTTTTGGTGTTTTCTTGGAAATTTTTTATGTGTATGGTTGACTTTAAAATGGAATTGAAAGTAGCTGTTTTGGAAAAGTTTGTGTGAACCCCTATTTTGGTTTTCTTTTCCTTGTTTTTGAATTATAAGGGCAATGGAATAGTGTTTTTTAATTTTCAAAATGAGGAGTATATATGAAATCCTTTTCTTATAACTGTAGTTCAAACTAGTATTATTGGGATATTTTGGAATTGGAAAATGCACGGATTATGTGGTTCATTTTTTGATTTACTACAGAGCATCTTGGGGCCCACACCTATCATATTATTCCAGTTGTAGGTTCTGTTTTTTCGTACAGGTTCCTGGTTCAGCTGCTCAATTTTGGATCTGGCTTAGTTCTGAGTTAGGTTGTGACCAAGGAGGTTACAGAGATGTATGTTCAGTTTTGTTTTCTTTTTTCTGCTAGTATTTATGTTTATCGCCAATTATGTTTATCTACTTGTCTTTTTTTCAAGGGAAAAATTGTTCCCAATAGTTAAATTTTTGATGCTCGACAGTGGTTTCCAGCCTATGGGGATCGGGACCGTCCTTCGGACCACGTCATGGGCCGACTCGGGTGACCGGTTCAGGGTCGAACCATGTTGGTTCTTGAAAGAGTAACAGTTGCTGATCAATCCCAATTAGGCAAGTTCTTATCCCCTAGATTGGGTATTAGTCCAGGTGGGATTTACTACTGGATTGTTCAGTTATAGGGTGGTCAGTTGGTTATAGTCTTAAGAACTTCACCATACACTGACAGGAGGTTCCAAATCCAAGTACGTCCATGGGTCTTATAGGGATTCTTAGGATCACCCATTTTTTCCTTTACTTTTCTTGTTTAATTTTAGCTATACTTTTTTATTCAGCTCATTCTATCACCTATTTCATTCAACACTACTTTTTTTCCTTATTTGGATATTATTTTCAAAATTCTATTTTTTTAGAAACACAACCTAGTGTGCATTGGGTTTTTAAAATGGGTAAATGATATTGTTTTATTAAAATATCAAAAATCATTTTTTTAATTGTATTTCAAACTTGTATTAATGGAATGTTTTGGGTAAGGAGACGTTGGATTCTATGTTTTACCTTGGAAACCCTACTGATCATTTTTAATGCTGACGCCTATTTTATCATTCAAGTTATAGCTTCACTTTTTTTAGGTTCTCTTGGCTGTATTTCCCATTTTTAGGAAAAAGTTTGGCCTTTGGTTGGGAGTTGACCAAAATGGTCAGGTGGAGGTATGTTGAGTTCTTCTAATTATTTCTTTTCTCCAACTAGAGTTATGTTTTATTGTTTGATTATTCTTGATTATTTACTTATCTTCATGTTCCAAATCAATCATAATGAATTAATTTTGATTCCCAACACTGGTTACTAGCTCGTAGAGATCTGAAACGCCCCTTGGGCCATACTGCGGACTGCCTCAGGTGACCAGTTTTGGGTCAAATCGGGTTGGTTCATGACAGTTTTTCTTGGTTATCTTTATTCGACTCATTTTTAGGTTTTTCTAATCCTTTCCCCGGTATTAATCATTTTTTTGGCTGAATTATGGAAAAAGTTTCCCAAAATAAAATTAAATGAAACATTCATATGGAATAATTAAGAGTTCTTAACTAAAACGAAATTATCTTATATGAAAAATTTGTCTCCACATATCTATATTTAAAATATATAAATTCCATTTCACATGATATTTATTTCTAGTAATATATTATATTTTTCCTCGGATAACGATCTTGCCGTTTTCAATAGTCAATTCATTGAATTATGGGATGAACAATGATATCTTAATTATTAATATCGTTATTCCAATGCAGAATTTTTTCTCAATGGGGAGTGTTATTAGGTGATTATGAGTTATGAAGAAATATATTCTAAAATAATTCAATTTACTATTTTATTCTCATCTTCTTCATTGTTCATAAATTCAAACTCAATTTGGGGTGGTTGAATGTATCCTAACCCACTATTTATAGAGTATCCACCACATTTATTGTGCTATGATTCATGATTTTTAATATAGGAAAAAAATGAATAATTTATGGAAGTATTTTTGATATAGAAACTTCTATAGAAGTGGTTTTATCATTCCTTCAATAGATGTGGTGGTACAGACGTGTATAATGATGATGGTTCAATAGAAAATAAACTAGGTATTGAATGTGGTACCATAACAGTTGATTATTGAGAGTAAAAATGAATTTGAACATAAAAAATGCATCACAATATATTCTAGGTGATATATATAGAAAAAACTATAGTTATAGAAAAGGAAGCCTTGAGGATCTTAAATCAGGATGTTTTCCAAACTGTATAACATCTTGTTTAGTAAAAACAAAATGTGTATGTCTTCATCCTATAGTGTTAGGGTTTACTCATTTAATATATATAACTTTTTGAGTGACTATGGGACACAAAATATATTTTTTTATACATTAATTAATGGAATGACATATCTATAATCTATATAGTAATCTTCCCCCACATACTATATGGTATTGAGTTTCTGGAATGTATTTAACAGGGAGATAAGTCAGCTCTATGTGGTACTTGTTGAATTACTACAAAAAACATCACATATTGTATGCATTTAATGACATATTTTGTAGTTACATAACCCAAAAATCCTTGCGTTGATGCCTAATACCATTATATTGGTGTGGTATACAAGAAAAAACATCCTAAAAGACAAACATGTTTAGTTGTCTTGGAAAATTAGATATATACATGAGTTTAATATTACATTTGGATAAAAAACTATAACATAATTGTTTTGAAAATAACTTTATTCATTCTAGTTTATCCCTCCACACTAATCATAATAAACTTAAGATAATACATTTGATATAAAAAATAATAATTGTGAGACGAAATGCTCAAAAGGGGTTAAATATAGAAGAAATAAAAAAAAATGCATGAGAATAATAAATATGGAAAGGTAAATAAATAAATACACATGTCGTGTAATTAATAATGTAGTAAAGAAGTTTTTAAATAATATTGAATATAATGTAACTTAACACACATGACATGTGATCAATAAATATAGAAGGATGTCTATAAAAAATATATAAAAGTAAATAACTAAAAATACACAAGATTTAAATAACTTGTCTATCATGATATGATAAGGATTATTCAATATTTAATGTAAAATAAATTAAAACACATACCATTTAATCAATAAACCAACAATGAAATGCCTCAATATATTGTTTCATATTTAAAATCATATGGATAACAATAAATCAATTATGGATGTAGTTAATTCTTATTTATAAGACATCATGTTTCTTATGTATATGGTACCTTTACCATTACAACATTTCTAAAGATGGATTAAAAAAATGAGGTAATAAAAAAATTAAATATGGATATCCAAATAATTCATCACACGATACTACCAATACATTGATTGGATATCTACAACTATTCCCCATATGGGTTCTACGAGTTGAAAACATTCCTCATATGTTGAATAATAAATTTATAAACAATGTTTGATATCAGAAAATATATGTATTGTGTAAGGTATAATAATATATCAATATTTACACATATAATCAATTAAAATTCAACTTAATACACCATATAAAAAAAATGAAAAAAATTTAAGTAATAAACATATCTATAATACGTAATTTAGATATTTAGGTGAAATTTAATGTCCTATGATCATAAGAAATTAAAATTTTAATGGGATTATTATTGAATACAAAAATAAATCAAGGTACTGAATTTCATTAAATCATTTAGTTATAATGATCAATAACCACCCCAAGGAATAATAAAGACTATATTAGTACAACATATCCTTAGTGGAGAACATGTAAAATTAGGGGTTTATCATTAATGAATAGAAATACCACAAAAAGATATTTAATAATCTTATTGATGAAAATATAATTCTAATTTTAAAAATCCATTTTTTTTATGATCATATTTAAAAACATATTTATTAAAAATATATTTTTAAATTTGAAAAGAAATATTTAAAGAAATGATAGTCATGTCGTTTGATAATTTCATACATTCCATAAAGAACAGTCCCTTTTATGATAGAAAGATTAGAAAATTGCCTTGATCCGAAATTGCAAAGGATGTTAATTTAAAAAAATTGTAAAAAAGAAAAAATGTTTAAAAATTAATCATTTTGGAATGTTTGAAGAAATAAATTTTGAAAATTTGTCTTGAAAGGATGGTCTTTTATGAAAATAGATATCCTGATGAGGAGAAAAATTAAATCAGGTTTTTATTAAAAAATATCAATAATTCTAATTAGCAAAGAGAAAAATATGTAACTATAACTAGAAAAATATGATCAATAACCATAGTAGAACAAAATAAGAGGGTTTATTAAGAAATGGTCATATAATTTTCTTTAATGAACATTCAAGAATAGTCAATCTCAATTATAATGAGATTATGAAATAAACCATTGAAATGACCATAACGTTGAAGTGGGAACTAATCAATGAATTTATTATGTGTATCAATATTATATAAAAAAACAAGTTTAAATAAAAAAATATATTGTTAAATTTCATTATACACACAATCATATATTATTATGGACAACAATAAAGTAATATAAACCTATTAAAATGAATTGGGTTTGAAAATTACATAAAAGTTGGTAACTTATAAATCAAATCCCCATATATGATAAAATAAAAATTGAAACATAAAATACCAGAAATAATGAATTATTCATGACATTACTTCTTAGGGGAAAATATATACTCCACATAAAAAACATTAGGTGCATAACACTATAATATTACTTAATGAAATAAAATTGAGACGAAATCCCCTACCGTAAGCTTTTTTTTGGATGAACATACTTTTAACTAATATATAATGGTTTTAAAAATGTTAATAACCAATTAAAAACCATATTAATAATTACTATATTATATTAGATCCTTTTATAACCTATAATTATCTGTTCATTAATAATATATCATTTGTTTCATTGTTTTAGGTTTTAATTACGTTGTCTTTCGAGCATGTTTTCATTAATTTTTTGTTTTTATTACTTAGATCATTATTTAATAATATAAAAAATTTAAAACATTATTTAAAAATCATAAATATTCATTATATATTTATTTAGATAAATCCTTGAAATTTGGCATTAGGAAATGAAATACACCACTTCTGGAGATGGTGGGAAACACATATGCATGAACAATATATCAATTTTCTAATCATATTGAGAGATTTAAATGCAACTGATATACATATATATTTTATTATAGTATAATTTTATGTCATAAATATTAAATATTTTTATATAAACTCATCTTTAATACATTCCATGTAATGTGTGAATGTATCACATTATTTTGGGAGGTGGTAATTCACCGTACACAAGAGTGATGTTATCATATTCCCACAAAAAAGACTGAATGATGGTATATGTAATATAATAATTCTATAAACTTAATAAAATTGGAAGTATAAAATATACCACATATAAATTTAAATTAATCATTATTTAAAACCTTGAAAGGTGGTAATGAAATAATGAACGACATAGGTTTATCAGGCAGTAGTCCGCTACACACACGAACGATGCTTTTATTACACATTTTATGGAAGCATGTGAATTTCAAGGATGTTAACATAAAATAATAACATATTAATACATTTATTATAAATATTATATTATATAAAAATGTTATAATTGGAATAACGTAGGTGGATAAGAAATTAAAATATAAACACTTTTAGAAGATAATTATTTCTTCTTTATATATCCTCGTTAGGTTTACACTAAAGCCTTAAAAGGTAGTTTTTTTTAAAACAATATGCCTTATATAATGAGGGTAAGATATTTGCTAAGTTATTGGTATGGTTTTTGATGAAACAATGTGGATTGATGGTCTGATTTAGAGAGGGGAGAGGGTTTCCTTTTAATGTGGGGTTAGTGGCACAATTGTATTTTTTTGAAAGAGTAAATTCCACCCATGGTTTTTAATCACCAAGCTCCAAAAGATATTTATTATAAAAAATAGATTGTATATGTTACCTGTTTGACCATACAAATGACTGTGGACTAATTTAGGTCCATTTTTACACATTATATTCTAATTTTAAACACTAAATAAACTCTACTTTTTCTGGAATAGATTGTAATATTTTTATTTTCTCACTAATAATTTATATAAGTAAAATTTTCCATAATTATACGTTATAATTGAAGATAATTCCAAATTTGGGATCCATTTCTGCAAATTAATTACACATACGTTGAAAAATTCAATTTAAAATTAATCTCACGGCCGAGACTAGAAAGCGAGTGTTTAAAGTAAAAATTTTAAAACGATTACAATATTTTAAATTAAAATCTAATATGAATGAGAATAAAATAATAATATACTGAATTAAAATAAATATAATTGAACTAATTTTTTATTATAACTGATTCAAAATAAAATTTTACATTATAAATTATATATATGAAAAGGAATTTTTAATTATAATTCAATATTTTTCACAATACCCATGAAATGAAACATCTTAGAAAAATATAAATATTTTACCCTAAGATAATTTGGATTTTTTTTGAGACTGATATTTGATTTTTCATATAATTTTTGTAAAAATTTTAAAAATTAATTTTATATTATATGATCCAAGCGCATCTAAACCATTCTTTAAGAAAATACAGTTTCTCAAAAAATTTCTATTTTTCGTTTAAATGATTCTAGTTATTATTTATAATAAATAGATAACCAATAAATGTGTGTAAACTATTTATTTCAAAAATTTATTTATTCATATTTATAACCTTCATTCCAAAGGTTAGGTGATAACAATCATATTAAATCATAATATTTATAGTATATATTTTTGGTAAATCTCGGTCATGATATCAAAAATGAGGTTGATATTTTAATATCTCAAGGTGTTACATTCTCCCCACCATAAATGAATTTTTTGGTGAAAATTAAATATGTATTTTAATAATTAATGGTTTTAATAATAGATGTACCATTATGGAAAAATCATATCATAAAAAGGCTAATAATTGATCGTTTAAGTATGAGAGATAAGGAAGTAGGAAGGTTATCTTTGATAACACATTACATGGATTCAATGGAGGATTACATCAGTGCTAAGGGAAGATATAGACATGGGGGCCAGGCATATATATGTATAGAGAGTCATTAATTTCATTTATCCCAAACAAGTTAATAATAAATTGACATTTTAGGGGATAAAAAACATAGAAATAATAGGTGTGAAAGTTCATTGATGTCATCAAATTTTATGGTTATAGGATGGAATTTTATTTCAATGTCCTTTTTTTAAAGCTGTTGATTTTTTTAACTATATAATAAAATAAGGTATTATACTTACTTGAATCATTTCATTTTCATTAGAAAAATTTCATTGTTCTTTTGTGCTTCGATATAATTCATAACTTATTTAAAAAATAAATATCAAAAAATGATTCTTTTACACATGAGGTAGTAAAATTTACTTTCAGGTATTGAATGATCCATAATAGTGTGAAAATTATTTCAATATAACTGTTGTAAACAAACCAATATTGTTAATACATGAAACTCTAAACCTCAAAGTAATACTTTTCATCAACATTAATATTTATTTGATAAATTATACAATTAATAACATAAAAATATTAACATGGATTTCATATAAGGAAATGGTATGTGTGAAACCCTTATCATCCTTCGGTCAATGGTTCTAGCCCCACTTCCTTGAGGGATGCTACAGGTTGTCACCCTATATGAAAATAATCATTATTATAAACTATATTAATATATTTCCCATAATGTTTGAAAAATATGATGGACATACATGAAATAAAATTATTTATTGAATTCCCTTTTACTATTTTTTTCAACACATTTTTTATTATTATTTAGAATGTTTTTAAATCCTATTTCACTATTATTACAATTTCATTAATGATCGTATAAAACCTAATTCATTTTCATAACTTTAATCAAATGTCTATAAAATGTAGAGAAATTATTCATGATATTAAATTTCCACTAAAACATAATATTGCAATAAGTTTCCCCCAAAATATCCTTAATCATGGGAAATTCCTACCAAATATGACCTGAAATAGGTGTTTAAGAATTTGAACTTATGATCAAAATTTATCTAACAACCCCAGGATGGTATCTATAACTATTATTTTATGTAATACACTATTGATTATAAAATTTAATTGAAACCATAGATGTTTCAAGATACTTTTAATCGTAAAACTATAGGTTAAATATTTCTACAATTTATTTCTTGAATCATAATACATTAATAGTCCATCCATTTTATTTGCACATAGGTTCCTACATTGTCTAGTTGTTACCCAATATAAGTGGGAATTAACTAAGGTAATTTATGGGTTCCCCATATATAAGAAAATGAACAATCAAGGTATCCTTATGTTGAGACTTATTTCAATCCATCATTCATATCATTTTCCTCATCAATTATTTTCTTTATAAACATTTTTCTACAGATTAAGCAGTTCACCATTCTATTAAGACGCATTATTAGGTTTCATCTTCCATATTTCATTCATGATGGAAAGTAATCATTATTTTCTCCAAGATCCCCGCCACTCTATCTCTTAGAAATATTCATCATTATCTTATTTGGTGAGTCCTACAGTTGGTTAATTTATATGTCGGTAAACATATTTCTAGAAAACTGATTAGGCATAAACATGGTTTCTATAACTCCATTAATTATTTCATTTGGTTTATCATTTTCACTTACTTTTCCTTCATGTTAATTATAATCATGAATACATTAATTCCTAGCCATTATCTAGAAACATCAAGCATAGTGTGACAAACAATTATCATAGTGAGAAAACTATATAGTCATTAATAGGATATCTAAATAGTGAATCATTATTTTTACACTAAGATTACATATTTTTAACAAAGTTTACTCATTGTTATCATCAATTCAAATCCATAATTTTGAATTATATTGGAAATTTTAATTACCCTAAGAATAACCCTAAACATTATAAAACCATGTGTCTGGTAAGGACTGTTATTGTGTACTTGGTTGTGTACAAGTTAAAAAAACATTCCCTTTTATGATCTATTACCTGAGGCACCTTTTTGATATAACCATGTCCACATGTAGTATCTAAACATGGATATATTGCAATGAAAAACCACATAATCTCTATCCTATAAAAACATTATGATTTTCTTCTATTCTTATCCTTAAACTCTATCATAGGGTTATGTTCCCTAATATATGTTTTCTTAAATCAGGTTTCCAAGGTTTCTACTAATCCTCCTTTCAAACCAGATGTAGTGAACAAACCCCATAAGGATAGATCTCATTCCCAGTACTATTACATTGGTATAAGATACAATGAAAATGCATTCTGATTGAATGATCATTTTATTATTGTTGGAAAATTAGATATATACACAAGTCTTATATTATATTTGAATAAACTATTATTTTTTTGAATATAAATTTATTATATCTATCATAACTTTAAATATCAGTAATAGTAATCTTCATGGAACCCTAGGGAATGAAAAAAATAAGGGTGAGATCAAATGATGAAAGTTTTAAGTACAATGGATGAAATAAAAAAATCAATGATTATAATCAATACATAATTATAAATAAATGAATATAGATTCAATGTAATCAATCAACTGAGAAGGAAGTAAATCAATAATATGAAATGGTTAACAACTGAACACATATTCCATGTTATTAAAAAACTAAGAAGGAAGTGTATAAATAATATGTCTAGGTAAATAACTGGAATCACATGAAATTTAACTAACATGGATATCGTGATAATATATTGTTGAATCATTATAGAAAGGTAAATAACTGGAATCACATTCTACAAAATCATTAAACTTATAATGAAGTTAATATATATTTTTTTCATAGTTAAAGGGTCATTGTTAAAAATAAATGAATTTTGAATGAATCAATTGCTTATTTATTGGATACCATGTTTCCTAGGTACATGGTACCTTTATAGTTACGACCTGTCAAAAGATGCTTTAAAAAATATTCGGTAAAAACCCACTTAACTCATGATTTCCAACCAATTAATCCCATGATACCAAAGTTACATAGATGGGATATATATAACTTCACCTCACCAATGTTGTAAAAGTATAAATAATTATCCATATATCAAATAATCAAAGTATAAATAGTGTTCCTTATCATAAAATATTTATATTTAGTAAGTGACAATGATTTATCAATATTTCCCTTGATATTCAATAACATTATTTTTAGTAAATTGTATTTATAAATTATATACATTTTAACAAATAAAAATATCCATGATTTGTATTGTAGATATTTAGTAAGAATTTAATGTTTAATGGTCTTATTTAAGTTAACATTTCAAAGGAATGTTATTGAATATAAAAATGAATTATTGTTTTGAATTTCAGTATCTTCCTTAGTCAAAAGGATCAGAAACCATCCATCATATGAATAATAATGGAATTGTTAGAACATATCCTATGGTAATTACATGAAAAATAAGGGTTGTCATTTTTTATAAATTAAAATACAATAATAATGTCATTAAAAAATTTCTTGATGAAAATATCCTTGTAATTTTGAATTTTTTTTAAAAAATAATTTTCAGGGAAATAACTTTTAAAATAATTTTCTATAAAAATACTTTAATAAACATGAAAATTAAGACTTAAATAAATGATGGTCATGTTAGTGGGTAATTCAATACAAGTGAAAAAGAAAATTCATTTTTAGGCTAAAATGGTTAGAAAAGTGATTTGTTTCCGTATGATACAAGAATATTCCATTGAAAAAGAAAAGAAAATAATAATTTTTTTTTAAATAAATCAGTTTCAAAACGTTGAAGATATTTTTTTTTTGGAAAAAATGTCCTTGTAAGAAAATGAATTTCTTACCAAATGAAAAAATGATATTAGATTTTATTAAAATATTTTCTCAAACTTTTTATGTTCCAAAGAGTGGTAAAGTGGTACTATCACATGAAAAAGATAAGAAATTACCATAGTATAAGAACATTAAATTTTTTATTAAAAAATTGTAATATGATTTCCATTAAACAAAAATCAAGAAAAAATAATTATTATTAGAATGAGATTGTGAAATAAACCATTAAAATTATCATAACATTTAATTTTTGATTAATCAATGAATAAATAATATGTATCAATTTAAAATATACATAAAAAGGGTAAATATGAAAAATAATAGTCAAAATTCATTATACACATTATCATATATAATTTAATGACAATGGTGAAGTGATATAACCAATTAACAGTAATTGATTTGTAAAATTATTTACCAATTGGTAAATTTTAGATAAAATATACTTATATAGAATAATTCAATTTGAAATAAAAAATTCCATTAAGGATAAATTATAAATGATGTTACATAAAAAGGGGTAAAATATATACTACATGAATGATATTAGGTGCATAACATTATAGTATTCCTTAATGAAATGAAATTGGTAAGTACCGTAACATTTGCTTACTTTTCACTGAACACATTTTAAACTTATATATAACACTTCTAAACTATTTATTAAATTAATATAGAATAATATTAATATATCATATATCATATATTATCCTTTTATAAAATATCATTACCCATTTGTAAATATTGTATCATTATTTTCATCAGTACTGGTTTTTATTGACTTATTTTTCAAGTATGTTTTGATATGTTATTTATTATTAATCATAATTAGATTTTTTTTAATAATATGAATAATTTAAACCATTATTTAAATAATATATATTCATTATATATTTATTTTCATAAATCCTTAGAATTTATGGATAGGAAATGAAGTAAACCATTCATAGATACAATAGGTTGTATGTAGAGATAAACATTGTTTCCATTTTCTTATAATTTTGAGAGAAAGTAAGGTTAATTCGATATATATAATTATTATCATTAATATGTTTTTTATTTCACACACACATATATATATATATATATTTAGTAAACCCATCCATAATACATTCCATGTAATGGGTGTACAAATCATATCTCTTCCCAAGGTGGTAGTTTGCTATACCCATGACTGACATTATCCATGTAAAGACTCGGACATTTCAAGGAAATTTTTTTCTTAATTTATTTGGAATTTTATGAGCTTGTAGCCTCTAACAGCACTTGATTCCGAGGTCCAGTGTGATCAGAATCAATTTCTGAAGTTTTTCTCGGGTACGTTCAGTAAACGAACGAGCAGTTTTTTCAATCTTTTGAACTGATGCTTGGAATTGAAATTGGAGGGCACCATTGAACTCGCAACATGGGTTTTCTCTTAAGAATACTTTCACCTCGACGGAAGATGATCGAGTATGAATGCTAGTTTTGGGGGTATTACGTGGGTTAATAAAATAAAATAGTGAACAATTTATTTTATTTTGTTAAACACATGTCATGCAGATAAGTGAATAGAAGCCCCACTTGGGAGTTGGTGGTGGGACCGCCACACCCTAACCCCCCATGAAAAGTTATGGTGGTGGGGCCCACCGAGATCCAACCTCCCATGTGAGGTTGATTGTGGAGGAAACCACACGAGGCCTCCCATTAATGGGAGGGGAATCATAACTACTTTACTCCCCTTCATTTATGAGGGAGAGCCTCTAAGGTTTAAATCCCCCTCTTAATTTAGGAGGATGAAACCTCCCTTTTTTTAATGAGGGGACCACCAAAGAATTAACCCCCTTTTTTTGGAATTCCTCCCCCTTTTAATGTGCCACCGCAGCAGATTAATTGGGTGGAGCCCTCTGTCATAAATCCTCCACTTATGACCTGTGTGCCAATGACAAACCCTCCCACTCCTATATAAAGGAGGGTAGGGGAAGGAGTTCTGGATGGATTCTTCAAGTGGCGGAACGGTAGCAGCGAAGCACGACACCCAGCACATGGAGAGTTTTCCACCTCCTCCAATGAAGAACGAAGAATGAAGAATGCTAATGCCACCCTCGGCTCCTTCCTTCCCGATGTTGATGGAACGACACCTGCCTTTTTCAACTCGCCATAGTTTAACGCCATTTAACGAGGTAGGGATTTTCGTTTTAAATTTCTCTTTTCCTTTTTGAGGAAAGAATGACGAGCACGGACCAACCTCTGCCCAGTTGATCCGCAGATCGGTCGTTCATGCGATTTGGAAGCGGGGTTATTTTCAGGAGTGAATTTGAGTTTGAATTCTTAAATATTTTTTGAGCCTCTAATGCGGAGGCCACAGGCTAACAAACAAGACCAGACCCTATGTAGATTGTTTGTTTGTTTGTGCGCATTTTGAAGGGTGACGATGAAACAGGATCGCAACGGCGTATGGAAGTCGTCGTAGTGAAGAACGAGTTATGTGAGAGCCGCAGGCGCAGGCAGTGGGAAAATCGGACCACCGGAGCGTGTCCGATGGTCTGCGGAAGACGTTGACGGAGCGTCTCGCCGGTGCGGCGGCGTCAGCGACCAGAGTCGGTGGTGCCCCAACACACCGCTGGAGGAAACCCGCAGTGGAAATAGCCACGACGGCAGGGCGAAGATCCCCACGGCCACACAAGATTCGGGATGCACGGGGGGCAGCGCCAATTGGCACCGCTGGTGTCAATCAGTGGGGAGGTCGTGCCTCCCCCGCTAGGTGCAACGCGCTCAGCTAATGGGCCGAGCCGCAACCGGCCACCAGGATGGGCCACCAGTGCTGGCCCGGGCCGCACCAGCCAGGCCGGGCCATACCCTACCAGGTTAGACCCGGACCCGGGATGGGTCGATCCGGTTCGGGCCGACCCAGGGGGTGTTGGGCCGGGCCGGACCAGGCCTGGACCCCCTATTTTGAGACCTTTTTCGGTTAAACGGACATATATTAATTTTTGGACCTGTGATCGACGCATCGTCAATTGTGTGGGATTCCTCGGATTGAGACAGTCATTTCAGTATATTACACTCAAGGTTTCAGTGAAGTTTGGGTATGGTTGGGTTGGTTCGAACCCGAAACCAACCGGGCCCTCGGAGTAGAAACACTTATAACATGTGCTCCAGACGTTCTATTGACGTGTCGTCGACTTCGTTGGATTACTCTTGAGGAGATGGTTCATTTGGAATTCTTAACCTGAGATCTGGATGCAGTTGGAGTATGGTCGGGTTGGATTGTAACCGAAATCCAACCGGGCCCCTCGAACGGAAATGCTAATATCTCACAGACCGAGCATCTGATAGATACGCCGTCTATTGCTTCGAGGCCCTTATGACGAGGAGATCCTTTGAGATACTTCCACGTGAGATTAAGGGAAACTTTTAAGTATCAGCCAGTATCTTGTGGAGCGGACCCTTGCAGAGATGAGCGTACAGAGTACGGTGACCTTAAAGCTTGCTGAGACCTGATGACTACTTGTCTGATATGATTCAGAGTGACTTGTATATCCCAGTGGGGAGAACTTCTTTTTGAGGTGGTAGAACCATAGCGGATGAGCACTACTTTGTGAGGTGGCAGACTTGCGGTACTCAACAGGAGGAGTACCTCTATAGGCTATGAGTGGGAGCACTACTGTGTGAGGTGGTAGACCCATGTCGGGGAGCACTACATTGTGAGGTCGCAGACCTGCGGTACTCGACAGGAGGAGTATCTCAGTAGTCTAAGGTTAGTGAGTGGCACCTCAGAGTCGTGCATGACTGCTATGATTGAGAGAGGAAGAGTTCACCTGTAGCCATGTTTTCGTCATCGTGAATAAATATCCTGGTTTGAGCTGAGTCAATGTCCTTTGTGTTTACCTCAGGATTTAGATGGGTTACTCAATAATTTAAGGATATGTATGGGCATATATCTATGTAAAGGTTATATGTTGAGATATTTCTTTGTAGTTTATCCCTTATGGATTTAGTGAGACCTTGAGAGTCTCGGGGTCCCTACTGAGTATCGTTATATTCACACCTGCACGGGAAATGCCCGCACCTCGTTGTATCGGATGCAGACGACATACAACATTGATCGTGGTTAAGGCTTGTAGATCTGGATGGTACCCGAAGGTGGACTTCACGATGAGATGGTACCCGAAGGGGGAATTCACAACTAGATGGTACCCGAAGGTGGAATTTACGACGAGACGGTACCTGGAGGTGATAGACGGATATAGAGAGCTGAGGTGGCCATCTGTACCTACCCTTCAGGTAGGAACTCTGGAGGACGATCCAGGAGAAGCTTGAAACCTTTTTGATGTTTGGTCTTTTCCTTGTACTTTACTGTTGGTCTTGTATTTCCGGACCCCTTTGTACTTTCAGCACACCTGTTATTGGTTTACTTAGTGTTTGTTTCCGCTTTTACTCTGTTGTGTGTGTTTACGTTTCATAAAGGAAATGCCTTCTACTTTATCGGGATTTACGCATTGGTGATAGTCTCCAGCCCATGGCCTATGAAAGGCGGGCTTGGGGTAGTTATGACACGGGCCCCAGGGGACGGGTCGTGACAAATTGGTATCAGAGGACGTCGGTTCTACCGTAGAACTTATGACTCTGATATTTCTTTTCTGCGAAGCAACAGTGTTAAGTGTACCGAGTGCTGTTTTCAGTTCAGGGAGTCCAATGTTGGTGCGGCGGCCGACGTATCCATACACCAGGACCCTGACTTCGGATTTCTGACTTAGTGCATGAAAACACCGATTGTGTTTGTGTCCTCAATAGTTTCTTTTAAATCGGCTCAAACTAGGTTAGCCCACCAGGTATAGTCTTTTTACTGTGTCGCATCTGTTCTTTCAGGATGCCTCCCCGCAGACGACCAGCTTGAGCCTCGAGAGTCGTACGTACTGACAACCCACTGAGCGAAGAGACCTCAGTACATGGACCTCTTTTAGTTGAGGCACCAGCGGAGGGAACAATGGTACCACTACCCACTAATCCACTGGTGCTCCCAGCCACAATGACAGAGATTTCATGTCGCCTGAGTGCGTTGAACGGGTTTTAGAGACAGAGGCCGCCTAGGTTCTACGGAGAGACAGATCCTTAGGCAGCCGAGGATTGGCTGGAGGCTATCATCAGAGTCTTCAGAGTGGTAGGGACACTAGCAGATCTTATGGTGATCCTTGCTGCGAGTGTCCTGCACGCTGCAGTAGGTAGATGGTGGAGCCTGATGCTCCAGGTGCACGATGATCCATCTCTACTTTGGATGTACTTCGAAGGCCTCTTTCGATCGGAGTTTGTTCCAGCCACCCTCCGTGCAGTGAGCATCCAGGAGTTACTACAGCTGTGGTAGGGCAGCATGTCAGTAGCCCAGTACTCAGTGAGGTTCACAGAACTCTCGTGCTACTTCACAGACATGGTACGAGACCTGTTCTTCAGGGAGCAGACCTTCGAGCAGGGGCTCAGGCGAGAGATTAGAGCTTCAGTTTTCTCCCACAACATCCCAACACAGACGGGGGTGTTGGAGAGATCCCTCTTAGTGGAGGGTTTCCTTGTTGAGCAGTCTCTAGTAGCGGGACCCACTACTAGCTGGCATGCAGCAGAGTCTTTTGCAGCTGGCAGTATATAGATGACGCAGGGGTCCAAGAGGGCCAGACCTAGAGGTGGTTGACCACACGACTCGGGATCGGTAGTGTGAGGCACCAAGGGTAGAGACAGAGACAGACCTGTCATTTTGTGTTACACATGTAGCGGACAGGGTCACATGGCTCATGACTGTCTGTGCCACCGCTCGGATGATCAGCAGATAGAAGAAGGACCTCCCAGCCAGAGGTAGAGGTTCCATTGAGGCGGACCTCAAGGAGCATGATACAGAGGCAGGGGAGCTGGCCATGCAGCTGGTGGTGGATGACGCTTCGAGGTATTGCCACCACCACCACTAGGAGGTTCACCCTGACCATAGGGAAAAGGTGGATATGGGAGATCACAGCTTCAGGCAACTGAAGCATACGACTATGGTGATTTGAAAGCAGGTGTATAAGAGCGGGACTAGTTCCAGGCATGGAGGCCTTTGTTTTTGCTGTTTCTAGTTTCCATGTTGTCATTGTTGTGTTTGCTTTCTGTCTTTGTACTACGATCTGTAGTAATAAAAGACACTTATCTTTGTGACGTTTAATTTCCTGTCATTTTTGTATGGATGATACGGAGAGGTTCTGGTTTAAACTGTTGACTTGACCCTCACTTGCGATATTCCTACTGGAGGAGACCCAGTAACTACACACTGATGCCGACAGTGTGACTCGACCCTTGGAGGTGAGGGTAATGGTTGAATATCTTGGTAGTAGCGTCTAGGCCTTACGACGTTGTCTATGGCATGAAATAGTATCGTTCATGTCAGGATTGACTGTATTAGGTGAATATTGTGGTTCATCTTGGGGGATGAGACCAGATTTCTCTTTTCGGTAGAGGGGAAATCTCAGCAGCTCTTTGGTAGAACATAGAAGAAGAAGGGTGGAGATGAGTTCTTACAATTGGCTAGTCTCACCCATTGTTCGTTAAGGGAACAATTTACGGTGCTCTCCAACTCAATAGTCTCTGGTGTATCTTCACTTAGAAGGACATGAACCTGAGACATCAGTGACAACTTGAATTCCACCAGGACTATGACTTCGAGATAGTTTATACTCCTAGGGAGGGGAACGTTGTA
Source organism: Viscum album (assembly GCA_963277665.1). Taxonomy (NCBI): domain Eukaryota; kingdom Viridiplantae; phylum Streptophyta; class Magnoliopsida; order Santalales; family Viscaceae; genus Viscum; species Viscum album. The sequence goes on from OY728153.1 coordinate 80,355,451, forward strand.
GTACATTCTCTTAGTTGGAGGTCCGACATTCAGCTGCTAGGTGTGGTGAGATAGCAGCTGGCTACGTTTTAGATATCCTCTATGGATATTGATTGAGTTAGTATGTGTAAACCCAGAGATGGTTCAGGCTAAGATGGAGAAGGTGCAGATCATCCAGGAGCGATTGAAAACTGCACAGAGTAGTCAGAAGTCATATGTTGATAGGAGATGAGACCACTAGAGTTTGAGGGTGACGACCACGTCTTCTTACAGGTCTCACCTCGACGGGGTCTACAGTGATTTGGTCGGGGCCGCAAGTTATCTTCGCATTTCATCTGGCCTTTCCACCTTAGATGCACCTGGTGGATGATGTCATCTACATATCTCATATGTGGAGCTGATTGCACGACTTATCCATCATCATCGACCATGGAGAACTGGACATCGACGATGGGACGACATTCATGAGGTTCCAGTAGAGGTTGAGGATTGACAGGAGTAGGTCCTACGAGATTGGTCGATTCCCATAGTGAACTTTTTTTTTGGAAACCTGAGAACCTCCACTAGAGCACATTGAAGTGGGAGGCTCAGATACATGCTCAGAACCCTCTTTTGTTTCCCTAGTGTGTGCTATAGCTTTACGGGGACATAAATCCCTGAGGTGGGTGTAATGTAAAGACCTGGAAATTTCAATGATTTTTTTTTCTTAATTTATTTGGAATTTTACATGTCTGTAGCTTCTGACAACACTTGATTCTGAGGCCCACTGTGCCCAGAATCAATTTTTGATGTTTATCTCAGGTACGTTCAATAAACGAAGGAGCGAGTTTTTCTATCTTATGAACCCGTTCTCGGAATTGAAATCTGAGGGCACCGTTGAACTCACAACGCATGTTTTTTCTTAAGAAGACTTTCACCTCGATGACAGATAATTGGGTATGAAAGTGTGTTTTTGGGGTTTTACATGGGTTAATAAAATAAAATAGTGAACAATTTATTTTATTTTTTTAAACACATGTCGGGCGTATAAGTGGTTAGAAGCTCCACTTGGGAGTTGGTGGTGGGACCACCACACCCTAACCCCCCATGAGAGGTTATAGTGGTGGGGTCCACGAATATCCAACCTCCCATGTGAGGTTGATTGTGGAGGAAACAACACAAGGCTTCCCATTAATGGGAGGGGAATCATAACTCTTTGACTCCCCCTCATTTATGAGGGAGATCCTCTAAGGTTTAAATCCTCCTCTTAATTGAGGAGGATGAAACCTCCCTTTTTTTAATGAGGGGACCACCCAAGCATTCACCCCCCCCCCCATTTTTTGACTTCCTCCCACTTTTAATGCGCCACCGCAGTGGATTAATTGGGTGGAGCCCTCCGTCATAAATCCTCCATTTATGACCTGTGTGCCAACGACGAACCCTCCCACTCCTATATAAAGGAGGCTAGGGGAAGGAGTTCTGGACGGCTTCTTCAAGCGGCGGAACGCTAGCGGAGAAGCACGGTGCCCTGCACTTGGAGAGTTTTCCTCTTCCTCCAACAAAGAATGAAGAATGAAGAATTCCAACACCACCCTCGACTCCTTCCTTCCAGACGTTGATGGAACGATGCCCGTCTTCCATGACTAGCCATCATTTAATGTCGTTTTACAAGGTATGGGTTTTGTTTTAAATTTCTCCTTTCACTTTTGAGGAATGAATGACAGGCGCAGACCATCCTCTGCCGAGTGGATCCACAGATTGCTCGTTCGTGATGGTAGGAAGCAGGGTTATTTTCATGATTGGATTTGAGTTTGAATTCTTCAATCTTGTTTGAGCCTCTAACGCAGAGGGCACATGCTAACAAACAAGCTCGGACCCTCCGCATATTGTTTGTTTGTCTGTGCATGTTTTGATGGACGACGACGAAATGGGACCGCAACGGCGTATGGAAGCCGTCTCAGTGAAGAAAGGGTTCCGGGAGAGCCGCAGGCATAGGCGGCGGGCAAATCGGACCACCGGAGCGCGTCCAGTGGTCCATAGAAGACTTTTTCAGTGCGGCGGTGCTGACGACCGGAGGCGGCGGCACCCCAGCGCGCTGCCAAAGGAAAAACGCCATAGAAATAGCCGTGGTGGTGGTGTGATGGACCCCATGACCACACGGGATCCGGGATACCCGGGGTGCGATGCCAGCTGGCACCGCCGGTGTCAATCAGCGGGGAGGCTGCGCCTCCCCCGCTCGACGCAACGCGCTCGGCCAATGGGCCGAGCCGCAACAGGAGACCGGCGGGGCCGCTAGCACTGGGCCAGGCCGCGCCCTACCAAGCCAGACCCGGACCCAGGATGGGTCGACCCAGTTTGGGCCGACCCAAGGGTTATTGGGCCGGGTCAGACCGGGCCCAGACCCCCTATTTTCGGACCGTTTTTGGTTAAATGGACATATCTTGTGTTTTGGATCTCCGGTCGGCGCACCATTAGTTGCGTGGGATTAATCGGATCGAGTCAGTCGTTTCGGTATATTAAACCTAGGGTTTCAGTAAATTTCGGTTACGGTTGGGTTGGTTAGAACCCGAAACCAAGCGGGCCCTCGGAGCGGAAACGTTAAGAACTTAATATTTGGACATCCTATTGACGTGTCATCGACTTTGTCGGATTCCACTTGATGAGACGGTTCTTTTGGAATACTTCACCTAAGGTCTGGACGCAGTTGGAGTATGGCTGGGTTGGATTTTACCTAAAATCCAACCGGGCCCCTGGAACGGAAATGCTAATATCTCACAGAACGGGCGTCCGATAGAGGCGTCGTCTGTTGCATTGAGACCCCTATGACGAGGTGGTTCTTTGAGATACTTCCATGTGATCTTACGTGAAACTTGGAAGTATCATCCAGTAGCTCATGGAGCAGACCCTCCCAGAGACGAGTGTACGACGTACGGTGACTTTGTAGCTGGCTGAGACCTTATGAATGCTTGTCTGATTCGCTTCGGAGTGGCTTGTATAGCCCAGTGGGGAGCACTACTTTTTATGGTGGAAGAACCATAGTGGAGGAGCACTACTTTGTGAGGGGGAGGACCCGTGGTACTCGATAGGAGGAGTACCTATGTAGGTTATGAGGGGGAGCACTACTGTGTGAGGTGGCAGACCCATGGCAGGGTGCACTACTTTGTGTGGTGGCAGACCCGCGGTACTCAAGAGGAGGAGTACCTCAGCAGTCTAAGGTTAGTGAGTTGCACCTTGGAGTCGTGACATGACTATTGTGCTCGACAGAGGAGGAGTTCTCTAGAAACCGTGTTTTCATCATCGTGAATAAAAATCCTGGTTTGAGCTGAGTCAATGACCTTTGTGTTTACCTCATGATTGAGATGGGTTACTCGATAACATAGATATATGTATGTGCATATACCTAAGTAAAGGTTATCGATTGAAATCTTTTTTTGGGGTTTATCTATGTTGGATTTAGTGATACCTTGAGGGTCTCGGGGTCCCTACTGAGTATCGTTATACTCACCCCTGCACGGGCTATGCCCTCACCTCGTTGTGTTGGATGCAGATGATGGACAACACTGAACGTGGTTGAGTCATGTAGAGCTAGATAGTACCCGGAGGTGGACTTCACGACTAGACGGTACCCGGAGGTGGACATCATTATGAGACTGTACCTGGAGGTGGACTTTATGATGAGATGGTACCTGGAGGTGACAGACGGACGTGGAAACCTAGGGTGGCCATCTATACCTACCCTTCAGGTAGGAACTCCGGAGGACGATCCAGGAGCAGCTTGACACTTTCCTGCTGTTTTTTCTTTTCCGTGTACTTTAATGTTGGGCTTGTATTTCTGGCCCCCTTTGTACTTTCAACACACCTGTTATTGCTTTACTTAGTGTTTACTTCCTCTTGTACTCTGTTGTATGTGATTATGTTTCATAAAGGCAATTCCTTTCCTTTTATTGGGATTTACACCTTGGTGCTAGTTACCAGCCCCTGGCCTATGGAAGGAGGGATTGGGTTAGTTATGACACAGGCCCCAGGGGACGGGTCGTGATAATCCAATTCCCATAAAATGGAAAGAAAGAAGTCATGAATGATAAAATAATTACCTAATCATAATAAAATTATTAATATCATAAATATCATATAAAAACATAAAATAAATCATTATTCCTATCCTTGTATTTTGGTAATGAAAAAATGAATGACATCGGGGTTTGAGGCGGTAGTACATCATAAAGAGGAACGATGATTTCAAAACCCATTTTATGGAAGTTTGTGAATTTATAACTTGTAAAAATAACATAAAAACATCTAAATATATGTAATATATTATTTTTATTATATACTAATGTATTAATAGTAATTTAATAGGTAGAGAAGGAAATAAAAAAATTTATAAGTACAATACATCTTCTTCGGGTATCCTCATGAGGTTTGCACTGAAATTTTACTTTGTATAATTTACCTAAAATAATAGGATTACCGGACGACGTTCAGTTATTTGGGATGTTATTTGGTCTTGTATATTTTGAAAAAATGTAGTCTGATGGTTTTAAGTGGATTATAGAGGAAAACCCTTTTATTAGTGGGGTGAGTAGAACACTTATAATTATTTTGAAAGAGTTTGTTCCACTGATTCTTTTTTGAAGTCACAATTCCCCAAAAATTACTAATATTTGATAATATAAGTTATAAAGAAGAAACATTTGAATAAAATGTGTTTTGTAAAAGTTTCGGGCCATTTTTATGCCTTATATTTTATGTTTAATCCCTAAGTAAACTCATTTTATCATTTGAACCTATAATTAATGTCAACTATTTTCAATAATAATTTTAGTAATATATTGTGTTTAAATAATTAGATATTATTAATTATTTTGAATAAATATACTTTATCTAATTATCTAAATTAAATTCACCTTAGTGTGGAAATTCAATTTAAAATTAATCTCATAGATGGAATGAGAAAGTGGGTTTTTAATGTGTTAATGTTCAAATGATCATAGTATTTTTATATCAAAATTCAATATAAGAATAATTAAAACGAAAAATATTTGACTAATATATTTATAATTTAACTATTGTGACTTTAAAACAAATTAAAATATAATTTAACATTATAAATCATTTATATGAAAATGAAGTATTCAATTAAAATTCAATATCATTTATTCTTTATCAAAATATATAAATACTCAAAAAGATCCCCAAAACTCATGCTAAGATAAATTTTATTTGAATATTAAGAGAACTAATTTTATTATTTTGTATAAATTTTATATATGTGTCAAAAATGTATTTAAACTATCTTCTCAAAGCACGACTACACCATCATTTATTGAAATAATGTTTTTCCAAAAAAACATTTATTTTTCATTTAAATTACTATAATTATTATTTATAAAAAAATAAATAACAAATAATTGTGTCTAAAATATATATTTTTATAATTTATTTAATCCTATTTATACCCACCGTTTCAATGGCATGATGATAAATGTCATATTAAATACTAATATCAATAGTATATTGTTGTCCAGTAAAACTCAGTATCATGTATAACAGATTATTTTGATGAAATTTGTTGTTTCATGGAATGAAATATAATTAAGTATTGTATGTATTGAAATATATAAATAGATCGAATTTATTTAAATTATTAAATATATCTTAAATTATTCTATTGTTATATTTATTTCTACTCTTTTTGATACATGTCATACACACAATCTAATATGATGTCCTTATTTTAAATTTCAGGGTGTTACACACAATGTATAATGTGATGACATAATTAATTGTGTCTAGAAAAAATTGACCTATACATAGGTATCAAACTCCATGTTCCCTACCTGAACATGTTGTGTATATAGTATGTATGTGAATGAGGAAGATATAATTGAGTTGGGTTATTACTATGGCCTAAATGTCATGTATTCATTGTTACATATTGTGTTCTAAGATTTTGTAAGTGTTTCACATATCATTTATCATGGGTGTTTGAATTGGAAATATGAGTAGTCTGTTCCTAGAGATTTTACATACAGAAAATTATGATTTATATTTTATCTATACCATGGATAATATTTAGTGTGTCTTTGGTAAATAATATTTCTATAGCTTTGTGGAGAGGATATTGGTTGATGGGTGAGTCATTCAGTGCTGGATTGGGGTTGGTAACCCCCATTGAGGTGTTCTATAGACTTGTTTGTGGTTCTCCATTTATATTAGGGATTGGGTAAAACTTTTATAGGATCAGCAGAATAGTAGTCCCCTAAAAAGTATATATTTCCTTTTTTTGAGCATTGATCCAGTACCAAATCGATCTTGATGAGGTGTGGGGCCTGAATACTATAGATAGATTTGATTTACCCCTAATAGTATATAAATTATAGATCATCGATCCTCCACCTATAATGGTTAGTTCATCCCTTTGAGTTAGGTTTTAGTTTTGAGTCTCTTTAGTGATGGTTCTCCATAACTACTAAACATTTCACAACCTTTTTTGGGTCCCCATTAATGGTCTAATAATTTTTATGGGATTTTAGAGGTATCACTAGTTATAAAGATGTTTTATGTACATGTTTTTTGTTTTGTGATACATAGAGCATGTTTGGGTTCTTTCAAGACTTGTACTATAACTAGTTTTTCAATTACAAGTCTATAAGAGCTTATTTTTATTGGATATATCTATAAACATATGTAATGTGACTATTCATAAACCTATATTCATATGGTTGAGACTCTTTTCTAAATTTTCTTTTTCTTAAATTATTTTTGGTTTTCAGTGGGATTCATCTATATGATTTCCTAATACATGGACTCAGATATAACCTATTCTTATTCATATCTGTTTTTCGATTTCCCACTATGTATGTTTACACCCACCCATACACTAGTCTTAAACCATGAATATTAGTATCTTTGTGGATATAAAATAGTCAAGTGTTTTCTTTGGTGTGTTTGGAGAAAGTAAATTATCTCAAGATAATTCATATAGTGGTTATTGGTGGATACCAATGTTATTTTACTACTTGTGTTCACTTTTCAGAAGATCATGTAGTGTGGAGGTTATTTTCCTAATTATTTTATGGTTGTTCTAGGTGATATTTTTAATTTTATATTAACCTTCTGGATTATTTGGATTGGTTTTTGTGATATAACTGTGGTCGTACTGCATTTGTTGTATAGTTCTGTTATTTATGAATACTATTTGTGGTTTATATATATATATATATATATATATATTATGTAGTTGGATTTAATGTTTATTATGATTTGAAATAGACTAAAGGCACCCATGTATGTATATGAATTTTCAGTGTATATTTTCCCCATGTCCTGATATAGATTATGTTTGAGTGGAAACATGGCATAAAACCATACCATGTGTGGTCATGGTGGGCCGGGTCATATTATAAATTCAATAGATCCTTTGGAGTCTTAGGGATGGAGTTGGAGTTATTGGTCCTATAATTTCTATTTTGGGAACATAAAGAATTTATGATAAGGGTTTATTTAGTATATTTATCAAACAAGGAGGCCAATGTAGTTGAATATTTCAAGTAATCATTCCTTATGCACTTTATACCCTTCTAGTTGACCCATTACTCTATGGAATTATTTACTCGGTACAAGTATGTAGGTACATACATCACATAGTGGTTATTTATGTTTATTTATGTCATCACTATATACAAAAATCTATATGTGCACTAGTGAATATGGGTTTATTCTCTTGAATGATGATGTTTCATATTGTAAAACTAATTAGATTCAGAATCAAAATTATGTTTTTTTCATGTCATTAATTGATTCTTTCACTAATTATGTTTATAGCGATGATGAAGGGATTCTGAAATTCGATTAGGTGATATTAATGCCCCATATATAGTGGGGTTATTCCCCATTTGTTCCTCTTTGAAAATTCTATATTATGAAGTGGACAATAGTTCCCAATGATGATGTTAATCATAGGATAATTTCATAGTATGAATTTTAGTCATAGTGGAATCATAGGTTTCCAAACATGATTAATTTTTAAGAAACAAATGATTCATATGATTCATAGTCTATCTATTTCCATATTGTTGGACACCTTCTAGCTAGATGGTGGTTCTTATATTATGTTCTAATGATAGAGTGATGAAATTTCAGATGATGTTTACCATGAATCTCAAAAATATATATTTTCCAAGGTTACATATTTAATTTTTTATTTAGTATTATGCAATGATTTTTCAGGATTGTTTGATTCTAAAATGTGTTGGACCACCATCAAGTAATTGTGGTTGTAACCATGCTAAAGATGTTATTTGCAGATTACATACTCCTTGGGTGATATTGAGTGAATGTTTCATCATGATAATATGTTTTCAAAAGGAATTATGAGTGGTATTAGAGTTGATTTTAAGCCTTGGTACCTCCCCTGTCTATGTAAGAGACATTGAGTAGTCATTTATGGGTTTAATATTTTTTAGTAGATGTCTACCCATATTTTTAAATAGGTTAGAGTATTCATAATGATAACATGAATGGTTCCATGAATATACCTTAATGAATGAAGGTTGTATCGATCAAAACCTTTTTATGTTTGGCATGATTACCCAGTAAGGGGTGGATTTTTGGTAGTCGACATAATGATGTAGAATTAGTTTGGAGTGAATGATTTTTCAAACCACTGTCACCACTACAAACTTTAGGTGGTACTCACCATAAATTGTGTACTAAAAAGCGATGATGCACATGATTTAATTTTCTCTAAGGATTTTATTATGTAGGGTCCAATAGAATTTCAAGCATGATGTGTCTATTATTTGAAGAAAACCTTGTTCATTGATATCTGTATGAGTTATTTCTTCATTTTTGTGACTTTTATAAGAGAACAACAGATTTTAATAGAGGACCCTAGTTATTCCTCTTAAGTTGGAGTATCCAATAGGTGGTGGATATTCCTATACTCTTATAGATTAAAAGTGTTATATATATATCTATTGTAGAGAGATTCCAAAATATTCACCCATATAGGGATGATACCATGTGGTTTTAAAAATTTCATGTTTGGATGATCTATAGTTATTATGAGGTATTATGATGTTCAGAATATAAGCTATGATACCCTAACAAAAGTGATTTCATACCTCAGGACAAATGAGTGGGTTGAACCTCATGATATTTTTTTTATAATTACCAACCTATTGGCTATTATCATATTATGATATTGATGTTTTAGCATAGTGTTACAAGAAATCCTTGAAATAAAATTGAACTATTATTGATTATGTTCATTGGTTTCCCAAATATATTGTGTATTTCCCATACTATTTTCCTTAAATGGATATAATGAGACCCTATACTATTTATCTGATAATCCATTCAAATATAGGGAATATATGGGGTTGTTTGTGTCCTATTGTAGTGGTTTTTTTGGATCGATGTAACCAATTTAGTATTTTTTTATAATTAATATTCTTTAACAAAATACTTACTCAGGATGAATTAATGGGTGATCAACCTAGATTTCTAGGGATTTTCTTTTATGATTTTTCTACAGAACTAGTGGTACAATTCCTTATAAAGGTATAGGTTGTTGATTCGTGAAATCTATCACTTTTTTAGGTTCATAGTAGCTAGATTTTATAGAATGTGTAAATGTTAAGGCTTCTGTTATAATTGTAGAAAAATAATTACATTCTAAGTGATGTCCTGGTGAAAATTATATTTTTAGTTGGTAGATGATATGTATGGTTTGATAGCCTCATTTTTTTATCGTATAAAACTATGATTATGGATATCTATCTACTATCAATATATTAGATGAATTGTAGATTAGATATATATATTTTTTGGAATATCATTATTTTAATTTCATCGTAAGTGTACTAGATAAATTATATTAAATGTTGTGAGTATGTTGTCTTACTTATATGTTGGATAGTGATATTACTGTTCTACACATTTAGTGTCTTAGTGGACACATTGTGAAAAAAATATCATGTAGTAGAATAGGGAAACATTTGTGCTGATTATCTAATCAAGAATTGATATTCATCATATATCATCTCCAGTTATTGTTTTTGAATTATGTCACTCCTAGTATTTTGATTTTAGTCACTCATGTTTAATGTTGTCATCATGAGTTCTAGATCCAAAAATGAAATGTAATTTGAATAGGAGAGAGTCTTCCTCTTTAGATAGTGGAATTATGGGTCACTAATGATATAAAAATATATATGTATGGAGGTTTCAGTTTTTTGGGGTTACCTTTTGATATGTTTATCATTCTCTTTTGAGAAGTGTACCTATAACCCTAATGAATTATTTTTTTGATTTTTATGTGGTATTTTTTATAATATGTAGAGTGTTTATGGGTTCTCATTGATGATATAATAATTATCTTGATAAGTTTTTATAATTTCATAAATCTTGGTGTTTGAAAAATTGTATATTACACATTATCAAGTAGTTAGATCGAATTGAGAAATACCCTAATAAGACTTTTTATAAGAGTATTGGTGGGATGTTCTCTAATAATTGAGGTTATAAACATGTTTGAATATTCAATGTGGTTAAATTTATTTTTAAGGACACAAATACATTTCAATTTAAAGGGAAAAAACATGATTCTTCATGTCAATGTGAATGTGTTAGAGAACCAAATATAGGATAATGTATAAATTTCATAGTCTCCTTCATTCATTGTGGATTTACGACTATGGATGGAATGTTTCCCAGTAAAGGTTGTTAGAGTAAAATTGGTTTGAAATAGGAAATTATATTCTATAGATGTGTACTAGGTTTTCATAAACATGGACTCTAATAGGTTTCCAGATTGAATATGGGGATGGGATGCTGATGAAATTATGGAATTAGTGATATTTCTTGTGTGAAAGAATGATTTTTTTTTTAGTTTTGAGGAATAAAAATGTTTAATAGAATAGAGAATATGATGGTAGATATTTTCCATGTATTTAAAAAAGATTATTTTTGGTTTTTTATGAACATAGTCCCCAAAAAATAATAATATAGAAATTTTACCATAGTAAATGTCCTTATTTTATTTTCAAATAGATCTATTTCTATCTGAACATTGTGTTTACCCTAGGGAATTTTTTTTGTAATTTCTTGAGCTAGTTAAATTATAAATAGCATTTCATATTTAGTTATTAAAATATATTTTATTCCATGTTTTGAAATATTAACAAACCTTTAAAAAATAAAAATTAAATTATGTCATTTTGTTTGTGTCTAAGATGGGGTGTTTATCCAAGAAGAGTTATTAGTTATGTATCTAGGTATTAGGTTTCAGATAGATCATCTATAAGTCTTTTATTATTAGACATGTTGACATAATATTCAAATTATATAAATTTGTTTATAGGTTTCTTATAGGATTTTCAACAAATCCATTATATAAATTAAGAGAGACATTGAGGAGTAGAAGTGGGTATTATAGTTTTTTGTTGTGGTTCTAATCATTAGGTGTAAAAGATATAATCAATAACCATGAATATCTAACTATAGATGTCACTAACAGATGAGATGTAGTGTTGGAATGATATTTATATGTATGTAATCTTTATTTTCATTTTCCACCATTATTAATTTCGTCCGTATCTTATCTCTATGGTTAGTCACTTCTCATGAAAAATTATAATATAATTATCTAGGAATAGAGTAAAATATAATGTTTCAATACATTAATAGAAGATACATTGAATGGAAGGAATATTCATTATAAAAAATTATATGGATGAAGAATATTTCTATTATATAATTTTTTAGATGATTTTGATTTTTATTGGTAAATTGAAATGTTAGTTGCATAATTTTTTTTTCTGATCCTCAATTCATTGTTTAATGGTTTGAATAGTGGAATTATAATTTTAATATTATCATTCCATGGAACCAATCTTACCATGTGGTCAATGGAAGAGGACAATGTAAAATGATAATTTAATTTATCCTATTTTAATATTTATGCCCCAATTAATATCATGTTATTTATTTTTCAAGAAGTCATACTCATTTTTGGGGTGGTCAAACCTCTCCATAATATGAAAAAAAGATAGTGTATGTATATATATTAAATAATTTTACCTGAATTTAAATTAAATCACATATTAAATTAAACTCCATAAACTATATATTTTTTTCATTACATATTTGTTAAGAAAATATGTTTTAAAATAATTGTTCAATTTTAGGAAAAAATAATATTTATATATGATACGATTCTAAATGGATCATAATTAATAATCATTTACATTTCCTTGGGATTATAAACCTACGAAAGGTGATAGCTGAGACACTCAGTATGTAGTGAACATAAGAGATATCAATTAAAGATCATAATTGAGAATAATTTGAATATGCTCGTGATAAAATATAATACATGTGATAGAATATAGTTTAAGAAAATCATAACCAATAATATATCCCAAAGCATGAGTTATGACATTATTTTTTTACAATATATGAAATGAGTCATAGGATTGTTTAAATTTGAGTCAATAATTACAAGTCACGAAAACATAACATAAAACTATTGTGTAACAAAAAATGTTGCATACCCTAACTATAAAAAAGAATTTTTTATATCGGGGATCACTACCAAGACCATCATCACATATTGGTCAGAGTCCTTTAGTGGATTTTGTAAATTCTATAGCCCCTATCATTTCATGTTATGATATTAAAGTATCCACCAAATACCTTGGAAAGATATATAACTTTAGGCTCAACCATCACATAGTGTAAATTTTCCCTTAGGGGTTTGAGTTCACATCCCATTCCCTTTCATCATATGGTATACATATATGTACCAAATTCATTTATGGTATATATAACTCTAGGAGAATAAATTTCATAATGAATGACTATAGACAATTGTGCTGCATGAACATGATCACATTCATAAATCAACCATAAAATACATATTCTATGATATAGAATATAATTTTCATAAATATTTACACAATTCATGATCATAAAACATCAAAGAATGATGGTTTATGGTACCATAAGTGTGTATCCCTATTAAAGAATAAGAATCATTAAAGGATATTGAACAAAATAGAAGACAATTTATAAGATATTTAAAATTATGGTTCAAAATAATAATAATAAATATACAATAATTTTTTATAAACATTATTTTCAATGGAAATAATTTTTATAAACAATAGTTTAAAAAAATACTATTAAGGAGAAAAACCATGTAAAATTGGAAGGAGATATTCATAAAGAAAACAAATGAAACAAATGAGAGGAAATTTATCAAGAAGGAAACATTAAAAGATACTTATTTCACAATTTCTTTATAGAAAATAATTTTCAATAGAAAATCTATAGAATAATTCATATAATATGGGTTAATTATATTCATAGAAGAATGTGAAAAAACCACACATGAAGGGGAATTATTCTAGATAAAAAACATACAAGGACATATCCATTTACATGAATCCAGTTTGTTTAATTATGTATGAAATAGTGGAAAAGGTGTATGGATGCTTGTAAACCCCATACATATTAATATATGGGGACAACTTATGGGGTTTTAGAGTGGGATAATGTACAATTTTCCCTAAATTGTAAATTTTTCCTTAATAGTATTTAATTAAATATGATATTTGAAATCAAATCCTTATGACATTTATAATATTTGAATAAGAATAAATTATACGAGAGAATATTATATAGTAATTTATATCCATTGAATTTTACTAAAAACATAACAAAATAAATTCAGTTTGAAATATATACACCACCCAAAGGAAAATTAGTGGGGAATATAGATCATATCCTAGTGAACATAAGTTGAGATGAGTAACCTTTACTAGATATTTTCTCTTGGTTAAACACTATCTAATTTCCTTTATAATAAATTTATGTTTATTATCAATTAATATAATTATAATTATTATAATTATTATATTTTATACCATTAATTTATCATTTATAATTATATTCATAATAATTATTCCTTATTATATTTATTTATTGGGTGTTAGTTTCCATGTTAGTTTTATTCTATTTCTGATATGGTGGTTTCGGTACAATATCCTTAATCATATACCCATAAACTATAAAAAGAAAATGGAGGTAGAATATGTGTATTTGAGAAATTTTTAAGTTTAATAGTGATTTTAATTAAGTTATAGTTTTATTTTTCAAGGGCAGGTTTAATTATACTTTTTGTTGTGAATTTTGATCCTATAAAATAATTAATTATATTAATGAATATAATTATATATATATAAATTTTATATAATTTTGGAAAAAAATTGTCATTATTTTATCATACTGCTATTATTTATGTTATTTGTAATAATTTATGATAGAAACATTAAATAATTGTCCCTATATGTGGTAAAATCAAACCAAATAAAAATTCATTATAACTGATGAATGAGTAAGAACAGAAATTTTTTTGAAGTAATAAAATCACTTAATATGTACATAATACATCAGTTTTCAAGAGTATTCATTACAAAATATAACAAAACACACCCTAGAACCTTTATGTTTAATGTATATGTAGTCTAGATGAAAGGACACAACCCTTATTCGATCCGTAAATTTAGTTTTAGAAGAGAATTCACATATTTCATTTTGAGGATCTTTTTGTATTTAGATTTTTGGAGTATATAGTTATAAAAATTATATTAAAATTATATAAAATAAAATTTTGACACTTCCTCTAAGTATCCATTTATCTAAAAAATAGAAAACATGAAAATATAAACCTTTTTTCTTTTCAAGATAAAAAATTATGATTTTAAACACGGATTATTATTTTTTCCAACTCATCCTTAAATCCGTTAAAAATATTAAAAATATGGAATGATAAGTGAATGATTACTAATGGATATAAAAAGTGGAATTTTTTTAGTATAGTATAATTCCTGAAACCCCATAAATGTTTTTCCTATATCATAGTAATATTTGATTGTATGAAATAAATCTTAAAAACAGGAAAACACACACTTTTTTCTCAAATAAAACCATTAAAACCCATAGAATGAAAATAGAAACCTTTTTAAGAAGCATAGTGTATCATATTTATAACTTGTGTAAAAATAATTTCGTATATAACTAGAGCCTAATTAAATCCATAGGATAATAAACCATTGTAAACTCCCTCTTTATTGACATTAATGACATTGAACAATTCCCAATTCATTAGAGAGCTATAATTATGTTCACTAATCCTATCAGATTTATCGGGATTAGATTTTAATCATATATACGATTTTATTATGGTATAAGTAATAAAAAAATTCATTCTTATACCTTTTCATCTTAGAACATTTTAAAAACGTTACTTAACCTGTATAAAAAACACATACTGACATTTAAATACCATTTCCTTTAAAAAATAGATTCTCAAAACCAAAATACCTAGAACAAAGGGAAATTAGTTCTTAATTGGATAAAACATGAAATATTTTAATGTAATACAATGATCAAATAATGATTATGAATGTAGGATGAACCATTAAGATGTATATGTTAAAATAACTCATTTATTTTTTTTCTTTTTTGTCAAAAAATTCCATAAATTGATTCCCTTTTGAGTTTTTTATAGAATCTAAAATAGGAAATAAAATTTGTTTAATTATTCATTTATTTCTCCATATAAACATACCAATAATATTTTTAGGAATGTGTATATTAAAGAAAAATAGTTATAAAAATAATGAATACATTTAAAATATTGTTTTTTAATTTATTATTTCCCTTGTCATGAGTACAACTCATCATCCACAATATTTTCCACCATAGAAAACAATATTAAGGTAATTATAAACTTTTTTAAGAATATTTATTATTATTATCATCCATTTTAGTTTATTTATTAATTTTTATATATTATTACTTAATTAATTTTCAGGACATAAATTTTAATAATATTCAGATCATATAACCAAAATGATTTTGGTAGGTTGAATATAGTCAAAGATATCATTTTTATATAATATGTATAATAATAATAATAAAATAAAAATAATTTATATATTTTTAAATTATACCTATGAAAATGAATATGAAATATGGTTATGAATAATGAACTTCATTATAATCATAAAGACTGTAGCATGTATGTACACATTAGTAACAAAATCATTTATGAAGAAACCTGATGGAAAAAGGTAATTATTATATAATAGTAATTGAATTATGAAATATAATACATATTTAATCTTTCCATTAAATTCAATTATACATATAACCCATGTGATGGGGTTAAAAAAAGGACCACATCACTTCACAGAGGTGGTAAGATACATGTACTCAAGAACGATGTAATGATTATTTAATATACTTAAAGGTAAAAAAATTGATGACATATTATCTTTTCATAATTATAATTATTTCATTAATTTAATATATATATATATATATATATATTGTATCCATAATTACAACTATATATAATAGGTAACAATGAAAGAATAATTATTTTTCTTCGCAAGGCGATAGTCCACCGTACATATAAATAATGATATCTTTTCCCATTTTATATTATATAAGATGGATGTAGGATATTATCAAAATAAAATATATATAAGATAATATGGTTAAATTTTTAACATGTTATAAAATGATTTTATCTAGGAAGAAGAGAAAATTAAACTATATTTTTTAGTTATAAGTGATACATCTTTTTTTGGAAAAACTCCTTTTATTTTCACCTTAAGCACACTAAGGATGGAAATATTTCCAAAATAAGTCCTCTAGAATATGGTGAGGTATGTATAGAAGGTATTTTGTCATGGTTTTACCTAAATAAAGTCTTTTTAATTTTTATGAAAACAGGAATTGAGGAACTCTTTTATAAGTGAGGGGAGGGTATTCCTCTAAATCTCTAAAATATCATAATTATTTAAATAAATATCAATTGAAAAATGGCTCCAAATAAATATAAAAAAATTATAATTTCTGTATGTGTTTAAATATTCTCAAAAAATAAATTTTTTACATATCTAAATTATTTTTACCCATATCTCTTGGTTTCAACCCTCCATTAACCCATTTGACAATTACCATGATATCATTGTTTTATCATTATTTTTGGGTCAATAAAGTCAATATAGAGAAAATTGTTCAATAAATTAACCATTTATGATAGTAAAAACTATATATATTTAACATGGATGAATAAATAAATTTTATAAATTTAAAATCATTTAATAATATGTTTCTTATTATGAAATATAATTTTTGTATTTTTTAAATTTAATAAATATTATAATATAATATGTGTCTCCCACATGTTAAATGAAACCAATTTTTTTTAATTCAAAAGTAGTGAGAATATAGTCTTTATATTACAGTAAAACAAAATTTAAATTGGTTTAGATATCATTATAAAACATATTGTTTTGGTTTAATCCCATGACTAACTAGTTTTAACCTTAACCGTAGTAACAACATCTCAATATTAAAAGGAAATTATATGAATTATATGGTGATAATATAAACATAAATGTCCAAGTGATGAAAATTTTGAAAATTTAATGTCCAAATGTTCCACTTTAAATTATCTTCTTGATTTTCAATAATTTTATATGATATTATTTGGAAATAATGTACTATTAATGTAATTTTAAGAACTAAACACATAATTTGAATTTGAAAACATATTTACAATAATGAAATTATTATATAAATATTTAAAACATCTATCATATGTTAAATTTATCTTAACAATTCATGATAGAATTTAGCTCAGCAAAATAAATATCATTTAAGAGTTTTTAAAATAATTTACTTTTTTTATACTATTGTGTGGGCCCTGTATCGATGTTACACTAGAATTTTTAGTAAATATTTAATATCTATGTTTTAAAAAATAATATAAAAACAATAAATTAATATTTTTTTCAGGATAAATTTCTATATTCACTAAATATTTATCTTTAGATTTATCTACATCATGAAAACGTTTTTATTGTGTTATTCTATATTTTCTTATCCTTTTTCCCTTATTTCACAACAATTTGGATAAAATTATTTTCTTATAACTAAAATATTTAATACCATATATAAAAATAATCACTTATCCATGATAATGACTAAAAAATTCTTTAGAAAAACTTTTCCTTTTAGTGTTGTGAAAGCCCAAAACTGAACTTATACAAAAATAATGTAAAATTATGATTTAAATGTAATAGTATAAATTCAATTCAATTATAAATAATTTAATTTAATATTAAATATGAATAATAATTATAATTTTATTTAAAATAAATAACTTTTTACAAAAAAATGTAAAATGAATGGTCTTTTCACACTTAAGTAAAAAATAAATACTTTAAAAAAATGATTAAAGAGAAAACTATGTTCATACCCACCAATAAAATGTCTAGGTTATAACTATAATATTTATATGTTCATATTTTGTGGTTCTTTTAATCTTGGTGTTGCATGCCATATATTTTATCGAACACCTTATTCATTCAGAATATCAGGATATTAATGTAGATATATAGTCAAATTATTATAAAACCATTCATCAAAATCACCCATTAATATTTTTCAGACATACTACCCTTATAGACATATAACATGCAATAATTTTTTCACATAACATGTAAATGGAAACATAAAAAACAGAGAGCTTAAACACTCAGTAAGGGGTGAAAATAATATACATCAATTGAAGATCATAAGTGATTATAAGATGAACATGTGGGTATGAGAACATAGTCAAGTTAAATGAAAATAACATAATTAAATCATATATAAAAAAACATGAATCATAAATCAGGAATCATGTGATATGAAATTCAACATAACATAAGACATGAGCTATAAAAGTGTAGAAATCCTAGTTAATATTTACGATCCATGAGAACATAACTTAGGTATGTTACATAAAATTTTAATTCCGGATAAAAATAATAAAATAAATAATTATGTATGTGAATGTAAACCAATGATACACTCATATCATAATATATTAGTCTATTCATCCGCCTATTGCATAGTGGGATTGTGGTAACCAATGAATCCCCATAATGTTTTGTATAAGGGTTAACCTCCCCTGTCTCATCATGATGCCTTGAGTAAAAAATCATTAATTAACGAATCAGATGAATTTATCAACCAATATAATAATGATAAAATATACAAGTTTGAGCCATTTTATTATTAAAAAAAATCACAATTCCATCAATTATTAATTAAATTGTGTGAATGAAATATGTTTCATGGAAATTGGCACAAGACACTGTGATAATTCATTTTGAGAATCATGGAGAATTAAATATGAAGGGAATATCCCCAGTGAATCAAAATAAACATTAAATTTTGATTAAATATATTAAAAATCAATTTTTGATAACATAAAAATTTACTATAACAAATAAGGATAAATAACATTTCGATTATTGAATAATTTCATTTTTGAAGAAAATATTTTTTAAAAAGGAATTAAAATTTATTTTCAAATCCATGAAATCATAGAGAGGAATCGTCATAATAAAAACATAAGAAGTCAAAAATTATCTGAGTTCATGTGGAATATGTTAAAAAACATATTATTTTTTTACCTTTTAATGAAAGTATAGAAAGTATAAAAGGACCCATAAATAAAATGATAAAAAGATATTAATTTAATTATTTTAAAATGAATTTAAATATAAATTTGAAGTTAACTTTTAAAAATTAAATTTATAGAGAATGAAAATTTTAAACAATATAAATTATTTGAACATGAAGGAATCATAATAAGACTCAAAAAATAATGAAATAAATGAAGAAGAATAATTTTTGTTGTTATATCATTCTAATGGTGTAGTGGAAACATTTGGCTCTATGATTCTTCTGTTTACCATAGCTCGAAGAACATTATAATGACCCATACTTTACATACATTGTTATTACTTCAGAATTGAAGCACACTTATTACAACATATAACAAAACCATGAAAGGACCGTATAGGTATAGTGTGTTTAGAAACTGGGAAACATAAAAAACTGGTTCATAAAACCTATACAATGTCTCCCATTTATTTCATAAAATCTATAGTCCCTTTTGGCATATCTTACTTAATAACCTTCTTCGTTACCTGGTGAAGGAAAACATACAAAAGGCTGAGCTCAAATTCTCAGTAAGGGTAAAAAAAATAAATATCAATCACATCATATACATAAGAACATAACTTTTGGAAATATTAACCTGCAAAAGAGATCATAATTTCATAACATGGGATAAATCATGGTAGTGAAATGTAATCACAATAATCATAACTTAAAACATGAAACTTTGTGGCATACACACACAATCATAGAGAATCATTTCTTATTAGCCAAGACTCATTACCAAGACTATCTTAGTGGACAAAGTCCATTTCTGAACCGAGTCACCCTCGTTTCAGTCCTGTTTCACTGAACCGGTATAACCTACCATTCCATCCATGTCTATCTCATGAGATATAAAATCTTTACCCAATGAATTGGAGGGAGATATAGGTCCCACCCATCTCATAATGATACCATTCTTATGTGTGCCACAAAATCATAAATCATACATCATTGCATAACTCATGTAATAAAAATTGAATTCTTAAAGATCATGACATTATAAAACAATTTATATAAGATAAAGGAATTCATAAAAATATTTCCATCACAACATAATCAAATCCATGTAATAATAGGGATAGAAACAGAACCCTTTATTATCTTAGATAGAAAATAATTTTGATAAAACACTTGAACTCCATTCTTGAGGAAAATATCCCTTCTACTTCAAAAACATTTTCCTTTCTTAACATGTCTTACAATTTTAAACTAAAATAAGTTGATTAAAAATAAACTTGAAAACTTATAAAGGAAGCTTCTTGGAAATAATGTTTTAAAATCCATTCATGCCGTATAAGTTAAAAAAACATTGTTCTCGTACTTTTGTCGGAAAAGTCAAAAAGTACCTCGTACGAAAAACGACAAAAGACTCCTTTCATATCTTTTACTAAAAACTCACCTAAAAGTAAAATTGGATTTAAAAAATTGTAGGTGGATGGAAATAATATTACATATTGATGAAACATGGATGTGGATGATAAAATACACCCCAGTAAATTTCAAAGTATAACAATCTCGAATAAAAATGAGATTGTGATATTTCCCTTACCTTAGGTCCATTTTGCTTCGCAAGTGTCTGAACCTCCTGTATAATGATTTAAATAATGTGATTTACTTATTCCAGAATCATACTTATTTTTATTATATCATATATGGTCATTTTATTAGCTTCTTAGTAGTAATATTTCATTGCTACTTGTTATTCGGGTGTTTATAATTTTTTGTTCTTATGTGTGTTTTGTGGAATAAATTATTATTCTTATCTTTAGGTTATAGATTCCTCATTTCCATAATGGTATTAGTGTAATATATATCATATTCATTCATTCAATTAATTTATATAATCATTATGAAATGAAGATCATGTAGAACGAGTCGCATCACGTCGTGTAGACGGTATTCCGTACGTACGCACGAGTGATGATATCGTTCCTATGATCGTTTAATTTTATTGGAGTGTATGTATACAATTTCATAATCATTATCAACTTATAATAGTCATATATAGTCATTATTTACACCATTATACCCATCCAAGTAAGGTGGTGGTGGAAAATAGATTACACCACGGCGTGGAAACGGTATTCCGTACGTACGCATGCGCGGTGATTTCTTTTTCCGTAGGATGGATAGATGGTGAAATAGGGTTTTTTCATACATATAATAACATATCATTATATGAGTGATAATGATGTTATTACTTCATAATGAAACAACTAAAGAAGAAGAAGTGGAAGAAGAAGTAATGATGAAAGAATCGGTAACAGACATTACCTCTTCTTTGAAGTGCTTCTTTGAGACCTTCTTTTAGGGTACTAAAATTGGTCTCTGAAGAAGACCAGGACCTCTAGGATGTCTCTAGGAAAGTGGAGAGGAGGAAGTGTCAGGGGTTGGACGAGCTTGAAGGCTCAAAGTGGTGTGAGGAAGAGGGGGAGGAGGTTCCCATTTATAAGGGAGGAGAGGGGCACCTTTGGGAAAACTAAAAATATTATTTTATTATAAAGTCAAGTTCGGTTTTAAATAGCTCCAAATTGATATATTTCGAAGCTAAGGTGGGGATGAGTCAAAATAATCTCATCCAATAGAATTTATACATGTTTAGGTTCCTATTTTAACCTTATCATTTAGATTTAACATTAAGTTAAATAAGGTTACTTTTACCGTGTCTTCTTGTGTTCTTATACTATATGGTTAATAAACTTACTATAAGCAGCCAAACGAACCCCAAGTTGTTTATTATAAATATATATAACCTTATCTAAGTCATTTGGCCTAACCTTATATTTTTAGGGATAAAATAACAATTACTAATATAATATTTGTTTAAAAAACTATTTTATGTCAATTTTGACACTATTTAGTAATTGATTTTTGTGAAAATCATAAAAGAATTATTAGTTCGAACCAAGTTAATTAAATCAATACTAACATGTCATATTAACCTATAAATTTATTGTAATTCATAAAAAGTCTCAAATTACATTTATTTTGGTGTTTATAACATTAATTATGTCAATATTTCATTAATAAGAGAATTACTGCATCATCTTTGTGTCATAAATAAATTAAATTATTTAATGTCTAAAAATTACAAATAAAATACCATTATGTATAAAATCTTATTATATTTATAATGAATATTTATAGTCGAATTTATCTTATGTATAACACCATATTAAAAATTATTTACTTATTAAACTTTGATTTTAACTATTTAAACCCTTCTTTAAATAAATTAATAATAAATGTCCTCATCTAATCCATGTGGGCCTAAATGGTCATATAATATTCCTAAGTTTGTTTTTGGTCGAATTACACTTATCCAATAGAATTAGGACATGTGTTAGGGTAATAATAATATAATATTTACCCTTAATTACCCAATTTACTTTTAACCGTGGTAAAAAAAGTAAAAAGTTACAATTCACCAAAAAATTATTTTCATCTCATTGAACCACATTTTAATTACTGAAATCAACCATGTCTCCCGGATTTTTGAAATTCCACTCACAGAAGTGGTAAAATTATGTTTTATGAATAATTCAGTTTTTTAACAACCACTTAGTGGTTTCACTATTCATCAAAAATTGAATGTTTTCAGAAAAATACCAAAATTTCACCCTAGGCTAATTTCGATATTCCAAATCCAAAAATGAAGTCCATTTTGAAAAATAAAATTTATAAAATTTAAAAAAGTGGTTATTACTATTCATAACGTCTAGTTTTAATAATATTTTAATAGTATATCGTTGTTTAGTGAAACTCAGTATTGCGTACGATGCAAGATATCGAGGAAGGTCGCGATTTCATGTAAAGAAATCCAAGAAAGTGTTGTGTAGAAAAAGATTCCTTTGATGATTTATATAACACAAATGTCTCGGGTGTTACATTCTACCCCCCTTAAAATGAATTTCTCCCTCAAAATTCGTCACTTTGTAACAAAAAGATGAGGATACCTCTCCCTCATCATATACTCAAGCTCCCATGTAGCTTCTTCTAATTGGTGGTTCCTCCAAAAAACTTTCACTAATCGAGTGGTCTTGTTTCGTAGGACTTTCTCGCTACGATCCAGAATCTCTATCGGTTGTTCTTCAAAAGAAAGATCCTGCTCCAGCGGTACAACTTCTGAGCTGAGTACATGTGAAGGATCATGTATGTACTTTCTCAGGAGAGATACATGGAACACATCGTGAACTTGAGAGAGATTCAGTGGAAGCGCCAATCGGTAAGCTACCTTCCCAACACGATCCAATATTTTGAAAGGATCGATATATCTAGGGCTCAAGTTCCCCTTCTTTCCAAATCTCATAATCCTCTTCCAGGGAGATATTCGTAAGAACACTTTATCACCCACTTCAAACTCTAGGTCTTTTCTTCGGTTGTCGGCATAAATTTTCTGTCGACTCTGAGCTGCTCGTATGTTTTGTTGAATAGATCTGACCTTTTCTGCCATTTCATCAACGAGATCGAGTCCTAATAGCTTTCTTTCCCCAACTTCATCCCAACAAGTTGAAGTCCTGCATTTTTTTCCATAAAGCGCTTCATAAGGAGCCATCTGAATACTGGAGTGAAAGCTATTATTATAATAAAATTTCACCAAAGGTAGGTGTTGACCCCAACAACCTTTGAAATCCATAGAGCAAGCTCTCAACATATCTTCTAGGGTTTGAATTGTTCTCTCAGACTGACCATTTTTCTGAGGATGATAAGCAATGCTGAAACTCAACTCTGTATCCAGAGTATACTGAAGACTTCGCCAGAACATCGAGGTAAATCTCAGATCCCGATCAGATATAATAGAAAGTGGTACTCCATGCAATCTTACCACTTCCATTACATATATCATGGCAGGCTGATCCAGATAGAAATCCTCTCTAATAGCAATGAAGTGTGAAGACTTGGTAAGACGATCAACTATGACCCAGATAGCATTATTGCCTTTGGATATTTTAGGATGTCCTGTGACAAATTCCATAGTGATGTTTTCCCATTTCCATTCGGTTATGGGAAATGGTTGTAACATCCCCTTAGACTTCTGTCTCTCATCTTTAACTTGCTAACAAACCAAGCATCGAGAAACATATTCAGCAACATCGCTTTTCATGCCATCCCACCAGAAGTACTCTTTCAGGTCCCTATACATCTTCGTGCTTCCAGGATTAATAGAGAATGAAGAACTATAAGCCTCATCCAGCAACTCCTTCTTTAATTCCGGGATGGGAGGAACACAAACCCGATTCCTGAACTTTATTATCCCATCACAATCAAGGTTGAATTCAGGAACATTTCCTACCTTCTTTTGTAACTCAACATCTTATTTCTGTGCCTCTTTAATCTTCACATGTATAGATAGTTGAACATTCATTTGAGAAAGATAAGATTTTCCCCCTCCCATTATAATTCCAAGATCCATCCTTTGTAAATCCATAAATATTGGATCTTTTGTGATCCTCATCATGGATAAACTGGCATGGTCTTGTCGACTTAATGCATCTGCCACATTGTTTGCTTTCCCAGGGTGGTAATGGATTGAGCATTCATAATCCATAATCAGCTCCAACCATCTTCTTTGGCGCATATTCATCTCCTTTTGTGTGAAAATATACTTTAAACTTCTATGATCAGTATAAATATCACACCTTTCACCATTAAGGTAATGCCTCCAAATCTTTAATGCAAAGATTACCGCAGCTAACTCCAAATCATGTGTTGGGCAATTTTTCTCATGGATTTTCAACAGTCGTGAGGCATAAGCTATCACCATATAATTTTTCATAAGAACACACCCCAATCCCTTCTTGGATGCATCACTATAGATCAAAAACCTTTCTCCACTACAAGGCAGTGTGAGCATAAGTGCACTGGATAACCTTCTTTTCAACTCCTTTAAATTCTCTTTACATTCCTCCGTCCAAACAAACTTAACTCCTTTCTGAGTCAACTTGGTGAGTGGAATAGATAATCGTGAAAAATCATTCACAAAACGTCGATAATATCCATCCAAACCAAGAAAAATTCGGATCTTAGTTACTGTTGTTGGTCTCTACCATCTTTCGATAACCTCTGTTTTTTCTGGATCCACAGATATCCCCTCTTTTGATATTATGTGACCCAAAAATGAAACTTTTTGAAGCCAAAATTCAAACTTGGTAAATTTGGCATAAATCTTCTCCTTTCTCAGGGTCGTTAATTTAATTCTCAAGTGATCTTCATGTTCTTCCTTTCTCTTTGAATAGACAAGAATATCGTCTATAAAGACTACCACAAACTGATCAAGATAATCTTTAAAGACACTATTCATTATATCCATAAAGATAGCAGGGGCATTAGTAAGACCAAATGGCATCACTATAAATTCATAGTGTCCATACCTTGTACGGAAATCCGTCTTTGGTATATCCTCCCTTTTGACCCTTAATTGATGATACCTTGAACGAAGATCAATCTTGGAAAAGTATTGAGCTCCGCATAGTTGGTCAAATAGGTCATCAATGCACGGGAGAGGATATTTGTTCTTGGTAGTGATCTTGTTAAGTTCTCGATAATCAATGCAGAGTCTCATTGATCCATCTTTCTTCTTGAAAAACAAAACAGGTGCTCCCCAAGGTGACACACTAGGGCGTATGAATCCCTTATCAAGATTCTATTGGAGGTGCTTCTTCAATTCCTGCAACTCAATAGGGGCCATTCTATAAGGTGTCTTTGAAATAGGCAAAGCACCCGGTACAAGTTCTATTGAAAACTCAACTTCACGATTTGGTGGAAGACCTAGTAATTCCTCCAAAAAGACATCATCAAACTCATGTACAATGGGAATATTATTATTCGTGATCTTCTCACCAACCATTTGAGATAAATAACCTTCATTTAGTGGAATCAAGACCCATAAGGTAGAAGGAATTCCCACTGGAAGGTTATGTTCATCCTTGCATTGATAGACGATTATAGATTGATCTGGAAATTGAAATGTGACTTCCCTTCTTTGTAAATTGATATGATCTCCATATAAAGAATGCTAATCCATGCCAAGAATCACATCAAAATCCACTATAGGAAGGATCACAAGATTTGCAGGAAGAACATTCCCACAAACTTCGATCAGAGAAGAATTATAAACTTTTGATGTGACTGTTGTGCCATTAGGTGTTGTCACAGCTAACTCAACATCTAATTTTTGATGTAATATGGTGATACCCTTAGAAAATTCTTCAGAAATAAAAGAGTGGGTGGATCTAGAATCAAATAAATCATTTGCTACTTTAGAGTGGATGGTAAGTGTACCTTTCACGAACATCATTATCATACTCCACATTGGTGATAGAAATTGCATGTGACTTTCCTTTGCCTTTAGCCTTAAGAGTTTGTTGACGTCGACCATCATCATCAACCCTTGGATTAGGGCATTTATTGGCATAATGTCCCATCTCCTTGCACTTGAAACATTGAAGTGTAGTAGGTTCATTCTGTGTATCCCTTCCTTTGTTTGCATCATTAGACATCTTCTTCCCATCACCACGGAATTCAAATGCCCGATGACCTTCCTTTCCACATTTGAAACATTTACTTGTCCCTTTAAGACAACTCCCTCCATGTTTCTTTCCACACTTTGAGCATAAGGGAAAGCTCATCTTCTTTTCAGTGTGCTCTTTAGATTTTCCATTGAATTCCATTTTCCTCTTCTTATCAAACCCATATGACTGATGGGTTACTCCAATCTCCATATCAACTTTGAGAGCACATCGAATGATTTCCTCGTAGCTATTGAAGTCCCTTATGGCTAAGGCCCTTCAAAGACTTGGTTTTAAGCCACTAAAGAATCCATCGATCTTACTCTCAGGTTGGATAATAATACCAGAAGCGTACCTTGCAAGTCTTGTAAAATTTTCTTCATAGGTACCAACATATTCATCATCCTTTTGCTTCAGTTCAAGAAACTATTTCTCCATCTTTGTTCAGAGAATACGAGGGAAGTACTTACTGAAAAATAAGTTCTTGAACTCGTCCCATTC
Organism: Viscum album; assembly: GCA_963277665.1. Lineage (NCBI taxonomy): Eukaryota > Viridiplantae > Streptophyta > Magnoliopsida > Santalales > Viscaceae > Viscum > Viscum album. The sequence goes on from OY728153.1 coordinate 80,383,002, forward strand.
GATGGACTCAATTTCATCCCTTTGCCTCGTATTCTTAATAAGATTCCACCATTGATCAACATCACCTTCTAAACGATACACTTCTAAGATGAATTTATCATGCTCAGAACATTGAAGAACTGAAAATATCTTTTCAGCAGTACTAATCCATTGTTCAGAAACTAATGGATCAGTAGACCCGCTGAATGAAGGTGGACGCTGTCTCATGAAGGATTCAACACAATGTCGCTCCTTCCATTGCTCGTTTGGAAGTCCTGCATGATTCATAGCTTAAGAAAGTTGTGTGAGAATGGATACAATATTTTTCATTCTAGCTCCCATAACGTTTGGTTGCTCAGGGGGACAATCATTGCATTTCTCGTCGCATTCCGCATTAACACGGTTCCTTCGGGTTCCAGCCATTGACTAAAACCAAGAAGAATAGTGTGAGCAAAACTAATTATAATAGTAAAACCACATAATCAAGAATAAAATTTCACACTTCAGGTCTTATCCTAGGTGATTCATGGTCATTTCTAAAACACTAAGATTGTGTTCTATGCTTAGAATTATCCTTAGGGTTCTTACTAAGGCTTTCACATCCTAGTTTCCAAAGGTTGACTATACCTTTCCTATGATACCAACTATAATGATCCATACTTTACATACATTGTTTTTACTTCAGAATTGAAGCACACTTATTACAACATATAACAAAACCACGAAAGGACCATATAGGTATAGTGTATTTATAAACTGGGAAACAGAAACAACTGGTTCATAAAACGTCTACACTGTCTCCCATTTATTTCATCATATCTATAATCCCTTTTGGCATATCTCACTTAATAACCTTCTTCCTGACCTGGGGAAAGAAAACATACAAAAGGGTGAGCTCAAATTCTCAGTAAGGGTAAACAAAAGAAATATAAATCACATCATATACATAAGCACATATCTTTTGGAAATCTTAACCTGCAAAAGAGATCATAATTTCATAACATGGGATAAATCCTGGCAGTGAAATGTAATCAAAATAATCATAACATAAAACATGAAACTTTGTGGCTTACACACACAATCATTGAGAATCATTTCTTATTAGTCAAGACTCATTGCCAAGACTATCTTAGTGGACAAAGTCTATTTCTGAACTGAGTCACCCTCGTTTCAGTCCTGTTTCACTGAACCGGTATAACCTACCGTTTATCCATGTCTATCTCATGAGATATAAAATCTTTACCAAATGCATTGGAGGGATATATAGGTCCCACCCATATCATAATTATACCATTCTTATGTGTTCCACAAAATCATAAATCATACATCATTCCATAACTCATGTAATAAAAATGGAATTCTTAAACATCGTGACATTATAAAACAATTCATATAAGATAAAGGAATTCATAAAAATATTTCCATCACAAAATAATCAAATCCATGTAATAATAGGGATAGAAACATAAACCTTTATTATCTTAGATGGAAAATAACTTTGATAAAACACTTGAACTCCATTCTTGAGGAAAATTTACTTTCTACTTCAAAAACATTTTCCTTTCTTAACATGTCTTACAATTTTAAACTAAAAGAAGTTGATTAAAAATAAAATTGAAAACTTTTAAAGGAAGCTTCTTGGAAATAATGTTTTAAAAATCCATTCATTCCGTACAAGTTAAAAAAACATTCTTCTCATACTTTTGTTGGAAAAGTCAAAAAGTACCTCGTATAAAAATCGAAAAAAGATTCCTTTCATATCTTTTACTAAAAACTCACCAAAAAGTAAAATTGGACTTAAAAAATTGTAGGTGTATGGAAATAATATTACATATTTATGGAACATGGATGTGGATGATAAAATACACCCCAGTAAATTTCAAAGTATAACAATCTCGTATAAAAATGAGATTGTGATATTTCCCTTACCTTTGTTCCGTTTTGCTTCGTAAGTGTCAGAAACTCTTGTATAACGATTTAAATAATGTTGTTTACTTATTCCAGAATCATAATTATTTTTATGATATAATATATGGTCATTTTCTTAGCTTCTTAGTAGTAATATTTCATTGTTACTTGTTATTCGGGTGTTCATAATATTTTGTTCTTATGCGTGTTTTGTCGAATAAATTATTATTCTTATCTTTAGGTTATAGATACCTCATTTCCACAATGGTATTAGTGTAATATATATCATATTATTTCATTCAATTCATTTATATAATCATTATGAAATTAAGATCATGTAGAACGAGTCGCATCACATCTTGGAGATGGTATTCCGTACGTATGCACGAGTGATGATATCGTTCCTATGATCGTGGAACTGTATTGGAGTGTATGTATACTATTTAAGAATAAGTATCACCTTATAATAGTCATATATAGTCATTATTTACACCATTATACCCCATCCAAGTAAGGTGGTGGTGGAAAATAGATTACACCACGGCGTGGAGACGGTATTCCGTACGTACGCACGCGCGGTGATTTCTTTTTCCGTAGGATGGATAGATGGTGAAATAGGGTTGTTTAATACTTATAATAACATATAATTATATGAGTGATACTGATGTTATTACTTCATAATGAAAAAACTAAAGAGGAAGAAGTGGAAGAAGAAATAAAGATGAAAGAATCGGTAACAGACATTACCTCTTCTTTGAAGTGCTTCTTTGAGACCTTCTTTTAGGGCACTAAAATTGGTTTTTGAAGAAGACCAGGACCTATAGGATGTCTCTAGAAAAGTGGAGAGGAGGAATTGGTAGGGGTTGGCCGAGCATGAAGGCTCAAAGTGGTGTGAGGAAGAGGTGGAGGATGTGCCCTTTTATAAGGGAGGAGAGGGGCACCTTTGGGAAAACTAAAAATATTATTTTATTATAAAGTGAAGATCGGTATCAAATAGCTCCAAATTGATATATTTTGAATCTAAGGTGGGGATGGGTCGAAATACTCTCATCCAATAGAATTTAGACAAGTTTAGGTTCCTATTTTAACCTTATCATTTAGATTTAACATTAAGTTAAATAAGTTTACTTTTACCCTATCTTCTTGTGTTCTTATACTATAAGGTTAATAAACATACTATAAACAGAAAAACGAACCCAAAGTTTTATATTATTAATATATATAACCGTATCTAAGTCATTTGGCCGAACCGTAGATTTTTAAGAATAAAATAACAATTACAAATATAATATTTGTTTTAAAAACTATTTTATGTCAATTTTGACACTATTTAGTAATTGATTTTTTTGAAAATCATAATAGAATCATTAGTTCAAAACAAGTTAATTAAATCAATACTAACATGTCATATTAACCTAGAAAATTAGTGGAATTCATAAAAAGCCTCAAATTACGTTTATTTTGGTGTTTATAACATTAATTATATCAATATTTCATTAATAAGATAATTACTGCATCATCTTTGTGTCATAAATAAATTAAATTATTTAATGTCTCAAAATTACAAATAAAATACCATTATGTAGGAAATATTTTTATATTTCTAATGAATATTTATAGTCGAATTTATCTTATGTATAACCCCATATTAAAAATTATTTACTTATTAAACATTGATTTTAACTATTTTAACCCTTCTTTAAATAAATTAATAATAAATGTCCTAATCTAATCCAAGTGGGCCTAAATGGTCATATTTTATTCCTAAGTTTGTTTTTGGTTGAATTACACTTATCCAATAGAATTATGACATGTGTTAGGGTAATAATAATATCATCTTTACCCTTAATTACCCTATTTACTTTTAACCGTGGTAAAAAAAGTAAAAAGTTACTATTCACCAAAAAATTATTTTCATCTCATTGAACCAAATTTTACTTACTGACATCAACCATGTCTCTCGGATTTTTTAAATTACACTCACAGAAGCGGTAAAATTAGGTTTTATGAAAAATTTAGTTTTTTAACTACCACTTAGTGGTTTCACTATTCATCAAAAATTGAATGTTTTCATAAAAATACCAAAATTTCACCCTAGGCTAATTTTGAAATTCCAAATCCCAAAATGAAGTCCATTTTGAAAAATAAAATTTATAAAATTTCAAAAAGTGGTTATTACTATTCATAACGGCTAGTTTTAATAATATTTTAATAGTATATCGTTGTTTAGTGAAACTCGGTATTGCGTACGACGCAAGCTGTTGAGGAAGGTCATGATTTCGTGTAAAGAAAGCCAAGAAAGTGTTGTGTCGAAAAAGATTCCTTTGATTATTTATATAACATAAAAGTCTCGGGTGTTACAGACATGATCCATTGTAATAAATCCCTTTTACTCGGTCTAGTGACCTTGGTCTGTTGGAAACTCCATCCGATTAAATTTATAAGGATGGTTGTTTAGCTATGTGATTTAAGTTTCAAAACAAAATAATACCCTTAATAAAACCTTCTTACATCTAAACAAGTCTCTTATGCACACCATTAACTTCTTTGAATTATATCAAAAAACTCTTGGCCGCAACAAAATCCCCCTTTGGAATTTATTTTAATCCAAAGAACAAAACATTTGATACTTTTTAAATCAAAAAATGGATAACATATCTAAAATTATAAGAATATGTGAGAGAACATGGTTTATAAAATAATAATCATTGAACACAAATATCATAGGTTCCATACAGAAGGGATTTAAGAATATTTTCATAAAAACCTTTATAACTTCCTCTTCCAAAATAAAAATTCATAATATATGAAAAAATTAATTTATAAAATAAAATAACATATTATAGAATTTAAATCTCACTAAAATCATAGATTACCTCTTTTAAATACCCCTAAATATATTCGCTCCCTAGAAATGTAAAACACATACCAATAGATAGATTTATGTGTGAAATATTTTCCTCCTTTGGAAACACTATACATATACAATATGAGAGAGTGTAGATATGTCCAATACCTTATCTTTTAAGAGAGTGAGTTTCTACACCCAAGATAAACCTCAATATATGAAATGATTTATTTGGAAAAGTTTCAACAAATATATCAACAACTTACTCCATTATAAGAATAAACTAAAACATTAGTGCCTTAGATATGTTAAAAACCATATTATTTTTTTTACCTTTTATGGTTTCATTATTTATCCCAAAATCAATAGTGCCTTAAATATATCTTATAATTATTTTTTCAGAAATAATATGAGATTACTTTGGGAAAAGTTGGTACCTATAACAAAATGTAACAACATAAACAATATATAGCCTTGATGTTATTTTTTATAACATGATCCCTATAAACATTCTAAAGTCCTTAGTATAAACCTATTTCCCATTCCTCTATTTTACTAACTTGTTTCCCAATAAAATTTATGTCGAAATATTCTTTGAATAATATTTTATTATATTCTAAAAAAGTTTCTCGCTATAATTTTCATGAGATAAAAAATATACTCTTTATTTTGAGATATATAAAAGCTAAGAATGTGTTTAATTTTTCCAATCATGTTAATACAAAATAACTTATTCACATCCTTAGTAAACATGTCTTGAATTTATTCATCATTCCCTATGAATGTGATATCATAACCATACATAATCACAATGATGGAACCCTCATTTTTTTATTTTTTTTTATTTGTTGATATCTATTATTCCATCACTAAACTTAAACATATTCATTAAAGTATCCAAATTAGAGTATAAATATTTTAGGGTTTGTTTCAATCCAAATATGTAATTTTTTAACTTGAAAAAATAGATTTATTTTTTACCGTGTAATAAAACACTTGGCTACTTTATACAGACTTTTTATCCCATATCTCAATTAAAAAAATAAGTCTTAAACCCCCTTTTAAATATATTCTATTTTCATTTTGTAATAATATAAATAAATATTATGATGTATTTAAGTCACATTATTATGGAAAAGGTATCAAGGAAATAAATTCCTTAATCATATGAATGAAATTTACAAACAATTGTAGCTATGTATCCTATGAATTCACCTTCTTCAAAGAAAATTTTTCGGAACATTGAATTCATACAATTCACATTTTTATACTCAATTTTTTACACGTTTTAATGTATTATTGTTATTAACCATATATTTCTCTTTATTCATGACATCAAAACACTCTTGATGGTATACATCTTCTCAAAATTTCTTGGATCAAATTTTGAATATAATGAAGATTATGAATCATTCCTTGATTCAATACTTATTTTAACTTGTTTCCATTGACCACTAGTGATATATTTAGAAATTAAACTATTTTAACAATTTAATATAAAATAATGTAACACCCCTCCCCTACCTCATTGGCTTGAGAAGGCAGTGAGGATTACTTGTCCTTAAGCGACGTTCCCAAGGCCCCAAAGGCTGGGAATAAATGCCAAGGGCTCTGAGAAAAATTTGGGGAACGATTTTACCTTAAGACAAAACATAACCAAACAATCCACTAACCACCACTATATGATGCATGTCAATAAAACAGCCATACAGAATTCCCAAACGACAACCAAATTTTACCACAATACATCCCAAAACCAACACAACCAAAAATATCTACACCAATCAGAGCACAAGTGGAAACCAAACAACAAACATAACAATCCATGACACCACCAAAACTGTACACCAAGCTCCAAGGTCCAAGCTCCACCAAGACATAACAATGCACCACAAAAGGAGGGAGATGCCTTACCTTTTCCCATGTCATGATACACAACATCTTGAAAGACCCCAACGAGCCAAAGTAGGGGGTGAGTACTAAAACTCAGTAGGTTTTCCCCAAATTACATCCGTACACACACCACTAGGTTAAAACGATTATCACATTTATATAAAAAAGTTTATATAAATTAAATCACAAGTGACACCATTTTCATTAGCCAAACATGCCCTTACCAAGTCATCATGCCCAAATCATGAAACCAAGGGAATTCCAACCAAACATGCCACAAGCCATTCCATAATTCACACATTAGCACACTCATTTCCAACTTGCAATGCAATGAAAAACAAAACAACCAAATGGTGGATCTTCCATCCTGCCTGTTCACCCTTTCACACAAAAACAACCAAAACGGTGGGTCTTTCACCCAACCCAATAACCCATTCACAACTACTGGCTCTTCCCATCCACTTATCCTTTGATGGTGTCCCTTCCGTCCACTATCCATCGCCTTTTTATAGTGTTACTTCTCCCCACTTCCACACAAAATTCACAACAAGCCAATGCCAATAATATAACCCATGAAGGTCACAACCACATGCAATCAACCAATTCTATTTCATATCAATCCACTTTAATAAATCACCCATTTATTGAAAACCATTTTCCATGCCAACCAACAGTTAAATAAAACAAAACTTTTATTGAAAACCATTTCCATCAATCATTTTCACAAATCAACCATATCATCCCATTTTAAAATCTCCATTTTAAAATCCACAAGAATAACATTTCACTATAAAACCCCCTTTTCCCCAAAAATCCTCAAAACATCACCCAAGGGATTTCTAACAAATTTAGCACATCAAAACAAAATTAATTTCAATCAGAAAAAATTTATTGTAACCAAAACCACCAGTTATAACCAAGTAGAGTTGAGAGAGAATCCACATACCTTTTGTGTTCCCGAGAAATCTACCCACGAACAACCGCGCCTCAAATCCAGTGAATGAGCGATTGAAACCTCATTAGATCCCATTACCTATCATTCAAAAGCTTTCAAATCATCATCCAAGGCAACCACAACCCTAGATCTACACACAACAAGTGGAGATCTAGAAAACCATGAAAGAGAGGGATGTAGATCTAGAGGAAAACACAATGAGACCAATAGGAGAGACTTACCCGGGAGAATCACCTTGAATCCGACTTAAAACCACTTCGAATCGCTTCTAAAACATGTGGGAGAGCCCCTGCAGCCCTTGAGAACATAAAATCCTGAGTGAGGCTTGAGTGGGAGTAAATTTGGAGTGAAATGAGGCAATCTAGAGTGACTCCGGGTTTTAAAACCCTATTTTAAGTGGCTGCACGGTTAGTCCGCACGGTTTGGAAAACTGTGCACTAACTACTACCTATAGATCAAGGCCCACATGGTTTCCTCTCACGGTTTGGAAAACCTTGTGCAAGCCATGCGAAGCCTACTGTCTCCCCCTACATGGTTTCCTGGAGCATGCACACAGTTTCCACTAACCGTGCTCCCTATGAAAATCCTCCAAACACATTCAAAACCATACCAAACCCTCCCAACCTCTTCCCAACAAATCCCATGCACTTTAATCACATAAAAATGCATAAAAAGGCTAAATACGTCAAACTAGGGGTGATAAATTCTCCCCACCATTGATCTTTCTATCCCTGGAAAGTAGTGAACCCGCCCTTTGCCGAAAGAGCTCGAGCCATTGCTCTACTATCTCATTCTCCCACTCCCAAGCCTCCTCTTGAATCTGATCATGTTTCCACAAAACACGAACTAAACTAAGGATTTTACAATGAAAGACTTTCTCTTTCCTATCCACATCCGGGACTGTCACGTTCACCAATGAATCATCCAGTTCTAGCTCAAAAAGATACTATCGAATCACATGGTAATGATCTGGCTGATAATTTTTCAACTGTGACACATGAAATACATTGTCCACCGCACTGAACCTAGGTGGTAAATCAAAAAGATATTCCACCTCACCAACACACTCAAGAATCTCAAAAGGTCCGATATATCTTAGAGATAACTTTCCCTACTTCCCAAACTGACGATATCCCAGCCTAGGAGAGATCCTCAAAGAAATATGATCACTCACCTCGAACAACAACGACCGTCAACGATGATCCACATACGATTTCTGATGACTCTGAAATATCTCCATTCTATTCCTGATCAACTTTATGTTCTTCGTATTCTCCTGGACAAGGCTCGGTCTAACCATAGAGGACTCACCCGTTTCCACCCAACATAGTGGAGAACGGCATGGCCGCCCATACAATGCTTCAAACATACCCATCTATATGGATGCATGATAACTGTTATTATAATAGAACTCAACCAACGACAAGTGCTCCTTCCACGAGCCACCAAAATCCATGAAACAAGCCCACAACATATCCTACAGATTTTGTATCGTCATATTCGATTGACCATCTATCTGAGGGTGATACGTCGTACTCATAGTCAACTGTGTCCCCGAGGCTTGCTGTAAGGATATACAGAAACGATATGTAAACCTCGGATCCCTATCGGATACTATCAAAACTGGAACACCATACCTCTTTACCACATCCCGGATATAGATTTTGGACAGATCCTCCACTGTATGAGATTCACGAGTTGGGATGAAATAGGCCGAAATTATTAGCCAATACACTATCACCCAAATGGAATCGTGCTTTCTGACCATTCTTGGTAGACCTATCAAGAAATCAATCACTATTTTCTCCCAAATTCAAACAGGGATGGGTAAAGACTGCAACATTCCCACTGGCCTCTGATGCTCTTCCTTGAACTGCTGGAAAGTCAAGCATCTCGAAACAAACTCAGCCACTCTTCTTTTTATTCCAGCCCAAATGAACTGTGCTTTCAACGCTTTATACATTTTATAAATTCCTGGATGAACAACACTCCTGGAATGATGATACACCCTAAGAAGATTCTTTTGACATACAACTGGTACAACCATCTGATTCGGAAAACACAGAACTGAATCTCAATTCAGTTTCCAACCCTCAATGGTCTCCCCACCATTGAGTCTCAACCCCATGGTCACAGACTCAGAATCTGATATCCGTGCCTCCATAACCAGGCCAACCAAGTTAGGAATCATCAAAACCTGAAAGAAGACCGCTCCATCACCCAGGTCCTCATATTCCAACCGCATGTCAGCTATAACCGACATCAACTGCCACGGGTCCAATGCATGTTTTACCACTTGAGCATTAGAATTTATACTTAATGAATCTGCCACCTAATTTCCCTTACCCGGTGTGTACATCAAGTAAAAAATAAAACATCTATAGATATTCCATCCATCTTCTTTTCCTTAAGTTCAAATACCTTTGTGAGAAAATGTGTTTCAGGCTCTTATGATCTGTATATACCTTGAATTTCTCACTAAAGAGATAATGAAGCCACACATTCCAAGCATGTACCACTACTGAAAACTCCAAATCATGAGTTTGGTAGTTCTTATCATGAACCCTCAACTGCCGTGAGCCAAATGCAACCAAATTATTCCCTTTCATGAGAATGTATCCCAACCCTGATCCCGATGCATCACAATACACTACGTACCCTTTTCCTGGTTCTGGAAAAACCAAGATTGGTGGTGATGTAAGGTGACCCTTTATCTCTTCGAAACACTGCTAACATTGTTCATTCCACTGAAATGGAACATTCATTCTTTTCAAAGCTGTCATCGGTGAATCCAAATGTGAAAAATCAAAAAAAAAAACGCCGAGAATATTTAGATACACCTAGAAAACTCTGTTTCTCAAACACATTCTTTGGAAGTTTCCACGAGATAACAACCTATATCCTTTCTGGATCCACTAAAACACCTCTTTCAGAAATCACATGGTCAGGAAAATGAACTTCCTGTATTAAAAAGTCACACATTGACAATTTGGCATACAACTGCTAATCCCTCAAGATCCCCAGCACTGTCATCATGTGCTGCTCATGCTACACTCTTGTCTTTGAATACACCAGAATATCGTCTGAAAACACCACCACAAATGAATCCAGATATCTCTGAAATACCCAATTCATCAATGCAATGAACACTGATCACACATTCGTTAGAACAAAGGGAATAACCACATATTCATAATGGAAATATCTACTTATGAAAGCTGTTTTAGGAATATCATCCTTCCTCACCTGCAATTCGTGATATCCCGACCTCAGGTCAATCTTAGAGAACCACTAGGCTCCCCTAAACTGGTTGAACAAATCATCAATTTGTGGATGTGGATATCTATTCTTTACCGTAACTTGGTTATGTCTATGATAATCAACACATAGTCTCAATGTTCAATTCGCCTTTTTCACGAACAACACCGGCGCTGCCCACAGAGATGTGCTAGGCTATATAAACCCTTTTTTCCTAACTCTTACAACTATACTTTCAATTCCCGCAATTTATTAGGTGCAATATGATAAGATGGAAGTGATATCGAACTTTTCCCCCGAAGGAGGTCAATCATAAAATCCACTTCTCTTACGAGAGGTAACACAAAGAATTATTCAGAAAAAACATCCATGAACTGATCCACCACTGCTGGAAGAACACTCTGCTCAAAACCGTCTACCAATTCCAATGACAACACCACCAACTGATAAGATCACATGCCCACTGCTGGTGTCAACAAACCCGTTGCACCCTACCTTTCATTCTTTTCTCCTCTAAAGAGATTTCTAATTCCATCATGTGTTGTAAATGCCACCGTCCTCGCATCGCAGTTGATGTGGGCCTTAATTGACACAACCAATCCATTCCCAGGATTACATCATAACCATCCACCTCAAGAATTGAGAAGTTCCACATTATCTCAACCTCATCCACAATGATACAACATTCTCTTGGAAAGAAGGATCGATGCTCTATTTTTCCTAGAGGAGTTTAATGTTTCAAAACTGAGGGCATCATTTCGACCCTTAAACCCAGCAAAAAAACCACACATGCAATAATAAAAGCGTGTAAAGCACCCATATCAAACAGCACTTGCCTCAATGTATAATATAAAAGAATAGTACCTCACACCATGGATGGTCCTGAATAATCTTCCACCACACCCTACTCAGCTCCAAACAATTCCTTTGTCACCACACTCTGCTCTTTATTGATTTTCTAAGGCATCTTGGTATTCCAGGAATCATCATGACCCATTTTACTCTACTGACGTGGGGTGTGCTGCTGTCCCCATCCCATCGAAGCATATGACATCTGCGATCCCTGAGGATTGTCATGCACACCAAACCGTGGAGAATTATGACAATAACATTTCAGATGCCCCATCTACATACAATTATGACAAGATCGAGGTTTTGTCGTACAATCCTGCTTGATGTGGCTCGTAGAACCACACTGAAAACATCTCGGATTGCTTGGGGGATTCGGAGGAAGATTTACCGATCCTACTGTCTGATTATATGACATATCCTCTCCCTGAGAATAAGTTTCCCTCCTTCGGTTGAACCCATCATTATTGTTCCCACTATTCCCCATGGGAACCACCATGCTTCCTCCACCCGGACTGCCCAAAAGTTCCCGCTCAGCCATTGAGGCTCTATTCACCATCTCTGTGTAATCATTTATACACATCACCGTTATCTTTGAATGGATTTCTTTCCTTAACCCCACTTCAAAGAACCTTTCCTTAAACAACATGCTACCCACCACCTTGGGAGAAAACATCACTAAGTTTATAAACTCAGCTGCATACTCTGTCATGGAATAAGCTCTTGCTTCAAACTGAAGAAATCAGTCGTACACTGAATTCTGAAGGTATGTGGGTAGAATTATTTGTTAAATAATTCTTTAAATCCTTCCCACATCACACCCAGGTCCATCCCCACATATAATACCAACTCCCACCAATGAATGGAAAGATCTACCAACATATACATGGCCAACATCAATTTAAACTATAGCGGCGTTCCCAAGAACTCGAAGATCCTATTCATTCTATTTAACCATGATTCTGCCCTCTCCGGCTCTGAATCACCCCTGAAGGTGGGTGGATTCTGCTTTTGACATTGAACTGCATGATCCACATGCATTGGTTCATCCACTTTGTACCCACATACCCTATAATGGAATGGTTCCACTATAAATTCACCAACAGCTAGTTCACCTAAGGCTCAGGTGCTACCATATTCTCAGCAGCCTCCTCTAGTTGGTCTCTACGACGCCTACCTGGTGTCATTACTATAAATAGAAAACAAACAACCATTAGTCTGACTTCTGTAGAAATCACAAAATCCAATTTCAAATCACATTACACAACACTATCGCACAAGGATTTTCACAAGTTCAGATTTTCCATATTTCACCATTTTGAAAACCAAACCATTTTCAAAATATCAATTTATTCACAATACAATTTCAAAAATTCGTATCTCAATAGAAAACATTATACCCCAATGAAATATGCATCGTATAGGGAATACATTTCTACCTAATATGTCATGCACATCTCATTGGCTAGACCCACGACAATGATATTTCCAATGCCTATAAGTGTTACCAAAACACTTATGCACCCAACAACCTGGTAACTAGAAGTTCAGTATAAAAGGGTTAGCTATATCCTTTTATACTATAAATTCCATGTTTTGACAATCCCACACCTTGATACCATCCCAACTCAAGGAATGAATTACAACAAATGTCACCACAAAATCCGAGAATCAACTCGAAATGACCGAACAAACTGATACCACTTGTAACACCCTGCCCCTACCTCATTGTCTTGAGGAGGCGACAAGGATTACTTGGACTTAATAGATGTTCCTAAGGTAGAAAAGGCTGGAAATAAATATCGAGGGCTTCAAGAATAAATTGGGGAACGATTTTCCCTTAAGAAAAAACTTAACCAAAGAATCCACTAACCACCACTATATGATGCATGTCAATAAAACAGCCATACATTCATTCCCAAAAGACAACCAAATTGTACCATAATAAAACCCAAAACCAATACAATCATACATGTCTACACCAATCAGAGCACAAGAGGAAACCAAACAACAAACACTACAAGCCCTGACACCACCATAGCTCCACACCAAGCTCCAAGATCCAAGATCCTCCAAGACATCACAATGCACCACTAAAGAAGGAGACGCCTTACCTTTTCCCACATCTCGATACACAACATCTACAAAGACACCAACATTCCAAAGCAGAGGGTGGGTACTAAAACTCACTAGGTTTTCCCCAAATTACTTCCCTATACACGCCACTAGGATAAAACCATTAGCACATTCATATAAAATATTTTATATAAATTAAATCACAAGTGGAACCATTTTCATTATCCAAACATGCCCTTACCATGCCATCACGCCCAAACCAAGAAACCAAGGGAAGGACAACCAAATATGACACAAGCCATTCCATCATTCACACATTAGCACAACCATTTCTAACTTGCAAAGCAATGCACAACAAAACAACCAAACGTTTGTTCTTCCATCCAACCCGCTCACCCTTTCACACAAAAAAAATCAAAATGGTGGGTCTTCCGCCCAACCCATTCTCCCATTCACAACTAGTGGCTCTTACCATCCACTTTTCCTTTGATGGTGGCCCTTCTATCCACTATCCATCCCCTTTATATAGTGGTACTTCTCGCCACTTCCACTCAATATTCACAACAAGCCAATTCCAAGCATATAACCCACAAATCTCACAACCACATGCATTCAACTAATTCCATTTCATATCAATCCACTTAAATAAATCACCCATTTATTAAAAACCATTTTCCATGCAAAAAAACATTTCAATAAAACAACCCTTTTGTTGAAAACCATTTCCATCAATCATTTTCACAAATCAACCAACGCATCCCATTTTAAAATTTCGATTTTAAAATCCATAAGAATAACATTTCACCATAAAACCCCATTTTCCCCAAAAATCCCCAAAACATCACCCAAGAGATTTCTATAAAATTCCACACATCAAAACACAATTAATTTCAAGAATAAAAAATTAATTGTAACCAAAACCACTAGTTATAACGTAGTGGAGTTGAGATAGATGCCACCTACATTTAGGGTTCCTGAGAAATCGACCCACGAACAACCGCGCCTCAAATCCGACGAACGCACCACCAAAACCTCTTTAGATCCCATTCCCTAGCATTCACAAGACTTCGAATCATCATCTATGGAAACCACAACCATAGATCTATACACAACATGTGTAAATCTAGAAAAACAAGAAAGAGAGGGATGTATATCTAGAGTAAAACACAAGAAGACCAAGAGGAGAGACTTACCTGGGAGAAACCACCTTGAATCCAACTTGAAACCCCTTAAAATCACTTCCAAAACGTGTGGGAGAGCCTCTCCAACCCTTGATAACCGAAAATACCAAGTGAGGATCGGGTGGGATAATCTTTGGGGAGGAATGAGGCAATCCCGAGTGAGCCCGGGTTTTAAAACCCTATTTTAAGTTGTCACATGGTCAGTTCTCATGGTTTGGAAAACCATGCGCTAACCGTGCGCACACTACTACTTTGAGATCAAGGGGCCACACAGTTTGCTCGCACGGTGTGGAAAACCATGCATAGATCGAGTGAAGCCTACTGTCTCCCCCGACACGATTTCCTGGAGCATCCACATGGTTTCCACTAACCGTGCTCAAAACGTGCTCCCTATGAAAATACTCCAAACTCATTCAAAACAATACCAAACTCCCCATCCTCTTCACAACTCATCCCATGCACTTTAAAAAGATAAAAATGCATAAATAAAGGCTACATACCTCAAAACAGGGGTTCTACAAATAATATATATAAATCATCAACACTATTAATAGTTGAATCAATATCTTCAAACTATCCCATTTATATATTATTACTCTTGTTAGAAACTAATAGTATAATTTTATAATAAAAACACCATTTTTATTTACATATATATATCATCCTATGAAAAAATCAATTATAATTTTCACACACTTTAACATGAGTGGAGTTGATAATGTTTTCTGTTTCTTTATTATAGAATATATATCATCTACGATTTAGAGGGTATCCAAGAATTATTCCATCAGAACCTCCATTATTTTTTCATGTTAATTTGATAACAAATGGGATGTAAAACACCATTAGGTTTTTCAAACTACATGTTTCCTTGTAATAAATATTGTATGGATTCATATTATATTTTATCCCAATTGAAACATTGATTCAGAAACTGAACTGATACACCAATATCATTCCTATAAAACAATCAATAAGTCACATGTTTAATAATTATAATTAGTGACATATCCACCAAAATTGTTTTTATTATTAAAAAAACATTATAATATGGTTTTCAGGGTTCCATGAATTTAGAAATAAGGATGTGATTTCCATGATAATCTTTATTTTTTTATTCAACACCATTATCAATTTAAATATTTTTCACAAAATATTCATATTCTTTCCTATACATATCATAAAATTGTTTAGTTTTTTTGGATCTATGAATTATGTTTTAAAAACGATATATGAAACGCAAGAAATATATATAATTAAGTGTATATATATATATATGTGTGTGTTTTTTTGTTTCTTTCTCATTGTTTTACGTCTAAGTTAAATAATAAACTCCATGGGGGAAGTTGAACATATCTCATCATTCGTAATTACCATTTTTGTAATTTTACCTTTCTGGAATGTAGAACAACAGAAGTATGTTTTTCCTGTCATGCCCAAATATCATGAATACTTCCATATTTTCTAAATTACAAATATTAAACATGAACATATTTCCAAAAAAAAAATTATGTAGTTTGTTTTTATTCATTAATCTGAGATAACATAAAATCTTCACATAACAAACATGAAATATGTTTTATTTCATCCATTTTCCTCCTATAACAACATTATCTTCATCAAGGATTTTGAAAATAGATCCACCTATTCAAAAAATAATTTTTTTACTTCCTTAAGGAGTTATGAAACACTTAACAAGTTATAGTTCAGCTCATCAACAAATAGGGCCCTTTTTGGGATTATAAAATTTATTTCACAATGATAATAGATCTAAAAGTTTTTATTTTGTGGGACTTATCATTTATAAATGTCACTATCCAATCTTTTTATTATTTATCATTCTCCAATAACATCATATATTTATTTATTTGTGATGAAAACCCACTATGAAGTGTCTATACTATTTTTGTGATTGTCATTTTGAGATTAGTTTCAATGACTATGGAATTTTCACTTATGTTTATCTTCTAATATAGCTTTTAAGATTTTTATATAATATTTTTGTTCTAGTAAATAAACAATATGATTTTATAAGTTTTTATAGGCTAATCACATCTTTCAAAAATAAGTTCATGCAGATGTGATCTATTTATAATCCTCAAACTAGATTTCTCATGTTGTCTTATTTAAGTGGGTTTGGCACCCTAGTAAAATATACCTATAGTTCCTAGAATATTTATAGTACTGTTTTTAATTAAACAAAGAAAACTTTTCTTTATTCTTAAGGCCTGTATAGTACCACCTATCTTATTAATAAGAATATTTTAATCATGAAATTATATAATTTTCCAAAATGTTTTCCAAATTTAAATGATATTTCATACTCTCCACCTTGATAGTTTTTTGGATACCAATATTTTTGTTGTCTCATAAAATATAATTCTTCTACTTATATTTCTTATTAGTTAAAAAAGATATGAAGTTGTTGTAGCTTTTAGATTAAAATTGTAATCCATTGAATTTTTAGAATTTTTAGCTATGCGTGTTTTGGCTACAAACATGGTTTATTAACTTGATTATTATTGAAAAACACTAACCTTTTTATATCCTATGAGGATGATTGTTTTATCATTATAAGGTTTAAATTTATGTCAAATTTTACCAAATTCTTATATTATGTTTTTAATTTTTTTTATTCCTTGATCAACTTCAATGAAATGTTTTTAAAATAGATCAATTTTTTTTATATTTCACCTTAAATATTTCTATAATATTGATTATATTGTTTTTAAATTCATCATGTAAATTTTTTAGAAAAAATATTTATTTTCAAATATTGGATTTTTATTGAAGATAATAATTTTTTATTAAAGAATGATATTATTTATTAACCGAATTATTCTTTCATTCTATCATAAAAATAATCAAGAGACATTATGTAAACTAAATTTTATGAAATAGTCTATATGTGTTTCTTCCTCTTCTTCTTCAGT
Source organism: Viscum album (assembly GCA_963277665.1). NCBI lineage: Eukaryota > Viridiplantae > Streptophyta > Magnoliopsida > Santalales > Viscaceae > Viscum > Viscum album. The sequence goes on from OY728153.1 coordinate 80,400,882, forward strand.
GCCATTTATTTCATCTCTAGTGAATATTTCATTATTAAATTTTACAATAAGAAGTTTTTCAATAGAATCATCATTGGAGTTTTCGGATTCCACCTCACTATCACCATATTCATCTCATTTACAAAAATTATCATTTTATATTTATAGAAGTCATTATCCATTCCATTTGAATAATAATTTTATTTTCTTACCATATTCCTGACAGATCTTATTGACTATCCATCTTAATATTTACTTTCTCTAAATTCCTTTTAACATGGAAAATTTTCTATGAAATTTAACATGGATATATAACTGAAGAACATCAAATGATACAATAATTTTTATTTAAATTTATTCATTTTGGTATTTTAAATAAAAAAAGATATAAATTCTTTGAAAATATTGGAATCCATTTTTTCATTTTTAGAGTTTTAGTCTTCGTCCCCTTAATATATAATTAATTTTACATATATTATTGTATGTAATTTTCACAGTCATTCTTTTATTTATTCTTCTTGACCATTTATATTCTCATTTAAATTTTGATGATATTTATATGAAGATGATACATTGGTAGTTTTATGATATCTATATTATAATGATGATACCATGGAATCAAATTTATCTAGTATAATTATTATAATATTTCCATCAATAGTACAATCTTACAAATTCTCATTGAAACATCTCATGGTGATTAAAATTTCATTAAATCTCATTAATAATTCACCAAAGATTTACCTTCACCCATTTTAGGCGATTCACATAACAATATCTAGATCATTAACTTTTCTTTCTAAGAAATTTTATTTCAATCATAAATGTTTTTCAACTTGTCTCATATGACTTTAGATGTTACAATACATTTAACCCTTTTAAATAAGCCCACCATTTGTAGGGAAAGTATAAAATTCTTAGAACACATATAATCTTATAGATTCGTCTAATATGTAGGTTTGAAGGTAAAAACTGTATTAAGATGAAAGAAACCATCTGTAACAGCTTAAATTACTTTATATCCATGGTTTTAATATTAGGTAACATTTCATCCTTCCAAATACATCAATTTTTTTCTTTTAGGATATGGATTCCATTATGATTAATAATATTTTTAATATCCATAACAACATTTCTTTTCTTCAATATCCTATAAAAATCCAATTAAGGGAACTGTAATATTGATTCTAATTGAAAATACCAATAGTGATCTATCTTATCATTGAGAGGGGGAGGGATTAATCAATAATATTTTTTTTATTAAGATAAAACTTTTACCTTTGATTAGTGAGAAATGACCCCATTTTAAAACCAAAAAAAAAAAGAACAATCACATGATAGTAATTATTTACCAGTATCACCACTAAATAAGAGTGGAAAGTGATTTTCATGGATTAGACGTAATCTATAACTACATAAACCACTAGATAGTAATAATTTTGTGGTTATAGTAAAAAGGGACTATAAATAACTAGCATTGTACTTTATTACCTATAATAGTCCATATGATACAAACCCAAATAAAATGATATAACTATGTTCTATATTAATTGAAAGTTAATTTGATAAAATGCTTAAATAATTTATCTCTATTATAAAGGAGCTTTTTTCACACATTCAATTCTTTCAAGTATTTATTCATGCTATTCACTTTATTTATCCATAATAAGAAATAAGTTCTTCATAGTAATATGCCACAAATTTTCCATATAATCACTTTTTCACTCAATATAAATGTTTTGTTGAAACATGCTTTAATAACCTATTTTCCCAATTTCTCATGTAACCTATTCTTATAATTGTGTCCTAAAATTTGTAATATTATTATAACTAATAGGAAACTTTTTCTGGTATCCATGTAACTGATTCGTTTTACATTTTTCATCTAATGATCTTATAAATTCTACAATAAATTTATTATCTATGAAAACTCCACACATTAACTCACCATATCTTCCAAAATTTATATAGGAATTGTTACTACATAACTTAAGAAAGGTGAAAAACATTAAAATTTAAATATCCCATGTAAGAACATTCCTCTAAATCTATTATATTTTGACTATATTAAAATTTCATAAAAGGTAATAAAATTTTTTAAGACTAGAATTCAATAGAAGGAATCAAAACATCCTTTGATCTTGGAAATAATCATGATTTTTTACCCATGATTATTGACTTGTTTAATATCTGACTCACCTTATTAACATTAATGACTTTATGAAAACATTGAAAGGATATCTAAAAAATATATGCAATACAACTGCATAACACTTCGTCCATATGATGATCTTTCACAACATAATATCATTCAATGTTCTTTCTAATTAATTCTATGATTAATGAACTTTTCTATTTTAAGGGTAATATGTTGTTTATATTTTTTTTTATGATGGACACCATCCGATGAAATAGATCACAATCTAATGATTTCTACTTTCATAAAACATCATATAATCAGTAAACATCCTAATTTTCCGACTAATATTAGATTGAAATATGGTGACTCAAAATCAACATGACTCATGATGTTTTATTTGATAAAATTAATTATATAACATATTAATCTTTTCATAAACATACCATTTTCTAGTAGCATCATTATGGTGTACTCCATAAATCTTTATAGTACAAACAATGAATAGCCAAACCTCAGAAACCCCAAGTCCACAAGCTTAAATCTTGAGAACATTGAATAATAATTATATTTTATACATTAGAAATTTAAAAGTGTCACCTAATTTAACTGCTATGAATATATCAATATGATTACGTGGTGGAAGTATTTGGTTGCATCATTAAGCTATTTTCCTCTTCAATAAAAACATAATCTAATGCAATGATGTCATTAGAATTTATCTCGTGGAATATATCCACTAGATTCATTTTATGACAACTTTTTATGTAATTCATCAAAGTTATCTGAATTTTGTTTTCCAAAACGTAATCCAACTCCAATCAACACATTTTTTGATTTCTACCTTTTTTTATTACCATGTTATCATCTTCAAAGTACCTTAAAAACCACATGGCCTCGACATGATGCACATGTTTCAAAAATTTTATATAGAAAACAACATGATTTTTTATAGTGACAATAATTATTTCAACCTTAAAATCCCTATAGATGACATGAATTACTATTTAATATCATTTTTTACAATTATTAATTTCTTGATAAATATTCATGTTGAAAATAATGAATTTTGTGTGACATTATAGATATATTTATTTGAATTGACCCAAATAAGAACATGAAATACTATTTAATGAATAAGTATTTAGAGTTATATAAGAGTGGTTTCATTTTTATAGATGAAAAATGATGCTAATATAATAAATTTATATTAGTGAATGGTATGCATAATAAATAGGGATGTGATGGTAAACGAAAAACATAGAGAAAAAAATTATATACTTATTTCATTTAACTTAATCCTTCTTGAACTAGGTTTCTATAGAATAAAGGATTTTAGAATCCTTCGTGGGGATATAATCTACCTAATATATCACAATGATTTATGTAAATTAAAAGGGTCTTTGACTAACATGATATGTTAAGAGTATGTGTTTTTTTGGAATCGTTGGCGAAGAGGTCCTTTTATAGGCGAGTTTGAGTGGAATTTTTGAAAATGTTCATTACTGAATGTATGAGGAAGTTAATTCTTCCATCAAAATTGTCCATATATGTATATTTTTTATAGATAATACCTCAATTATAAAATAGTTATTTAAATACAATATTATAATCAAATGTTATTTTTTAGTTTTTACATTTTACTGATGACTTGCACTTTATCCCTAATAAGATATATTTTTTCTAAAAAATGAAATTGGTACTCTTACCTAATTTTGAAAAACAAATTAAAATATTACAATCCATTTAATCATATTCTATTTCTAGAAATTATATTTTTTTAAATAAACAAAAAAATATTTTTTTTCTAAAAAAATTACATTCACAAACTTTGAGTGTGGTTAGTATTATTTAATATCACATAATAAATACATTAATCATTAATTAATTTTTTAAAAATCAATATTAATTTTATTGAATACTTTTTCAACTGTGATTAATTCAATATATTAATAAAAAATGAGCAACATTACCAAACAATAATTATTTCATAATAACATAAATTTTTAGTATTAAATAATTATAATAACATCCAATTTAAAATAGTTATCAATTAAATTATAATAATAAATGTTAATTGAGATATTTCATTGAATATCATAAACACTTAAAACCATTCTTGAAAAATAATTGTGATAATAATTATAACATGTAACAAAAAATAAATTATTTTATAATAAAATATTATAATCAATTTTTTATTAATTAATTCCATAGTAATATATTATTAATGAATTATATTACTTTTAGAATTTAGAAAAATTTAAAAAACATCAATGTACCTGTTGTAAATCGGTATATACAATGTCCATATATCTAATGGTCGTACGTGTAATTACTGTATATCTTACAACCATATGTCCAAATAGTAAATTTTCAAAAACCTTACATATAATAACCACATTACATTATTATATATATATATATGTATAATAATTCATCCAATACATCTAATTAATTCTCAAAATGTCTATTGTATTTCTAAAGCTCTAACATTGTTCCTTTGTTATAATTAGAGGTATGATATTCACTGATGAACATCAGGATATGTATTCAATGTTCGTGGTTTATAAATTACATGTTAGGTTTTTTCACTTGTAGTTATTACAATGGTTTTGTATGTTTAATTACCATATTTGTTTATGTTATTCTTACATTGTAATATTTTATCTAAGAAAATACATAATGGTTCATTTTAGTCCAGTGTTATGTGTGAGACAAGATAGTAACCATGATATTTATTTTAAATAGAATACATACTAAAATATTTTGATGTAACATTATGTCTAACATAAAAATAAATTTTCCCCTGAAATTATATTACTCATATAAAAATATAATATATTATTTTCACCCCATTACCTCTTTGGATTTCAATATGGCTTCTTTAAAAAATTTAATACCTCTAGATAAAATGAAAATGTTGATTAGGCCATGATAAAAATGAATTATCTCTATGCTTCAATATTTATATTGTATTTTTCTCAAAAGAGTGATATTGTTCTAGTTAAACCACCTCTATGTTCAATGTATTTTAATTTTTAGTTATGAACTTAATCAAAAAGTGATACAAGGAACATATCAAGCAGTAGGGATGGGTTGGGTGGAAATGAAAGATTACAATCTATTTTCCCTATATGAACAAGGATCGTTGAGAGTCTAATATATCTAGGGATTAACATTACATTCATCCAAAATCTAAATATACTATTTAATTGGAATATAATAAGGAACATATTTTCATAGATTTCAAACATTAAGGATCTTTATTGATTATCATTGTATCTATTATATAGACTTTGTGTAGTTTTATTTTACCATTAATGGTTATAATGCTATGTAAAATTTATTATGGAAGATGCTATCCGAGATTATTATTCTATTTGACTTCATCCAATAATGATAGATATGAACACCTCTTATCATATAAATTTTATATGGTGCGACTTGATATATAGAATTGAAACTATTTTTATAGGAGTCCCCTCTATGGGGAATGTTTTTATTTCATATATATTTCAAATAAATTTTAGAAGTTATCAGTATAACATCTATAGTTGTAATTATAATTTTTTATTTACTAATAGTTTTTGGATGATAATAATTTATGATACTTAGCCCCATATTCAATGATTGTTTAATTATTCAGAAAAAATTTAAAATAAACCATAAATCTCGATCATATACAATTGAGACTGGAATTCCATGTATCCATACCAAACAATATATATATATATATATTTATATATATGTCATGAATAGTTTATGAAGTGAGAAATATTATCTAATATAATTGAAATGTGGTGAATTTTTATAGTGATCAACTAAAACCGAAATGAAATTATGGCCTATATATATATTAAGAAAACATATAATATGATCCATAGTGATGTTATCAAATTTCCATGTAGTTTTGGGAAATATTTTTATAATCCCCTTAGAAATATGAAATTAATTATTATCTTATTAGGAAATAAAAAATTAATATATGTACTATGGAATCTTTCTCTTCATGTTTTTATAGTAGAAATAATTCTTCAGATCTATTTATATTTTTGGGTTTTTGTGTTGGATAGAGAATTTTGAGGTATGTTCATCATCTAAAAAATCATTCAATTATTTTATTTATGGGACCCATCTTCTTTTCTTAAATCCTATAATTTCATCACAGTCAAATAAAAACTATAAAATATATATTACCTTCTTATATAACTCTAGGTCATCCTTCCACACCCCCAATATCATCACATAGATGTATCATTGAGAAATAAATTTGGAAAGATATGATTTATACCCTTCCATTTTATTTAGATGTTCCATTATTCGAAAAAACATGATTATATGGTCTCTTTAGGTCCTCATCATAGAAAAGGTATCATGACCCTTCCTTCTCATGGCATCATCCACCATATTTTCTCACAAGGGGTGATAATGTGTTTATAAGCCATAGTCATTGATCAAATCTAACCATTTTATTTAGAAAATGTTAAACTCTTTTTTAAATATATATATTAATCTATTTTTATTCATATATATTTTACACTTTTCACCATAAATATTATCCCTCAATATCATTAATGAAAATATTTCCATTAGAAGATAAAAATCATCTATCTAATAATTATTATTGATGTCAGGTATAAACTACCTCCATGTCATTTTACATGATAAAACAACCTAATTCATTATTTGATACATATCTACATATGAAAAACTGATCTCTAATATAATTTAGACTTTCTATTGTTGTATTGAATACCATTATAAAAAATATCCTAAAATTTTCCTTTACATAGATCTATATAATGGAACTTCCATCATCTTAGAGTAAACATGGATAGTTAATTATACATTCATGAAAAATATCATGAAATGTATAAAAAATATCTATCCTATAAAACATTAGTATGGAGTATAATTCAATTACTTCTATCTTCGAATGGTCCACAAATATAGCCTCACTTGTTTTATAATGACACAAAAAATGAAACATTCTCTAGGAATAAATAAGAAATAATGAATTTGGAATACAGTTTCTCCCATCCCATGTCTACGAACTGAATCCTAAAATGATATTTATTCTCTTCCTCACAATTGAAATATATGATAATATCATCTATAAAGACCACAAAAAATTTATAGTGTTTATATGTAAATAATTTATTCATTATATCCATTAATATAATGACGGAATTTGTAATTTAATATTAAATAACTGTCAAATCTAGGTACCCATATCTTATACAGAAGGGTTTCATGATTATATCTTATATTTTAACATTTATTTAATGATATATGGGTCAAAGGTAAATCTTGAATAAGGATTAAACCCATAATAGGATATTGATCAATACATATATAGTTGGTAAATGATAATTTTTCTTTATCGTGATACTGATTACTTCAATATAACCAATACAAAGATGTATTGATCTATATTTTTACTTGAAAAAGTTAATTGGTTCACCCTATATTAAAGCGATTAGGTTTCTAAAACCCTTTTTTTTATTATCCATCATTTTCTTCTTCAATTTCAACATTTCTATTAATGATATTTTATATAGAATATTTGTTATAGGTATAACACTTGTTATGATTTCTATTGAATATTAAATCTCACTTTCAAGAGGAATACCTGAAAATTGATCAAGAAAACAATATTGTATTCATTCATAATTAAAAAATCCTATATATTTATAATCCCACCTACCATTTTAACTAAATGAACCTTATTATCGGGTATTCTAACCTATATAATCTATTTAATTTCTATATGATGATTATAAAAGACTGGTATTAATGGGAAATAATAGATAGAATCATAATATAAAATGTTAATTTCCTACCTTTAAAATTAATATAGGTTTTATATAGAGACATCCAATCCAATATCCATATTAGATTAAATAACACTAAAGGAATAATTAATTTTTTCTCACAAAAAATATTCTAATAAATTTTTATTGAATAGTAGTTAGAGACTATAGAATCAATCATCATACCACTAGAAATTATCAATGATAATTTAATATTTATTCTTTTGGGTGGTGAATCAATCGTCTTATAAAATATCAAATATATGGATTTTTTAGATTCCAAATAAAAAACAACATTTAATGCTTTAGATTAGATTTTAAGTGTATTATTGACAGCTATGTTATAAAGATCCAGTTCAATAGTTTTGATTGTAATTTTTTCACTTTACCCCCATTAATTGTTGGATATTGACATTTAATTTCATCATTAAACCTTAAATCTATTGAACTTAAAAGAATAATGTACATACACTTAATATTTTAATCATTATAGTTTGGGCATTTCATTATGTTGATCATTATATTACTTATTTGTTTCCCATAAATATTCATTTTCTTTATGTTCTTCCATTCCTCACTTGAATAATTACCTCTTTCATTTTATTTAATGCCCCCAATTCTTTCCACCATTTTTTGTTTCGCATGGAATCCGGGGATGACCTCCTGGATAAAAGATTCAAACGTTCTGATCGGTTTCTAACGGGTTTATTCGTAGAACCGGAAACATCCAATGATCCCATATCTATTTGGACCTACTTTCCAAAGGTAGGCGCTCATTAGTTTGTGGACTAATGGGGCTTAGGAATTTGCATTGGTCGAGAGGATGGGAGGTCGGACTCATCACACCTTTTTGAGGGGAATTATTGTCTACTCCGGGATTCTCTTTATAGATTTAAGTTATGTTCGTGAATCCTTATTACATTACCAAGTATAAAATGAGCATTCCTTTAGTTTTAACAATCAATGATTAAATATGCAAGAAATTTAGAGAATCTTTTATATGTATTCGAGGTTCTTCATCAATAGAGAATCATCTATATCTGTTTAGAGATTCTTGGTCAATGGTATCCTTCAAAACATTTATATAAAAGTCTCTTGGTCATTATGATGACCAGGCTGGTTTTAAAGCCACTCAGTGGGGCACTTGAAGTTTATCGTCATTTAGAAGGACATGGATTATATCAAAGTTGGGATCGAACCCAAAAATGGGCTACCTACGTATCCTTTGTTTTGGAAAAGGAATCAGAACCCACGTAGTTCGAGTAATGGAGTATGATGTTTATGATTGATGGCTTAAAGAAGAATGTCATAATTACTTTTACACTCTAAGCTCACGTGAGTCATGCTCGGTGTGAGAAACAAGAGGTATTGGTAGAAATTAGAAAATTGTGCCATGAAAGATGCAATCATAAGAATTTGTTTGGGGCTTATGTATGTATGACTGCCCTAGATAAATGAAGGTTTAGGATTTATTTTTTGGGAGAAAATCCAGGAACAGGGTCCATAAAGGTATATGTACTTTATGGAGATTTGAATACTCTAACTTGGGACTTATTCCTGAGAAGGAAACACAAATTAGGAGAGGATTGATAATTGGGTTTTACTTCTGAGAAGGAATCCCATATCAAACGTAATTTAAGACTGGTTAAGAGAAATTAAGGGACTTGGGGTTCACTCCTGAAGAGGATGCCCAAGATTATGACTGGGACTTGCTCCTAAAAAGGAGGCCCAGGTTAGAGGACTTGGGGATTTCTCCTGAAAAGGAAGCCCAAGATTATGACTGGGACTTGCTCCTAAAAAAGGAGGCCCATATTAGGGGACTTGGTGCTTACTCGTGAAAAGGAAGCCCAAGATTATAATTGATTCTTATTCCTGAAAAGGAGACCCAAGTTAGGGATTAAGGTTTGGGGCTTATTCCTAAAATGGATGCCCATATTTGAGATTGGGGCTTACTCTTGAGGAGGATGCCCAAGTTAAAGGATTATGATTGGGGCTTACTCCTGAGGAGGATGCCCATATTTAAGGAATTAAGGTTTGGGGCTTACTCCTGAGGAGGATGCCCAAGTTTGGGAACTTTAAGAATTTTGGGATTACTCCTAAAGAAGGATGCCCATATTTATAACTGGGGATTATTCCTAAAAAGGAGACCCAAGTTAAGGATTCTCTCATCTTAAAGGATGAGGTTGAATGAATGAACTCTCCATATTTAGTGACATAAGGATATTTAAATCACTAGGTTTTGAGAGATATTCCACAGAATTCCTTTCAGATAAGGAAGTTGAATCAAGAAATCATGCCATAAATGGCTTTGAAGAATGTCTTGAAGACTGAATCTTGAAAAGAAAAGGTGTAATGGCTTAAGAGGGGTAAAATGGGCAAGATGGGCACCCAAAAAGGTAGGGGCGCGCAAGTCTTGGAAGGCGCGCAAGTCTTCCGTGGGCTCGCAAGTATTGGTCGCATAGGTATACCTGCGCGACACATGGTGTACTTGCGCGATTTTTAACCAGCATTGAAATACTTGAGAGACTCTTTATTAAACACTTTATAATCCACTTGAGGTTCTTCCAGAAAAGGGACGTGCACGTTATATTGAAGGAAATAAGTCGGTGTGCAAGTGTTGGTAAGTTTCAACACTTAGGCCTTCCTTATTCTCTTTAGATCTTCCGTTCTAAGTAAGAAATTACCTTAGAAGTGTTCCGGAAGCTTTCAGAAGATACTTGGGCATCGGGAGCTTCAATCCGAGTTTCTGAAAAAAGATCCTCTTGAATGGGGGGCCCACAGGGTCTATTTATAGGCAAAAGAAGACCCCGGGAGGTTATCGGGCGGTTACCAGTTAGGTCGCGCAAGTCACTTGCACGACCAAGAGCGTCACGCAAGTGTACTTACACGGCAGTGATATAACTTGCGCGGTGGAGTTGCTGTTGATCCTTTGTTCATGCCTTTGTCGATTTTTGATATTTTCTACAAAGGATGAATCACTTTGAGCTCAGATATTTCCTTTTCCGATTTTTAGATTCTGTGATGAAAGGAGCGTCAACAAAAGTCCCCCCTCAGAGTTGGATCCGGAGAGAAATGAGGATTTGACTTTGAGGAAATCAAATTCATCCAAAGGAAAAGGGTGGCGCGCAAGTCTTCAGTGCACAGAAGGCGGTGCACATGTTTGCGTCGCACAGGCCTTAAGCACTCTGGGTACGACGCGCAGATAGGCTTACTGGACTATAAATACACCACTTTTGGCCGTGGATAACATCTAATCCCGAATTTCTCGAGCTCTCGCCGCGCAAGTCTTCTTTTTCCACTGTTTCCTCGCTGCCGCACTACTCTCAAGGTAATATGGCTTGCGTGGTGATACATGCGCTACAGAAACTTGCGCGGCACATGTAACACTTGCGCGACATCTCCATACTTGCGCGCCTTAATTCCTTAGCCATTTTTCCAAATTCTTTCACAAATTTTATGAAAAATAAACCCATTTAAGAGTTTAATTTATTCAACTTTTGTGCAGATTCAATGGCTCTTAGACCTGGATTAATTGATGAACTGGCTAGCAAGTGGATAGATGATATGATGGACATCATTGGCCACGATTACTATACTCTCAAGGATAGTACTCTTCCAGATTTGGATAAGTGTCTGAAAAAATATCATCACAACTTTCCTCAAAGCACTTATCTACCTTTGTATGGCTATGGTCATCTACAAGAAGTCATTATTCCAGAAGTAAAGAATTATCTTCCATTTTCGTGGTTTCAGAATTATACCAATTTTTCTTCAGCAAATATCTCAGGTGGAGGAGTATTTCTAACTGCTGGAACAGTGGAGAAGGCTTATGTGATGCATCATAGCCCTTGCACACTAGATCTGAAAAATCATACACCTGAGCTTCAACCACATTGTCATCCTTCAATATTCCGAAATAATCAGATGGATCAATCCAAAGGCTGGAAGAAAAGTTGGGATTTCCGTCCTGGGGGAGGTGTGAAGCCAACTTGGATGTGGGTATACTGGGTGCGACAGACTTGCGCAGAGTTTATCGAGGACCTGAAGAGAGCTGCAATATATGAGGATGTCTGGGTTGGGCAAACATATGTTTATAGACATGATAATTTTGTGCCAGAGATACTCAGTCACTGGAGCCCAGCAACTAATTCATTCCATTTGACTCATGGAGAAGTAGGTATCAGTTTGTGGGATGTCCACAAGATTTCAGGAGCTCCAATCTTGGGCGATATGTATGATGAATTCATTCCTCCCAAGGTGACTCGGAATGATTCAGAAAAGACTCCTGCTTTAGCTTGAGAATTATTTAAAATCTTCCACAGGCTCAAGAGTTCAGAGACCTCATTAACTCATTTTAGAAAAGATATTCATCCGGAAGAATGGATGAATGTGTTTCTTACTGAGAATAAAGGGATGGATCCAAAAGAAAAAGGATCCAAGAAAAAGAAATCCAAGGATACCAGGCCCAGACGTCCTACCACTTGTCCAAAACCTGAGAAGAGAGGAGCTCCTGGCACATTCTGGCCAACTCTAGAAGCAGGAGAGTTTGAAAAGTGGGTATATGAAGTGAATAAAAGAATTCCAAAGAAAACTCGTCTGGAGGGTTTCTTGGCAATGTGGCTCAGTGTTTATATCTTGCCGGTCAGGGATTCGAAGGGAGGCGTTAGGCAAGGGACCTTCGTCATTGCGGCAAAGTTGGCTGAGGGAAAAATGGTTGGGTTAGCTACCCCCATTTTAGCAATGATTCACATGAGTTTACTTCACGTCTTCCAGGGTAAATCTCAATTAAGAATAGTGGGACCATTCCAGGTTTTGTGGGGATGGATCGCCACTCACTTCAGGACTTACAATGTACAGAATGAATTACAAATTCCTGGAAGCTCTTTCAGACCGTCAGTGCAAGCATTCTCTGGAATTGCTCCATTAGATGTTAATGGTTATGACATAAAAGTAAGGCTGAGCATGTTTAAGGAATTCAACTTCTTTCCCTATGGAAGTCCGCCATCCGGGCGGTTTGTTGATGATGGGACAACCCATTTGGATTTGAGGGCATACATGCTAGCTTGCAGGGATGGCGTGTTAGTAGCCAGGATTGATGGAGAAATCATATGTGAGGCCTATTCTCCATATAAATTTTCACGCCAATTAAAATGTTTGCAACAAATTGCTTTATCCCGTCCAGTACATGTCAGGTTAGAGCAACATCCGATGGTTGCTCGACAACTATGGTTGCTGAAATCAAGAGAGAAGACTGGGGCAGTATTTGATCTACCAGTTGAAAAAGCGGCACATAATCTGACTACATTTTATGCCGAACACTGGATAGCATCATACCCCAAAGGGATATTGAATCACCCAGTATATCAAGTGGGAAAGAGGAAGAGGACTGTAGAGAAAGAAACCCTTACTCATGAAGGTGATGCTTCTCCACCTGAAATAGGTTCAACAGACTCCTCTTCTAGAACTGATTCATCGGATTATCATGATGGGGATGATGAGGCACAACCGGTAGCAAAGCGGTTTCGTGCCCGATGTAATCCTCCGGCCAGAATTAAAAGACCCACTTCATCAACTCTTGGTGAGTTATTTCATTGTTGTAATTTCAATCACTGCTACTTTATAAAGTAATAAGTCTTACTTTCTTATTCTCTATCTGTAGTTGCAGGAGCTGGGAAGAAATTAAAATCAAAAATTGTAGGACCTTCCTCACAGCCTTTATATCTAAGACCAGAGGCTGTTCAGCTATGGCAGAGCTTATACTGTGGTACTGAGACTGCCTGGCTGGATTTTTGTGAGGGCCTACAACTTCCTGGAATAGGAAATATTGTAGCTTCTAAAAATCTTCAATACGGAGATAACCCCAATGAAGTGCGAGCTTACATCAGAGAGCTGGAAATGCTCATATATGCTACGGATGACTCGGTTCCTATCACCAGGCGGGTGAAGGAAATGATTGATCGTGGCGCCACTGAGGGGGATGGTGGTTCTGTAGATGAGTAATGGCAAGAGTATGTGGCTCCTGAAGATGTAAGTTTTCTTTCCTTATTTTCTTTGCAACTTGATTTCAGTTGAAGCTTTGTTACTTAAGGAAGTTATTTTCTTCATCTTGCAGCTTGCAAAGAAATGAACTAGGGTTACTTAGCCACAATATAGCCCTGGTGGTACTGCTATTGGGGCTGCTGCTGATTCTCCTCACGAACCAGACGAGATATCTCCAGGACAGCAGGCCATGAATGAGGCGTTGGACATAGCCTTCCATTCGCCAATCCAAGTGCCAATAAGGGAGACTACTGATACTCCGAAAAAACAAAAGAATCCAAGGCAAAGAAGGAGGAAATCCATAGCTAAACTTTTCATTAGCAGTGGTAAGTCCTTCGAACAATCATGAGTTTATACCCATAATCATATGGTTACTCATATTTATGAGGATTGCAGGGTCTTCTTCAGTTTCCCCCTTGAGGGAAGGGACTGACCCTCCTTCAAAGGTCGTGGAGGGTGCTGTAGAACAATCACAGACCCAAGCTGACTTGGTTTCTCCTGGAGAAGAGCTACCATCCATTCCCAGTATCCCTCCTACTACTGAAGATGCTGTCCAGGGTCAGGGGTTGCAGGACATAAGTCGGCAAGAAGATGTAGCAGATGCTCCCACTGGTGAGACTAATCAAGATTCTGAAGTATCATTGGATGAAATGATGAATCAAGGAATGACTTTTGAAGAATTTTATGATCATGCTATGTTTTAATATGATTTAGAAGACCTTGGGCGTGAGTTCTACCCTTCACCCAAATTTTTTTAAAAAAAATTATACTTCTAACCATGACGGAAAACAATATGAAGTTTCTTCCGTAGAAGCCGCTGAACTGCCAATTCCTGAAGAGGGTGTGGACATTGATGTCAATCCTACCATTGCAGAAACATTAGCTCAAGTAGAGCTAAACCCAATAAACCCTCCTGAGACCCATCTTGAAAATCCTTTTGAAACCGAGAATGATGGGGAAAAGTCTTCTCAGGTTGCTGAACCATCCTTGGGTAAGGGATAACAATATTTGTGATTGTACTTTATTCGCAAGACAATCTATTCTTTTGTTATCCTTTAACGCTAACTAAATCTTTCAATTAATCATGCAGGGCCATCAACTATAATGGCTAGATCCGGAGATGAGGCCTCAGCCTCTGCCCCAACGGGAATTGAAAGTGAAGAAGCACAAGTCAGGGGGAAAGAGCATGACAAGGCACTTCCTTAAGCGCGCTAATTCCAGATTACATACCCCCTTCTGATAATGATATTGAATCAGATCTAGAGATGCTTAAAGAATTCAGCTTTTCACGACGTAAGGCATGGAACAACATATGGAACATCATATCTGGGGTGCCTTTAGAAGAGCTACCATCAAAAATTTCTCGATTGTCATCCCAATTTGTTATACTGGGACTTGGTGGTTTTGGGTATGAAAAGATCCATGCTGCGGTGAAACAGATCATTTTCAGGAGGGAGTAAGTGCAGACAAGTCACGAAGATTTGACCAGAGTGAAATTTTCAGTCAACATAGGTGAATTTGAGGCTACGGTATCCCAAGATGAAGTTGATTATACTGCCAAGATGAAGGATCTGAAGCAAAAAATCAAAGAAAATGTCATCTAGCAGGTGCAACTCTAGCAACAGTTAGATGCTGTTACTGGGGAACTTGATCAGCTTAATAAATCATTGGATGAAACTCGTATGAATGGCATGAAAGCCATCGCAGATTCTAAGAAGGCACTTCAGCAAGCTGAAAAGAGTGAAGCTGGTCACGTGCACGAGCTTCAAGTAACTACTGATAAGGCTCAGGATGCTATACATCAAATGAAGACTTATGCTGACAATCTTCTGTAATTCTTGAAAAAGAGAAGAGACTCCAGTCTGTGGATGTCTTTCTATCTCCTGTGTATCAATGAAAAACACCTTCGTATTCAATCATTTGTACCTGAATTATTTCACTACCTGCTTCAAATTTACTTAAGCCAATGGGCCGAGTAAGCATAGTTTGATTTTTTCTAGGATTATTACAAATAATCCTACAAACTTTGAACTTTTTAATTGCTCAATATTACCTAAATCATACAAAAATGTATATTTAGTGAGCTGGAACTTGACTTTTATTCAGAGTTCCTTTGTCTTTTGTGGGCAGTTTAAAGTCATGCATGCCGGACATAAAGGGGATAATGTTTAAGGTCGAAATAGATTTGACCGAAATGGATTAAAATTGATTCAATTCCTTGACAATTTATCTGAAAACATATTGCCATTCTCAAGTATGAGAGAAAATATGTAAACTATGGTTTAAGAATATTTGAATCTGAGGAATGATATGAAAAAGAGCTAAAAGGCATTAGAAGAAGTAGTTTCCAAGAATGAAGTTACTATTATTTAACAAAACCCGTTAGGGGGTTGAAATATGCCGGGCCACCTATGGGCATTAGCTGCATGGTCAAATAAATAGCATCTTTCGGCTGACAAGTCTGTTATGTGGACTGTTTATGCAAGGCCACCTATGGGCACGTGCTGCATAGTCAGGCAAAAGAACTCCCAGAAATTTACTTTCCTAGTGCTAAAAGCCAGTGAAAGTTTATGGAGATTCAAATTTTCTAAAGTATAGAGTTTTTTGTATGGAAAAGAGGTACTTGAATATGGATAAGATATTTCCGAACAGGAATATCGAAGAACTGGATGAATATCACTCCTACGAAGGTCTGAACCAAACGTAGGGAAGAAGAATAAACCATATACTTGAATATTTTCATATTATATAAAAAAATATGGGACAAATATGTTAAGGATGGATATTTTTTTTGCGGATCCCTACATACTGTCGTTTAATACAAATAAGGACAAAAGAGGCATTCTTCCCAAGAATGAAGTTACTATTATTTAACAATACCCGTTAGGGGGTTGAAATATGCAGAGCCACCTAAGGGCATTGGCTGCATGGTCAAATAAATAGCATCTTTCGGCTGACAAGTCTGTTATGTGGACTGTTTATGCAAGGCCACCTATGGGCACGTGCTTCATAATCAGGAAAAAGAATTCTCAGGAGTTTGACATTTTTGTTATTAGAAGTCATGAAAAGGGTTATGAAGATCTGAAAATACTTAAGGTTAGGATT
This sequence comes from Viscum album, assembly GCA_963277665.1. Taxonomy (NCBI): domain Eukaryota; kingdom Viridiplantae; phylum Streptophyta; class Magnoliopsida; order Santalales; family Viscaceae; genus Viscum; species Viscum album. The sequence goes on from OY728153.1 coordinate 80,417,958, forward strand.
ATAACACATAAAGATGGGTATTGTCCAATGTATATAGAGATACATAGGTCAATGAAAACCATAATCATGTTGTTGCTGGGTCCTGAATTGAAATTTTGGACTTCACTACGTATCTCATAAGAATGAGAATCAAGCCATACGTAGTTCTTGAAATGCAGTTTAACGTCGTGCAGGATGAAAGTATGAGAAATCTTAGTTTAGGGTCATAGAATTCGGACTATAATAATGAATACACAGTGTCTGTTTTCATGAGGACTTTTCAGCTAAGGGACTGAAAGTGAAATTTGGGGTTAGGCCCAAAAGACTTGAGGCTAGATTCGAGGGATACTCGAACCTTCCTACGTATCCCATAAGGATGGTAATCAAGCCCAGGTAGTTCTAGAACAACCCTTTGTACAAATTTGGTTCGTACATGTGAAGGGTGAAAGGGGACTTTAGTGCAATGATGGTTTAATCTGAGATAAAAAGTTTAGGCATTACCATGTATGCACGTAGTCTTTTGAAATGAAACATGATTGAAAAAATCAATGTCAATAATGGTTCCTTCTCAAATGAGGAAATCAAAGAATATTGTAGTTTATTGTCGTACCGGACAAAAGTGTTTTATAGTTTAACGTCATATAACAAGGACGAAAGTGAATCAATGTAAAGATATTGATTCTAAGTGCGGTTTCACGAATCAACATCATATGAGATGGTGGTGAACTGATGTGAAGAGATTGTTTTTGGGCTTGAACCTTGGGAGGCTGCCTACATACCCAGCCTGGAGGGCAAGGATCAAAGTCCGTGTAGTTCAATTAAAGAATGAATTAATGATCAAGTTGTTCTTGGGGACAACAATCTAATTAAAATGTTGTTGGGACTTACACATGGTTAGGGGCCCAAAGAGAGTGTTATGGTTGTGGTTTTCTCTAAGCTCACGTGAGTCATACTTGGTGTGAGAAACAAGAGGTAATAACAACCTTAACGATGCACAGTTTAATGTCATGTAGGACATATTCAGGGACTATGTAGTTTAAAGTCTTGCAGTTAGGACTATTGGTGCTGCACAGTTTAATGTCATGTAGCAGGGACAAAATAACAGTTTAATGTCATGTAGGACATATCAAGGACTTTCTGTACAGTTTAGCGTCATGTAGTTATGACGATGGGGACAATACATTTTAACGTTATATTGGACGAAAGGGGGATTGTGCAGTTTATTGTCATGCAGTAAGGACAAAAGAGTGTACCATTTTAACGTCATGTCGGACGAAAGTGCGAATAGTTTAAGGTCAAATGCATGGACCGTGAATGGTGCAGTTTAATGTCATACTGGACCTTTGAGATTATATAGTTTAACGTCTTTCCAGACGTAAGGGACTTTTATACAGTTTATGGTTATATGCATGGACCAAGGATGATGCATTTTAAGGTCATGCTGGACGGTTTAGGGAACTTTTTCACAGTTTAATGTCGTGTGGGATGAAGTTGCAGGTTAAAGTCATACTGGACCATTGTTGTATAGTTTAACGTCATATAGAAAGGACGAACTGGTGCTGTACAGTTTAAAGTCATGTAGCTAGGACTAAGGTGAACCAATATGAGGATATCAGTTCTGGGGACTTTTTACAGTTTATCGTCATGCTGGACGATGAAAGTGCCACACAGTTTAATGTCATGTTGCTAGGACACAATATAGTTTAATGTCATCTCGGAAAAAATATAGTTTAATGTCATCTCGGACAAAATAGGAACTTCTGTACAGTTTAACGTCATGTAGATAGGACATAATATAGTTTAATGTCATCTCAGACAAAATACAGTTTAGTGTCATGTAGGACATAAAAAAAGGGACTATGCAGTTTAAAGTCTTGCAGTTAGGACTATTGGTGCTGCACAGTTTAGTGTCATGTAGCAGGGACAAAATAACAGTTTAATGTCATGTAGGACATAAAAAAGGGACTAATGTGACTTTTTTGGCTCTGGGAACAATATTTTTTGTTTATACAAAATTCTTCTTTAGAAATATGGCATTAGTTGGAGTTGTGATGTGTTCTCCATCCATTGAGATTAGAGAATATGCTCCATTGGAGTAGACCTTATGTATTGAATAAGGTCCTTCCCATTTTGTTTCAAGCTTGGGAGGCTTCTTTCCTGGTATCATTGGTGCTCTGAGAACCAATACCAATTCTCCCTGAATGAATGAACGAAGACGAACTTTTTTGTTAAAAGCTCGTGATATTCAATTCTGATAGATTTCAAAGTGGTGCAAAGTGCACAATCTTTTCTCATCTAACTGTTCCAATTCATTCAACTGCTTTTGGGATTTCTCATCTGTAGATAACTGATCACAAATGGCTATTCTGAGTGAGGTAAATTGAACTTCAATTGGCAAAACTGCTTCTGTTCCATATACCAATGAATATGGAGTTGACCGCGTTGCATTGCGAGTGGTAGTCCGATAAGCCCATAAAGCATGAAAGAGTTTATCAAGCCATGACCTCTTATCTTTATCCACCATCTTTTGCAATATATTTGAAAGTGTCTTGTTGAAGGCTTCTATCTGGCCATTACCCGCTGCATGATATCGAGATGAATGGTTGGACTTAATGCTGTATTCTTGATACAACTTCTTTACCTCAGAAGAACAAAAGTTGGTGCCGTTGTCTGTCAATATGGTATGAGGGACACCAAATCTAGTAATGATGTTAGACTTGATGAAGCTAACAATGCTTTTAGAACTGACTTCTTTGAGAGGTATTGCTTCTGCCCATTTGGAGAAGAAGTCAGTAGCAGTAAGAATGTACTTAAACTGCTTGGCTGTAGCTGAAGGGTAAGGTCCCACCACATCCATTCCCCATGTGGAAAATGGCCATGAGTATTTAGCTGTATCAAGCAACTCTGGAGGTTTATGAATGAAGTTGGCATATACTTGGCATGAATGACACTTCTTTGTGAAATTAAAACAATCTTGTATCATTGAAGGTCAAAAGTATCCAAGCCTTCGAATTTGATCAGACAGTCTATGTCCAGACTGGTGGGCACCATAGACTCCTGCATGCACTTCTTTTATGACAACCATTGTCTCTTCACCATCAATACATCTGACTAGAACTCCATCAAAACCACGTTTGTAGAGAATTTTGTCGAGGTGGTTTGTGCTATCATAAAGAGTAAAATTGACCACACGTCGCCAGATTTGTTCTTTCTCGGCTCTATCAGGTGGAAGTGTTCCATTTTGAAGGTATTACCTGATAGGTGACATCCATCCTGTAGTATGACCATACGGTTCAGGAATGGGACTAATTTCATTAATTTCCTCTGTTCTGACTTGAACATAAGGTGAAATTGCATGATGGTGGGCAATACAGATGGTTGTCTCGTCCCGATTTGGATCTGCTAAAGATGTGGCTATATTAGCCAGTGCATCAACTTGAGCATTTTGTGATCTTGGGACATAAGAAAATATCGGTTCTGAAGGGAATTCCTACATTAACTCTCTGACGTAATCATACAAAGGGATTAATTCTTCTTTTCTAATGGCATAATCCCCATTGACTTGTTTGATTACCAGGTCTGAATCAACTTTCACCTTTAAGTAATTCACTTGTGCTTGAAGCGCTAACTCCAAGCCTGTAATGAGGGCTTGGTATTCAGCATCATTATTGGTACTACCTTCCCACAACAAAAAGGAATAAGGTAACACTGCCTTATCTGGAGAAATGAGCAAAATTCCTAAACCAACTTTGTTGAATTTAGGATTTTCCATTTTCTTCCCTATTGGACTTCTAGAAGCACCATCAAAATAAATTTCCCATGTTTGAGGACTCTCTTGAATAGAGAAAACTTCCTCATCAGGGAGTTCGATATCTGAATACGTGTGTTCCACTGAAGGATGTTCAGCCAGGAAATCAGCCAGAGCTTGGCCCTTAATTTCCTTTTGAGACACATACTGAATGTCGAACTGCTGTAGAATAACCGCACACCTTGCCAGACGTCCTGTAAGCATTGGATGACTAAGGATGAATTTGAGCGGATTATTACGAGATACCAATTGGACCTCATGATGTTGCAGGTAGTGTCTCAGTTTCTGAACTGCAAAGATTAATGCTAGGCAGCACTTTTCAATACTTGAATACTGGGTTTCTGCTTCAAGCATAGTTCTACTGAGATAGTAGAGACTATTTTCATTCCCATCATCATTCTTTTGAGTGAGAAAGGCACCCAATGATCGCTCTAAAGCTGTCACATAGAGGATAAGCGGTCTACCCTCAACAGGTGTCATGAATACTGGTGGACTCAAGAGGTATTTCTTGAGAACATCAAATGCTTCTTGACATTCTTCAGTCCACTGGTAAGTGGCTCCTTTCTTCAATAATTTGGTAAAGGGTAAACTTTTGCCTGCCAAATTGGCGATGAAACGCCGAATATAGGCTAAGTTTCCTTGAAGTCCTCTTAATTCATTCAAATTCTGAGGAGGTGACATACCAAGGATTGATTTGGTCTTCTCAGGATCGACTTCAATACCACGATGGCATACAACAAAGCCAAGGAATTTTCCTGATGTTACCCCAAACGCACATTTTAAGGGGTTCATCTTCAAATAATGTTTTCGAAGCTTGTGGAATATGACTTCCAAATCAGCCAAGTGATTAGAACGTTGTTTGGATTTAACCACCAAATCATCTACATAGCATTCAAAAAACATCCCTAAAAGAGGTTTGAAGATATGATGCATGGCGCGTTGATATGTTGCACCTGCATTCTTTAAACCAAAGGGCATCACCCGGTAACAAAACACACCTTGAGGAGCTCTGAAGGCTGTATATTCCTCATCTTCTGGGGCCATTCAGATCTGATTATATCCGGAATATCCATCCATGAAAGAAAGTACTTCATAGCCAGCCGTCGCATCAATTAAGAGTTCTGTAATCGGAACTGGGAAATCATCTTTAGGACAATACCGATTAAGATCTCTGAAATCGATGCAAACCCTAATTTGTCTCTTCTTTTTCTTTACAGGGACAATATTAGCCAACCACTTGGGATATTGAACTTCTCTGATGAAGTTGGCTTTGATCATCTTATCCACTTCTGCTTCAATTTTGGAAGCATAGGTTGGGTGTTTTCTTCTCGCGGCTTTCTTAAAACCTCGATGATCTTTCAGTAAACCCAAATGATGAGTAGCAACATCAGGATCAAGCCCAGGCATTTCTGTATAATTCCAAGAAAAAATATCATTATTTTTCTTTAGAAAAGAAATATACATCTCTTGCTCTTCAAGGGTCATGGCCGCACTAATTAAAGTGGGGCGTGGATCTTTCTCTGTACCCAGATTTACTTCTCTGAGTTCATCCACAGTGGTAGAGATACCCTCTTCAAATGTTGGAGGAGCATCACTAAGATCTTCCTCTTCCTCTTCATCATGTGTTATTTCTTCTGTTTCTACTTGCAAAGTAGATGAAAAAACGAAATTCTCATGATCATAAGTGATGTCAAAATTTTCACATTTTGAAGAAGAAGCTTCCATTTCCGACCCTATTGATGATAAAGGGTCTTCTTTGGGAAATAAAGAGGAGATTATGGATTGAGAATCGACATCATTATTCACCTCTGGTGTTGCTATAACTTCTTCTGGCTTGATTAGCGAAGTATAGACTTGTTGGACTTCAGCAGATGAAATGAAAACGTCACCACTTATGCTTTCATCACTTCTTGGTAGGTTACCAATTTCTCCCATGTTGTCTGGCTCGATCTCCGTAATTGACATTATGGATTTTTCAATAAGAGTATTTTGATTTGGGCCTATTTTTTTCAATTTGACTGATAGGTAACACATAATCTGTACTCATATGTGAAAATGGATTTATTGGAATTTTATCCAAACCATATGGAGCATTAACTTTGGTAATTTTCTTCATTGTAGATTTTTCGATTCCCTTCATGTGATAAAATTCCGCCTCAATGTATTGAGACTCACATGTCTTGAACGGGGCCTTATCACCATACAATGTTCCAACTTGACCATCGAAACAGTATTTGAGACATTGATGGTATGATGAAGGAATAGCTGCATGCTGATGCAGCCAGGGTCTTCCAAGCAAGATATTGAAAGCTAAGTCTTGATCAACAATCATGAAATCCGAATTGGATACAAGATCTCCAAACTGAGTTCTGAGTGTAACTTCTCCCAGTGGTTCTTGTTCATTTTTATCATATCCTTGTAACATCATGGTAGAAGGAGATAAATCAGATTCCGTGAGACCCAATCGACGAAGTGTACGAATGGGCATGAGGTTGACTCCTGAACCATTGACAATGAAAGCTCTTCGAACATCTACACCATTGAATTTTCCAGATAAGTACAAAGGTTTTATGTGCCCATGCACAACATCATCTTCATCTTTATCAGTAAAAGATATCACTGCATGGCATTCTGCAGGATTATTCTCTATGTGATAGATTTCAGCTGCAGCAATTTCAGCTTCAAACTCATGAGGACTTGACAAAGCTTCGATGAGTGCTTCCCGATGATCTTTTGACAGATTCAAAGCATCCAAAATTGATAACTTGGCTGGTACTTGGGCCAAGTGTTTCAATATATCATACTTTTGATCTAGAGGTCTGCGTTTCCCAATAGGAATGTGCGGTTTAGCAGGTACCTTGGAAGCAGATGCTTTTGAAGCTGATGTATCTTGTATTGAAGTTGGAAACATCCTTGGTTTTGGAAGATTAGACTAATTAGATCCATTTACTTGCTGAGATAAAGAAGATGGAACCTTTAATCGGTATTCCAAAATAACTGTTCCAAAACTGAGTTGGCCATTGGCAGATGAACATTCTTGTTCTTTTTGAGCTCGCTGAAGGGATCTACCACGAGTTTCTGCTGCATATACAGTGCTAGCAGGGGTATAATTAGAGTAGTGGCTTCGGAAAGATCCATGTCTTCCCCTGTATCCTGAACCTCTAGAACTTCCTTAGATTCCCTTATTTGATACAAGGAATTCAGGCTCATCAAGACTGGAATATGGATTTGTTAATTGAATCATGTTAACAGAACCAAAGATTAACTCTTCGTCTGATAAAGACTCTGCCTAGTTAGCCTGTTTAGGCTGTGCCGTTTGGTGGGATGGTGCCCGTGGCTTTGAAGTAGATGGCATGAAATCTGCCAGAGTCAAAGATAATTTAGGCTTTGATACATACTCATCTTCTCATGATTCCTCTTTCTTCTTTGAATTGCTCTGCCCTTTTGAGGATTTGTCTTTTGATGGAGGCTTTACTGCAGCTTTTGTAGGAGACACAATTGTCTTCTTTAATTGTGTTCGCAAAATGGAATGGGTCCGATTGATTGTCGTTCTGACCATCCAATCATCATATTTTTTCGCATTTTTTCTTTTGACTTCCTGCCACTCGCATCCTTCCTCTGGATCTGTAGTGGTAATACACGCTACATGAGCTGAAGAACCCTTCAATTTGACTTGTCCCAAGTCGACCATCTTTTGCAGGAGGTCTTTAAAGACAAAAAAATCCTGGATGGGATGCCCTAACATTTGATGACAGGGACAATAATTGGGACGGTATTCATCTCCTTCGTTGTTTGGCCTCTTGGGCACTGGTAATTGAACCAAATTATTTTCCAGAGCTGAAATGAAGTAACCAGGAACTTGCTCACTCTGGAAAGAGTATGCTTTACTCTTCAAATCCTCAAATTGTTTTCGTCGTTGATCTTTTTGATCATTTGGAGGAAACAACCTTTGTTGTTGGCGTTCAGGAGGTGGAGCCCTTCGAGAAGATGAAGGTTTTGAAGTAGAAATAGGTACAGGTGCTTGTTTAAGCGTAACTGTAGCAGTTTCCGCTTTACCCATTCTCCTTCCTAGAGATGATGGAATTATACGAGATTTAACCTTAGCCTGTATAAGGGAATCTTCAATCTGTTGAGCGATTGAAGTAAGGTCTCGAAACCCTCCTGTGTATTTCACAGGGATCAATGGCGTGCGTAATTCGTCACGAAAATTTGCCACACAGATTGGCAATAGTTCCTCCTGAGGGAGTGCTAAACTCAGGGAATACGTTAATCCCTTCCAACGAGCAATGAAATCAGAGACTCTTTCATTCTCCCTTTTCTTGCAGTCTGTAAGATCGAAAACTGTCGTTTTTTGGCAAAGTTGAGCTAAACTGAAGAAGGAATTTTTGACGCAGATCCTCCCATCCGATGACTGACCGGGATTGCAAGCTTGTATACCAGACAAAAGCTGGTCCTTGCAAGGATCGCACGAAGCATCTGAGTTTCCCTGCTTCTTGCTGCTCTGGAGTTCCCATTATAGGATCACAACAAGACACGTAATGCGTCAAATGTTGTTCGGGGTCACCTGATCCATTGAAAGTAGGGAAAACAATGTTTCAAAAACTGGATGGAGGAGAAATTGAATCTACCCATTCTGGGTAAACTTTCTTTTCAGGTTGAACTTGCACCCGTTTCCCTTCCATAGTTTCTAACCGAGATGTTAATGACTCAATAGTAGTTATTAACTTTTGAGAAACATCAGGTTGAACTTGGTTTTGGGTAGGTGCAATGAATGGCGCTTGGACAGACGTGGTGGTTGGTGCTGCAACTGATGGTAGTGTTGCCAACCGTTGTTGCGTTTGACCTATAGGATTAGACCTCTGAGGCTGTACTGATAAAGGAGGATATTCCTGATCCATCTCAGTAGTTACAACAAATTCCTTCGGCTATCGGACTTCAGCATTCTTAAGAAGAAGACTACTTTGAAGTAGTTCTGCATTCAACCTTCTTAATTCTTTCATTTCATCCTCCTGTTGTGTAAACCTTTGCTCTAATGAGAGCGATTGACCTCCTTCAGAGGATGGGTGAGAAGTAACCTGATTATTTCCCTTCCCCTTATTGGATCCTTTTCGGAGAGGGGGAAGTGGGTTACTTGAATGAATACCCAGATTTTGGGTAATCCTTTGATTACGTGTGCGCACACCTTCTTCGTTTAGGTCTGTGTGCGCAACTTCTTGAGCAGGAACCTCTTCGTCTGATCCCTCAGATTGAGCCTCATCTGGTGAATCAACAACAATGGAATTGATGACATTAATGGATGCATATTGCATGGAATCATTTCTATCAGCATTTCTGTGATATTCTCTTCTTCCATGTCCGTGATGAGACATGGCATTCCGTTGACTTGATCCCTCAGGAACTTCTTGGAGAACCGTCACTTGGAGAGAATCTCCTAATAGCTTGGCTCTTCGTTCCTCTTGAGGCTTATTCCTTAATCGAGAGAATACTGACTTTCTCTGAGGGAGGGATCAAGGATTTGAAAAAGTCCCCAGTCCGGTGGACTGGGGATGTTCCTGCTGCTTCTGCTCAACTCCTCGAATCCCATTTGTTGACTCTGAGAGTTGGGTTAGAGAAGTCCCCAGTTTGACAATCTGGGGTGTCTCTTGACATGCTATGTCTGAGATCTTCTTAAAATCTCTCTTGATCTTGCGAATCTTAGTTCGAAAATTAGCTGGATGCATTAACCTGTATCCACTTTTATCACCTGGTTCAACAGACCGTTGGATGATTTCTGAAACTTCTGTCATTTGATGACGTGTTTGCTCCAGATGAGAGGCTTGTGCAGTATTCTCGCCTGCTTGATGTAGGAGAAATTCAACAACTTGTTCTCTATATAATTGATTTTGAGAGGAACTAGTTGAAGCCTGTTCTTGAGAAAGTTTTGATTATGAACAAAGACCATTGACGGTGGCCGGCCGTGGGCAATAACATTGCATGAGACCATTTTCGGCGGGCTTTGCTGACTGGAAAGCACTGTGAAATGTAGTGCTCCGTGAACACCCCATCCTCTGATATGAACATTAGATGGAGCATTGGAAATTAACATACGCAATTTTCTTAGTGCGCTAAGGCGTGAATGTTGAAGGGTTCTCTGTTGCTTTTCAGCCTTCAGATACCGAGATATTGATAGAGATGCCAAATCAATCTGGCGTTGTAACCCTTCTATTATCTTAATATGATTTTCATAATCACCGTAAGATAATATTTTCTTCTTCAATTGACAAAGAGTCTTCCATTTGTTGAGACGAATATCATGGATTCCATCATCCGTCAACATCTTTGGAATGTCGTACTGGGAGTCAGCCAAAGGCCAAAACATGACTGGTACTTCACCTTTTGTCAGTTTTTCCTCATGTTCATCATTTCCTCTTTATCATTAAATGAAGATTATTCTACCTGTTCTGACCAGAGTTGGTGTTTCCTTGTTGTTTCATCGGATTCAACAAGATTGGTAGAGAGATAACTATTCATGTTGGACGATGAATGACCTGGGGATGGTTCGGAGAATAACCTGAACCCCAGACTATCCTCTGATGGAGATAGAGTTTCACCTGCCGATAGTAAAGCATCAGACATGATTGGCTTTACGTTTGCAAGTGCCTCGAGATAAGAGGGATTTCTCGTCACTACATTGCCTTCTGAAGAATTTTCGAGACAACGTGAATCACTACCGCGGAGAGGAATTTCGTAGTGAAGTTCATCACCATGAGGAGGACCGTCATGATGGGTTACAACAAAAGATTAAATCTCTTGCTCCTTGGTCTTCTGACCACACAGAGGGTTCCTGTGGCTCTCATCTGAAGAAGAATCTTCAATATTTACCAAACTTTCATGATGCAAGCCTTGATGAGGAAGTGTCTGTTGAAGACCTTCAAAATTAATGTTCCCGTTATTAGGAACTGAGGGAGTAGAATCTTGAATTCAGACAGATAAATGTCTGAGGGCTTCAAGAACTCCATCATCGAGCAAGGCCTTGTTGCAGATTGGCCTTTGATCTCCTGACTGTGCTGGGCGAATCTTTTTCTTAGATGCCATCTTACTCACTTTAGAAACCACTTGTTGACGAAAGTGGTTACTCTGAGCAGGTGTATGTGCCTGATCAGGAAAGATGGTCAGGTTAGGCTGACGATCTCCACTCAAATCAGGTGTATGTTCCTGACTTGGTTGTCCGTATGATATGGGGGAGTATGCCCCATAACCCTCTTGGACTAGAACAGATGTGTGTGTCTGTTCCGGAGTGAATCATTGATGTTTCACTCCACTACTAGGGATAGATTTATGTGTCTGTCCCTGAGATGATGCTGAAGCTGTTATGATATCCTGGCAAGCATCCAGAATATGATCAGGAATTTTCTTCTGCTCTTTCACCATTGACAAAATATGTTTGGTGACTTCAGCCGCCGGAACGGGGATATACGTCCATTCCGGGCTTGGAGTAGGTGTCTGTGCCTGCTCCTGTCCTCCTTTTCCTGTCAGTGAATCCTGACAGTACTCAAATGTGGAGGCAGAGAGTTGAGTCTGCCTCCTATTTGTCGTCGGGGCTTTCCGACTGACTTCTCCGTGCGCTACCAAGCGAGACTGTTGGTAGGCTTGATTAGTATTAGCAGGTGTATGTGCCTGCTGATTACACTTCGCCAAACGAGGTTGACGAGATCCATCATATGTAGTCAGACGAGCCTGCTGACTAATTGGTGATGTATAAGCAGGTGCATGTTCCTGCCTATGGTACTCCGCCGGGATTGCTTGGCGGGATTGGCATGATGCTGCCAGACGAGTCTGCTGGATAGCGGAATTAAAACGGACAGGTGATTGTGCCTGCTCGTTGTTTGCCACCAAGTTAGGTTGGTGGACTTCTTCGGAGATGGCAGGGATGACAACATGCCCATTGTTCCCCGGATTCCGTCTCTGGCGGCTCATCTTGCCTGCTCGGGTTCGAGGAACCTGAGCTGAATGCCTGGAGTCGGTACCCTCATCATGTTGAGGGCGCACTACCACACGAGTCTGGCGGCGATTGTTTATGGGATCCCTTGATAAGGACTCCTGTCTTTTTGAATTAAGGTCCTGTGGGACCTTCTCATTCACTTCCTCGGAGTAAGGGAGTGAATGGAAATTGCGTTCCGGGGATATCAACCCGAAACGGTTGGAGACGGTAGTCAGCACCGCCTGCTTCTTGATTGCTGGCCGTCGTTGTCCGAACGACCAGGTATAGTTGTTAACTTGGAGGGCTTGACGAGCGGCCTCCAGAGTTGGGATAGTACCATTGCGACGGTACTCCTTAACCAGTGCATTAGAAACCCAGCGTTGAAGATGCTGAGTTGGTGATGTCAACCTCAGAGCGGACGGCATTCCAGTAGGAGTAGCAGCATTGGTTTTCACAGCAGCAGACCTCACAGTAGAGGTGTTCACAGTAGCAGTATTAACAGGCGTGAATTTTAGGAAAGCCATTTTGCAGAAGATCTTGAGAAAAGAGTGCCTATTCCATATAACAGACAAAATCAAGATGAATCCGGCCACTGCATCTTTTGGATGAGCACATGTCAATGATTGATTTGTTGGCCCAAGGGGCCTAACAAATAAGAAGAACATCACTTTTACTTGGTTAAGGATTCACGTCGGGTTCACCATTTTTTGTTTCGCACGGAATCCGGGGATGACCTCCTGGATAGGAGATTCAAACGTTCCAATCGGTTTCTAACGGGTTTATTAGTAGAACCGGAAACATCCAATGATCCCAAATCCGTTTGGACCTACATTCCAAAGGTAGGCGCTCATTAGTTTGTGGACTAATGAGGCTTAGGAATTTGCATTGGTCGAGAGGATGGGAGGTCGGACTCATCACACCTTTTTGAGGGGAATTATTGTCTACTCCGGGATTCTCTTTATAGATTTAAGTTATGTTCGTGAATCCTTATTACATTACCAAGTATAAAATGATCTTTCCTTTAGTTTTAACAATTAATGATTAAATAAGCAAGAAATTTAGAGAATCTTTTATATGTATTCGAGGTTCTTCATCAATAGAGAATCATCTATATCTGTTTAGAGATTCTTGGTCAATGGTATCCTTCGAAACATTTATATAAAAGTCTCTTGGTCATTATGATGACCAGGCTGGTTTTAAAGCCTCTCAGTGGGGCACTTGACATTTATCGTCATTCGGAAGGACAGGGATTATTTCAAAGTTGGGATCGAACCCAAAAATGGGCTACCTACGTATCCTTTGTTTTGGAAAAGGAATCAGAACCCACGTAGTTCGAGTAATGGAGTATGATGTTTATGATTGATGGCTCAAAGAAGAATGTCATAATTACTTTTACACTCTAAGCTCACGTGAGTCATGCTCGGTGTGAGAAACAAGAGGTATTGGTAGAAATTAGAAAATTGTGCCATGAATGATGCAATCATAAGAATTTGTTTGGGGCTTATGTATGTGTGACTGCCCTAGATAAATGATGGTTTAGGATTTATTTTTAGGGAGAAAATATAGGAACAGGGTCCATAAAGGTATATGTGATTTATGGAGATTTGAATACTCTAACTTGGGACTTATTCCTGAGAAGGAAACCCAAATTAGGAGAGGATTGATAATTGGGTTTTACTTCTGAGAAGGAATCCCATATCAAACGTAATTTAAGACTGGTTAAGAGAAATTAAGGGACTTGGGGTTCACTCCTGAAGAGGATGCCCAAGATTATGACTGGGACTTGCTCCTAAAAAGGAGGCCCAGGTTAGAGGACTTGGGGCTTACTCCTGAAAAGGAAGCCCAAGATTATGACTGGGACTTTCTCCTAAAAAAGGAGGCCCATATTAGGGGACTTGGGGCTTACTCTCGAAAAGGAAGCCCAAGATTATAATTGAGTCTTATTCCTGAAAAGGAGACCCAAGTTAGGGATTAAGGTTTGGGGCTTATTCCTAAAAAGGATGCCCATATTTGAGATTGGGGCTTACTCCTGAGGAGGATGCCCAAGTTAAAGGATTATGATTGGGGCTTACTCCTGAGGAGGATGCCCATATTTAAGGAATTAAGGTTTGGGGCTTACTCCTGAGGAGGATGCCCAAGTTTGGGAACTTTAAGAATTTGGGGCTTACTCCTAAAGAAGGATGCCCATATTTATAACTGGGGATTATTCCTAAAAAAGGAGACCCAAGTTAAGGATTCTCTCATCTTAAAGGATGAGGTTTAATGAATGAACTCTCCATATTTAGTGACATAAGGATATTTGAATCACTAGGTTTTGAGAGATATTCCACAGAATTCCTTTCAGATAAATAAGTTGAATCAAGAAATCATGCCATAAATGGCTTTGAAGAATGTCTTGAAGACTGAATCTTGAAATGAAAAGGTGTAATGGCTTAAGAGGGGTAAAATGGGCAAGATGGGTACCCAAAAAGGTAGGGGTGCGCAAGTCTTGGAAGGCGCACAAGTATTCCGTGGGCTCGCAAGTATTGGTCGCGCAGGTATACCTGCGCGACACATGGTGTACTTGCATGATTTTTAACCAGCATTGAAATACTTGAGCGACTCTTTATTAATCGCTTTATAATCCTCTTGAGGTTCTTCCAGAAAAGGGACGCGCAAGTTATATTGAAGGAAATAAGTCTGTGCACAAGTGTTGATAAGTTTCAACACTTAGGCCTTCCTTCTTCTCTTTAGATCTTCAGTTCTAAGTAATAAATTACCTTAGAAGTGTTCCGGAAGCTTTCATAAGAGACTTGGGCATCAGGAGCTTCAATCTGAGTTTCTGGAAAAAGATCCTCTTGAATGGGGGGCCCACAGGGTCTATTTATAGGCAAAAGAAGACCTCGGGCGGTTATCGGGCGGTTACCACTTAGGTCGCGCAAGTCACTTGCGCGACCAAGAGCGTCGCGCAAGTGTACTTGCACGGTAGTGATATAACTTGTGCGGTGGGGTTGCTGTCGATCCTTTGTTCATGCCTTTGTCGATTTTTGATGTTTTCTTCAAAGGATGAATCACTTTGAGCTCAGATATTCCCTTTTCCGATTTTTAGATTCTGTGACGAAAGGAGTGTCAACAATCATGTAAGAAGATGAATCTTACTTCCCCCATGTATTTTTTTAATTTATGTTTCCTAAAAACTCAATTATATTCATATTTTAAACAAAATAATAGGAAAAATATTAGTTTCCAATTTCCCTCTCCACCTAAATACCAAATCAAATTATTTATTCATTTCTACCGAAGCTCCTGATTGCAATCATCTTATAGAGACGTGGATTAAACCAACTAATTCAATAGTAAATTTTTATTCTAGGATGAATGCTCGAAGAATAATTTTTCCATGAAATTCATTAAATGTTATATTCTTTGGTATAAATGGATTCATCAATATTTTTCTTCTATTCAAATAATTTTATCTCCATTTTAGTTTAAATAGTTAAATGAATGTATTTTTAAAAAATATTACATATTAAAATCTTCACTTTATATGGGTATGATTTCATCCCTTTTCCATTTATTCCTAATAACATACCAATATTGGTCATCTTCACCTTACAAATGATAAATAGTGAAAATATCCTTATTATGATTCAAGCATTATAGAAAGTAAAATAAATTTTTATTTAATAATATGATGCTAAAAATTGTGGTATTAGATGACCTAATAAAGGAGGGAGGATGTTTCCACATGAAATAAAAAATGGATAGTTGTTCCTTAATTACTTTTATTGGGAGTTGAGTAAGATTAATGTTACTATTCATAGTTTTATAATGTTAGGTGAGTATCACTATGAAATTTTATATTCCAACACCCATTCAATTTGGCTTCTCATTGGCATAATCATTTCATTTTAAATTATTCATGTTTTTCACTCAGTTAATTATTGTTCTATAAATTAATTAAAACTATAATGTTTATTGTGATCACAGGTCAATAAAAATAAGAGTAGGTGACCATATGATAAAGAAAATAAATCCTTAGTCAGGAAAAATTTAAACCCCTTCTTTTAAGCTTATAATTATTTGTTTTATTATTCATCAATTTTGGTTTATTATTGGTTATATTAGGATCTGTGTACTTATTATTAATAAAATACTACTAAAAAATAACTAAACATCACTCTAATACCAACTAATGAAACCCAATAAGATCACAGATGCATAATACATTAATTTTCAGGAATATTGATTACTTCTCAAAAGAAAGACACTAAAAATAATTAGTTGAACAAAAAAAGTTTTTTTCATAATATATATGATGGAAAACGTAGTAGTTCCAATAAATATTATAATTTCTTAGTTTTATTTATAGGTTCAAAACATTAATTCTACTAATAATAATATCAATTAATACTTTTTGTTTAATACAAACAATTGAGTTTTTAGCGATTAAATTTTTTCCCATATCATTCAAATATCAATTTTAAATTTACCAATTTAGGAATTTATTTTCATTATTTATTTTTACAAATATTTTATTTAAAAATAAAAAACAAAAAATATTATATTTTTCAAATTGAATAATTCATTTTCCAATAATTTAATATAAATTTCCAAATTATTTTACAATGGCCTATCCATTATAAATTAAAAATAAATGATTGTATTATAAGGTTAATAATTCAACAATATTTCCTAGAATGATATATATATATATGAGAAAGTATCTTTAAATATATAATTTAGAATAAATATTAAATCATAGAAAAACATTAAAAAATATTTGTTTTTAGATGTGTTGTCCACATAAAAAATATATTCTGATCCGAGAACCCCTATTTGGAATTACCCACTAACTTGATCCACCACCCCCACTTTTGTACCTCCTCTTACACCACCCACTAACCTGATACAACTCCTCATTTCATTGTCTCCTCCATCATCCCTCACTCTTCTTTCCTCTCTAATCTACTACCACTTTTCCTTTCGTTCCCTATATTTTCCAAAAAAAATCACAGCATCCACTCTGTTTTCCCATATTTTCACTTCATCCCCAATCCCCCAAAATATATACCTACCTACATTGAAGCCCCATGTTCCCCAATACTCTCTTTAGCCTCCCCAATCATTGGTTACAATATCTCCCCCTATGCTTCTTATCACCACATACTAGCATCCTCACATGCTTATGTCCCTACCATATCCTCTCCTAGAGCTACCGCTACTACCCATAATCACTAATCATTATCTCTATGTCACCTAATGGTTATTTTTTTAAAATATTTTTTATTTGAACCAATAATACTATGTATTTATTGATACATTTTTTTTTAATTTTTTGTATATTTTTATTTTCCCATAGCATAATTTTTAAAAATTTATTTTATTTTACCATATATTAAAAAATAAATAATAAATGGAACAATAGAAATAAATTTAAATATGATAACTAGGGTTGAATTATACCTCATTTTTATATATAGAAATAATCTTTCATGACATAATATTTAATGATGTTGTAATCTTTTGGGTATCAACCTATATTTTTCTTTCACTTATATGCATTCTCTTTTGATTTGACACTCCTGGTTGAAGATAGCCATCAAATTCCCAACAATGAGGTAACTATACTTAAATTTTCCTTATTTTAGAATATTATAATACAAGTGGGATGGTATAGACTTTCAAAATGTAAATAGATGTACATTTTTCTTCATGGTTTCTCTATCATGGTTTTCTATTTTCTCGAGTTTCTATTAACAAAATGTGTTTAGATTTTCTTCTATTCATAGTATGATCAAAAACCACTTATCAAATTATTTATGTCTTTGATTCAAGCTATCCATTTTTATAATTTTTTTTATCTATGTGTGTTTGGAATCAATGACATTAGAAGTGGTACGATGTTGAAATTTTTCTTAAAGATAATTTCTAGACCCCTCCTTTCTCTCTGCCCAAAAAAACATCGAGGGGTCTTAAATTTTCTACTACTCAATTTCCCCATTTGGAAGTCATGGTTTTTGTATTTTTTATATGTTATTCCAATTAAAAAACATGAATTTCTAAAAAAAATATGTTTTACATGTAAACAAATTTACCCCTAGAAAGGGGAATTTTCTCTATCTAAAGCCTATAATCAAAAAGAACGGTTGAAAAATATGACCATGTTTTTATATTCATATTTAGATGTGATATATTTATATCCCTATCATTCATTATTTATTCAACCTATAATCATTTACTAATATTGTGTTCCTTTAATATAGGTTATATTAAATATTCAAAAAGTAGTGATCTGTATTTGAGTTTCCTTATATATATTTACTTTGGTTTTCTACTTATTTACCTTATTGAAAAATAAATGGATCCATAAAACATTTTTACTATATTAATTTCATTAATTATTTTATGTTACAATGACTGTATGTACATTATCATAGATAGTCTATTTCTATAGAGACCAAATTTGGAGATTTTTTGTGCATATGGTTTACAAAATAGGTTGATAACCTCCATAAAAATCTAGGTGGGTACTTTGTATTCATTCGTTTTTGTTAATGATTCAACTATAAAATTGAATATTAGAAATAATATCACTACAAATTATAATGAATGTTGAAAATATAGCTGTCTTTATCTCCGAAAAAATAAAATAATAACTATTTTTTTAAATTAATTTATTATTAATGAATGATAGGGATTTAATACATACAATATGGTTGATATGGGCGTGAACTATAAAAATTATGGTATTTTTTAGAAATTATTAAAATCATATAATTTCAATAGTCACTTATTATATTTAGTTTTTAAAATATGATGTGTTAGTTATATTTGTGGATAAACACTTGTATATTGAGTCTGTTTGGTACAACATATTGAAAATTATAATAAATTTTATCATTTATGATAAATAGTTTCTCTATGTAATGTCCCCATACAAGAATCCACTAAATGGTGTCACAAGATGAGTTTCCACATGACCTCAAGCTTGCCTCCCCACAAAGTAGAGGTTTCCGACTAGAAAAAATTGCCTAATTAATCCTGTTGGGAGCCTATAACCTCTTTTTCAGAGTAATACAAAAAAGATAATATAATGAAAAATGGAAATAATTTCCAATAAACCATGAACATGCATTTTCAACCAAATTCCAAATACCGCACCACCACAACCACATAATTAAACATTCCATGTCATTAAAATAAATATAATTTTGATAGGAAATCCAAAACAAAGACAAACATTTGTCTCTGAGAAAGAAGACTTGATTCCTAGGCTAGATCCCCTTCCATGCCCATCCCATTCCAAAGTCAACTCCCTACAAAATGACATTTTCCATTATACTGATCTACAACAATAAAATATTTCTAATAACCAATGGAGGAATGATTAGGACATGAGTACAACTCAATAGGCAACAAACATTTTTTTCTACAAAATATCCTATCTAAATAGGTAGTGCATGAATGTACTAAAAATAAATCATATAAATAGGGAGTGATAAGATTCAATTAGAAAACCGTTATAAATATAACCATTAATATTATTTAATTCCATGGGTTTAGTGTTCCATTCATTTCACAACATCATATGTTGTTTAACCACTAAGAACATGGTAATAATAAAGTTCCCTATTTCAATAGGTTTATAACCAAAAAATAAAACCAATTCACTAAACTATAGAGCATAAGTCTAGTTAGTCTCAGTTAAATCCATTTTAATTACCTTAGAGACTCAGTATATCTATAACATATAATTAATCCAGCAGTTCCTTGAGCATCATTCCAGTTCCCTAACCTATGCATTCTCATTGTGGGGTTTATAGCATTAGTCCAACCCAACCCTTAGGTGTAGAGTACTAGTAAGTACCCAAATCATCCAAGCCTTGTACACATGATTACATCAATTTACGATAAATACCATATCACAAACATTCATAATAAATACATAAAACAATTATAATTCTCATTTCTTTTAAAAAATAAATAATTAATGATCGTTAACCCATAAACTCATTTTCCACTTACATATAATAGACCATTTAACCCATTTCCATTTCTCATGCCTTAAGCATCATGCACGTTTTCAATTTTCAGAAATTAACCATTTCAAACTAAATCACCAATTCACAAGCATTGGACCCTTTAACATATTCAACAATTCATGTGTTAAACCATTCACACATTTTCATTAAAAATACATAATCCATACCACAAATTTACATTAATCTTTTTTTAGCCCTATTTCACATTATTCTAAACAATATCACATGCCATTTTAAAAAATTAGACAGAAAAACATAAATTTCTCTCTATAATCTAGTCTATCATGACAACACATTGATCAAGGACTCCAAATTATTACAAATAAATTCCCTGTTTAACAATAACATTTTCCATGTTCAGGAATATGGGCCACCCCATGGATGGATCTAATATTGTCAAAACATCCTCAACACATCCTACTAGGACAATAAGGTGTTCAATTAATCATTTAGACAACTGTTTTACCAATTATTACTAAATTCACCAAATAAATAATGAGAGGGAACCAAATAACCATAACACATGAAGAAATCAATATTTAAAACCATGGGATACAACTTGTAGACCACCTACCTCAAAATCAGAGATGAACATGCTCATAAACATAGAATTTGATTCGTATTCAAGATCCCCATGTCTTCATAAACTAGGATACACCATAAAAAATATTTTAGGGATACATAAGGGGAAAAGAAAGATACAAGCCCTAATCTAGGAAAAATATGTTAGAGGAATAATATAATTACTCAGAGCTTCGATCCACAACCAACAATGCTCCAAACCACCAATAAAAAAGGGAATCAATTTATGGGATATATTTAGGGATTAGGTCCATCACTTGGGATATATGTAGAAGGAATGAGGGGAAAATTGTGGATAAAAATAAAATCATGGGGGTGCAGTTTTGTTATTTTACCCTTTTTAATGGGGTGTACTATTTTGCCGTCAGATTTGACAAACCGAGTGCCAGCCTATAACCTAGAATGTTTAGTCAACACAGCCACCAGAGGAGGCCAATATGGTTTAAAAAACCCTGAGCCAATTGTGTGAGATTCCTTGGCCCATGGTTTAACAGTTTTTCTTCTCCCTCTCAGGATATTTATTAACCATGTTCAAACTGCACAAATGCAAAGAATGACCCAATTTTACCCATCTTTTGTGTCCCGAGCACCTGGAACAGCCCTAAACCTCATCACATACCCATTAAAAATATAATTATCCAAAAATGATATATTTGAACTGAAATTTAAACAAAGACATGCCCCCATGAAATCTATGATCACACACAACAAATATATACAATGTGTCTTATTATTATTATTTTGAATAATTTTATATATAAGAAATTATTCTATGCATTTTATTTGAAAATAACTATAATTAGATATAAAATAATACCAATTATGTGATTGGTAAATGTTTTTCAATAATTAATTAATGAAAATTTAGGTGTAAACACTTGATGATGGATGAGTTCTATAGGGTTTAATTAGGCATTGAAATTTTCCCCTTATGATATATTATTCGAAAAACAAATTGTGCAATTAAACATAATAATAAAATCTAGAAGAAAACCACAAAAATTTTTGGAATTAAAAATATATTTTAAGAATATATTCAAACAACTTTTAAACAAAACCACTTAAGAAAAGTGACTGGTACCATAATACTTTTTCTTTAACTAGTATCAGATGAGGTATGAAACCTTCAATCAATAATAATCCTCTAATATCAAATTTTATCCACTATTTGGAAATATATTGAATTATAAATGATATAAGAGAATCCAAAAAAATTTCTAGGCCCCAAATTAAATTGATGGCGATATAAAGTAAATGCATGTTATGAACTACCAATACAACCAAAATCACATGGTCATGAAAAATATTATTAATGTTTCAGTCGTGTATTATTGACCTGGATTCATTAATTATTATTATATTAATCAAATCATCAATATTTGATCCTCAATACATAAATAATTAGTTATGTTTCACTTAATATCACTATAAAGTGAAATGTAGAAGTTATAATGATCATTAAATTATCCGAATTTTTATGCAGAACCACCCTTTTTTTCATTGCTTTAAAGTCTCTAATTATTTTTTGTAGCTACTTTTATTATCCTCTAACTATCTGGTGCTATTTATACATCTTCATTATTCATTTAAAAAATAATACTACTTATAGGTTTATTTTATAAAATGGATTGTTGACAGCACTTAAGAAAAAAAAATTCTTTGAAGATAGCCCTGGATATTTAAAAATCCCAAGGCCAGATATGAAGAATTCAAAGGAAATACAACCCCACCAAAGAGGATACACGATAGATCTCCATGACAGACCTGTGTGATAGACCTATGAGATAGACCAACATGACTACATAATTTTTATACCCCTACATGACGAACTTGCATGGAGGATCTGCGTGGGCACCATCCCTTCGACCTAGCCCCCTCCATGCCTATAAATAGGACCCTTGGGCTCCCCATTTTAGAGACTGAAAATTTTGAACGACTCCCTAAATCTCCCATTGCGTAGTTCTTTCTCCCAGATCCCTCAATTTGTCTCAGGTAGCTCTCTAAAGTACGAGATAATAGATTATTAAAAGGGAAAAACATGTATTGAATGTATTTAAAAAAATTTACATATGGTTGGAATCCCTATGTAAAATATATTCTTCAGTTATCATACAAACCTTCACGACATACCCGCATGAAACACTTGGGCAGTATAGTTGTCCGACGTTGCAATGCAGGGTACCGACGTGGAACACTTGCGCGAGGTAACTACGTGGTCGAGCTTGGCATAAAGACTAAATAACAACATAAGTACCCTCTTTAAATCCATTCATGGAAGGGTATATCATTCCTTGGTTCCTTCATCTTAAAGGAACTATGTTGAAGCCTTTATCAAAACCACATGGCTTATCAAACCTTTGATAAATGCACATCAGCGTGTCTCAAATGTGGTTATGTATATCTACAGCCAAGGGTTTCCCATATTTGTATCCAAATGGGGTTAAGATTCATGGAGTGCATGGGGGTTTTTTAATCCACAGTCACATGGAATATTCTCCCAAGAATAGTGCTGGGATGTTCCCAGTTTGGAGGATTAAAGTTTTGGGTCAGTCCTCCCCTTTTCGTCTCTCAGACCTGGAACCTCATATCTTTTGTAGAGAAGGTAATTTTCACACTTAATGTTGCATACAAGCAAAGGTGATGTATCCCACCCCCATCAAGATCAATTTTAGGGTATCCATCATAGTGAAATCCCTTAACCATCATCCCTTCTTCATTTCATTTGGACACTTGTCCAATGTAAAGTGAATAAAGGGATAAATTGTCACCTCACCCTCTTCTCGAGTCACCTCGACCCATCCATTTTGGCCACTGTAGACTCTCACTTCTCCACTAGTAGAGGAGGAAAAGAGTGTGTCATTGTTGAATCTTTCATATCATCTTGTTTCTCACACCAAGCATGACTCATGAGGTCATAGATGTTCGTGATGATTACAACATTTTCATAGACACCCATGATGAAGGAACAATGATAACTACGATTCATGATCAAACCATGATACATATGAATCCCTTTTAGGGGTCGAGCTCAGTGGATATCCCCTTTAATAATCCAACTCTAATTACCTTAATTTGGGAATCTTCTTTAGGAATAATCCCTAAATTAAACCCCTAAGTCATCAAGGCTTCATTTTACAGAAGTAAGCACAAACTCATTTCTCTCAATAGACTATACCATCCTATGGGACTTATCAAACTAAATGGTATTTGATTCCCATCGACATGGGATACGTAGAAAGCCTCCTTGAGGTTCGAACCCAACATTTCAAATTAACTATGTTCACCTTGGGTCATATTCCCAACAGGGTCTAATCTAACATGGAAACCCATATCTTTTCTATGTTCATTGAGCTGTTTCGGCATAATTACCACAATAAACTTTAACTAAGAACATTTTGATTAGATTCCCATACCACATGACATTAAAATGTACGGCTACGTCCTAATCACATGACATTAAAAAGTATTATGTGTCCAATTAAGTGGCTCCAAACTATAAGGGTTTTGATTTATTTCACAAGGATACGTAGGTAACCCATTTCATGGGTACGATCCCACCATCAAAACTAACCTTCATCTCCCTAGATGTCAATAAATTCCAAAGTTCCTAGTTGAGATGCTCAGAAACCTATATCATCATAAATATTATTAAAAGAATCTCTAAATTGTATATGAGAGGATACCATTGATGGATAATCTCAAATACATACAAATATCTCCATTAATGAAGAACCTTTAATACATACTGATGATTCAAAATTTTACACATGTTAATAATTCATTGAATGATCCAAGCGGAACTTATATTATGCTTGGTGAATTAATAAGGATACATTAAAATATCTTAAATTTACGGAGAGAGTCCTAGAGTAGACAATAATTTCTCTCCAAAAGGGTGTGATGAGTCCGACCTCCCATCCTCTCGACCAATGTATGTTCTTAAGTATCGTAAATTGCAAACATAACTATTGAATGCCTTTGGAAAACATGTCCCCATTGGATAAAGTACAATTAGATGTTTCTAGTTCCATGAATAATTCCAATGGAAACTTCCTACAAGTAGTGATTCATAAAACTAGAACACACATTTCAAGGAACTTTGAAACAAAACATGGTGAACCCGACGTGAATACTAAACCATGTTAATAATATTAGCCACATGTCAGGGCCCTATCAATTGATAATGGAATTCCTAAAAAATGAATCAATCACACATGTATCCATCAAAAAGATGACACTTTAATGGATATTATTGTTGTTTTCAAGTTTCCCCTAGAACTCCCTTCAGCCCCAAATGGCATTCTTGAAGATGACATCTGTGAACTTCCAAACTGCTGCTCAAGATGGATCCTCATCCAGATGAGGGACATCATCACCCACCTAGCATCTTCAACACTGGGTGTCCAATGTGCTGATAAAGAAGTATTGTCATCATGGAACAATCATTACTTTGGAGGATTCTCTAAAGGCCTTCTAAGTCAATAATAATCCCCGATAATCTGGCCAACGATGACCGATGATAAAGATTAATAAAGTACCAACAACCGTTTTCATCCATTTCAGGTCCTTATCCCCGAAACACAACAAGAAATCCCTCCCATAATATAGGAAGGTAGATCAAGAGGTCACTCAGGGCCTCAATTCAAGGATACATGGATCCTTTCTTAGGAATCCCACTAATAATAACTTCTAGTAGAATTTCATGGTATTGAACCCCCAATATGGTGGGGCTATTGCTTCTGGATGTTCGGATGAGGTCTCTCAGACCCGAGCACGCAAGAAAAACTGCCAGGGACAACGTCTGGTCAATAGTGAGTAAGTTCATACCTCTTCCCCCTATGGATAATTCTATCAAATTAATTTTATGGAAAACAAAGAGAGAGTATATATACCAATCAGTCCTAATTTTGATGCCTTTCATACTCGTATGGAAGTAACCCATAAATTACACCAGATAAATCAGATGGAGTACTGTGAACATGCACATAAATATACATACAAGTTATCAGCTAGTTATCCGACTCTCTTGACTATATTCAATGAAGCCCATAAATCCAATGTGGTGGAAACTATTAAATGGAAAAATATACTTGCTTAAAATCCCCAATTATGCAAGTATTCTTGTCTGCCCGTATTTAAGGAAGTCTATCAACCATACTTGATGGGAAACATCTAGTAGTCACATACCCCTGCCATCGTTTATCAAGATTTCCAACTGTCTCATTTGGCAGCACCCAAAGAAGTCAGTCAGAATGTAATGATGACAAATCTACGGCAGACCCAACTATCTACCCTCATGCATGAGTAATATCAGTACAAATTGTCTGGAAAACAAATACAGGAGCAGACAATTACACCTACTCTAGATACGGAATGGATGTATATTCCCTTTTCGACTGCTAAAGTCTCCAAACACATTTTATAAATGGTGACCAGTAAAACACTAATTACTGCACATATTTTGGAAGTATTCCAATATATCATAATAAATACTTCAATTGTAACATCAGAACATACTCATAAACATGGCTTGAGACTTGGGATGACACATCATCATGCCATCCCGGAGCAGATACACACCTTTTTTTCTTTCCAGGAGGTTGATGGGGAATACCCCCCAAATCATATGGACAACATTATTGGTAACATAAACCCTTTCCAATTGGTGGTAATTGTTTCATTCTGGTGGCCGCTCCAAGGTGGGCACATACACCTACCCATTATAACCACTTCTCCCAACAAGTGGTCCCAACTAAGTGTATGAAAACAACCGAGAAGAAGTTTTATCAAACACGGTTGGAAAATAAAGAGTCAAACTGAAATTTGGATCCTCTTAATGCAATAGTTCTTGAAGCCCTTAGACATTTATCTATTGAAGCTCATGATATTATCCTCTCATTACCAAATTATGGGGGTGGTAGTAACAATTTTGAGTTTCCCCATCAGAAACATCATCATAAAGTATTGATTCACGAAAATTCTGTCAATCTAGAGAGCGAATATCTGGATTATAGCCATGAAAACCCTCCATGTGACTAGAAGATCAGGGAGAAAGAGGATTCATCCCATACTATAATCCACAATGGTGGTCCTCCCCATAATGGCATTCGCTATGAAAGTCCTCTCAGCAGTAGTATTTTGCATTGTCAAGATAATTATATAATTGATAATGTAGCGATGAGAAATCATTTTAATCTGTAAACAATTGCAATGACATGTTCAGTCATATTGAATGCCCTGTCAATGACATGTGAAACAATTCCCAAACCAGAAGACATCTAAAAGGAACATTCATTCTCTGAACCTCCTTTGGGCCATTTCTCTTCTAACACTGAATGTCCACTTTGGTCAGACCAAGTGGAGAAACCTCTTGTAAAAGATGATGAAGATGTATTTTACATGATAAAACAATAATCTAAAAGAAAAATACTAGTGATGTTCTTGCATTTGGAGAATTTACATTATAATGTTCCAGAATTTATGGGGGAAGATTGCATTCAAGATATCTGCCTCATCTTATGGAGGAGTCTTCGTCATTTTAAAATCAAAAATTTACAACATGATGAATATCAAAATCAAGTAAAGGTAATAAAAGGGTTGAAATGCCAAATGGACATAGAATCTCTCTCAGTTTCCCGATATATGAAGGCTGAAAAATAGAAAATAACCCTTCAACATGCATGACTCAATGCTCTAATGAGGATACACAAGTAAGTTTCTAACACCCCACCTGGCGTTATTATCAGAAGATGGGGTGGACATGGAGTATTGGATTTCACATCACTCTAGAATCATCAATGTACACCAAATGTGGTATCATGCAATGTTATTTCCCACAGTTATCCACAATCAATAGAATTTTTAGGTAATAAAATGTATCTTCAAGAACATGCCTCAATAATCTCTCATCTGAGTGAGGCCCAAAAAAAAAGAAGATTTCGAGATAATTTTACATCACGAATCTGAGAATCTTGAACAAGCCTCCTTCTTAGAGGATTTCAACCATCAGATAACACAAACGGCGGAAATAGAACAATGATATTCCAAAACAGGTGATTTGCGTGATTGTCGGATAATGCACTAACCTAATGTCCGAATCCAAATTCATAAAATTAGAAGAGAAGCTGTGTGAATCTCAGCCATAGTAGATCATGAACCACCCACCTTGCAAGGCTGGGGGATCATTTAATTAAACCTCCATGTTCATTAAACAAATTTTAATAGTTTGAAGAAGAAAAACATGAACATCCCCAACCTATAGGACAAGGAGATTTTACATATCTACAATCCCCTCCTTAACAAAAGTCAGTTTTCTCCCGATTATGGAAGAAGCCACAAAGATAGCACACAAATGAATAATCCGAGGATATCCATCAGGTTTTTTATGTCAAATTTCACCTATGAATCCCTAACATAAGATAGTACAGTCTCATGGAAGATACAGGGGAAGACGATCTAAAAAAGATACTGACAAAATACCATCAATGCATTATGCATGAGTAAATGTCATTAAAACCATTGTAGAAGATATTCCCATAAATGTGTCTTGTTCAAGAGAATTAGAAGATTATGTTCTTATCCATAATATGGTACAAATTGAAGAAAATAAAGAAGGTGTACGTACCTTAAACCAGAGGCTTACCCTAAATCATAGAATGCCTTCAAATAGTCAACTTCTCCTCTCTGAGAGTCATCTAACAAGGAGAAAGGTAAAATTCAGATTGCATCTCACTTTTCCATTGGAGATGGTCAGCTTATTTCTATTTAACAGTGATTTTCATAGATCAAATTGGAGATGAAGTAGTTTAAAAGATTAAATATAGAGTTTCTTTGAAGCAACATTTCTGCTAGATGTACTCCCCGGGTAGATCCTTAACTTTCACATCCTGTTGGAGGTCTAGAACAAAGAGGATATGTGGTAACTATAGATGTGGATAATGAATTACCACTATTGGGTACATATCCAAGGTAGGATCAAACATATCCTGATAAGCTTGTTCCTGTGGATTATCCATGGAAAATACCATCACCATCACCATTTTTTTACTGGTCACTGCACCAAATCAAGCTCTAGTTGCTATACTTGCACAGGTTCTAACCCATCCGAATATTACCCAAATTCTTATGAAGAAAATTAATAAATTAAAAAAATTATTGGAAGCTATAGTGGAATTACATACACTAGTTTATCCAGAAAAGAAAGCTTATACTGAATGGGTGGACCTGATTTCTCTCCCAAAAAATTTTGTGAATACCATGTTTCCAATCATTAATGGTTCAGGATATCCGGGACAACACATAACACATTTTGTTTCTCGTTGTTATCCCATGATGGGAACTCCTCAAAAACATGAAAGAGTAAAGATTAGGTGTTTTGTACAGTCATTAGAGGGACCAGATTCTATCTGGTATACAAGATTACAATCTCGATCAATTACTAGATGGGAAGATCTCTGACAGAAATTCCTACTTCAATTTATCACAACGATAACAAAGATGATAGTTTTTGATCTTACCAATTGTAAAAAATAGGAGAATGAAAGAGTTTCTGATTTCATTGCATGATTGGAAGGATTAAAATATTCCTTAAGTCTGGAACTCCCACAAGAAGATTTGGTACCAATTTTTGTGGCCAATCTACGTGATGAGTTACACACACCATTGATCCATGTAAAACAAAGAGGAGGGTTTCGAGACCTTACATAAATTTCTCCATTTATGGAAGATTATTTTATAGATACTAAGGATAAAACTCATGTAATACCATCAAATTTGGGAAGGAGAACAGGGAAACCTGAGGCTTCTATCATTACACTCAATAAATCACATGTACCTACATCCACTTCAAATCCATAATCGTATCAAAGAGATCTGCCTCTAGAGCTTCAACAGTAATGACCACCTTGTAAATATGATCAAGGAGATAAAAAAAATCAATTTGAGGAATTAAAAAAACATGTTTATTCCATTCAAAATGAATATTTTTCTAGTTACTTGACCTCAGATCTAGAAAAAATTTGGTTCAGTTTCCATGGCCGGTGAAACCATAAAAATAAGGAGATGAATATATTATGAATTATTGTACCTTTCACCAGATGTTGGGGCATCCCATTCAGAATTGTTTTGTTTTCAAGGAACTCCTATAAAAAATGGTAGACTCTAGACAAGTGACAGTGAAAAGTTTATTAGCTCATGTAACATGTGTTACTACTACTGATCCAGAGGAAGAAAAAAAATGTAAAGTGGTCAAAAGTAAAAATGTTCCGAAATATGATGACTGGATGATCAGTAAAAAACATCAACCAAACTCATTTCATTTTATGAACACAGTTGAAACAACTAATTGTGTCTTCCGTCACTCCTGCCACAATAAAACCACTTTCATTAGAATTTCAATTGTCAAAGAAGCGAAGTGATGATATGGATAAAGAGCAGTCATAAGAAGACGAGATTGTGTCAAGGAAGAAGTTTTCATTGACCCTAGTTGATTTCGTTCCATCTCTTTCAAAATCATGGGTACTACCCAACCAAATGGAACAACTAGAACAAACCTCTCAAGAAGAATCTTCATTAGATGGAGAATTGATCTTTGGTTCTGTCAACATTATCCACTTAATAGATCCTTATGCAAATGGTGATTCTAGATATAATGAAATGGAATTCCTTAAAGCTAACCGTAGAACTTAATGAAGAGGCCAAGGTTGAGGATACAAAGGAAGACGGGGTAATTAAAGAAAGTAAGATTTTAACTCTACCTCTGTTCGAAATGTATATGTGGTAGAAACACGTGTAAGTTCTCTTCCGAGGGCTCCACGAGAACAAGGAGTTTCTTAATTGCAAGAAAGGTTCAGTTCTGACATGATTATTTTAGAGGACCGATTAGAACTCTCACTATATTTTTCTCTGAAAGTAGACAGTCCTAGTTAGTCTAATCTACTAAATCCAGGAGTATTTCTAGCTTCTACTCTGAAATAGGGTATATCTACATCAAAATCATCAACATCCAAGACACTTGTGAAACCGAAATTCCATGCAGGGACATGCAGAACTCTGTATCAAAAGTATGATGTTTCGAATCAACTGCCCCATGTACAATTGATATTATCAATTTTGGATCCATTGCATCTGTCAAAAGATTTTCGAGAAGCTCTTATTGATGCTTTTTCAAGTCCTCAATAGTTTGAGACCGAAGTTTCTACTGTTGTGGTTTACAGCATAGAGAATGATCTTGAAGAGTTTCATGTAGTCATATATTTTAGAGATAAAGATGAAGATGGTGTTTTACATGAACATATCAAACCCTTTTATTTATTTGGAAAGTATAATGACATAGACATCTGACCACCCTTCATTGATAATGGCTTCAGAGTCAACCTCATTCATGTTCGTACACTTCATCGATTGGGCCTGGCTGAATCTAACTTATCTCCTAACACTTTAATGTTGAAAGGATATGAAAAGAATGAGAAAAAACCCATGGGTGATATTACACTCCGAACACAAATTAGAGATATTTTGACTAATTCAGATTTCATGGTTGTTCGTCAAGACACGACCTTCGACATTATGATTGAAAGTCATTTTTTGCATCATCATGCATCTATAGCTTCATCATACCAACAATTTATTCAGTACTATTTCAATGGTCAAATGAGAACCTTGTTTGGTGACCAGGCTCCATTCAAAAAGCATGAATCTCAATACATTGAGGCAGAGTATTATCACATAAAATGATCAAGGTCGATGAAAGAGGATATAACTAGAGTTAATACTCTAAATGGATTGGAAAAGATCCCAACAAACCCATTATTACATTTGAGTACAAATTACGGGATACCAATTAGTCAAATTGAAAGTGTCAATCCAAATCCAAGAACTTATCCAATAACTTCCACATTGAAATCTATGGCAACTGAGCCTAACAGCATGAGATAAATTTTTGATCCACTAAGTAGTGATGGAGTCCTAAATAGAGATGTCTTCATATCATCTACCAAACTACAACAAGCCTTTACTTTGTCAATCATAGTAGAAGAAGTTGTATCCATTCTAGAGAAAGACAAAGATATTGATTCCCAAAACATCATCACCTCATTATTACCACAAGAAGACCCTTCATCCTCAGTAGGTTTAGATATGGTGGCCTCTTCATTAGGATGTTCAAATAATTAATCTTCCCATAACTCTGGATGTTTTTCCTCTTCATCTAATATGCATGTAGAAAAAAAAGAGGTAACAAGTAATGAATAAGAAGAGTAATATCTCAGGGATGCTTCTCCAGCATTTGAGGAAGGTCTCTCTACCACTGTGAATGAGCCTCGAGAAATAAATATTGGTAAAGAAGAAGATCTGCACCCACTCTAATTAGTGCATCCATTACATATGAATAGAAAGAGATGGATACTTAATTTCTAAAGAAACATTGAGATGTATTTGCCTAAAAATATATAGAAATCCTAGGTCTTAATCCCGATGTAGCCACTCACCATTTGGGTTTGCCAGAAGAACATCGAGGATTCAAGCAGGTTGTAAGAAGAACACACCCAACTCATGCTATTAAAATTGAAGATGACGTTTGTATGATTATAAAGGCTTGAATTGTTATGGAAGTTCAAAATCCCAAATGGCTGTACAATATTGACCTTGTGAAAAAGAAAAATGGGAAAAATAGTGTTTGAATTGATTTTAGAGATCTTAATCGGCATTTTCCTAAACATGATTTTCCAGTTCCAATCACATAACTTTTAATTGATGCAACAGCTGGCTATGAAGCTCTTTCATTCATGGATGGCTACTCTGAGTATAACCAGATCTATATGGCCCCATTGGATAAAGAATCTACATACTTTATATCCCTTTAAGGTATGTTTTTCTATCAGGTAATGACCTCTGGCTTAGAGAATACAGGTGCAACATACCAACATTCCATGCACCATATCTTCAAACCCTTCTAAGGAAAATATTTTGAATGTTATATGGATGATTTGGTTGTAAAATCCAAAAAAAATCCAATCACTTAGCAGAACTAATACCCATATTCAATAAAATTCATCTATAGAGTTTGAAAATGAACCACTTGAATTGTGCTTTTGGGTTAACCTCAGGAAAGTTCCTAGGATTTGTTGTATGACATCGTGGTATTAATGATGATACTGAGAAAAAAAATCATTGGCATGTAACCTCTTCAAAATTTGAACGAATTAAGATGACTCCAAGGACACTTGGCCAATATTCAACATTTTATCCCCAATTTGGAAGGTAGATGTTTCCCATTCACTAGATTAATGATGATGGGAGTCACCTACAAATGGAACAAAGACTACCGAGAAGTATTTGATACCCTCAAGAAATATCTCTTGAGTTTACCAGTATCAATGAAACCTGTTGAAGGAAGACCACTTATTCACTATGTGACATCATTAAAATGATCACTAGGCACATTTCATGCTCAAAATAATGATGACGTGAATGAGAAAAACCATTACTATCTCAGTAAAACTATGCTTTATAAAAAAAAACGATATTCAAGTATTGAAAGGTGTTTCCTAGCATTAATCTTTGATGTTCAGAAATTTAGGCACTACCTGCAACATCACGAGGTCCAATTGGTATCTCTAAATAACCCACTCAAATTTATTCTTTGTCTTTGTATTCTTACAGGTCATCTGGAAAAGTGGGTAGTTATTTTGAAAAAGTTTGATGTCCATTTTGTTCCTTAGAAGGTAATAAAATACCAATATCTAGCTGACATCCTTGTTGAACACACAACAATGGAAGATGCATCCTTAAATACTACACTTCCTAATGAAGTGGTCTTCACTATTTAGGATAATTCTCAAACATGGGAGATGTACTTTGATGGTTCCTCTAGAAGTACTACAGGGAAGTGAATGGGAAACCCTAAACTCAACAAATTTGGGTTAGGAATTGTCCTTATTTCCCCAGAAAAGGCAATATTTCTTTATTCCTTCCTATTATCAGAAGGTGGTACCAACAAAGAAGTAGAATATCATGCTCTTATTGAAGGCTTGAAATTGGCAATTCAGGCGCATGTTAGTCACTTGAAAGTAAAAGTTTATTCAGAATTGGTTATCAAACAGATCAATAGGGAATATTCAATCAGAAAAAAAGAGTTAATCCCTCTCTGTGATTACATCAGATGGTTAACAGCTAAATTTATATCAGAGACGACATTATCTTATGTCCCGTGATCACAAAATTCCCAAGATAATGTGCTGGTTATTGTAGTTACAGCCTTGGAAGATCCAAATCGGGATGAGACATTCATTAGCATAGTTCATCGTCATATGGTCTCACCTTTTTCCAAACTAGAATGGATGAAATTAATGAAATTAGCCCTATTTATGAGCCATATGGTCATACCATTTGATAGAGAACTCCCATCATGTAATATCATCAAAATGAATTACTTCCACCAGATAGGGCTGAAAAAGAATAGATCTAATGATGATCGGCCAATTTTACTATTTATGATAGTCCAAATCACCAGAATATCATCTAGAAACAAGACTTTTATGAAGTCCTCTTCAGATGTATTGATGGATAAGAAACTGTAGGTGTTATGAAGGAAGTACATTTAGAAGATTGTGGTGCTCACCAGTATGGACATAGGCTTTCTAATCGAATCTGAATTCTTGGATACTTTTGGCCTTCAATGATGTAGGATTGCATAGATTTCACTAATAAATTTCATCTCATTCAAATTCAAGCCAACTTCATTCATGAACCCTCAGAGGTTCAATATACAACTAAATACTCTTGTCCATTTTCCAAATGGGGAATAGATATAGTAGGACCTTATCCTCCAGCTACGGCTAAGAAATTCAAGTTTATAATTACTCTTACAGATTTATTTTCTAAATGGATAGGGACAATTACTTTCAAAGAAGTTAGAGCCAAAAGCATTGTTAGATGCATCAAAAATAATATTATCACTAGATTTGGTGTCCCTCATACTATATTAATGGACAATGGCCCCAATTTCTATTCCTTTGTGGTAAAAAAATTATATCAGTAGCACAATATCATGTCCAACCATTTATCTCGGTATCATGCGGTGGCCAATGGATAGATAGAAGTTTTCAATGGGACCTTATCAAATATACTCCATAAGATGGTGGATAAAGATAAGAAATCTTGGCCTGATAAACATTTTTATGCTTTATAGGCTTATCAAAATACTACACATACTTCCACTCAGGCATCCCGTTATTCAATGGTATACGAAATATAAGCATTCTTTCCAATTGAATGGAAATTTCCTCCACACAGAGTTGCAATATGTGATTAGTTTTATACAGATGATAAGTCTTAGAAAATGTTCAATGATCTAGAATGATTATGCAGGAAAAGATTTCATACTTTGGATCATTTTTATGTTTATTAGAATAGAATATCATGATATTTTTACAAGAAAGTTCTCCTCTGTTCATTTCTTCAAGGAGAATCAGTACTGGTCCTTAGGACTCCAATGATACCAGGAATGAAACATCCAAAGCTTTAGAAAAAGTGAGAAGGATATTATTCTATAGATATGTTCTAGTAAGATGGATCTTATGCCTTAATCTCAATGGATGGATAGTTTGTTACAACTCCAACCAATGCACGATTCTTGAAGAAATACTTTGTGTAGTTTCACAGTCGTCCTCACTGCAGGACTGAAAACTGCACAACCCCCATGTCTTTACTACAAGACATAAAAATACATAGTACAAAGTCCTAGTATCAAGAAATTAAACTACATGACAACCATAAGAGTCGATGTTTCATGAGGTTAAAATGCATAGCACCTTTGTCCTTGTCACACAATGTTAAATTTATGACACCATTTGTCATTGTTATATGATATTAAACTATAAAAATAATGTATTTTCTACTAGATATTATAATTTTCCATAATCAAGAATCATGGACATCTCTGATACTAATTAGTTTTACATGAGTCCCTCCCTTTCCTTTGTCTGAGTCAGATCTGCATAGGGACCTTGTTTCAAGAACTATGTGTGTCTTGATTCTCATCTATTTGAAATACGTAGAGACGTCTGGATCTCCAATCATGGGCCCAACCACCATCACTATTTTCCTATTTCCCTTTTCATCTCTTATATATGAACTAGATCTATACAGAGTTCACTTTTAAGATACATGATTTGAATTTCGTATTATATTGTGTCTTAAATTTAATCATTCTTCTAGAATGTGTTAAGGCCCCCCGTATCCCATGTCAAACTTGATTTGTGTCAGAAACGATTGTTTAAAGAACTACATATAGCTTTATTATCACTGTGTGAGATACATAGAGATGCCTAGATAATAAATCATTGGCCCAGTCATAATCAAAAAATAAAACACATTTATTCTTTATTTAAGAATCAAACTTTCATAGGGAATGTTTAAAGAACTATGTATGGCTTGATTCTTACCCCCAGCAAGCCACATAGTGGCACATGGATTTTATTACATAGTCTAGTTACAATATGCCTTTCTTTTCACATCATTTCATCTTTGTCCTTACCTCTTGACGTTAAATTGCCTGGAAATCTAACACCCATATTATTCACTTGTGTCACCCTTTTATTATAGAAGAAACCCTTACGGCTCCTTGTATCTCACACCAATCACAGCTCATGTGGGATTAGGAATTGGGTAAAAGGATTCTTTATATAAATAAGGCGTCTCAATTTCTTGTGGGATTATAAATTTCCCCACTATATAACATAAAACTACACTGTACAATGTCCTCACTGCATGACATAAAACTGCACAGTTTAATGTCCTCGTTTCATGACATTAAAATACACCTCATAATGTAAATTCAGAAGAAAACAAAGAATGTATCCATTTTATATACAAGTTAGACCTATATAATGGATTTCAAACTCACAGCCAATATTGATTCAAATATTTCTTGCGTGAATTGAAAATAACCCACTTTTATATTTCACACTCTTAATAATGAATATTTATATATCTTCATAATATTTCTTATAGTTCCTTGTGAAAGAGTTTCTAATACATAAGAAATAGTTTTCATGACTATGAAACACATTCCCTTATGTGGAATTTCTTAAATTTCATACATAACCGGCCTATCACTCAAAAGATTCCACTATTTGGATATGCAACATATGCCCCAGTTGTCCCTGCATAACATAGCCCCCATAACAGGAAAATCAAATGATGGTAATTTCATTATGGGTTATAGTGTTTTTGCCCCCTTCAAACATTGATGACAATATACCAGAATTTTTATTTTAAAATAGTCATTCAGGTATATTTTTCCAATTATATTTCTCTCGATCTAAAACTCTTCAAGACTATGGTGTACAAATTTATCTCTCCATGTGTTTAAAACTATACAAAATAAACATGGAATCACTTGTCCACATATCATATACAATTTTAATTTCTGGTCCTAGTTGAATGAACTAAAACTACAGAAACCATAAATCATACATTAGGGTCAAACCTTAACAAAAGTCATATTCCTTATATTATTTAGAAATCTTGTGTGGAAATACCCTATCTATATTCAAGTACCTTTATCCCTAAACCAAACATTGTGCATCAGAAAATATGAATATCCATAAATTATTTTTGTCTTTAAGAAATAGAATGTAAAATTTATTAAGAGCTCTTTTTCTTGATTAGGTTGTATGTTCCCCTAAGTGTCCACACATAAAATAATCCTACATAATGGGCCTGTTAGTCAAAAGATGCAAATTGTTTATATGAATCAAATTCACCAGTTGTCCTTGCATAATATATCCCCCATAAAGAGTTTTTTAAATAATGGTAACATCATTTTTGGAAAATACCTCCTTTATTCCCTTTATCCCTTTTTCCATATCCTTTTTCAGATCAAAAAATTTCCAAATGATAGTTTACAATTTTCCCATCCATACATGAATATAGTAGTATGTTTCCAAAAAAAATTATCATCAAATTGGAAGGGTCTCATTCCTTTGGTCAAAGCTAGATACCTTAAAATAATGCCACACAATATCCTCATTGCATTCCTTAAAACAACAGAGCACAATTTCTTCACTACATGACTTAAAACTTCACAACACAATGTTCTCAATTCATAACATAACACTACATAGTTTTCTAATATAAATTCCCCTTTCGGACAAATATTAACTGTTCTTCATACAAATGTTTTTATAGAAGTGGTTTCCCAATTCATGAAATATGTCAGCACAAAATATCCCTTCATTCATAAAATCCATTTCCTTAGAAAATCCACCCACTGTGGTCCTGAGTCCCCTAAATTTTATTTTCCCTTATCTATCAATAATAAAATTTTAAATTCATAAGAACTCTTTTTTTTGACTATGTATCACCTGCACTTAGGTGGTCATGCATATGTTTCCTACATAACAGGCATGTTAGTCAAAAGATATCACTATTTGGATATGCACCATGTACCCCACTTGGCCCTGCATAACAAAACACCCATAACGAGTTTTTCAAATAATGGTAACTTCATTCTTGGTAGAGACTCCCCTTTTGTTGAAAAAGGTTTTAAATTTTGTGAACATAACAATCATGGATCAAGATTCATCTTGGAAATATCTAAATAATTTAAAACCAATTCTTATACATTGAGTCTTGTTTGGGATCTAATTTTAAAATTTATAGTCTAAGCTATTTCGACCATAATCATTATCTCTTTATAGTCCAACATGCATGAATCTAAACATCCAACAAAAAAGGAGGTAGTACTCACTAGATTGAAAGCCGATGAAGGGGACTCTAAACAAAAGTCATGTATTAGATCACTAAATGTACATTTGGTACTATTTAGGAAATATTAAGCATTAAAACGTCAAAAGATGTGAGGTTTGTTGGATTTTCCATACAACTGTAGAAAAAATAAAACTATGCTCATTAGGCCCATAGACATAATAAAAACATTCTGAGCACCCCCATTCTTGTCATTGTAATCATGATTATTATACATAATGATTTGATGTTTTAAAAAATAAGGCATCATCATTATTACCATTAATATTTCAATAAAAAAAGAAAAGAGTGATAAAATATATGATTGAAGAAAAAATTTCTTTCATTCGTATGAAATCAGAGGTATGTCCACAAAATGGAGCCTCTCAATCATGTTTTTATATAAACTCTTAACATAAATCTTTATTTTTTGAATAGCTTTATAAGACCTATCAGCTGCCTATTGATGTTGAGATAGCTTAGAAAATCCAGCCTCCTTGGCTTGTCGAAGTGAATCATTAGTAGTTGAAATGGAAGTTATCCCCTCTAATTGGGTTTCTCCTAATGTTTGGTTCAATTGCTCACATTTGTAATGAATAGCATCCAGGTTCTATGGAAGATATAATGACTCCTTCAGAGATTCTTTAATTTGTTGGCAGATTTCAATCCATTTCCTATTACGATCTGCTTCTGCCTAATCAACTGCTGCTTGCAAGCTCTCAACATTGAAGACCCATTTAGCCTTTTAAAAATCATTCCATGGCTTATGATACTATTCCTGTTGGTGAATGGTCTCTTTCATTGCATCATAGAATAGTCAATAATTAAATCCACCGAATCCCAATATGCAAAATAATGTTGGGAGATTAAAAACATTAGACAAAGTTTATCTAAATGCTACTCAGCAATTATGCTCTTGATATGTCACCCTGTCTTCTTATGTGCCATTCTAAGGGAATATTACATGTCTATGTCTGAATCTGAGTCAGTTCCATGAGGTAAAATGTACTCTGCAAATAGATTTCTTAAAGAGTTGCCTTGTTCTACTTCTCTCGGAATAGTAAATTCTTCACCTTCTACTGATGTCTGAGCCAACATGGAAGCTTCACATGCTGATATAAATATGGAAGCTGATAACCATAAACTAAAAATCAAGTTCATTATCATTTTAAGAAAAATGGCACAGACAATGTATGATCCATACAACCAATGGTATTTACCCAATAATAAGTCAGCTAATTGATTGGATTCATCCCTAGTATTCTCAGAATCATCATGTTGAGAATGTTTTTCTTGATAAGGGGAAATCAACTGAGTTTTACCAGTTATCATAATTGAAGGATCTGAAGTATCTATTGATGGAGGGTCCACTATAGGTATTTATCTAGCTCTAAAAGAAGAATGATAGAGTGGAATTACCCATTATTGAAGAGCCTTTGCAACATTTTATGCGTATAAAGAAGTATAATGTGAACATTGATATAAAAAATAAAGTAAAGAATAACAATTGTGTATGGAAAATGAAATAATAAGGACTTATTTCCTTGAAATTCCTCATGAAAATTTCCAAACTCTTTGATAAAACGTGGAATATCAATTTTGGATTGAAGCATCCTCCACTTTTATGGTATCCAACAAACGTTGGTTGATGTCCAAATTGGCTCCACTAGCACTCTGTTCCCTTGGATCATCAATTGGTAAAACATCATAATATATTTCAAGGTTTGGGCCAACATCAGTATTTATGTCAGATTTCCCTAGGTCTTCATTCATTTTTTATAGAGCAATTAGAATATAAACATTGGTTATTACATGACCCATTGGAAAAGGAAAATGATATTAAATATGTGGAAAAGATTAATATTATCAATGAATTTATATTCAGGAGAAATGTATTTGATCTTACCATGGAATTTATATCTCTCAGAGGAGCCAGAAGCAGGTACAACTAAATCATTTGATGATTTATCTGCTAAGATAGTAGATCCATCAACATGAACATGGGTTTCTCCTAGGGTTTCCTTCTCCGGTCCTGAATAATCAGCTCTTAGTACCTTGATATATGAGAGATACACAGTTCTTGCAATAGGATAAACATGATTACTAGAGTGTATTAAGAAAATTACAATACCCTAAGGATAATATAAAAACTTACTCCTTCAGTAAACACTTTAGATCAATATTATTGCATTCTTGTGATTCTTTTTAAAATCATGGGGATAAATCGAAACACGCATATTGGTAGGATAAATTTTGGTAATGGATGAGGATTATACATCGCAATTTCCCTAATCATAATTCCTTCTCATGGAGAATGTTCTAGGGACCAGGGAGGATCATTCATTGCCTCAATGGGAGAACCTATATGTAACACCCCAGGTAAATAAAGAATATGAAATTTTTATATTTATCCATATTTGTGAGTACAATGTTAATATTAATTTAATGGGTATGCTATGCTCGATGACGTACCCAATACGTAACAATGACTTTCTTGGAAATATTACGTTGCACTCTAATAATAAAATAATATTATATTAAATAGTAGTTAACATCTAGCCGTTGTAATGGAGGGAATTAACATAACTAACTACAAAATTATTATATTTTTTTGTCAAATATTTTTACTTTTATCCAATAAAAGATAAAGGCTTAAAATAAGAAAGCAATTCAATTTTAGGCATAGATACTCTAATATTCACTAAAAGGTCGACTTTACACCTTTTGATGGAGAACCATCTTTAAATATAGTTTTTTTCACTCTTATAAATTATTTGTACCAAATAAAATCATTTTTTGGAATCGGGACATCAAAATTGACTTTGTGTAATTTTTTTGTATTTTTTCGATAAAGTTCATTTTTTAATGAATAGTGAAAAATGTTGTATTTTAATCCAGAACCTATTTTTAATCTAATTTATTTATATGATTATATTATTATTTGAATTTATTTTAAAGTTCAATTAGAATATATTTTAACATTTAATCCAA